>JAZDUA010000311.1:1200000-1824255 GCA_038098605.1 Gryllus longicercus | reverse complement strand
CAAATAAATTATTCCAAACACTGTCATGGCTCAGGAATTACTCGCGCAACTTTTCTTGAACGATGGATTGAAGAAATGCGGATAGAGTGGGGGTATTAGTTACAAAATCGACCACTAGATTTTAATGAAGCCCTGCCAATCTCTGGAGAATCAGTCATACCTACGCAACATTCTCAATAATTTTGCGTTCTAACTTTCTTAGGAGTTCGAGGTATCTCCTATGATAGATCTTTACCAGCTTCGGTCATTTCTTCAGATTTGTTGGAGAAAATAACAGATAGATGTTCTCGTCTTTAAAAGAAAATTGTTTCTATTTCGCGCCAGTGAAAAAGTGTTTGGAATGTCATCAGGGCTCGCTGCGAGCTTTTGCCTTCATCTGTTTATGGTGCCAGAGAAGGGGAAACAAGGTCATCGTTCAAGAAAAGTTACGCGAGTAATATCCAGTGACGTACCGCCATTCTGGAGAAATTTGTACAACCTATAATGTTAAATCTCGCACCAATTTCTCTTGGCGCATTGCCCACGAGCTCCAATGAATGTGTTACCTTTCCCGCGACCTTGACATACCTGCTTTAAGGTAATCGGCAGGGTAAGGTGAGTAACGGCGGAGCACACGAAAACGGTCAGATCGAAAACTGAAGGATTACTATTATTATTATTATTATTATTATTATTATTATTATTATTATTATTATTATTATTATTATTATTATTATTATTGTTACTATTATTAATATAATCTGCCTTTTTTACTTGTTCGTATACGTATGTATATATGGAGTAATATAAGTAGTACAGGAAAAGTTATATAATTCTGCGGAAAATCGATTTTGAGGTTTCAACGGGAAATACATGTTTTGGGGTCCTTTGATACCAAAAAGTGTTTGCTTGATTTTTTTCTTCTAAACGCCCGTCTGTCCGTTTGTGTGTCCGTCCGTCAACACCACTAGCGCCTAAACAATACCTAGGTTTTTTCCCAATAGAAGAAACCCGTGTCCATCTGGCTCGAGTCGAAGCATTGCAATTTTGAAAAAAATCTTTAAAATGTGTGCCTACTTTACAAGAAGCTCACCGGTCATTTTCAAAATTTTCTCAAAACGGCTCCAAATGTTTTCTTTAAATATCTTGTAAGAATAGTAAAACACGTTTATAAAGGTGGCATAGATCCGATTTTCAAGTTTAACTTTGAATTTTCGAAAAATTTCAAAGTTTCAAAATTCTTTGGTCGCCTTTCTACAACTATAGAGATTTTTTCCATTAAATAAAAATTGTTCTCTATAGTGAGTTCTTTCATTAAGGCCATGTACATTTTTTTGAAATTTTAGAACTTTTCGCGCAATAGTGCTAGCAATTTGTGCAAATTTCGTAAAATTACAAAACAAGATTACCTCAAAAGCGGCGCCAAATTTATTCTTTAAACTTTTGGTAGAAAATGTGCTAAATGTAGTCTATAAGATTATATAAACACCATATTACTGTATTTTTTGTTTTTAAAAAATTACAATGTAATTTTTTGACTTGTCTCTCACGTCTTTAGCGTCAATTGTTTCACATTATTATGTTTGTGCGTACATGTGCTTCGAATAATGTCATATAAATTTTCTCGAAAACAACCATATTCTGTGAAAACTAGATCAAAATTCCGCATTTTCAGAATTGCACAAACTCCATTTTCTCAATTTTTCCGAAACAGCTAAAAAAATTTTCTTCACACATTTCGAATGGTTAGCGCTAATTACACTCTTTAATATGACAAGTTAATTTCGGGGTATTTTTTTGTTTTTCAAAAATTATACAAATGTAAATTGTTTTGAAATATCTCTCATGCCGTTAATGCGCACATTTCCAGCAATTTGTAAACACTATTGTATTTGTGAGTTAAAGTACTTCAAATGAATTGTTTCGAAAACTCAAGCGTCTTCTTTGAATTTCGAATTTACAAAACGACTAAAGCCCTATTTTCTTAAAAGCGTCTCCAAATTTTTTAAAAAAATGCAATTTAGGACGAGGTTTTAATGTCGTTTAATGGTCATAAAATAATATTTCACTTCTACTTAAATAATATGACCTTTTATGAACATTTCTAGGTCAGATAAATTGACATATTCCATCTATATTATTGTATTACATTTAGTTTTAAAAGTATAAATCGCTTCAAAATAGAGATAAAATCTTAATTAAGGAACAGTAATCTCTTCAAGTATCGACTTAATAAGTAGTGCAAAATTCATTAAAATTTATTCAGTAGTTCTTGAGAAAATGGGTCACAAAGTGGCTTGTTTTAACATTGATGGGATAGAGCCTTCCGTTTCACCTTGAGAGTGGCCACCAACTGAAACAGAAAACTTTCTATTAGTGATGTAGCTATTGATAACATAAGTTAGATATGTTGGTGTAACTGTTGAAATAAACTTATAATAGAGATCTGGATGTCATATTCTGTCAAATACTTGCGAGACGTCAAGGAATGTGGCGTTAAAATGTTTTCCTCTTCGGAAGGCAGTGTGAACGACACTTCCTCTATTTAAGACCAGGGTGCCTGTAAATTGATCCTTCTGTCACAATTCCTTTACCATCCATTCTTTAATTTTTTCTCCATTTCTTTCCCCAGATAGCACCTTTTCATGTCCTCGGCTCTTTTCCCGATTCACGTCTCAAAATATGTCCTATCCATTGTCCTTTTTCCGTCAAGCTTCGTGATGATTAACCTTACGTAAGCTTTTACTTCCTTAAAAAGGTGATCTGATCAAAGTGTGATGTTCGGTGCTGGTCTTGTGTTTATTCCTTGATACAAACACTACACTACCAAATGTTCCGACCCTCGTTCACTGTCGGCCCTCTTGCATGCCAATTTGCGCACACGTCACGTTAATTTTCACCCGTATTCAGTTTGTTCATACAGTGTATTATATGCATCTACCGCGTGAATTTCAGTGAAACATGTTGTTTGCTTTTATTCGTTTTGTGCTAGTACGACGAATTTTTGAATTTCATTCGTGTGAAATGCAGTGTGGATGATCGCTGCATATTTTGTTAAAAGGTAATTCGGCTGTAAATGGAATTTTTGAATATATGATAAAAATCTTTGAATTATTGCCATTGAAGTGCCTCGCGCTTCCACGCGTTGATGTTTAAAAAATTTTCCGCAGTTTCCCCTCAGCCGGTTGCTTTTACTCCATTTTTAATGCACGTTTCTTGTACGGCTTTGTGTTGTTGTTTTTTTTTGGTCAAGCTTATCGACTGATAAATGGGTAAGTGCATGTATGATCGATAGATGTGCATATATTACTCTCGAAAGAGTGGAGGGGGGTCGTTGCGCTTGTGATGGTAATCATTTGGTTCTCGCACGCCAGTGGAAGAAAGTTTATAAGCACACGAAACGCTGATGTAAACTAACTGCCGCGAATAGTCAGACACGCGTGTACTTCAAACCGGAGCAGGAGAATAATACCCGATGTCTTCACCTGAGTAAGAGAGAAACAATAAACATCTGCAGGTGAGACCGAACATGATATTCTGAGTTACGGAATGAATAAAGTAGGGATGCTAAAACAGCTCATACTTTCTCGTATTATTTGCAAGGGTTATGCAATATTATAACAATTTATTCTTTTATCCTATCAATACTTTAACTATCATACGAAAAGATGTCTCCAACACCAGAGATTCCAAGCATCGATTTTCACACATTGTAACTTTTGAAATCTCTGAGGTTTTAATTATAACGGGATTTATGCCGTAATTACAAACACACTTTTCTTTATTCGACCAAAAAATTCGAAGAATATCAACACACCTTGAGGTGGGATTATAATAGCTGTCTTTTGCATTAAAAGCAATCCACGCCTTTACCATCTACACCGTCATGACGAAACACCATTGTTGAACAAAAAAAAAAGAAAATATGTTCACGAGCATTTTTGAGATGTGGAGAAATTCCAGGAAAGTTTACTTCACTTTTTACCACAAGTACATTACATTAATAAACATATCTGCTTTGTAAATATTAACATGCGAGATGTAAAAAAAAATACGCATGTATAATGTTTGGAATTTTCAGAGTTTTAATCAAAATTGTACTTATGTCAGGTGATTCAGTGCATTTTACTCTATACGTATACAACGTTAAGGAAGATATTGAAAAAGAACAATTTAAAAATTCTTGTTTATTAAAAACTGTTATTTTATGAAAACTTTAAAAAGACCACTCAAAAGTATGCAAAAATTACTCATATTGTAAGAACAGTATACATTAAATTATTTAAAAAACTAATAATGAGATATGTGCTGCATAAAGAAAAAAATGGTTTTAATAATGTAGTTTTTGTAGGGTGTCCAATATTTTGAATTTTTGCAATTTTCGAAATTTCAGATATTTTAATCAGAGTTTGAACGTATTATCAAGCAAATTTTACTGTATGTGAGCAGAAAATTTAAAGAGAAAAGAAAGAACTATTTTTAACTTTAAAAATGCCCTAGATATTTATGCGGAAAGAAACAAAAATGAAATCAGACGTTTCAAATCTGCAGTCTTGAGGACGAACAGATCGATCGGGGAATGAGGGTTCTGGAGAAAATCCTGTGACCAAATAGGCTTTAATGTGGTCCATGTAAGGAAAGACGAACAAACACGTTTTTGGAAGAAAAAGAGTTCCCGGTATCAGAGTCCCCTAAACATATATTTTCTTAAAAGTCCCATCCATTTTATTAGCATTACAGAAGTTTTCAATATTAGGTCTGCGAGGAAGTACAATAGGTCGTGCGTTAGATTCGAAATGAGATGTGCAGACGGTGTATCAAGAGGGTATGTCTGAACTTCAACATTTTGTGTAATTACGGTTTTCCTACATATTATTTCAAGGGCATAAACTCTAGATAAGATTATCTCAGATATATTTACATTTATACTCGATCTCACACGAAGTAAAAGGGAAACGATTCCAATCTCGTGGCGATTTTTATTACATTAATTGCTGTATTTTAATCCGTGGAAAATTGTGTTGCACAATTATTTTTGAAAGCATTGAAATAAATTTTAATGCGCTCTGAACTTTTAATTAAACTTCGAATATAGACTCGCAGTTACATGCTTTGAAGAGTGCTATTAAAATATTAAAAAAACCTTTTTTGTAATTACTCCTGAAACGTTTAGTACAATAACGTTTTATATTGAAAGTTTTCCTCAATAAAATTATACATAATTCGTCATATACACAATATATACTTTGTAATTACTTTTACAAATCGAGTTTACTTGACATTTATTAATGCTCATTTAAACTAGGTAGAGGGTAGAAAAACAAAAGTAGCCTGCCAATAATTTAACAATGAAAGTAACCTGCCTAAATCTGGCACCGTAAATCAGGGCTACTTGAGCCGTGAGAAAAAACTTACGAGTAGTTCTTACGTTCTTTCTCTTTGAGCAAGTCGTGGCTCGTATCTCAGAAGTGGCGCGTCCTTGAATAAGGAGGTCTCGATTCCGAGACCATATGGTCCGGGGCCCAGCAATATGAAGTGAAATTCGTTTGACCAAATTGTTTACCTGCATCACAGGGGATAGTCCAACACATTGACGCGTCCTAAACCCTACCTCTTTTCTAATTTCTTACTAATTCTGGCCGCTGGGTAATGGCATGGGAGGTACGCGGAATTGCTATCTGGCAGTCCTCGTGACGACGCACGGACTATGTCTGTATTGACGTATACGAACTGGAAGATTACTTCACATATAAAGTAATAATACACGTCATGAGTTTAAAGTAATGGGGGATTACTCTAAAATAAGCGCTCAACGCTCAACAAGGGTCAGGAGACGCGTAGCGCTTTTAGGAGGACGTAACGAATGTTTAAGAAAAGTCCCTCTGATTTATATTCCTTCCTAGGAACAAAGGCCTTCAGTTTTGTTTTGTTTGCTCAAATAGCTGTTTAGTATTTTATTGATCAACTGATACACTGACTGTTCAATGCGCTAAGATACACTCCCCATGAACGCTGTCTGAACACTATATATAAGTTTCTCATTATTTATAAATTTGTAATTCGTATTGAAAGGATGAATAGTGGGAAGTTTTTCAATTGGTCGCTTAGGTTGATTATATACACATTCATGTCACATCGTTGAGTTGGACGTTCTGATTTAGTAGAGTAATTACATACTTATTTTGTTACATATAATACGTAATACAATGAATAATGTACTTTTGTATCCAATATTTCCAAAATGTATATTATTCCGAAACATATTACTAGATGTGATTAAAAACATGAAGGTATTCATGCCTTAATTAAACTTGGAAATTAATTAATATAATTTCAGCTCATATCCCTTATTGATCCCCCGTTCACGAAGTGTTTCCCAACGTCGCGAGATCGGCGAACGAAAGCGAAGAACTAGAGACGGGAACTCGTGAGAACGATGGAATTATCCTTCATAGGTCAAATGTACTTGCTTGATTTTTACCTATATAAAAATCTGAAGAGGGATTCTTTGTAAGCTTTTTTTGTAGCAATTGCTCAAAATATACCCTTCGAATGTATATGACTTTCTTAAATAAACTATTTAAAGTCGTTTTCGTTCGTTTTACTTTTTTAAATTTTCTGCTTTCGTAACTGTTTGAGAAAAAGGATTTTGGCCTAAACTGACTAGAAAATTATGCATTGGACTGAATCAGTGTTGTTTTACGTTAATCGCTTAGGCTGAAGCCCGGAGAATTCTTCTTTTGGACGTAGAGATGCGTCAACTGCGCTTGTTAGGTTATATACAACGCCATTGCACTCGCGTGTTCGTTTTCACGCCTGCCATGATCTTAAGGAAATGCGTCGTTCCTTCACATGGGGGCGTGTTATGGAATAAGAGCCGTAGAAAATGTTAACAACGTCGGCTTCAATCACTCGTATTTCATTGGAGTTTTCGTTCTGTTTTCTTGTTTCTCGTGGCAAATGCCGAGACTATCCCTTATTTTCCTTCCAAACATTAAACGAAGATTTTTCTATCCTCTCAATAACAAGTACTGTTTGTTTTTAAACTATTTTTCGCTACCGTTGTGTGGCTGGTTATGTAATCTAAATGGTACATTTGAAATTCGAACTGAACGTATGTTACGGATAAATACGTAAGTAAACCGATTATTAACGTGTAAGTAAATAACTGCTAATGTTAGCAGTAACAGAAAAACCCACACAACAAGTCTGATGTGCAATATAACGTTTATACCATACGACGATTATACCAATAAATTATTTTGGAACGATTCTTGTTTTTAAGCGGCATATCCGTATTATATTTTACATTATCGTATTCGTGTTATTACAACGGCACATATCTTTTTAATTCTAGATGTTACATGACATTGGTAGTATCACTCAATTAGTGCCTACTAATGACAGTGGCGCATCGTTCATTATAGAAGAACGGTTGAATCCTCTTAAATTCGATTGTTCAGGCAATTCAAGTCCATAACAGATTAGTGAAATCGTTTGCTAATTAGTGAAAAACAGCTAGAAAATTTTCCAAACATTTAGTATTTTACTCTTTCAAGTAACGAATTAATACACTTGCACGTTAACGAATTAAGAAATAAAAAATATCCTCCTGAAACAAAATAAATACATTCATCCACAAGTAAAATTATACACATTATTTTTTATGTTTTTGCAATTGGTTGAGTTTAAGTAACTGTCTTTAAAATAGTACTCACACACGTGTAATTTTTAAATTGAAAAAACTGTCTAAATTGGATTTACTTTTTTAACTGTTTCCTCATTGAATATTAATTTCCTACATCCATAAATATCAATATTCGTTTGTTTTTTACTTTCTCACTACGGGGTAGAGAGAGGGTTATGCAATGCTGCTAGAAAAAACGACCAATTTACGGCAGAAAAACTGACATTACAGTACCCTGATAACGATAAAGTGGATAAATCCAGTTGCTAAATTTAGAAAAAAATCCTCGAACACGTGTTATAGGTAGAATTCCTGTTTTGTGGGTCCTTGTTACTGAAAAATCGAATGACCACAAGACGTCTGTCTGTCCGTCTGTCCACCTGTCCGTCCGTCCGTTCGTCCGTCCGTTCGTCCGTCCGTCCGTCTGGCTGGCTGGCTGGCTGGCTGGCTATCTGTCCGTACGTCTGTGAACAACGCTAGTGGCTAAACCGTCCAGCCGATTTTCTCCAAAATTGACATCCGCAATCGATCTGGCTGAAGTCGCTGACCCTTGAATTTGAAACCGCTATTTAATTTGTGGGTATTTACATGAAGCCCATGGGACATTTTCAAAATTTTCAAAAAAATGGCTCTATTGTTTTTTATTAAATTGTGTTGTTGGATAGTGTTAAGATAGTTTAAGAGAATGTTGCAGATCTCGTATGCGTTGAAAACCCCGATTTTTCGAAAAGAGTAACAGCTTGAATTTTTCTGGATTCTTCCTAGAAGTAAAATATTAAAGATAGAGATTTTCCCGTAATAAATTCTTTTACTGAAAGATTAGTTCAAGATTAGTTCTTTTACTTAAAGATAAGTTCCTGTATAATTTTTCGAAAATGTGAGTACATTTTGCGTGGTAATACAGTACAGAAATTACGTACTGTTTTAGCATCGCTAGTTTCTTAGATCCTCCCAATCATCGAAACGTTGGTAGCAAAGTAATATTCATAATGTCCACGTAATGGAATGTACACTACGGTATAGGTCTACTCCTTTTTTATAAAGACATGTTCTTGGGATATTATTCAAAACCAGCCACAGAACAAAAGACAGAAAACCCCTCTATGTACTTTAGAAAGTTCACGGCTAACACCTGTAGAGCCTCCACTTAACACAAGAGGCTTTCTTCATTCAAATGGCGTCCTCTTCCAACGAAGTATCCACCCGTTCTGCATTTCGTCCGTTCTAGTGGAAAAAAGAGTTACCACACCTTTTGCTTTCTCACCGTTACTTCGTAAGAAGAGAAAGTATTGTAATCGTACGCCGAGAAAAGGCGAATTTGCGACAAAAAACATTTATTGCTGGGCCCTGGTAACGAAGACGTGGAAAACACTGTTCCCATAGGATATATGTAGTGAATTAGTGTAGAAAATTCTTGAAACGGCCCCCGTTTTTTCTTTAAATTTTCTGCTCGTATCTATCAAAAGACACAAAAAGATTGGTTCTATTTTCATTTCCGACCAACTTTCAGTATTTTCAAAAATTGCAAAAAAAAATCAAAACTACAAAATTGAAGAGAAAATAAGTTGTAAAAATAAGCTCTTTGAAAATAGTCAAGTACAATTCTTTGAAAGACTAGTTGTTTTCGCGAATTTTGTTCTTGAAATTAATATAATTTATAAAAAATCCTCATAAACCACTTCATTTTTTCTTTAAATTTTCTAAGCATGTGTATTCGTATGTATGGATAAAATTTGGTTAAAATAGTATCATTTCAAAGGAATTTTCTGTTCGTTCGAAAATTTGAAAAATTGAACATTTTTATACAAAGAAATTCAATCTAGAGTTATTTACCTTAAAAATTATCTGTCAAACAATTCATATTTATAAAAAATGATCAGGTACATTGTTTTGAAAAAGAGTCGGTTTCGTGTTATTTCTGCTTGAAGGCAAATTATAAAAAAATAATTTTCTAAAAATCTGCTCCAAATTAGTAAAAGTTAGCTGCAAAAGTCCTGCTGTAAACGTGCTGTTGCAAAACGTAGAGATACAAGAGAATAATATTCGAGAAAATAGAAATTTGACCATCAAAACGGAAGAATAGTTCTGTGTGTTGATGATATGATTATTCTGTGCAAAAACGAATCAATAAATACGATTTCAGATATTTTAAATTGGTTTATTTACATCGAATTAATATTTACAGAAGGAAAAACCGTTTTAATTTAGTTTTGTATTCCAAGCAGATAATCGTGTAAGTGATTGGAAAAGGACAATATGCAATTAGCTGATTTTCAGGAGACAGAAGTTCTGAACCTCTCAGTTTGAGAAATAAAGAAAAGGCCAAAAACGTAGTTTTTTATCGAACACAAGATATGTAGTTGAATCTTCCGAAAGAAAATAAATATTTTAATGAATTGGATTTTTTATGCATGAAACAAATTTGCAAATTTTGCAAATATCCATATATCCGTTTGCAAATCAGGATCGCGAGCCGCCGAAAGCAGTTAGCAAGTCAAAGTTTAAACCAATTTTTGTCAGGAGGTATGCCGACAGACATCCTGCCGTCACTTGTTCCGTAGAAAATCCCATGTCCGTCCGTTGCAATTTGCAATGACGCCGTAGTTCTCCGTAGTTCCCCAGTTAAGTTGCAGCTCTACTTCTGGTTAATCGTTGTCTATTCCCGACCGAGCTGCCCCTTCTCCTGTTTCCGGGCATCGGGTCATGGTAGTTCGGAAGAGCGAAGGCACGGAACCCCATCATTTGTCCGTGCAGCGTTTGTCCGATGTTCTGGATGCCTTAGGCGTTATCGTGGCATGGTACATTCTAGATACCACTGGGATGCTCGTGCGAACCGCACATTTCCAGAGGCAGGATGTAGTTTCACATAGCAAATATACTAATTTTACAATGCGTTTTAACTTGTATGATTTGGTATCTCTCGCTCTTGATTCGTAAGAAAAGTATTGTAATCATGCTCCGGAAAACTGCGAATTTTAGGCAAAAATGTGTTTATTGTTGGGCCATAGTAACGAAAAAGTGGATACATCCTGTTCTTATATTTAGCAAATTACTTCCTCTAACACTTGGCGTTGCAATGATCAATGTTTTGTTGGTTCTTAATACCCAAAAATCGATTAACGGTAAGACGATTGTCCATCCGTCCGTCCGTCAGTCAGTCAGTCAGCCCGTGTGTCTGTCTGTCTGTCGTCATCGCTAGTCCCTAAGCCGTTCAGCCATTTTCCTCCAAAATTGATATTTCCCGATCGATCTCAACGAACTCGAGGCTTTGGGAATTCAAACGGATATTTGATTTTTATGGTTCTATTCATGAAGCACCAAAAGCATTTTCAAAATTTGGTCCAAAAATGGATCCTAATTTTTTTTACTGAACTTTGTCCATGGATATCGAAAAAGAGGCTTAAGACAATGGTGCAAATCTTTTGATAGTTAATATCCCTGATTCGTGGAAAATTGCAATTATTTTGGGCGTCTTCTAACCACTATAATTTTGAAGATAATTTTTTTTCTTAATAAATATGTTCTTTAATGACAGATCTTGAAATAAGTTCATGTTCAGTTTTTCGGAAACATGATTAGTTTTCGTGTAATTTTACACGAAATATAGGCAATTTAACATTACTTTAAACAATTTGTTTTCAAAAAACGCTCTAAATTTTTCTTGAATTTGTTTCAAATGATACAAGGGAAAACCAAAAGAATGGCGTGGGCATTTTCGTTGTACTCTCAGAATTTTCGAAAACTGTAAAGTTAGAATTAACGCGAGAAATTATGTGCTGTTGATCACCACTACTTATGGTATGTTATTTTGTTATTTTGAAATAGTCACCCGATGAAGTGGCTGGTACTGGACCCTAAACACTGTGATCTTAAAATATTTTTTTTAAATAATGAAATAAAGGTACCCCGTATACGTTCCCCTAAACCAAATGACATATGAGTAGTTACACTATAACTTTAACATTATATATATATATATATATATATATATATATATATATATATATATATATATATACCTTCTTCAAGATTTATCAGATGGGTTGGTTTTTAGTATAATTTGTGTCACATATTACCATACAAACACAGTGGATTTGACTCAGTGTCAGTGGTTAATCGAGAGTATTTAAATTCAGGAATAATTTATCATACTTCTTTTTACAATGGACGGACCCTGTTTTAAAACCAAAGCTGCCATATTAGTCGGAAACAGTGAAGTGGTGGATCTTTGCGGAAAAGGTTCGAGCGGTGACGAAGCGGTTATAATACAAAAGGCAGTGGGGTAGTGGCAGGGATAAAAGTGGATGAATCTAGTATTGGAAAGTCATAATGGTTCCAAATTTATCCTTGAATTGTTGGGCAAAACCTGCTTGATTCTGGAAAAACTTATCACTGCGGTAATCAATTTAGGATAACGAATGGCCTCTGATTGAACCCGCATTCATTTATTGAGTGAGTATATATGACAAGGTAGATTGAAAACCAATCTCAGACATATTCGATCATCCTTTGCAGCATTGCCTGCATATGATCTGGTAATGTAAATATATATATATATATATATATATATATATATATATATATATAAACTAACTTTATTTTACTTTACTTGTAAATTTTATAATTTACAACTGTGACCTGTTCATAATCGACAGCAAAAAAAATCGTTATAGAAAAAGAATTATGTATCAAGAAAATTTCCAAACCAAAATACATATATTCTAAATCAAACCAAACAAAAATTACTCTTTGTACAATAACAAAATCAATACAACATAAAGTTACTCTTCTCTTGAAGAAAAACGATGACAAATCAACAAATTTAAATACGATTATACAATTTTTACCACTTTGACAACAATATAAAGGGAGCATCAATCTCAGTCTGTAAATTAAAGCTACATGCACTTTCTGAGCACTCATTACAACATTCACTTAAATGCGCTTCGTGCTCTCTGCCTTTACTTTTTACTTATGCAGAATCTAGTGACCGCTATTTACACTGGAGGATGTCATGATAGGCAACCACTGAACGTACGCATTAAAGGGGTGGCTTGGAGCACTACGGAAATACTGTCAAGAGCCTTCTACGTCTTAGCGAAATGGTTGAACTTGATGCTTCTCGCAGTCATGGCAAGTTCATGGCGAAAGATAAGGAGAAAAATATAGGAAAGACGATTATTACCAACCTCTTCTCGGTGCCTTGCCTCACCCAGCGGCTCGAAGCTTACGACGGTCAGCGGGATGGTGTCGCCGAATATACGTCTCCGCGCAGCTCCGTGTTCTTACACGGCAGTGTAGTGTAAGAAAATGGACGCCCGTCAACCTAGGCACAGGACCTTCAGTGTTCGTTTCTATTCCTCGTTCTCACCACTCTCACCACCACCCTAACAGCACACTTTCCGACCTTCCTCTCTCGCGTCTCAAAGCGTTCTCTTCTTGCCTCCTACGGCACAGACACTGCAATATGTTGGATACACACACACACACACACACACACACACACACACACACACACACACACACACACACACACACACATATATATATATATATATATATATATATATATATATATATATATATATATATATATACAACATTTTTCTTGAAATATTTCAAATGAAATTACAATTAGTTTGCTTAAATAACTCGAGAATAATTTCTCGTAACGTATCGGATAGTGCTACCAATCTCGATCTAATTTCACACTAATTTATATTTATAACACGAGCATATTTTAAATTGATCCTTTGTTTTGTTTCTGGATAGTAAAGTATAGATTATTCCCGAGAAAGTCGCATACAGTTTCTTGTAATTTTTACCTTAATCTACAAACAAAGAAGGCTCTGTTGTTCTTCATGGTCAGTGCTTGTAAGAGCTCGAAACAAAGTTGATCCTAGGGACCCAGTTTAGTACCATTTGCGAATCTCGTAATGATTCCGAGAATCCATTCTCAAACAACAATACAATTACACAGAAACGAATCCTTTAATCGAGAATAGAATATAAATCTTCCAGAATATAATTCGTCCATAGATAACACAATTCATATAATTGAAAGTTTGTTTACAGTTATTTCTATTTTTGCATCATTCTTGTTGCAATAACTCCGCGTTGCCAGGGCCAGGTTATTCATTTATCACAGTCACATATTACTCCAGGAAAGGAATAAAATGTAGGCAGTGTCGTGTAAAACGAAAGTAATTTTATTGATTAAGTATCCTTGGTATTACAGACAATCATAAATTAAAACAAATTAATAAAAAGATGAATAACATAATAATTAATAAAGATGAATAAGGTTGTAATAAAATCACATATATTTATGTTTCATTGTAAAACTGTTGAATTTGTTAACTGTTGTGTTTCGCGTTAACTCGTGTTAAACTGTTGTGTTTCGCGACTTTTTGTGTCAGTTCTTCAGGCACAGTCGGTGAATTTGTAACTGAATAAATATTATAGTAACACATATAAACCAAAAGTAACAAATACCCATAAGTACAAAGTACAGCTAAGTTTTGAGGCACACCTTGTTCCACTGCCACAAAAATTATTTTATAAAAAGGTTAATAAAATTAATAAAATATGCGCATATTATATGCTGGAAGTCGTAAGTAAGCCGAGGAGTTTGGACAATTTGAACAGACAATCTATAAACTACTCTGAAAGTAATTTTATTTACATCGTCACCCCCTTACACCCTCTTTCCCCCTCCCTCCACCTCGCTCCGCACCACCCGCCATGTTCTGTCTGCCAGCCTCCAATTGCCCCTTACGCTCCTCCCCGCCCTCTCTCACCGTCTTCTGCGCCCTTCCTTCCCCTCCCCGATCCGTTACGTCCAATACCGCCTTGCCTCGCCCTCTTTTGCCCGGTCCCACCCCGACTATGTCCCGCTCGACCAGTTCGCAATAGGTAAATCCATTATAGATTGCAATAAACCCAAGTTTGTTACAAATAAAATCATTATTCGTTGGGTTTTGAGGTGGAAGTGTCATGTTGAAGTGGACCAAGTTAAAAAGTAGCTATACAGAAAATTTTGTGAAAAATAGATTTTAGTTTGAATGGTCTTCGCTTGTCATATAGACATAGATCAATTTTTGAAATATAAGATTACCATAATTTTTATTTAGTAGGGGTAAACCGACAAAAATATCGGAACGAAATCAAACTCCAATATTAATAATTCATTATAAAAGAGCAGGATATTATTTTCTTTCATTTCTTCAGTTTTTTTTATTTCAAAACTTTCTTTATTATTTGTTTTCAAACTAGGCGATTTTAGGGTGACGCTGAATTGGCCATCAGTGAAATTTTGGGCTATTTGTGATTATTGCCACTGGTTGCCACGCCCCATGGAGGAACCCAATTTAGTTCCTCTGATTTCTGTTTGCATTTTGCCCTGAGGCGAAGTGGCGGTCGAAATGATGGCACATGTGCCTAAGACGCGGCGTCTCCCGGACTGCCAAGTAGCTACGAACTCCGGCTGCGGAAGTCTACGCGCTAATGCCACCCTATGGGTCACCCACGCCATGAGCCACCCTATGGGCCTATTTAAATGTATTTTATTTATTATGTTGTGATGTGTCTGTGTATTGCGCAAAACTAAACGAAACTCTTGCAAAGCATTAGATTTTCATTAACGTATTGATAAAATGTATTAAATTCACTTCCTAAAGATCAATTGCAAATTTTATTTTTGAATGTGAAGATAAGTTGACAATCATCGAATCATGTACCATCTGACCTGGCGACTAGTGAAGTCGGTCTTCACTCCTCTCAGTACGCTGTAGCCAAGATTCAAAATAGTTTAGGTAAACATGGCGATCACTGATTATAAAAACCATGCTATTGTTGATGTCGATATTTTTGCTTGCTTCTGAGTGTCGGTCATCCGAATTGTACTGCCGTAACTGTGGAAATCGGTAATGCATAATACCGAGAAGACTGTTCTTTTTTTTATTATATCATGGTTTGTAATTTGTTCATTTTATAGCTCAGAAGATAGCAGCGTTGTGAAAATAAAAATAGAAAAGGAAGCATGCATCTTGAGAGTGTCCAATTTAGTTTGTGGTGCATACACCTAGAACTATGTTTCTATCGAATGAGTAAATGAATTCCGAACCTCGGAAGACATACTATCACATCATCGTTCTTGTCAGCACCATCAAGGAGCCATTTGACATTCATCTTAATCTTCCAGCTATGAGTTGATACTCCCTGTCCTCAGTTAAATTCTAATGCCTCCTAACTTCCACTCCGCCGTGTCTCCTAAGCCCTTTGCTACCGAGAACTATCTCTACTGCTGGTGACTCGTAAGGCCAAAGTAATTTATTTATTTATTTATTTATTTATTTATTTATTTATTTATTGACTGATTGATTGACTGATTGGTGTTTCCTGTCGCGTCAATTGCTAATCATTAGTCCCATAAGGGTTGTACATGATTTTATCGCGGGAAGTGGCGGTTCGGTTTCTTTCCTGGATGGTGAGATCTCGTGCCGTCATATACGTCGGCTCGCTGGGTTTTTCCCAACCAGTTATCTCCCACCAGGGAGGCACCATTATAGCCGGAAGAAACTCTAAGCTCCAGACATGTGTGGTAGTGTAGTGCATGTATGTGTCAGTGTGTGTGTGTGTGTGTGTGTAAGTTAGGGCTGAGGAAACGACAGGGAAGAGGAAGAAAGGATCGCGCGCGGTCCATGGCCCGGTTGTAATGGTGCTGCTCCGGCATTCGCTTAGTATTGATCGGAAAAAACACGGAAAACCCATCTGAGCAGCTGGTTTCTAGAATTCTCCTCCAGACACCAGCGGCAGAATTCGGCATAGCTATATACAGTAGATAGTGCCGAAAATCTTGCCACCGTCGGGACTCGAACCCTAGGACCTCCTGGTAAGCTCGAAGTGGTAGCGTAAGAGTGAAACAAAAGAATGTTTTCCATACTCTTATCTCTGGATAATGAAATAAAATATATCTCTAAATAACACTGCTTCCTTATTCTATTTTTTTTACAATTTTGAAATGTGGTGACGTTTCCTTTTTAATTTTATTATCAGACACTGATTTCCATTTCTCTCCCTGCAGCTCTCTTTCTTCCCTTACGTCTCATGGAGTACATCACTCTCTCAACCTTTTCCGTCTGAACTTTAATCTTCAATACCATTTATTCGTGTTCCGCTCGTGACAAATGCCGAGGAGGCGTTCGAAAGAATCGCAGTGTTTCTGGTCATTAAGCCTCCTTCTTCGTGGTGGGTACTACACCTCCATCGCGGTCGTGATGGATGGCGGACCCTTAAGCTAACGAGAAACCGCGGAGACATCACTCTAATCGAGGAGAGGGGCTGAAGCTTTCGCCAATCGCTTATGAGAGGGACGACCCCCCTCCTGGCGGAGTTATCACGATGGTCGAGTGAGTGAGAGAGAAAGGCAGAGAGAGAGAGAGAGAGAGAGAGAGAAACAGGAAGAGTGGGAGGCAGGTAAGGACGCAGACTGAGGTCCCTCAGAAACTTGGAGAGAGACAGAGAGAGAGAGGCAGAGACACAGAATGCATGAAAGCGGGTTGAGAGCCAATGTAAACAACGGAAAATCGAGCAAGCTTTGTCGAGTTGGAATATTAATGTGACATTCTTAACAAGTGTTAGCTAAGTCGAATAAAGACATGAGTGAAAAATCCATGTAACGTACCGAAAAACGAGAAATGGAAGGGAAAAAGCAAGCTATTGAGAATTTCTGAGAAAAAAGGGCTGAAAAGTTAGTACGTCATCGAAAATAAGTTTTAGTCCCGGAAGAATATTTTTGGAGTGGCGGACATGGAGGAATTTATACTTTAAATTATTGTTAACAGGTTGTTGAAAAATGAAGAGGAAGGAGAAGTACACGTGATAATCGCGATAAGTGATTAATCAAACAAACACATAAATCTCTCGTTTGTGTAGTCATTAACATTTCGAAGTGTAAACAGATGTTTTTCATGATATTTGTCGTTGAAGATTTTTGAATCTGTTTTTAAAACATATACAATTTTCCAAAAATGATGCTGGTCTCTCACTGGTTTGGTTATATCTCACAACGTCTCGGTTAACTATTACAACGTACCACTCATTAGTCATAAGGCAGTCAACTCCACTTTCGTACTGCTGCGGATACATTAACCACTTCTTTTGTCTGTCCTCTTGATTCTAAATTACGAATCTCAGAAAACTAAAACTTTTTGCTATAAACATTTTAGTAAAGTAATATCCATTATCACATACGGAACTTTTTATTTCTTTATTTTTTACTATTTCGTAATAAGAAACGGGCTTCTTACTTAGGAATACTGTCCGGTGTGTCACAAACATTAATTTGGAAAAATAAAAAAAAATTAAAAATTAAATAGATTTTTCTAGCCAAGAAGCGTAGTATTTATGGCAGATATTTGAATGGCTTTTAAAATAAAATTATCAATTTGCTGATGGGATAATAATCAATGTCGCAGGCGCCGAATTGATTTAGGGTAAAACATCATTCTCAGTACATGGCATGCGCCAACCGCTGTAAGACTGATCTGTCACGGAATAATTGCAAGGGCATTAACGCCATCATCAACATTGCAACATATAGTATCCCTACCACTGTATCTACGTAGCATTCGACATGTAGTCGATTGGCTAATACATGTTCATGTATTTCAGGACCATGCATATCGGCAAGCAAACGGCTGACAACTACGGACTCATACCATTGGAGATCATGCAAATCAATTCAACCAATAACATAATTTGAATTATCCTACCAATCTCTTACGATCGAAAATTGTTCCACCATCAGATATGTCTGCCCGATCTGCAAATATGCCGCTTGAACTGACCTAAATAAAATTAAAACGATACAAAATAAATGTTTCAGAAAAGTATAGCAAAAACTCCGTGGTTTATAAGCAACATGCAAATTCTAAACACACTAAATATAGAACTCATAAACGAATGTATAAACATTTTGTCTCAAAAATTCTTCCCATCCCTGCCCATTCTCGCAGTAGAGCAATATCGCAACTTCTTAAAACGTATATTTCACCAAACATGATAAGATCAGGATTCCCTAAAGATTCCCTTAGATCCCCGTAAGTCATTTACCCATCATTCACTAAGTACCATCCTTTAATTCGTTCCACTAACGTAACTTTTTAGAACTATCATCTATAACTCTATTTAAACTGACCTCTACAGACAACTGTTCATTGGCTATCAAACGACTTATCTGACCCCCTGAGAAAGGAGGTAACGCATGCGGATGTCCATCCCTAAAAGTTAATGTTATAAAATTAGTATTATGCACTCTCCTTAAAGACAGAAATACCGAGCAGGCAGTAATAAGTTTAAAAAATAAATTGTTTTTCTTCCAGTATTCATCAGGGATTGTTGATGTTATGTTTGCATCTCCACGAACACACCATTGTCAGCGCTCCTTCGCCAACGCCGTCTCCAACGTTCTCGCCGTTGCCACTTTATTCAAAACCTCCTTTGTCGGCACTAACAGCCCCCGGCGTGCCATAACTGCCGCCGCCCCTCCACAAGGCCGCCTTCGACGCTCTCATATGGAATTCCGTAACTTTTTGGCGAGTTGGCGCCGCGTCATAAAACGCCACGGCGGCGTTCCATTTATCTCCGGCGCGGGTTACAGAGGTGCTGCGACGCCTCGCCCTTTCCATCTCCATCCTCCCCCCCCTCCCCCGCGACCACACCCGGTGCCGCGTTGAACAGTTGCACGAACAGAGAGCCACGCCCTCTGCAGAGCGTCGGACCGGCAAAGGTGTCTCAGGGCATCGACTGATGTCAATGCAGTGCCAAGAGTGGTCCTAGGATTCGAGTCCCAACGGTGGCAGGATATTCAACACTAGCGAGACAGCTAGGTCACATTCCGCCGTTGTTTGGAGGAAAATTCTTGCGGACGGTTGCTCTGATCGGTAGTTTTCCGTGGGTTCTTCGATCAATATCAGGCGAATGTCGGGGCAGTGCCCTAACAAACGGGTCATGGACCGCACGCGATCTTTCCTTCCGCTTCTTTGTCCTATCTTCACCCCTTACACATACATACCGCTTACAAACACGCGCACACTTGTATACACTACACTACCACTACTACTGTGGGGGATACCTGGTTGGGGAAAACCCCGCAAGCCCGTCGGAACTCGCCTGCCAGCGGGGGAAGTTCACCTCCACCTCCCGTGATGAAAAATACACTATGCTTACGAGACTAATGCTCTTAGCGCTTGACTTGTTCAGAATCACTAAACAATCAATTAAACTGAACGTCAGGTGAGGGCGAACGCAAAGGCGGCCTTCAGGCGGTTCGCACACATTCGGCATTCACCGAGTAGCGTGCGACTGCTCGCCCAATCCCGAGCAGTTGATGTGCTTGGCGAAAGCGCCGCTTCCTTTGATGTCTCCAAAAACCGACACGGGGTGTGTACGAGTATGTCGAGCACGTAATGTTCAGCGCGCGGCAAATAGCAAGCAACGTATCCTCATTACTTGGGCTGTAGGCTTTCTGCGCCTTTGGGTTTTCAGCGTATCAGAGGGGGAGGGAAACGACTTCAATCCCGGCAAGGTATCGGAAGTTGGCTTCATGTGAATATTGTTGTTTATTTACTTTTCTTACATTTACAAGTAGTCTGAAGCGGCGACTTTCGCATGAACAGAAGCAATTTCACGAGTTTTGTTCCTACCCTTGCTCCTGCCCTCCTGCTTAACATCTAAGCTCCTGATTGTTCTTTCGACGTGTGATAATGTAGTTCATGTGTGTGTGTGTGAGAGAGAGAGAGAGAGGAAAGAGGAAGGATGATGAAGAGACCGTGCACGATTCGTGGTCAGTTTGACGAATTCCGGCATTCGTCTGGAATTGATCGGATATACCACGAAAAACTACCAATGCGGTTGGTGGAAATCTTCATCAGAGTTGTAAAATTGAACCTATCAGTTGCAGAATTGGAATCATCAGACAGCGGTGGAGTTCGACCTAGACAGTAGTGGAATTCGAAAATCCACCACCGTCGGAACTGGAACTCTAGGATCTCCTACTTAGAGATGCTGAAGAGACAACGGTATAGCTACCCACCGTAGTCGGTTCAAAATTACGAAAATCTGGTCATAAATAGGAAACAAAATATTCTTGTAAACTTGTATACAGGAGTGTTTAGGACTGCTTATTGAAAATCTATGTGAAGGAGTTCAACATACTCTGCAGCAAAGATAGTGCATTCAAAATGGCAGACTAATAGTAAACAAAAATATTACATTATATTTTTAAAGTAGGACATGATATTGAAAATATTTATTCAGAAATTAGTAGTCAAAATTACAAGTTTTAATACGGGCGACCCAATAGTCGGTTAAAAATAATTACACTCCATTGTAATAATATACTATGAGCTTTAGAACCTTGTATGGAATTCTAAATTTAACATTTGAAAAAATGGTTATTTAATATTGAAGCATGAATTAGCTCAATATGGAATAAAGGTCCAAAAGTTATTATCCGAAAGGAAATGCAAATGATTTCTGAGAGCAGATCATTTTATTGAAAATGTGTATTGACTAACTTCAAACCCTCTCAATCGTCCGGCACTTCCGCTAGTCCGGCACCCATAGAAGTAAGGAATTGCTGGATTCACGAGGGTCTATTGTATTCAACCGCATATGAAAACGTCTTCGGTGGCTCAGTGATTATCATGGCTGCTTCGTGAGCTCTTATGCGCAGGTTGAAACGCGGTCGATGTTGGCTGATGTTCGAGTTTGCGGTTACCGGTGTTGACGGAAATTCACGTAAAATCGTTCAGCGACTGCGGCATATGGATATTCCTGACAAAATAGACTCGGCAAAAAAAGCGCTACGCTAGGGATCGGGATGGTGCTGTCCAGAGCGGAGAACGCAACTGAGACCGCTCTACTTCAGCGACCACCCGACTGCCAAACAAGGGACACGGAATCAGCCTCGCCCAACTGGCTGGTCTCTCGCGTAACTGTCACATGTCAGCAATGATTTCACATCCAGGTGCCGGGGAAGAAATTCGAAATTATGATTTAGCATCTATATAACAAGAGTGTGCTGTCCTTTATCTTCCGTACAACTTTAAATTTTGTATCCATGGTTTGTAAATGGTCCGCATTCTAGGAACATTTCTTTAGAAGTCGGGCGTTTATAAACTTGTAAGATTTTGATATCGACATTAGTGAATAATTATTTATACAAAAAATGACATTTTATTGTCATTACTTTCTAACTTTTTAGAAAAAAACAAATGTATTGCTTTCACATATTTTTGTAAATATATAATATGACCCTCCAGGTGCAACATTTCATCTACATTTCTTGACGTTTTTGTAATAAATATACACTTTTTTATTTTTTGAAACTTGTATTAGAGATACAAAAACTACTAGGATACTAGTGCATTCGTGAAGATTTCAGTTCCAATTGCAGCCAACTGTGCAACTTCAAATTAACTTTTAATATAGAATTGTAGATTAAGAAAGAAGTATCGCGCGCGGTTCGTGACTCGTTGCTTTAGAAACCGCACCGCAACGTTTCAGTAATTCACTCAGGACCACCGCGCAAGTGTCCATAAGATCAGCCTGCCTGTGGAATTGTAATCCAGGCAAGGGTGGTTTCCATTACACCACCAAAGCCGCTTTTAATTTAATTTAATTTCTTTAGTGATTTTTTTATTATTGTTTATTCATAAACCTCTTATTACAGGGGACGCTGCAAGCGGCAGCGTGGCGAAGAAAAGAGTGGGAGGCACGCAGGCATTGCCCTTATTCTCCTTGCCGCTAACCGTCGCTAGTAGGTTTATTATATATGGGAATTTGGGCATATTGGAGTAATAATTTAATTTTCATTGAAGGAAGAATGTTTTTGTTCAGTTTTTTTCCCGATTCGAACCATAGTGCGGCACCACCTCCGCTTTCAGGTGCGGCGTACGCCGCCGTCGCCACCCCCGCCACCCCCGCCACCCCCGCCATCCCCGCCACTGGCATCCCGCGCGTCACACCTCCTTCCGATGGCATGCGCCGGCTGCGGCCCGAGGGGAGCCCGGAGATCGCGGCGATCGAGAAAAATACTTTCAATCTGTCACGAGGCTCCCGCGCGGCCGCCGGGCCCCGCCCCACCAGCCACGTTCCGCCTACCCCGCTGCCTCATCTGCTCCGCGATCGCCGAATGTGACGACCAGCGAATCCTGGCACCCACACGCTTAGCCTCCGCATTATTCGGCTAATGTAGGTTTCAATATGATGATTATGATGATATTATACTTTTTGCTATTATTACTTTAATATTGTTATTAATACTTGGCATTTGACCACTTGGTCACAGTGTATGTTTAACATTTCCGAAGGAATACGTTTTCCGTTTCACAACCGCAATCTACTGTTGTATTCCCATGGCTACTTAGCAGAATTAATTGTTATGAATGATTCTTGACGTGTTCAAAGAATTCACTCCCCCGGCCGGGAATCGATCCCGGATTACTCGGTGAACGCCCAGTTGCCCTAACCACCACATTCCTTCTGCTAAGTAGCTGTGAGATAACGGTAGTTGGCAGTTGTGAAAATAGGCAGCATTATTCCTTCACAATTATTAATCTTACAACTGTTATCAGATTACTATTAGTATTATTTATTATCTCGTACATTAACAACTGAAAATGCTAGGTGTCGGTTAATTTAAAATCAAGGTGCAATCACATTGCAAGGGGCAGATCTAGTGGCTCAGTGTGCCACTACAATAATTCGTGAAAATTTGGGAGATTCCTGTTCGTCATCAACGATGTCTTTCTTTTTGCAGTTTCTTTAATCGCTGAACATTTGGACAAGTTCTTACATACAGTTTTGTGGTACAAACGCCGGAGCACTGATAACTATTGGTACGGTCTGTGTTATTACACCCCACATAGTCAGATCTCCGAACTTTTATTTAAGACTTTTCTCAAGGTTCTTTGTTACGACATTCTGATCGCGTGGCACAATAGTATCTACAAGTAGGAATGCGTTTTTTACCAAATCCCAAATAACAGTAACAGGTTCGTTTGCTGCTTCCATACGATCAGTTCGGATTTGTTGGTAATACAGCATTATGCACAGAAGAAAAACACGTAACAACTGAACAGTTGTAGTATACCAGATCATGTTACAGTATCATGAATCTGGTACACTGCAACTGTTCTTCTTTTCGTGAAGGGTTTCATGAATTTTTCCCCTACATGGAGCATGAGTTTGAAACTGTGGGGGGCGTTACTCATCTTTCAATGAAAACAGCAACACCCTCTATCATGTCCTTTTGTGTATTCTGACGTATCTACAATTCGACAAGCTCAAACAATATGGTATAGATAAATTGATTCTACCTTTTTTGAAAAATACGGCTTTTATCGTCCAAAATTTTGAGGAACGGTTTCTCGTATTATCAGTGCTCTATTGTCAGCGTTTAATGTGTCTGGTATTATGAGTGCCTGATTTCCGCAACTGTTTCCGATTCTGGCATCTTTCTTCCACTTCTAAGCCACATAAATGTTTGGTGTTTGTTTATCTATATCTTGTCTTTTTTTTAAATATTTCTCAAGAGTAGTTTCTCTCCACGATTTTTTTTATCACCTTTGTCACTTATTTCATTCAAGTAGCATTAACCCTTCACTTTCTGTGTTATTATCTGTCTTGAATAGTTTCCTTCGTAGTGCTTTTTGCTACTCTTACAATGATCCGAATCCCATTTTTTCGAGCAGACTTAATGACCAACCTCATAAACGTATTATCTTGATAACTGACAATATTTCCCCCTATTCCGACTATTTCATTGTATCAAGTATTAAATTTCAAAAAATGCAGGATCGAGTCGTGCCACGTTCGCCACTTTAGATGTTAAATATCAGGCGGCCAGTGAGTATTTTAAATGTGGAGAGAAAAATTAGACAAAGAATACAGCCAGCCACAAGAAGTGGCAATACTAGATTAAATCAAAGGGTGCGTCTGATGGGATTAACGAAGTAACATCAAACTTCTCAAAAGATCGCGCCTTTGTCACCGAAAAATAGTAGCTGTGGTAAGCAGCATTGCAGGAATCGTATCAAGGGTATGCTAAGTAATGGGTGGAATTTCTACGGTAGGAAAAAATTAGATTTCAAACTTCCAAATAACAAATAACATTTATTAAATTAGCATAAATTTAAATAGTGCCAAAACAGACAAGAACCAATAATGTTTTGAGCACTAACGGCGTATAAATAGTGGATCTACGTACGAAGCTGTGCAGAAATGCAATAATTAAACAAAATAAAACGTAGTCATTTACTATGAAAAATTAATAAAAATGTGAAAGAATGAAGCGTGGGGTCCACTGGATCGTATGTGGGGATCATGATAAAGAAGATCTAATTTTTGAACTTGCGAACGGAGGTCAAAACAGTAGTTGCGAGAGGGGATTGGTACAAAAAAATTCCCAACTAATTAAACAAAGTACTATGCTATATAGATTCAGTGGTACCCTATCATTTAACAATAATAAAGTAATGATTTAAATTATGGCAATGGATGTGATGCTTAATCATGTCTTTTACCATTCACAAAAAAATAACTTCACCGTTGGGCCTCAAAGACAATAAACATACTCCAACGGATGGAGCTCCTGTCTACAAAAGACTCGACAGATGCGAAAGGACCGCGGCGCTGTCACGGAGGCAAAACGTGCGGAAGCGTGTCAAATGGACCACTGGACATGCCAGTACGGGCCCTCACTTCCATCTCAGTAATCTGTAAACAATCTAAAGTCAAATATTAGTGGATTGATACAAATAATACATTGACCGACGACCAGAAGCCGACAAAATTGACTCTGGCTCGGAAACAAACACTGCCAGAAAATAGATTCTGGACTAGTGCAATAATAATTACCAGAAAAGATATTCTGGACAAATATACAATAAATAATTCCAGAAAAGAGAATCTGGACAAATACATAACATTAATGCCTGAAAAGAGATTCTGGACTGGTACATAAACATTTTACACGGCTGCAAAAAGGCCAATTATAAAAACATACAGTAGCAACACAACATAAACAATTCAAACATCCAATGCCATATTTATACCATAAAACGTAACCTAGAAAGTGGGGGAGAGAGACCTTATTGAAAAGCCAGAACACATTAAATACATTACGGCCATAAAGACCGGGCTATGCCAATTTCAAATATTAATTTAGACACATAAATCAAAACGATAAAATAGGTTGGCGCCAAGCCAAATAATGCCTGTTACATAGTGACTGTATTAAAGGCAAATAGCCAAGTTACATAGTGGCAATAGTAGTATCGAATAGCAACTGAAGCGAGCTCGGAGCACCATTATATACAAAAAATGTATTACAATATTAATCCGCTGAACTACATTTCTGAGTGGATTGACGGCATGCCAGCGCAGCCTATGGCTGGAAGTGGCAGCTTACATAGACAAATGAGATAATAACAATCGATTATGGTGAGCGTGACATACCCACATTCTAGTAGTGAGATGAATAACTATAGTCATTAGAAACATATACATATATAAATTCATATTTAGTTGAAAACAAATACATAAAGAGCTATATAGCTCAAATTCACAGTATATACCAATCTGATATTAGTCACTGAATATTTCTGAGTAGCAAGCACACATGAAAAGCTCTTTATTTAAGCATAATAAATAAACCAACATGTGAAAAATAAAATATTCAGTGACGGACAATAATTGTATAAATATAAGTACAAATATTTGCTTAACATGGCGTGTGGCCACACTTTACACTATAAATTGGATGCATTGATGCTTAAGATAGACATACAAAAAATACCCAGAGCAAACGAAAATAATACCTAGAACTTACATAAAATAAGAATAATGTCTATTTGCAACTCATATTTCACACATTTTCTTCTTAAATCAACGCTACCTTGCAGATTATTGATTGGTTTGAACAACATAATAAAAATTACAATAATAAATACAAAAATCAGCCTGAAACATAACATCAGGAGCCTTCAATTTGAGTCATCTCCCTTCTTTTCTGCGTGATAATCCATGTATCACTCTTAGGTGAGATTGCGGTGCACACACATGCATTGTAAGCTGCTTATTGTTTTTTCGGACCATGGTTCTAATTTCTTACTCGGACCAGTCCAGCAATAGGCGATACCAAAGTATGTGTTGTTGGAATTCTTAACCTTTGCTTATTATTATTATTATTATTATTATTATTATTATTATTATCATCATCATCATCATCATCATAATCACCGCATTTCTTCTTTTATCTACCTCGAGTCAGTTTGAATTCCGACTATTATATCTCTGATTCTACCGTTTGCGAAATAAATTTCGTAAAAACTCCTGCTGCAGCATAATCGATTACAGCCATGATGGCGTAAATTTCTGATAATCAGAAAACTTGCGGCCATGTAGACAGATATCTTTACAGTTCAGTGATAATGTTCATTATCAGTACAATTATGATTTTCTTTGCGTCTTTCGTTGAACTGTGTAATTTGTTATTCCTAGTCAACTGAAACTACTGAAAGTCCGTAATTCTATGTCAACGCAGTTCAAACAGTCACTACATGTAACTCATATAAGTTCTCATTTGCTATTTTGAAATTTGAAAATTTCCATTGCTTTGTCTACCATTTCCTCGAATTCGGATAAATTCTCCATTCTTTTCTATAATTCCCACAACATTCAAATACCAATCTTCTGATTGTTTGCATCATCCTGAGCAAGTTTTTGAACCATGTTTGTATCATATCTTTGCCACACAGGCCGACCAGTCGTAGCACAATATATGAAAACGAAACTTCTAAAAATGCTTAAAACTTAATCATAACGCGTCAATTAAATACTTTATTCTACGATTTAAGTTCTACAGTTTATCCATAATTGTATTAATTTTACGTTGCGCAAAATAATTTGTTACAACGTACGCATTCTCATCATAAATTTGACGTGAACGACAAACGTAAAAAAGAAACTCATTTAAAAAACATCAAATTCCTAAATAACCCTCTTAAACTAGGTTCAATTATAAAAATCATTTGGTCGGATCCAAGCTAAATGCATGGGTGCATCAGATATAGTTACTCCCGTATTTTTTCAATCAAGCAAGAAAATAACAGACATCTAGAAATTCTAATAGAATTTCTAGAATTCTAAAAGAAAGTCGAATAGAATTCTCTAGACTTCTAATAAAATTGTTGCAATTAAATATTTTAATCCATAAATCAAAACACAGTAATATGTATTTTTTGTCTTTAAGAGGGAAAATTCATATTCCAGAAACATCATACAATATTTCTTATATGCAAATAGAAACCTATTTGTGAGAGAAATATTCCAACTAGAATAAAAGATAATTTTCTCTTCGTGAACAATATGTAAGAACAACATCCAAGAAACCAATTCCAAAATAATTATTTTTTAACATTTAAACTTGAGGGAAAATCTCCTTTGAAATAATGCAAGAAGTTTAATATTTCCATCGATTATGAATGTAAATATTCTAGGTAATCTCTTTAAGTATTAATTACTTTTTTGCCCGCGAATAGGCGGACATTGACCACGCGTGCACCCCGCATTTACCGGAGCCCAGAAATATTATATAGGCAGGGGTATGTAATTTTAATCAGGGGATCAGCATTTAGCTGGATCCGATTTTTATTCCCCAGGATTGTTAGCCCTGGGGATATGGAAGATGAAATGATGATAGAGGTAATAGGACGTCATACACATACAGACAAACACATACACAAATGCACCCATGCCCGAGGAAATTACTTCCTCTAACACCTTCGGTAGTCAGAGTCCTCGTTTTGTAGATCCTTGATACCTAAAACATACGAGAAACGTCTGTCCGTTCGTCTCTTCGTCCGTCCGATCGACGGCTCGTCTACCCATCTATCCTTCCGTCAGTCCGTTCGTCAGTCTGCCTATCCTACTGTCCGCTGCGTCCGTTCATCTATCTCACAGTATGCTCGTCTGACTGTCTGCCCGTCCGGCTTTCGTCTGTTCGTCGGCCCTACTGCTCATTTGTCCGTCTGCCATCTGTCCGTTTTCTCCCTGTCCATCTGTCTACACTCTGTCAGTCTATGTACGAGTACTTTGACCTTATTTTTGCGCCGTTACGTCCCGCAGCTGCGTCCTCCGTGCTTCAACACTCGACCTTCAATCGCCACGGCCTCCATGCAGCCGATGGCGGGCCCCGGGTCGCCGGTGACTTCTCGCTGCCCTTTTGTGTCGTCTTCCGCGTCGTCTTCTGCGTCGTCTTCCGCGTTGTCTTCTGCTTTGTCTTCGATATTTCGCGGGCGAATGTTTCTTGCCCCGCAATTAAGAAATCGTGCGTAGTTCGGGCTCACACTGTCCCAAATTTCTCCGCTGATCGAAATTTACTTTATCTCAGCCCTAACTATTTCTCTATTGTACTCTCCTCAGCTCCACTGTAACTGCTAGACTAGATTAACTCCCCTCGTCTTGTCTGAAGAAATTCTTTCTTCCAGAAAAAATCTAACAAAGTTCGCGGACGGCTATCTAGGTGTCTGTCACACGTCCAACGCTCCTACCTAGTAACTCGGCGAAGTTGTTCCTGGAATGGCGGTCAAGAACTGGTGAGAGTGCTGCTGGCTCGGTGAACGGGAACTAGAGTGACTGACTGGGCTTGCCTATTTATACACGCGCCCTCCGTGTAGGGGTAGTGCGCGTCATCTCCCCGTCTCCAGTCTGACTGCTTCCGTCACATACCTGCGCCGTGCCGCGGATATTGCGCGCAACAGTATTATAGGCTTTCAAACAACGCCGCGCTCGCTCACGCGGTCTACTACCTGCGTTTTCTTGATGTGTGCGATGATGTAGCCACTCGCGTTCGTCACAATATATATAACGAATCTACGTTGTCATTACGAAATGTACCACTTATGAAAAAATTTTCCGTATTTTTTGTGTATACATTGTAACGTGCCGGTGATGTTGGATGGGGGATTGCAAGGTCCATAAAACAAATATACTCTTATAACACATTTAATTAAAAAATAATACGATTATGAGGATGAATATGAGCATGCATATGAATAAATGGTTACAGATATTTACATTTTTTCCCTTTGCAGCTGATTGAACTAACATACTATTCCTGCCGCAACAATTAGTTTGCCGCCTTATTGACTTTACACTCTTCTTTTTCACTCTCACCTGCGTTCTTAGCGTGGAAAAGTGCGGGCGGTGTCCCCAACTTGTACCGTCGATAATGTTTTTATTGGTATTTTGAATAGCTGCACCGCTTCGTAGCCTCTAGGTGACGGCATGCGTTGCCGCAGGTATAGGGAGATTACCATAAGGAGGGAACGTTTTGACAGCTACTGCTTGGCTATTGCTGGCTACATAATTGCAGGTTACATCCTCCTACTCATTTTGTCAGTGCGGTTGTTTACAGTTAGCTCATTCGTAAATCGCTTCAGCCCTATCTCTTGCAATGTCATCGCCCTGCTGCCCGGTTGATTTGTTTCCGGACCTGTCAAAGTGGTCACTTCTTACAGTATCTCATCTATAGTTGAGGAAGGGTGGGTGGCGGATGACTTACGTGAGTCGGCGGATCTCTTCGGCTCCGCCGAAACAGGGAGCTTCCAGCAGGCAGTGCTCATCTTCCTCTCGATCACAACCAGGCCTATCGGCGGCGCACGCAACCAGGCTTCGCTCCGTAACGCTGACTCGTCCTCGATTGCGACGGTGGTTCGGACACATTACCGAGCGAAGCTAATGCGGCGATCGCACCCACCCTGGCTATCATGTAAGGGTGTTGGAGGGCCTTACGAACGTAGTGATAACTTAGAGGCTCTCACTAGCGTGTGAAATAATGCCATACTCGACGCCGAGGTCGATTTCGAAGTTCATGTGAACTTGTCAGAGCCCTCAAGTAAAAATATCCAGAGTCGAGGTTCTCATGAATCTGTCAATTCAAGACGCTCCCGTAGTGAATCTCAATCTAGTGAAGCTCAATCTCTATCAGCTTTAGCGGGCCTGTCTCTGCTAATCACGAGAACTCGGAACTACCTCCTTACGCACGTAGCCCAGTCTCTGATTTTTCGGCATCGACTTCAGGGGACCTTGGCGTGGGTGCATTCGCACCAATTATACACCATGTGTTAGTGGAAGTAATTTATTAAATATATATATATATAATAAATTGATTATTTTATATATATATATATATATATATATATATATATATATATATATATATATATATATATAGGATTCATCCCCTTTCTCGTTGCCAAGGTGTGGCAATGGGAGCTTTTCTTCCGAATATTCGCCGTTTTCCTGCGGACGATTACATAACTTTCTCTTCTTTCGAAGTGCGGGTAAGTAAAAATTGAAATTATTCAGCTTAACAGAAAAGTTGATGCCTTCATGCTAGGTATTAATATTTTTGGAAAATGTGGCAAACATTGAAAATTCTAGAAATAAAAATGTGTATGATGCAGGTACTTGCTGCATTGGAAGTAAATACGATTCTAGCTGGGTTTCTTCTAACAGCCACGGAAGCGCCCGAGGTAGGAAATAATGCGTTTCAAATTTCTGAGAAGGTATTGGCGGTATAAAAGGAAATTAGCTGCGTACAAAACGAGACTGAAGAAAGAAGGAAACTAATTCAAGGCATTTTATACATTTGCATAATATGCGGTTTTCATATTTTAGTAATGAATGTGGTAACCTGACATGACATTTTGGTTCATTATTACATCTGTTGCGATTTCTATGATTTGAATGATTGAAGAGAAGAATGCGATTTCCATGATTCGCCGCGCTCCGGGCATCCCGCCACAGCGACGAGTTTTGTCATTCTGGTCAATGTCTTTTGGTATATTGATGGTATCATTCATGTTGGTGTTATGCCCAAAGGCAGTACCATCAATTTCAATTCTTACATCAACCCTGAATACCTTAAACCCTATACGCATTTCCCGCGATTTCAACCCAAAAGAATTGTGCACAAAGTGTGCTCCTGCAAGATGACGCAGGCCAATCACAAATGTCGCAACAAGAGAAACAATGACAAATCCCCATCTACCATAGTCTGTACTTAGCCCCCACCGATTTCCATCCCATGAATCCCCTGAAAACGCTAGTTGAGGAGAAAAAATTCAAGATGACCTGAAGTGAAAGAAAGACAACGCCGTCAGGAAAAGATCTGGTACCGGCAAGGCATGCACGCCCTTGTTTTACGCTGGCAAAGCTGTACAAGTTAATGGAAATTATGTGGGAAAATAGAGCAAGTATATTAACTATGTATGAATATTGTGTGAACATTAAGGTTCTTCCAATTACTATTTGCGGAGGAAAAAATTACGGGCATTACTTTCTGACCCACCCTCTTATTATTAAATCATGACATTGAGGAAAGGACATATCTTTGATTACCGTACGAAAATGGAGAATTCAGATTTCATTAATTGTACATTTTTATGACATAATTTAAATAATATTTTTAAATTATGTTGCAATAAAAGCAAATAAATTCGAGTACACAATTAATTCGCAAGAAACATTCTACATTCAATTATTATAATGTAAAGATTGTACTTGTGATATTTCAATTAACTTAGGTAATATTATAATTAACAAATATAAGTGAAAATTTCAAATGAACTTTAATTTGCGATCTGACCTGGTGCATGCATTACGGTGCAGGAAACGGTGGCAGGAAAATATCAGAAGTGCATTTGTGATAAATTTGTTTGAAATAACCGCCTCTAAAAACAGGTGGTTTTGTTTTAGATTAACCCAACATTTTGAAATTTCTCTCCGGTCCTTTCTCTCTGCCCTCCTTTCACACTTTCACTTTTTCCTGTGAAATACCATTGGAGAACGTTCTTGGGAATATACTATAAAAGAACCTTCTTTCGATAATTAAATTCGCCGACGCATTCCCAACATTTGACATTTAAGCTAATAAGTTCACGTTCTATTAAACAAAAAGGATATGAAGAATGGTTTCTTTCTTAGAACTGTAACTAGGCTAAAGCCACTTGGTCATTGTGAAAGGGACCGATTGATATTTCTGAGAAACTGCATTTTCGGAATGTAGACATCGTTTTAAATGTCATCGCATTCCTACCTATTGACTTGCGTAACCAACTGTTGAATGATGATATTTGTCAGTGGTGTAACGCGTTATTAAGGCCTTTGATGATTATAAAGTAGGTGTTGGTACGTGTTCGAATAATGTACACATGCTTGAGCTTGAGCATTTTGGTGCGCATGAAATAACTTCACAGATTCACCCAAATGTCCATTCGGTTTAAACACATTGCCAGCGTTCGCGCTGTCGCATGGGCTGGGTCGTGTGGCAGTGAAGCCGGCACCGGAGTGCTAGCCTACAGTGCTTTGCCGGACTTGGTTCAAACCAACGGAAACACGATTCTTCCCATACTCAACATTAAACTGTCAAGGATCTGACCGACCCAACCCAACATTATGACCGGGAGAATTTGCTCAGGGCACCAACAATGTCACTGCAGTACCTCTGACAAGGAGGTCCTACCTTTGATTCCCGACGGTGGCAGGATTTTCGACTCGGACTAGATGGCTAGGTCGAGTTCAGTCGCTGTCTGGAGGAGAACTGTAATGGCCGACTGCAGTTGATGCGACTGGAATCATCATTCAATTAATTCGAAAAACAACAACAAAAAAACCTACGTCTCCTGACGCAAACTGAGCCGACCCGAATCCGATCCCAATCCAACATAACCGATCCGAATCCAACATAACCGATCCGAATCCAACATAACCGAACCATTAACGGCTCTGGTGATTCGTCCCATTAGAGTACTGAATGTGTATCTCGAAATGTGTGGAGTTCCTCTCTCTTGAACTTGAGATCCGACGATCCTGCTTTTGCGAAAGTTTCCCTCTCCAGGTATCTATCCCAGCTTGCCACCAATCCAGCCGAGGCAAGTTTTAAGTTCTCGACTTGACTCTTTATGTGTGTCGTAAAATGGTGTATGTAAGAGAATGCGTGTGTGTGTGTGTGTGTAAGGGAGGGGAGAAGAATGAGGATGGGAAGAACCCACCCAGTCCGTGGCTCTTCTTTGCTAATGTACTGCTGGGAATTTTCTCTCAACGATGTTGCATAGGCAACGATGTTGTCGCTGAGTTATCTTCACAGGTTCCTGGCAGGATCTGGCCGCACCGAATATGTTCCAAAACTTGCCCCTACGTAATGGCAATTATTTGTTTGAAAGTCAAGGGTGTGAAAATAAAATCATATTCAACAACCAAAATTATCTCCTTTATGTCTTCAATTCTGTAGTATCATTGGGTTTTTACACCAAAAAACATGTAACATCTAAAACAATCTAAACATAAAGTGCAGGAGAATTTACATTACACAACATTCCGTAAACTACTGGGCATTCCTCATCAGATTCATTTTGATATGGATTTAACAAAAAAAAAGTTAAGAACTGAGAGTACCCAGCCAAATATTAATTATTTTAAAAATTACATTGAACAAAACAAATATTCGGTGATGGGCATTTATGAGATAAATCCAATGACACGTTCTAGGATCATCAAGAGCTACGATTACAGACATACCAAGAAAAACCTAAGATATCTAAAGAATTAAAGAATTAATAAAGAATATCTAAAGAATTAAAAAAACTAAATTTTCCTTGAATGCCGGTGCACTAAAAGAATTGTGGCAGAGGTATCTTACGGGTCGTCCCTAAATTACAGAAAGCCTTTCGGGCGGAGGGATAAAGGCGAATTTCACGTAATATACGTGCGTAGAGGGGGGTTTTGGCAAATATCATTATATTTTCCCACGAAAACAGTGCTAAATTGCGAGAAAACTTAGAAAAGTTAAGTAAAACACGTTTCTATATTACTAAACTAAAGCTATTTTCTTCACTAATAAAATATGGTTAAATCTTGCACAATAATTTTATTGCGGTTATGTGAATGCTGTAAGTAGCATAGTATACTGAGAAAAAGAATCTAACAAAAATTACTATACTTTTTTATCATTATTGCGATAAATCCCATTACCTACATTTTTACAGACATTTTAAAGAAACATTACCAAGAATGAATTATTGCACTGCTTTTAGAAGTGCAATAATATCGGTTGTAATTCATTCACTCTATTTTCAAAATAGTAGTCATAAATAAATATAATTAAGCAAATTTTTTTAAACAATTTCCAATGCAATCACTCACAAATTAACATATTTACATTAAAAATACGCACTTTGAAAAATTTTAGGTGTGGTTAGGGTGTCGAGCTAAATCCTACGACATCTCACCAGGAGGGGAGGGGTAGTCGAATAATCGCCAAAATCGCCTCACGTAATTTATGGACGGTGCCTTATTGAAGAGATTCCCCGACACAGCAGCCGTGAACCGTGTAAGGTGCCGCCGGCGTCTCGCAAGTCGCACCTACCGTGCCTCCAGAACGCACCGAATCTCCGCACTGGACGGCTCGCTTCTTACGCGGACCGCGGCCTCGGCGCGCGTGCGTGCAGTCGTCCGTGCGCGGGGTCGTAAATGCATTTTGAGCAGTCGCTCGCGCGTGCGAGTGCGCGCGGTGCACGCGCGGTCGATCCACATGGCATTCCGCGTGGATTTAATCGGCTCGTACGTTTGCACGGAAGCGCCGCCACGCGCGCCCTGTTCGTGCATTCGACGGTTGACGTGCGACGCCGTCGGCGAATGAACGCGCCCGCTCGGGCCTTAGCCGCGCGTGGACGTGACGGTCGAACCCCCCTCCCCTCCGCCCCAGTGCGTTGCGCGCGTCTCGATGGTGATACGTGGGTCCGCCCACGCCGCTGCCAAATGCTGCCCTGGCCACGGTCAACGAGTAGGACCAAGTGGTGATGAAATGTAGTTCCTTTTAGGTCATCGTCGCTACTTACAGGGTAAGGAGGCACCAGGGAATCAGTCGATGTCACTGAAGTGCCTCTGACCCGAAGGCTCTAGAGTTCGAGTCTCGACGGTGTCAGGATTTGTGACAATAACTAGGACGACCTCTATCTGGAGGAGAATTCTAGAGGTTTGCTGCACTGATCGTTAGTTTGTGGTTGTTTCTCTGATCACCGCGTGGATGCCGGAATAGTACCCTAAAACGGGCATACACACCGCGAACGATATTTGTTCCTCTTCTTTGTCCCCTTAGTTACACATTAACATACACTGACACTACACAGATATGTATGATACTACCACATATGTATTACTCTACCACATATGTCGGGAGACCTGTGGGGAACCTAGAGCTGGCCCCGGCTGTGATGGTGCCTCGCTTGCGGAAAACACCGCAAGCCCAAGTGTAGGTTGGCACCGGTTTTCACTATCCAGCGGGAGGACACCGCCACCTCTCGAGATAAAACATGTACTTCACTTACGGAACTAAATACCACAGCAGTTGACGTACTCGTAAAGACGAAACAATTATTCAATAAACACCAATATCAATTTTGCTCCAATTATTCAATCAGATTCTTTAAGGAATTAGAGAAAAAATAGTCGTATGAATTGAATATAACAAAACGTGTATTCCCTTTCTATTGCGTCGATCTTCAATTCACGTTTTGTAGGCGGCGTCCACGTAGAAATACACCTGTTGTTAAGTTCGAAAAAATAACATTCCGAATTCCCAGTCACTGATATGACCATTGATGTCTCTATAATTTAGAAAGAGAATGCATGTCCAACATTTTTGCATGGTCATCAACAGCCGAACATGCGGGGCTGCCACAGACTCTACAGGCACAGTGCAGACGCAACGACTGAATGCTTTAATCAAACTCGGTGGCTATACGAAAATTACTATGTATTCTTAATAGAGAATATTCTTTATATTCCTGTGTCCTCTACCTACATTCTTTGTAGAGAATATTTTTCATTTGTCATACAAAAGTTTAATGTATATTATCTCGAAGAATATACATATTTTTAATTTCCAGTGGAGCAGAAATTAAAAGAAAAACAAGCAACCTTCGGACATGTGCGTGGTGTTGTTGAGGCTTTGTTAGATAACCACGATCTCGAGAAAACTCCAAAATAATAAGTCTTGATTGTGACTGAAAATTGCAAATATTTGTTTATTTAATTCTATACCAATTACGTCACTGCGTACGATGCAGATGCGACTGCAAAGCTCCACGGAAGAGGCCGTCCTCCATTCAATATTTTTCCTTTCACTTGCTGCCTTATGAAACAGCAGTTTTTTATATTCTTGGTATGTAAAGAGCTGTCGTACTGTGATTCTGTGGAACATTTCTTTTGTTAGAATATTTAATTTGTTGCAGTGTTATTTGAGAGAATTTAATTCCTTGTAGTAGACCAGTCTGTGTGCTACTTAGAAAATGTGTGGTTTTGTTCAGCAGCATTTCTGCTGCAGTCCATTGATTATTGCCTAACACAAATATTCTTTGAGTTATTCAATATGTCACTTTACAAGTATGTACCCCTAAAAACACGTTTTTGGAAGAAATGTGAAAATGGTTGGATATTGATTTAAAGAGAAGTACATTTTTTACACAAGACATACTTAAGGCACTATTATTACATTTCATATTATATTTTGGAGTATTTACTTATCAAGGTAACAAATTAAAAAATGAACTAAAATATATTTGTGATGTTGTTTTTAAAAATGCATTTGTTTGAGACGATTTCATTTTCCTATGAAAAACACTCAGTATATAACACATCCAGTTTTAGAGGCTAGTTTCTTACCTGTAAAACTTTTGTCCGTAGGAAAATTAGTAATATACAGGCTCCTATCTTCATCCCACACAACTTCGAACCAGCAAAAGTTTTTTCGACGCACGAGGATTCGAACTCTGGTTCTTTGATACGCCAATCATGTTACCCCCTACTCCAGCCTGACAGATAAATTCAACTTGCTCGATGATAAAAAAGTTTAAAATTTGCATTTGCAATGATCAAAAATTCAGTAATTTTTTCATTTATAATTTTCCAAGATCTAGTTTAAGTAACAGATTTTATTAAAGAAATGTACAACAAATATTTTTTGCGACCAAAAAATGTAAAGAAATCTGCGAAATTTGGATCATCTAAAGAGACACAATTCTTCCGGGAGGTGGAATCATGGATCTCCGAATGTCTGTGCGCATGGGCAGGATTAACAAGGTTTCAATTGGTCGTCTTATGACTACCAAATTGTTGGCAATCCCAGCTAGAACGATGCCTTTCCCTGACGCCCACGAGAATAATAACACCGCCCATGGAATCGTTATTCTTCAAGTAAGGAATTTCATGGTAGTTGAACTTTTCCCATTCAGCATTCCCATATTTCATATGTTTCCATAAGTCCACCCGCAACCCTGCAATGCATTAGATCATTTAGAATAAGCATATCAAGGTAGGGGGAAGTTTAGCTTAGTGGAGTCCGCTTATGGACACTGCGTCCAGAGCAAACATTGTAAGATGTAAATGTAAGGGTTGCAAAAAAATGATCTGCAGTGGCGGTACATCTCTGGGTATCAGGCCGATTGAAGTCTCTTAAAAATGTTATTTGTCACAAAAAGCTATATTAATTCCCATATACTCTTTAAAAACAAACAAATAATCCACCAGTTTTATTTCAAATGTTCAGTTGAGTGAAATTTAACATTTAGAATTTTCATTCAAAATATTTAATCCTGATTTCGTAATCGTGTTTACTAATGAGTGCAATAACTGCATATACTTCCTAAGTTCAGGATAGAAGGTTTCATAAACATTCGTTTCAGTTAAAGAGATATCCGCGAGGAAGAGAGATTGTTAATATATAGACTTATTTTTTTCACATTATTTCAATATACAACAAATAAAGTGGTTTAAGGAAACAGCACAAATCGCAAAAAGTAAAAAATTCACCATTCAAATGTATGTTTCTTAGTAACAATATGTATACTAGGCGGAATTTAAAAGTAATATCAATGTGAAATAAATAACAAGTTGTAAAATATTTAAACAAATTAATTCAAATCTCGGTTACTTGATAGAAAACACCAGGCAATAATACTTCCTTTTAAAGGAAACATTGTTCGTGATATTTCGAGCGCGCTTTATACGAAGCGTTCCTGCTAAAGTTTGCGCTTCTATTCCTCTTTCTTGATTTGGTGGAGAAATGTGAGCCGAGTCAGGAAGCGGTTGTTAGAGCTTGAACGAACGCCGGGATTCCCAGGTGAGCAACTACCTCATGCGGGCGCATTTAGACATGCGTGCACAAGTATGTACTGAAAATGAACAAAAATACATTGCCGCCTTAAATCGAGTAAGGATCAAGCACCGGGACTAAACCATATGAAATCTTCATAATCCATGTCTCTTGAACATCTTTCAAGGTTGGTTACGTAGAAACCGCACGGGTGTTCATGAAAGAAATTTCATTGTATGGAAATATTTTGTTAACTTGTTTTGTTGCATTAAATATACACTGCATATTTACTTTTCATCATTACGTAATGTCAAAAAATCATCAAATACACATTGATTGTGAGAAGACTGCTGCGAAGTATCGACCGAATTAAAAGGGATCAACATTTTATACTGTATACCAAATGGCATATTAAAACTCAAGAGTTTCTTTACATGTTGCACAATTGTATCAGTGAACGTTGACAGCATTATAAGCTACATAATGCATACAAACCATTAGTTCCAGGCGCTCTGTATTTCTTGTCCCTTGTATTCATTGTAAGTTTTGCGTTCCTGTCACCGTGCAAAAATTCGTTGACGTAATCCATGACGTAGAAATTAAATGTTTCCCATTCTCTTTAATTCTACTACTTACTTTCGTTCTTTATAAAGAACTTTACATGAACAATGCAGCTATCAGTCACATGTGTAAGGATATTGAATTTCTTATCAAATGTTCTCTGTAAATAACATCGTCCGAGATAATTTGAAGATTATTAATTTTCTTTTGGCAGATGGGGACGTGTCTCTAATGTACAATTCATGAATGAAACATTTTATAAATGTGACTGAAATTTCACATAACGTACTCCCCAGAAACTTGGAAACCCCTGGCCGAAGGGATAAAAGGCACTGTTTCACTACGACTGGCGATGATTGACTATTAACGAAGGGGATTATTCCGCGTTCAACATTAGTAAGAATGATTAGAGAAAGTTTTTAGTAAAAGCGTAACAGAACATTAAACAAATATTCATGCCGAGATCGTTAAGGCAGTAGTGCCGTAGCAATCTCGGACCGAAGAATGGCGGGTTCGTGTCCCTCCTCGGGCATGGTTGTATTTGTGTTCGTCTTTTCACCCCCTATCATCATCATATGTCATCGTCACAGTTGCCATACCGTTAAATGCAATATTTAATGACTTAGATGTATAGGCGACCTTAAATAACAAAAAAAAATCCATGGGCTTATGAAAAACAAGATCTGCATTTACTATGCCACGGAACCTGAAGATCTTCACTTAACGCCTCTGTATTACGTTTAGATAACCTTAGCCCCTTGACGATTCAAGAACGTCTTTTTGAAATTGCAAGGTGGAAAATCCTTCCTTGCATTTCAATCGTTCAAAAAAAGATTCTTGTTTTTACACAGTTCTGCAGAGCTTTGAAGGTTGTCGTAGCTCGGTACATATTTTGCAATTTTAATATTACCTAGTTCCTGCGAAGTTCTGCTCAATAACTTCATGAAAGACTTGGCATTTGTTCGTCAATATGATGTTTGAATTTTTGTTTCTGGAAATGGCAATGAGTGGATTTACTAGTTAGAAATGGAATTGACTGGAGCCAAAAGAATCTTTCTCGGAATTTAAAGATATGTTTGTTCGTAGAAAAAGTTGGATCGTAATTAGTATACTACATTATGTTTATTTGGTTAACCAATTTATAATAAAACGTGGAAATTCTGCAGTGACAATATGCCACATACTGTATACGATGTGCCTTTTTTGTTTTCTTTTCATAGAGATCTTTGTTAGAATTGCAATTTAATGTGCTTATTTCCCAATCTGTGTAATTTATTACTAAAATATAACCCTTCGAAGCAAATACCAATCGTGGTATGTACGTTGTACTGCTAAAGAAAACAATTCGAAACAATTAAGATTTCAATTAAATATACTGCAATATTAATTAAAAGTCCCAACCTGGCCACAACAAGATACAAAGGGCGTATCAATTTTAGAACTTAAAAAAAACTGATGTTATAACAACTTTTGTATCCAATGTTTTGCCTCTTCGAAATGCTAATAACTCCTTTAATTCCAATTTGGTATCAATATGAAAGGTATTACTTATCTATGAATAAAGGCTTAATACAAATTTATGAATAAAACATTCTAACGTACTTTTTTCTCGTAACTGTCTCTTCATCCTACTGCAAAAATAGTCATAATAATTTAACAGACTCCCCAAATTATATTCCAAACCATAAAATTAATGTTTAGTATGGTTATTTGAGGATTTTTCGAAACGTGTAGTTATCGTCTGCAGTTATCGTCTGCAGAACACGAATCGGACGTAATGGGGAAGAAGCCCGAGAATAAACTTTCAGAGTACTTGTAAACACAATCAAATCTGGCGAATAGTCAGTGCTATTATCGAAACTAACTCGTCCATCCATTCATTGACCGTATGAATGAATAGCGTGCGTGGGGTGAGCGTGTGTCGATGCGGCAAATACGGTATTGGGTAACTGCGTAATGCTATCACGTAACTTGAAACTAGCTAACACGAAACTTGTTACCGAGCCCGAGCAACCTACGTTGGAAACACAATTACGCGCATGAACATTCGCACATCTCCACACATTTCCATCTGTACTTGTGCCCATAACCTAGTTCCAAACAGTGTTAGTTTTGTAAGCTCCATTTGGTAATGAGCTCGACCAAGTGTGCTGACGCTTGCAGAAGTGTAACTATGCGCATCAAAGTCTGTTAGTTTGATTTCTCGGTGTTTTGAACTTGTGCTTGTGACTTAGAAGAAACTTACGACCATCAACTTAATGCCATTACTGTTAATCGTGTATCAGAGTCGCAAGTAGCGGCCAGCACTCTGTCTTTCCACATCGGGTTGATTGATTGATTGATTCATTAGTGATTTCGGGCGAGTCAACGGATAAGGTCATTAGTCCCGGAGCTTGTAATGCATGTTTTGTCGCAGGAGGCAGCAGTGATCTTCCCCCGCTGAATGGCGAGATCCTGCGCAGACCTACCGTCGGATACACGTGGGCTTGTGATTTTTTCCCTCGACCAGGTATCTCCCACTAGCGAGGCACTGCCCCAGGCGGGACAAGATCTAAGCTCTCGTCTACCATCCGACATATGTGACAGTGTAGTGCATGTAAGTGTAAGTGTGTGTAAGTGATGAGAATAGGATAAAGAAGAGGAAGAAAAGATCGCGCACTTTCCATGGCCCGTTTCTTAGGGTACTGTTCCTGCATTCACCTGGTTTTGATCACGTAAAAATACCGATCTGAACAGCCGGCCGCACGTCAGAAGCACTGCGTGTCATCCATTGATGCTCTGAGCCGACTAACTCAAATCTTCCACATCTAGGAATCGGCATTCAATTCTCCACTGATTCATGTGGAATTATTTAATAGTTGGTGCGTTATCACGGTAGGTTTATTCGTTCTCCCAGTTCCTCTTCCATTTATTCCGCTTTGCTCTGCAATCGTTCATGTAATATAACCATCAACACACAACAACCAGTTTCCTATAACAATTAATTTTGGAACATAAGCTCAGGTATGGGAATAATGATGATGATAATAATAATAATAATAATAATAATCAATATTCGTAAAGTTGTAGTGGACCAAACAACATTCGTCCAATTTGGTTTAATGGTCTACACCAGCTCTGGCCAACTCAAATGTTTTTTGTGCCTCGCATAACGATATAAAGCTGCACATGTAAGTATGGGGCATTTAGGTAAACATGCTTTTAAAACGGTAATAAAAATGCAAAATGAACAAAACTGTGTTTTTATACTATCATCCAATATAATTTAATCTCGAGTCTCAATTAACGATATATTTGCTTCTCCTTTACCAATACAAATAATTTTTCTATATAATATATAGAAAATATCTAGTTTTTAAATGTTGCTTACCTCACTTTGTGGCGAAGATAGCATCATTTAGAAATTTGCTATTCATAATTTATATTTTAAAAATGTGGGAGGGATTCTGAAGCTCAAGGAAACGTGCAAAGCAAGTACTTCTCCCCCATATGACACTTATAGCTTTTACTGACAATCCTCGCGATTTGGTATTTTTTTATTTCACCATCAACGTACTTAAATAACTCAGTGCTCAACCATGTGCTCAGAATTCCAAAATATGTAAATCGTAGGGAAAAGCATGCAAGGATGTTTACGAAAATGTAAGTAGTTTCAAATCTGGAAGATTTAAATAGACTAATTTCTCCGAAAACCAACTTCTGAAAGTCAACTCATAAATAAAAACGCCTTCCAGAAATTTATGTTTACGCTCTTACTTCTATGTAAGCAAAAAAAAAAAAAATATGAAAGGAAATTTGTTGAATGTCAATTTATTTAGTGTCATATCTCACTTTGGATTAATTTAGTTATTTTTTTACATTAATTTTCTTGGAAACGTATGATAAAGTTATCTGAGTTTTTAAATATTATTTTTTCTGCTAATGTACGCAAGTTTTTACCTTTATAATGTCTTAGATTAATATTGTTAGATTGTTTTACCAAACTGTTTCTGTTTAGTAAGTAATCCCATTATTAATTACAAAACGAAATTCTATCTCATTCATCGTAAATCAAAGTGGCAAATTCTTATAATTTTCAAGCATTTAGTAATACAAAATCAATGTTTTATGACAATACTTATGGTTTCGTTCATAGATCACAATATTAATTGTGCACAAATACGAAATAAAATGAAATTTTACTTGCGAGCTTTCTTATCGATCGCGAAATGCGAATCATAATTCACAAAATTCTGAACATCGACAAAATCTGTGAGATTATTCAATAAACACCCGATAATTTCCAAAACTTGAACATGATCCAAACACAAACGCGAGTCTATAAGTTTGTCGTCCTACCCCTCGAGCTTGGTTTTAGGAGACGAGATGACAACCTCCAAATCCGCAGCACGTGGTGCATTCCCCACCGCCAGCCCAAACACACCCACGCACGCGCGGGCCAAAACAACCGGCTGGCGGCGGAGCATTTGGCAAAGGCGCCCCGCGCCGCTGCGTCGCGCCGCCGCCGAGCCGAGACCACCCGGCAGGTTGCGGTCGGCCGTCTGCCCGCGGCTGATAAGACAGAGGACGTGCGCCGGCGGCGGTGGCGGCAATTGGGGCGGCCGCGGCGCCCCGGAGGTGGCAGCATTGACGCTGACGGCGACGGCGGCGACAGCGGTCGTGGCGGCGGTGGCAGCGGCCGTGACGGCGGCGGCGGCGACGGCGGCGGCGGTGGTGGTGGCAGCATTGGCGCTGACGGCGACGGCGGCGACGGCGGTCGTGGCGGCGGTGGCGGCGGCCGTGACGACGAGGGCGGCGGCGGCGGCGCCGGCAGTGGTGGAGGTGGTGAACACGCCCCACCTCTTTCCTCTCCATTAATATATTGTGTCATCGATGCTAAACGGTGCCTACGAGGCGGGGTATTCCTTCAGTCTGGAGCTTGATAAAAATCTTAACTCAGTCTGAGATGACTCAGGGCAACAGCTGTTGCCACTGCACTGTCTGAGTGAGAGGTCCTAGGGTCAGAGTCCAGATTATGGTGGATTTTCCACCCGAGCTAGATAGCGAGGTGGAATTCATCTGCTATGTAGAGGAGAATTCTAGCGGCAACACTGCTCTGATCGGTAGTATTCCGTGACGTCTCCGATCCGTCGTTTCTCCGATCAATAGCAGGTGAATACAGCAGAGTATCCTAACAAACACAGTACGTACCGCACACGATCGTTCCTTTCGCTTCCTTGTCCTATGATCTCTCCTTAGGTTAACACATCTACTTTGCCTCACCACGTAGGTCGAAAGAACAGTCGGAAACAAGATTTTCGCTGGCTGTGGCAGTGCCCCACTGGCGGAGATACTTGGAGGAGGAAACCCCTGCAAGCCGACGTGTACGTTGGCGCCAGATCCCACATTCTAGCGGGGGAGGAACACCACCCCTCCTGTTATGAAACATGCGCTCCATTTAAGGAGCTAATGACCGTAGCAGTTGACGCGCCGGGAAACTCAGAGTAATCATTTAATCAATAAATAAAATTTAACAAATTGCTCTTGTTTTCTCCGTTTTCTATTGTTTACACAATTTGTGTGTGTTGTCGTTTTGAAGTGTGCAGCCTTTTTTACCACGGAGTTCTGAGGCGGGTGTCGGATCACAGTACCACGCTTTCCTGCAATATGTTCTCTACCAGAAACTGAAGTAAAATTCGTTTCCGATCGGCGTCGTGTAAAAACGACCGATTACGAGTAAACGTTTTGATTTTATAACAGATCTGGTAAATCATAAAGTGAACCTGCTGAGTAAATAACATTTAAATGTAACTTTTTAGATAAATAAGGATATTTGTATCTATACAGGTCCACTAATTTATCCATCTTTTTTTAGGTTTAGTGGATAATATAGAAACTGTCCAATTCGCGCGTACGTCAAGGCAACTTCGAGCCGGAGATTCTCTAATTAATATCAGAAATTCTCGTCAGTTTCATCTCTATTTAAAGACAGTTAGGCTGTATATTTGAAAATCACATTAAACCCCGCAGAAACAGCTATCGAAATATCACTTTAACTCTCACCTTATACATTGCTCCCAGCACCGCTGACAAGAAGTCAAAACTCATTGCTGTCTCTCATCTGCTTTCCACCAAATAGCTCGGAGAAATATCTCGGTCTTAATAGGGATACTGAACTCAATTGGAAGCAGCACATTAGTATTAAAATGTTGGCAGAAATAAGCTACATCAATTAAAATCCATCATTAATTGATTTTCCTATCCACGAAACCGAACGGCCATAATCATCATCAAAACAATCATCAAACCACTTCTTCATTTACGCCTGTCACGTTTGGATGTCCGCTGCAAAGAAATATATATATAAAGTACATGAAAAATATACATGAGAGGAGGTTGTCGGGACCAGTGTTCTGGCCTTGCCACGCCTGGTGAAGAGCAGCCTCCAAAGCGGGGGATCGGCGTCACTGCGTCGAATCCACCGGGTCAAACAATCGCCTGAAGCCTAGCTGCAACTTAACTCCCCGTTTCAGAGGCAGTCCACAGAATTGAAGTGCTTATTGTCAGTGACGTATCTCCATTTCCGTTTATAGCTGGCGTGAGGAATGTCGCAGATTGCCGGCCGAAACTTTGGCACCTGTGCCTGTGCCTAGGAAGCAACATCTCATGGACAGCCAAGTAATTACCAACTCCGGCCGCGGAAGCCTACGCTCTCCACTTACTTTTATTTTCTAGTTATCTGTATCAATATATTCATAAGACTCCTATCTCTCAATCATGCTGCCAAATATTGTGTTGAAAGCGGCGTTTTTCCCATGTTAAACAGTATCCGAAAACCGTTGAAACCTGAATTCGATCTATCTAACTAGCCAATGTCGGAAATCCGAACCCCCTCGGGACTCAAACCCCACGACGTCCCCATCAGAGGCACCGCAGCATCTTCACTTGATGTACTGAGCTATTTCAGCCGGAACGGAGCTGGTGGGAAAACAAGGTGCACCCATGGCGGTGCAGAGTGCTTGCTAATGCACGAAATATATAGGCAGTACGTGATTTTGTTCTCTGAATTTACGAATCTCCTGATTGAAAACCTAAGAGACATTTCTGAAAGCGGCTCTATATCCTTTCTTAATGATCTACTTACGATAAGGCAATGAATGCCTCTTTGATCTATGCGGAGACATTGAAAGTACCTAGATTATGAGTAAATCCATTAAACGAACGTATTTCCTCGGTAGAGTCGTCAGTAATCTCTTATCTCCGTTGTGCTTCATGGCGCACCATTACTCAGAAAACCGTTCCTTCCGAAAAGGCAACTCCTAGAAAAGATTGTGAAACTTCATTTTCATGGAAACACGTCTATAAATAGGAAAATATAGTTACTACGTTTTTCCTCAGAGTTTATTCCTTTTTCCTACTTTTTCCTCCACCCAAACTTTGCAATGTAAATTGGTTGTTTGACGTAATAAAGTAATTATAATATTAATAATCACTTTATAATTTTATTATTTGACGTACTTATGGTGTTTTTTATCTTGAAATAAAATTCACGAAAAAGTGTCAAGCATTCAAACTTCATATTCGCATTAACAGGACTCGAAAATATAAATAATGTTTTTCTTTTAGAAATAAGCTTTGTTTGATTGTTTATAGTGTTTCCGGATACGTCAATCACTGTAGTTGTTAGTGAAGTGCCTGTTATATCATAATAGATGGCGGTGTTCTACTTCCGTTAAAAAGTGAGATCCGGCGGCGAACAATACGTTGTCTGGCGGTGTTTTCTTCCATCAGTGCACCTCCCCAGACGAGACATGTTCTAAAGAAGACTTAGAACCTAATCTTTCGACTGACCTCTTGATATTTGTGGTAGTGTGGTGACTAGAAGAGTTATAATGAATTAATGTCACAATAGAACGAAGGAATCCTTATTAAAAGTAGTAACGAGAGATCTAGAAAAACGCCACATCAATGCAGCATTAAGGTTCAAGGGTCTATATGTAACGTCAGTGTCTTTTGCGACTTACTCAGTTATAAAGTGCACGACAGGAACTAATTAGTGGTGCTACTACAGTACATCTCTTCTCGCTTTATTTGTAACTTTTGAGATTTTATAAAATTCAGAGTTCAAAGAAAATCAAAATCGTACCATTTTTATAAGAGTACATTTCACTATCCAAATAAAGATTTTCAAATAATTTGGACCGGTTTGTTAGAAACTCTTGTTTTTAAAATTACGCGAAAACTACACATATTTCTTTAAAAAATGTGCATGACTTAAAGATCAACTTTTGGTGAACAGATTTTATTAAAAAAACTCTATCTCAGGAAGTCGTCAAAAACATTTTAACATTTGCAGTTTTGGGAAATTCAGAGAATTCAACGAAAAAATATGTCATTCTTATGAGCGTACATTTCTCTGAGGAGAAAATTCAAAGCATAAATTTAGGGTCATTTTTTGAGAATATTTTCAAAATGTCGTTATAGTTTTAAAAAAATGTCCCCTACATTAAAATAACCATTTTAAAATCAAGAAGACACGACAATAGCCAGGTCAATGAGGAAATATATATATATATATATATATATATATATATATATATATATATATAGTTATGTGATGATTAAATGATGTGGTGGTGATGAGGGTTGTCAGGCCTAACACAAATACCCGAAGCGGTACTCGACCCCGCGACCCTTCGGCCGGCGATCGCTAAGGCACTGCTGCCGTAGTGATGTCGGTCACGGGATATACGAAATAATAATCTTGGTGAAAGTCTTTCCATGAAAAGACGTTTTGCCATAAACCAATTATTCGATATTAAATATCCATTGATCCGAATAATCAATTTCGATTATACGTGTTAAAGGAAGTTATTTACAACATATAGCATAAAGAATTATTCACGTTTTCTGAATCGAGTTCCCACAAAACACTTTTTTGTGTCGAAAAGTCCCAGTTTTTGAGTCACATTACAATAATTCTCTGTACTACGAAAGTGATATGCGACAAATCTTCCAGATGCATTAGGAACATTTTTAGGTCTAAAATTAGTGTATTTTATATTACCTGTTGACAAAATGTGTTAACTTCTTGTTCAATCGTTTGGTCTTTCAAGGTTTGTAACAAACTATATTGTTATATTTTTCAGGTTTTAATTTTTTTTTAGTAAATCGCTGAATGTTGCAAAGCGTATAACGTGGGTAATGTTGGAAGACTTACACATGTGTCCATGTAATTTCTAATGGAGATAGAAATGTGTTCATTCGCTAATGTATTCTTTCGAACGCTGAGTATGCCGTGTGAGTGGATTCAGCACTTTCAATATTTCCTATTTCCAGCGCTTCATTCGTCAGCGGTTTTGATCTTCGAGAAATCTTGCCTAGGCAAAGCGAGGTTTATTAATCGTCGTAATGATTTAATGACTGAGTATGTCTTTGAAAACGATGATATCACTCTGGAAGGTCGAAGATCAACTACGTTAGCACTCCCCGAAACTATCAATTGATTTCCGAGAAGAAAAAGTTCTCGATAAAAAAAACAAAAAAAAGTGCTAAAAGCGACGCAGACCTCTCTCGAGTTCTTCTCGCCGTGTGTCCGTCCGGAATAGCATCCTCCCCACTGTGCGGCGCCACCACCGCCAGCGCCTCCGCCCCACCCCGCCCTCCACGTCCCACACGGGCCGCCGTCGCTCGCGCGCGCGCGCATACGCGCCGGCTGGCAGCGGCGGCGGCGGCGGCGACGCAGGCACGGGCGCGCTTGGCGCTCAGACCGCCGCGCGCCGCGTGGCCTCCGGGTGCATTCGCTAGCGACGCCACCGCCGCCGCCGCCGCCGTCGTCGTCGCCACGGCGTCGCCCCGACGCAACGCCGCCGCCGCCGCGACGATCGCCCGGCCGCTGGCCCGCGCGCGGCCGGCGTCGCGACCGCGTCCGCTCCCGCGCCTGCTGACGCCCGACGCCTCCACCGCCGGCACGTGCGCGACCGCCCTGCCCCGCCCCGCCCCCGGTCACGTGTCGCTCGCTCTCACGGTACGTATGGTGGTGGCAGTGAGGAAGACGCCGGTTAGCGGGGGAGGGATGCGATCCTCGCTGTTTTGAGTGGAGCGATGTGTTACGAGTGTATCAGTTCAATCTTGATCTAATGGTCCTTTCTTCAAATTACAAATTGTCGGGTTTTTCAAACTGTTGAATTTGTTGAATTTTTAACCTGTTAATAGTATCGTCCGAAAGTTTCTTGGACGACATTGTCTTTAATTTTTGATTATGAAAACACGTTCGTGTTGTTTTCTTTAATTAACTATTTATGTTTTCTGTGATATATTATTTGAAGTTTTGTAGTTCATTATCATTTATATTTTGTGGCCTGAGCATTTTAACACTTTGCTGTGAGTTTTGTGTGAGCTGTTTGAGCATCTTGTGATGTGTGTGTTCGTATTCATCATACGTAGTGAAGGAACAGACCCAGGGGCCGGTTACGGTTTTTGTCTACAGTTTCCGTTCTTTGCGATTTTGTCGAATATAGTTGATTAGTGGATTTGAATAATTTGTTAATCGAATGTTCACTGTTCGCTGTTTTCAGTTTTGTCGTTCGATTATACTTAATCAAGATTTGCATTTAATTTTGGAAGCTTAAGTTTGTCATTCGCTTTTTATCTAATTTCTTCATTGATTTTTTACTTTCGTTATGTATATTCGATTTTTAATATTGGAATGTTTGAACTCGATTGATTATTCGCATTTCGTCAGGTAAGGTTTCTTAATTGAACGTTAAGGCTATGTAGTGCGCTGAGGTTTGGTTACCCAGTTTGCTTTTACGAATTTCTATGAGACTGTGGCCACCTGTGAGCGTATATATGCTTGTTAAGGTTATATATGATTGTTACGTCTGAGGCGACATAATGTATTGTCGATATTTGGTATTTTACTTTTATGCTTTCCGATTTTTAATAGAATAAGTTGTCCGATTCTTGTTAAATTATTTCGTCATTTTTAGGACCCTTATTCGCTTTTGTAATAAAATTGTTCAATGTCTGGTTTCATTCGCGTTTTGATGACGCTGATTTCGAATTTTTGTCAAAGTTCTACTCGATTATATGACCGTTGAATTGACATTGGGTTTATGCGCGTGCACATTTGTATATAATTATCAGTCTCCGTTCACTAATCGGCGTGAAGATATCACAGAAACGAATTCATCAGTGGGAATTGCGATTAAAATATACGCTTCTTTGTGACGTACTATTGTTAATCATCATAGGAAACATTTTTCCTCGAGTTAGTTGTATGTATTTTCGTTGTGTTTATTAGTATTATATAATTTTTGTAATATTTATATTATATTTAAATTACGATGATACTTTAAATTTCACTTTATTTATGTTATTGTTGTTGTTATTAATACATAGAAGTTAATATGATTTTCCAAATAGATAAATTCGCTAACAAACGTTTAATATCATTCTAATAAAACTACACTCGTGGGAGTATTATTTTAACAATTTGTGGTGACATCAAAGCCAATGTTCCTTGTACAAACAAGAAAGGTGTTCGGGTATTCTGGAATATGAGACTCCATAACTTAAGGCTGTGCTTTTGTTCTAAAGCCCTGCCGTACAACCCGAGTCAAAGACCGTTCTTTCACGTAAATGCGCCAATATTCGGCCGCCGTTAGCGACAAGGCTGAATCTGCTTTCTTCATAATGGTCACATTTGAACTCCTTCGCCGTCCTTTCGCTTCTCCTTGCCTACACACGTGGGTCATACGCTTACGGAGTATTATTCCGATTGCACTGGATTAGGCAAACGGTTGCAGTTGATTCTCGTTGCCGATCCGGGAGCGACACTGACGCGGATTTCCGTTGTCACCGGTGTGCGATCCGCTCTCACAATCTCGCGGTCTGGAAGTGAATCACATCGTGGACGCTATTTGGAACGCGGTGTTCACATATTCCGCCAACCAAAAGTGTAACAGTGACGTGCGAAACTCATTTGACGCCCGATGTTTTTGTGGTGGATCTCTCTTACGGCTGAATATCCTCCATTTTGCCTTATCCACTGCTCCTTTCTTCCTTATAACGTCTAGTTCTCACACAAACAAGAATCCTGTCTAGTTTTTTCTCTTTACTTTTTCGCCCTTATTTCGCAAGAAAAAAAAGTATTGAAATTTTGCGCAGGAAAACGGCGAATATTTGACTGAGAAACTCTTAATTTTTTCTTGTATTGTATTCTATTAATATTTTCTGTAATTGAGCAAAATATGACTTGCCTAAGCAGAGGTTGATCCAAAACATGAATTTTAGGAAGGCAATTTTCCGTTTGAACAACTGCCCCTTGAATGTTTTTCATTTTTTTTCATTTTTAGCTTGAAATAAAAACGTATATTTATATCATTTGTACTCAACTTTCTCTCTGGCATACCAGCTGTGATATCTCAGCGGCAATACCTAGCATATGTAGCATCATTTAATGCAAGGTGCTAAGTTTCGAGCCTCGACGGTGGTGGAATTTAGACACTAGCAAAACAGCTGGGTAGATCAACCCCTGTCTGGATGAGAATTGTAGATGCCTGCTACTATGATAACTACTTTTACGATATTTTATTCTATTAATTATAGGCGAATGGCGGAGCACTACTTTAACAAAAGGGCCACGGACGGCCCGCGATCTTCCCTTTTAAATCATTGTCCCCATACTCACATGTACACTACACTCTATTACACTCCCTTACATGTCGGAGGGCGGCCGGGAACCTAGAGTGTGTTCCGGTGGTGGTGCCCCTTTAGGGAGGGGATATCTTGAGGAGAAAATCCGCGAGCCGCAATACGAGTAGGTCGGCGCCATCTCACAATCCAGCGGGGAAAGTTACACAACCACTCCCGACGTATAACATGCTAATGGGTGTAATGGCCATAGTTGACGCGTTTGGAAAACCTAAATTACTAATCCATCAATCAGTTCCAGTATTACTCCAGATTTAAGGTGATTCTCTCTCACTATTAAATATCTAATGACATTATTACTTTCGCAGCCCTCGGTGGCTCGTTGCTTAGCGTGCTCCCTTTCCAGTGCAACCCCGGGATCTATTCCCGGTGGGGGCATAAATTAATTGTGCGCTTTCCTCGCAATATCCCAGTATTTGTTGCTGTGTGACGATGTGAAAGCTCACGTCTCAGGTTGAGAAGACTAGAATACAGCATAGGGATGACTATGTGTAATCACACGTATCCCTTACCCAAGGCCGCAAGGCCGGGACGCTGCTGGTAGGTTTTAGCTCGTAAAGAACTGTGCCAAAGTAAAAAAAAATATTACGTTAGTGTAGTTTCAAATTAAAGAGTAACAATTTTAGATTTTTCAATCTAACTTATGTAATGATACGTGGAGTGTTTCTTAACAATTATTTTTATATACGTAGGGATGATACGTGAACGGTTCAAGAAAACATTAAGAATGCCTTCCGACGTTTTTCAAAAATTATTTTTTGCTTTCCTCTATGAAATATAATCATTCGCATCCGACGAAACGTTTGAGAACATTGCATTGTTGCTTGCTATTCAGAATATCTTGAACAAGAAAAATGTAATACAATGGAAACAGAACTCATCTAATTTATGACTGATTTTTCCCTTTTTCCGAGACATTGAAATGAAACTGCAAAAAATGTAATAAAGGAATTAATTAATGATGTTTCTGAGAGTGTAGTGTGATTGTGCTTTTTCAAGCAGTTCTTTTTAAATGTAAAGTTTTTATCAATTGTAATATTATTTATCTCTAATATTTAATTGAATGCGATTAAAACTCCGTGTGTTACACATTATCCCTTACTGTTTTCAGTTTGTGGGAAGAAATTATTACCTCCAAGGCGTCCGTCATATAGTTTCTCGGCTACGGTTGTAACAGACTTCGTCTGTACGATTTTTTTAAAGCTCAAATGTGAATAGATGCTTTGCGTGAAAATTGCAACGCATCTCGTATTCTGTATCCAAAATTGGCTTAGGGGGGAGGAATACTGTTCAGTTTAGGTTTAGATGTCATGTGGAAGCGAGCAGAAGGTGTGTGACTAGTTGCATCATTACTCTAACAAAATATATAATGATTGTTTAACTCACGTAATACTAAATGAAAATTCTTTTTAAGAAACGAATTTAATTTTTGCATTTCATGTCTTGTTATTTGGTTTATTTCATCTCTACCGTAAATCGGCTTATCTACTGTGCCTCCGAAGTCATCACGATAGTAATTAAATTCGAATGTAGCCATATACATAAACAGCACATGCTTCTCTTTCTGATGTTTATTACCCATTTTCTTTCCGAGATCTGTATGCATGCATGTGAGCTACGTAACAAAATGGTTCTCTACAGAATAACTGCTGCGAAATATAAAGCACTAGAAATTGATATCTTGTATTATATAGTATATTACATGAAACAGAATTTTTAAAAAAAATTGATGCACATTACACTTGCGTGGGAACAGGATTTTTTCTTAGAAAAGGACAAATCATGAAGATATATATCCAGTTACGTTATTCACTTGCAATGTCTTGCTTGTCTACCATTTAGTGCCTTTCTGAGGTGATATTGATAACTCCTTCTACCAAACAAATGAGGCGTTTCTTAAACTTCTCCGTGAGCTACCTGAGATGGAACGGCGACCGACCTATCGATCGCGAGCGACGCGTTGTCGACCCATTATTTAGAGTAACTGAACTGTGAGATGTGCATACACTGTGACTTAAGCGACACCTGTTGCTCTTCTGTACGCTGAGAGGGGTCACATATGCTTATTTCGCGTCAATTGGTCGACATCTTGCAGGATATAGGGAAAATATGTTTTGAAATCATTATAAAAATGTTTTCCTGCATTATTTTTAACAACATAACGTTTATGTTTCTGGAATAGTTTCCCATATTTCGTGTTTGGAGAGACGTCTTTTAAATTGGAAGGCTTCACAAATTCAAATCTGAACTTCTGACCTCTTCTCACCCATACGTCACGTACAGTTTCTGTTTGTTGGTTTTTTAATAAATTAAGTGAAATAAATCAAAGCTCAATTAACTTTCTGAAAACGATTTACGATTGATTACTTCTTAAAATTAACACCAATAAATTGTGTACTTAAAGAGTTTAATGCCATATGAATTTTTCATCCGCCTAGAGCATTTTCAGTGAATTGTTGATAGCAATATTACAAAGTGATTACTACTCGTAACAATGACGACAATAATAAAGCTCAAACATTAAAACTCTTTCTATTATTTGTGAAAATATCGTAATTTACTATATGGATGAAAACGCAAGCAATTTATGAATAAATAAATAAATAAATAAATAAATAAACATCCACGTACCCCGAATGACCATCTCAAAAAACTATACCAAAATATATTTTTTAATTTGCTAAAAATTAAAAGCATATTTCTAAAGATATGGATCAAAAATTGAGATGATGTATGTAACGTGTTTTTGTTTGCGTTGTATGTTTTTAGGTCTTTTTTTTATAAAATAAGTTATACCTTTTATAGCACTGGTGAGTTGTGAGAATCAGCAGATAAACGTGCATATGTAACATAACCTCCAGTTTATTTTAATCTGACTGCAGAGATCAAAATGTAAGTTATGAAAATCAGCCTCTTTTCGATAACATAAGAAAAATTCCTCTTTCTGTAGGAAAATACGTGCCTCAGAAAAGAGATGTTCATTGGGAAGTAACAATGTTAGAAGCTAATGATAAGTCACACCTCAAGAAAAGACAGGTTCTGTCGTTATCAGCACAGGGATTCTCCTCTCACAGGCCAGCTCTGCTGGCATTTGTTCCTTTGGCCTCAAGCGCCTGCGCAGAGTGAATTGCGCTACGTTCTCTTGCAGCACAGAAATTCGTGCAATCGTTTTCGCCTTCAAAATATGCGTATTCTCCTATTTCAGAATGTGTATCGTGGTCTGCTTAGTTTTTACTACCGAAAACGGGAGGGAAAATTTCTACATTTCCATTAAGAAATCTGTAAATGTCTTATGTTTCTTTATTTACTTGATAAGTAGTCTAAAGAAGAACGAAGGTCAACTGGTGCGAACTTCTCGTGCTACGCTTTGGTTTTCTCGCAGATATCAATTGGCGCAAATACGTTTGCAAATACAGGACGCACGCAACCGCTTTCTTTCTCGGTGCTTTGTGTTTGAAAACGTATGCGATGTCTACCAGCGCATCGTCAATAATTCTAAGAAAACATTGAAACGTTATCGAATCGGTAATGTATTGACGTGCGTTGTGACTCCTTTTATAAGTTATCGTTGTGTTAATTTGTCTTGGCTCTATTTTGGAAAGAATGGAATTTTATTGTGTCGAATGTGGTATCTGGGAACTTTATATCTCTGAATCTCTAAGCGATTTTGTACAATATTTCTTATGTCATTTCTTCAGTATGAGAAAAGGTGAATTAACACAATCAGGTACTTGATTTTGCAGTGGAAATCGAAAATGTGCTATTGTTTGTGTATTATTAGAGTTCCTTGTTGTTCAACGAATTTGCAGACACTTCTCACATGCCCATTGGCTCAATAGTTTTGTTTCAATATCTGGGTGCATTGGAAAATAGTAATAAAGATATATGATGAACAAGAATCGGACTGCCGGGGGGACGATTCCAAGACGAGTGACGAAGTGTGTAGTTCTGGTTCTTCACTGCCAGTCGTAGATTTATATTTACACAATTCACCTAAGTGTGTATCGGTAGCCGAACTTCTTAACGAAATTGCGTGAATCCATCCGAGTCAATGACCCCCATCTCGATCAGGTTTAGTCCAGTTTCCCTGATCCATTGGCGAGTTACTATTTTGTTAGCAATGCAGAAAAATCATACTGGCGTTTATCGCTGCAAATAAGTTTTCTATAGCTCGGAAACGAAAATGTCTATTTTTTTCAATATTCCTAATCTCGCGATTTTTAAAATTCATTTCAATTAATTTTTTTAACATTTACTAATCTTTCTACAATTTATAGTTAAAATGACTGGAAGGGATTCTGGAAGTCACGAAAACGCAGATAATCTTCTCCCCCATACGTCACATACAGTGTTTAATTTTTTTGACTAAATACATCCAAATCTAAAGTTATGACAGCTCGAGATTCCGCGGATTCCTGGATGGGTGATCGTCTGGAAACAATGGATATTAACGGCGCTGAGACTCTGACAACAAATAGGGATAAAAGACAATGTCGTATGACTTGACTTATGACTGACTATGTTCAACAAGAATTACTCCACGTTACATGTCAAAAAGGCTTGGAACGTTGTTAGGGAAGTAATTTTTTTTAATTCATCAGTTAATGTTTCGCTAGGCATTTCGAAGCTGGCGGCGAAGCTTTGATCTTCGACTTTGGCGATTTACATGGAACAAAACCTGAGTCCGTGCAACGCATAATTTGAAACGAAATTTTGTGTCAAAATACTTCTTCGGTACACACAAGACGCTCCACACAAGGAGAATCATCTTACTTTTCCTCTGGGGCTATTCCTAAATCCTATTCGTCGGATGAATTCTGAAAGGAACCGTTTAATTGATTGATTATTTTGTGTTTTGTGTCTCGCTATTTATTGTGATTAATAGTCCCATAAGTGTGGTCATGTTTCACAGGAAGTGACGATGTTCTTCCCCATTGTGAGACTCTTGACTTACAAGTTAGCATTCTGTTTTTCCACCTTCAGTCGTGTCCCCCTAGTGGAGAACAGTCTTATTTATTTATTTACGTAAAAGACTTAAAAACTGTGAGTGACGTGCTATGGCGAGAAGTTAATATGAAGTTACTTTTACAGTTCCAGCTGGAATAAGTTCTAAGCTTCCGATGCGTGTTTGTTGTATAAACCATCTAAGTCTCAAGTATGAGTAAGTAAGATGCGAGGAAAAGGAAGGAAAGATAGTGCGTGGTCCGAGGCCTTAGAGAACTGCTCCGGCGTTCGCCTGCTATTGATCGGAGAAACCACACAATACTACCGATCAGAGCATACGACCACTAGAATTCTCCTTCAGACAGCGGCTGAACTCTAGCCAATGTCAAAAATCCTCCCACCGTCGGGACTGGAAACCTGGGACCTCCCGTTCAGAGGCACTGCAGTGACATCAGTTGATGGCACCTCATCCGGTCCGATCATCTTCAGTAAAACCGTCTGAATAATGTGCGAATTAACCGATATATTCTCGAATTAGCCATATTTCGAACTTCAGTCGCAACATAAACTTAATATAAACCGCGACACAATCTCCCTCTGCTGTTCCACCGTGTCGGTCTGCCATTTATACCGGTGGTTCGAGAAGCAGTAACGATTTAGCTCTCCCGGGAGCCGGAACGTCCCATCAGTAAGATCTCTCGGCTCCTGGCGTGCCCCCTCTCACAGGTGAGCAGTGGTCCCTGCATGCGGAACTAAAATTCCCTGTAAATGTGCGACCTTTACTCCAACGTCTGTAGATAGATTCTGGCTCACAGTGACACACACACACAGAGGGAAAGATGGCTCAGTGCTACATGTGCTGCTGCTGCAGCGTCGCTGTCCGGAATATCCTAGGCTTCGAGTTAAAAAGTTTAGAAAATCGTGAATATAAAGCACGCATAAACATTAACTTACGAGTGGTGGCGGTACCGGATTTTCGACACTGGGTAGATAGGTAGGTCGGGCGAATATAGCCGCTCTCTGGTGAACATCATTTCTGTTCGGTAGTTTTCCATGGATTTTTCCAATGAAGATCAGACGGATGTCGGAGTACTCCAGAAAACGGTCTTTGCCAGATCTTCGTTTCCTCACTCTTGTTCCCTCCACCAATGACCAAAGTAACCCGCCCGGAAGCACGAAATACTCTCTGCGTCACTCATTCGTAATCTCTCAGTTCATCAACATGTGTGAGTTGATTCAGTCTATTCAAAATTATTGTGAAGCAGTGACACGAAGCCCGGAAAGAGATCAGACAAGAGTAGATATGAAGCGATGATGCGTATTAGAAGAATGTAATTTTTATTCATGGGCAAAATAAGCAAATGACACTTCTCTTTATTTTCAGAAAATGATGACTTTTTTCTGATGAAGAATATGTGTGTGTGTGCAATCGGAGAAATTTGCATGGTTATTTCCTAATATTGTAGTGTGTATAAACTAATTACTTAAAAATCGAACCGACATGTGACGTGGGTGAAATTTGGAAGTAAGCAAGCTTTGGAAGTAAGCAAGAATGGAGCGTCTACCGTTTTCTGACATGTGTTTTGTTGCATGTTACACGTAACATGTTTTATATCATTATTTATACCGAGTTAAATCGAATCAAAATCTATAACAATAGTTTGGAAATGCCCAATTCGTTAGTTTCTTGCGTAAGAAAATCTCCTCGGATGTTGACACTCATCACAACATATATTTTACTCTTAATATATCACTGAACTGAGAATAGAGTAGTACCATTTTTAACGTGAACATGAGTCCGTTCACGGGCTGTCACGCCAAGTACATACATACATACATACATACATACATACATACATGACTCAGGTTTCCATCGTGGCCGATGATACCTCTTCTTCCATCCTATTCTTGCACAGCGCGCCTCGTCGGTGGTTGGAAAGGCCCGCCTTCGTTTTGAAATTTCTGCCACAAGATGCACAGTTGAATGGATAGCCAGAGCTTGATTGTCCGGATAACTGGGGTTGAGAAATCTGTGTGGGGTTAGCGCTGTGGGAGGAACTTTGCGGTTTTCTTAATTTAATTGGCTTCAGTGTATTTTCTGCTGTCAAGGTTGGGTGCTTGTGTCTCATATGACTGCTGTGGCCGGATTTCTTTTTGAAATTGATGTTACAGACAGTGCATCTAGGGCTACTGTTTTCTTGTCGTTGGCGTAACTTTTCTACTTGACTCCTATGGGCTTGGCTTAGGTGGGAGTTGACGTACTGCCTCCCGGATCTTCCCTCTCTTGTGAATCCGCACATCGGACATTTCCAACTGTGCATTTCCTCTTCGTCCTGCCTTTTTTGCCTTCTTTCTTCAGCTTCCAGGTTTTGCATTTCTTGCCTTTCTACGGTTTTTTGTTGAATGTGCCTGCGCCATTCGTTTCTATTTGCTGCTACTTTTCTCCATTCCTTCTCGTTGATGTTTTGCTCTCGCATATCTTGTTTGAGCATGTCTAACCATCTTTTCTTCGGCTTCTGTTGGGGTCTTTTTCCGCATTTCAGCTCTGAAAAGACTATCTGGTGCGGAGTTCGCTCTTCATTCATTCTACTTATGTGTCCCGCCCATCTCAATCTTCTAATTTTAATAAGATTTTCTACTGTCAGCATTTTTGTTCTTCTCAGGACCTCCTAATTTGGAATTTTTTCCATCCAAGATATTTTGCAGATTGTACGGAGGCATCTCTGATGAAATGCGTTAAGTCTTCTTTTGCTTTCTTCTAGTAGGGTCCAATTTTCAGAGGAATATAATAGTGTAGACAGTATAATTGTTTGGTATACTAGAACCTTGGTTTTCAGGTTGATCTCGTGCCTTTTCCACACCCGCAAGTAGAATTTCTGAAAGGATTGACTGGCGCTGTTGATTCTATGATTAATTTCGTTTTTGATCTGACAGTCATTCTGGATGTTGCTTCCCAGGTATTTAAAACTGTTCACTTCCTTGATGGTTTTTCCATTCATTGTTATAACAGCTGGGCTGCAATTTACGAACATCACTTCCGTCTTTCCCTCATTTACCCTCAACTTCCTTGCTTCTTCATTAAATATGTTGAGAACTTCTTGCAGGGCTTCAGGTGTTTTAGCGACTAGACATACATACATACATACATACATACATACATACTCAGGTCAGGTAATTTCAATGAATTTCTCATTACACAAGTAATATCCTTTCTTTTTCAACACTATGTATTTTAGCGCATGTTTAGCGGGACAACAAAATAGGCTTTGTAGAATGGCGGTCATAGACCAGGCATGTACACCCCTTTTGGATATGGAGGGAACGTTAGCACAGTGTGAGGGGAAATTGCTCAGAGCACCAGGCTTCCAGGCGGACAACGAGTTCGTGCGGGCGCTGTTTGAAATGCTAGTGGCAAATTTTCGACATTATCAAAGGAGCTGGAGCGAGTGCTGGAGCGGTGCGGGGGCTCGGGAGTTATGGGTAGCGAACGCCTACCATCGCGCTGAGGCCCGGTTCGATCAACGACCAATCAAAAGGTAATTTGTGGGGGCTAAAGTGAGCTTTTCGCTGTTTTCCTCGAATTTTTCCTTGATTCTCCATTATTTCTAAACCATGAGTCACCTAATCATCATTATCACTAAATTATCACTCTTGGGCCTCAATGACATTTTTAGATGCAAACACTGAAATCAAAATTAATAAATAAATAGAACAGTTGATGGGAATAATGAGACTGGGTGCTCCAAATGTTTTCACGGGCTGTTGGCACTTCTGCCTTTGTAATTTCAATATAATTCATGTCCCATAATCTAGAAAGTTTACGACAAATGTCAGGCTAAGGCTAGAACTAAGCTATAACGTCATAAAAAGGAAGAATTAATGCTTCAGAATTTGATCAGAATATCTTACGTGTCGTATGTATATACGCGTAATGTTCCTCAATTTTACATTATCATTATTAAGAATATCCAAAACAGGAAAGTCCAGTTTCTAGACAGTCGTGAGTAGTGGAGACTAGCTCGATTTACCTGGTTGGAGAAAACCCCGCTAGCCGATGTGTAGTTTGACGCCGGATCTCCCCATCCAGCTTGGGAAAATACAGCGACTAAAACATGTACTACACGTACGGGACTAGTGATCTTATCAGGTAACGCAAAACCAATCGATCAGTCCCGCAATTAATACAAAAGTGTTTAATTCTACGAAAAATAATCCGGTTTCAGGTCATTCATATGAATGGACGGGCGCGTAAGGTCACGTGTTATGGAGAGATGCGAGTGACCTCGGAGAGCTTAGAGCTTATCCTACTGGGGCGGTGCCTCGCTGTTTGGGTATACCCTGTTGGAGACAAATCCTGAAGCCAATGTGTAGGTTGACGCGAGCTCTCGCTATCCAACGAGGTAAGATCACCGTAACTTGCAGCGATTTCAAAAAGTATATACTACACTTACGCAAATAATGAACTTTGCAGTTGATAGAACACTAATCAGTCTTATCAATTAATCCAAAACATGTTTCATCCTCCGAAAAATAATCCGGTTTTTGGTCATTCATATGAATGGCAGGGCGCGTGAGGTAACGTCTTAAGTAGTGATGCGAGTGACCGCGGAGGGCCGGGGGAGGGGAGCTATCGACGGAACGATTTGCGGGCGGGGCGGCGGCCGGCGGCTTCGCGGAAATCAATACGAGTGCGAAAATGGCACATTAAGCGGCGGCGCGGGAAGGAAACGGCCGTGGTCTTACACGGTGACGTGACCCTGCGGCGTTCGTTTCGGGGCGGGCAGGGGATCGATGGAGGAAACTAGAGACGTCTGGTAATGGCGGCCACCTTGCCTCGGCTCTCTCGCCTGGCCGCCTGACCGCCAGCCCCCTCGCCCCCTCGCCCCCATGCCCTCGCCCCCGCCCCCTCACTCCTCGCCCCTCGCCCCCTCGCCCCTCGCCCCTCGCCCCTCGCCCCCTCGCCACCCGCCCCATCGTCCCCTCGCCCCCTCGACCCTTAATGCGTAGCGGGCTCCGCGGGCGCGGGGTCGGAGGCGTCTCCGGTAGAAGGGGAAGGGCACGCCGTCCAAGAGTGGGAAGGGCGTGCAAGGGCATCCGCTGACTTTACTACCCCTTTAAAGCGTGAAAATGTCGAGACATTTTGTGCGTGATATGTAACAGTTGTACAGGATGAATATAAATTGAAGAGCTTGTCTCCAAAGTGACGTATCTTCAAGAAGCAACTTTTTGGGTTGAGGAAATATTCACATCCTTCATTATAATTCAAAATGGATTCTGCTGTTTTGGGATGCCGTTTAACACGGGAGAAACACAATATATAAACCCAATATTCGGCTTCGCGATGGGGAAGCTTCTTATGAGTATATTCATAAACTAGAAAACGAACGAAATGGGCGGTAAGGAAATTTGGAAATAATTCTTCAATTGCCCTCGAACCTTTGACACAGCTGCCACTCGATACGACCAACACTTTGTTAGATTTTCCGTGCAAAATAGTAAGCGTATTGCCGCCAACTACCAATTAAAATCTCCTCACCATTGGTGTGCGTACAAGGGGGCAAGTGGGGTCGTGCCTCCCGGCTCCCGAAAGGGGCTCTGTCGCCGTGTTTGGAAAATACGTCCAATCTCTGATTTTTCCATTTATCCTACCAATTTGGGGAAGAAGGTCTCCAAGACATCTAGGAACTCTCTGTAAGTGGTCCCGCATAAAATGCATTTGTCATTGAAATTATCTCATTTTCCTTCTATCTATTATTTATTTTCTAGTACATTATGTCATATGTAATAAAAAACTTAATGGCATAAAGAGCCTGCTAGTGGGCGTGCTCCTTCTCTTGTTTTAAAATACGCAATTCTATGTCACGTTGATATAACCTTCGATACGCCTCCATTGCCCCCCAAATGCACTGAAATATGCTAAGATATGGAAGGCGTCCTCGTACCAATTGATGATCGTTGGGAAACAAAAGGGACACGCCTAATGCTGTATCTGCACGCCACTGACTCTTTAATAATTCAGTTCGCATTTTCGTGCTGTGGGCGTCTTAGATTAATTCATTGTCCCTTTAAATTATCGTGACTCAACAAAATTTCAACATGTTTATGTGGTCAATTTACAGTACCGTAAGCCAATGTTTCATACGTCTGACTGTTCGTAGCCAGAATAAACTTTCTTTAATCATTTCCATTCGCCGTTGCTTTCGTGGAAATGGCATAATCATGTGTAATGGTAGCTTCACTTCGCATGTTCACAAGCAATTGTAGATCGCTCTCCATTATCATGCGCGGGTAGAAATTGTTCCTGGTTGTATAGAACAACGTATCTTTCCGTGCGTCTGTGCTCTTCTGTGCGTTTCGTGGGCAATAAGAATGAGTTATTATTTAAATATTAATAAAAACGTATTTCCATTATGTTTTTCTCATGTCTGAAATATCAATTAGAGATGGTTTTCCGTTCAAAGAAGAGCAAAATGTCTTAAATTGGTAGTGAACCCTCAAGCAAACCATTAATAGTGTTAAAAAAAAGTTATCTCATTTTGTGTTTTCTTGTAGTCCAGGGATTCCAAACGTGGTCGGTATAAAACCCCCTGAGGATCAATGAAGTTTGTTTGAAGCAGTCAATAATACTTAAGGGGTTGATTGGGGACGAAAATGAATCGGCGTCTGATCAGAATAATCAATATTCCATTGATTGCAAAAACGTATTAATGAACTTAATCAACTGTTTTCTGAGATAAAGCAACAAAACTTATGATAATAAATTACAGTCTCTTCTCTCTTTGTATCCCTTCTTTGACCTTGAGTGTTAAGATTTTTAAGAAACTGTAGAAATTATAACTATGCATTCACAATGATACTCTATCTTGCAAGAAAGTACTCTTCGCAATACGCACCTGAGACATGTAATAGCCAGTTGTTAAAAAGAACTCTAGGTTTTTTAACCATTATATCATAAAAAGGGAGAAACTCAGCTACTCAAAAACAGAAGCGTCTGACATTCCACCCCCCCACACACACACACACACAAAAACAAATTATCCTCAGTGTGAAATATCTTTCACTTTTTATATTTTTCGACGTTATATCAAAAACCTGATGTGATGGAGTAAAATGGACATCGGATTCGGTTTTAGCAACCGTATAAACATAAAAAAAACATGGTTTGGTCACCAGACACGAACACAATTTGTCTTGCGTGTGACTGTTATTGAAAAATGTTAAAATAATTACGAGAATATTGGTGTACGAACTTGTTATCTTTAAGGCGTTATGTGCAATTCTATGTGTCATGATTAGGGATGCTGTGTATTATGTACAAAACGTAGGGCATAAATAAAACAAAGAATTTATTTAAAAGGGGCCGATGAAATACAAATATGGGGAATCTCTGGTTCAGCCCTTTCCTGCATTTCCTCCAATACTCTAAGTTCTCTCCCTGAATTTTTGCTTCGTTCCTCTTATTTCCATATCTTCAACAAATATTAAGATCTGAAAACATCCCGCTCAGATTACACAATAACAACTGAAATACCCACAAACAGTGTAAAGAAATTGTAGATCACGGTAATTTAACTAACACATCCATCCTATAAGTGCACAACAAGAAGTTGACAAACGAAGCTGTGGTATGGTCCATATCGAGTCTACGCAAAATGCCATCCGAGATGCGGTTCTCTAGTATGCAATTGATTGATCATTGGAGACGCAATAAATCATAGAAAAAGGATCTCTGTTCCATAATCGCTCAAGGTTTAACCCCATTAGAAAATGACTGGAAATCCAACTAGGACTCAATATTCACCAGTAGTATTACAAATAATGCGGCTCTACACTTTTTCTTCATAGCAATATAGATTTTCGACTTTCCTAAAGGTATATTCTTAATACATTTTTTCCAAAATTTACAATGTAGAATTATGAAAATAACATAAACAAACATCTCCAACAGGAAATAGTAAAATGTTCATTTGCTTGAATGCTTAATAATGTTTCATTTAAAGAAATGCTAGTTTTCTTTTTCTCGTGACCATGTTAATAAATACGATTATCGAATGATATCGGCTTATTCTGGCATCTCATTTATTGGCATTTTTCTCTATATTGCAAAAAAGATGAAATTTCAGATTTTGAATCTGTATCCTTTGTGTTCTTTTTTTATTGTTTTAATTTTATGCCGTTTAAATTTATCTACTTATAAATGTTCTCAAAATCCTTATTTAATGATTGTACGTAATTGTAATGATTGTACACAGGGCATGAATGCCCTGAAAAAGACACAGAGTGCTCGGAACCCGACGAAATTTGCTTAATACCTGACGTATCTCGTGTAGCCCGTATGAATGGCGCCGAGAGACAGGCAACGCGAGCACAACAAAGGGGTAGGGTAAGTACGGGACACACGCGAGGTTAGAGGTACGAGTAACTGATGTGTTACGTTAACCTAGGCAGTCACTAGCCAAACAACAAAATAATTCATTTAAAAAGTGATCACGGAATTTCATGACAATGTATTTAAAATTGCGTAATAATAGTAAATAAAATACTTGTGGGGAACTGGCATGTGCGTCGGCCGCCAACACCGATTCCCGGAATATTGGGACTTCAACGAACTCGATAACGACCGGATTCGCTCTTCAAACATTGTGTTCGTAGTTTGTCATTGCCACTCGTGGTTTTAGTTCATTTTATGACAGCGGTGCAAGTGTTCATTCATTTACATTGTGTTCTGTAATTTGTATGTTCACTTTTGATCCTTTTCCAACAAAAATCTTTTCTGCTGTATACGTGTCTCTGTACAATTACAGACTACACCTATCTTCAAAAAGGAAAGCAACATTAATTGAATCATTGATATTTAATGTAATAGTTACCATTTTGTCAGTATAAATCCAAGACTGAATATCCGGTAACAAATAATAAACCTCAGTTTCTGTGGCAATGTCCCCCCATCTACATAAGATTTTTCATACTTTCCCTGATATTTTCAGATAATGCAGATATAACCCTTGATTTGCTTCTGCTCATTAAAGAAGCTTCACTATCTATCATCCGTTTATTGATCTGAATGAGGAATACATCTATTCAAATAATCGGTCTCCATGTTGACGCGGCAGTAAGTCGATTTCTTCACGAAGGGCACAGGATAAGGGACAACAGCCAAAATCTGTTGCTGATTTGCAAATAGATTTTATTACACGGGAATTTTTTCTAAGCAATTTATGCCCAAAACACTCATTTCCAGCTGTATTCGTAATTCAATTTATATATGAGTTAGGATATGGGATTCCAAATCTCAAGGAGACATCCACAATATACACTTCTTCCCAAAGTACGTTACACATAGTTTTGAACTGTTTGTAGAACTGAACTGAAATCCATTATATCTGATTTATTTTTTCAAATCTAAAGTAGTCCCGGGGATAACTATCTCGGATATTCGCGATTCTTTTACTATAGTAGCACTTTACTTACCCCAGGTATTGGATAACAGATTCATAATAGCGATCTTGTTAGGTGAGACTTGATTTCCCGCACATCCCGGAAAACTTTTTCCTCTCTTTTCCTTGCCCTTTTCTTTCGTAATTAAATCGACCAAGTACACTTAGGTGCGAATCGCTAGTATTGTCTGCTATATGGAGTTAAAAATATCTCACTCTGTCAAATGACATGATGAGCCAACACCCAACCCGCATCCTGATTCTCATGTCCGGATCGCAGCCACTTGTTGCGCAAGCCGCGTTGCAGACCGCGTCGGTCGTATGAATCGGGACGGAATCATATGAATGGCACATGTATTTGTATAAAAGTGGGGGAAATATTATATAATGACGTATAATCAAAACTAAGTTGTACTGCTGGCGCAATAAAAGTAAGCAAACTAGTCATACTAAAACAGCACATGCTTTCTCGCCCGTATTTTCACGCAAAATTTCGCAAAAAATTGTACATGAACGTATTTCAAAATCTATCTTTAAGGAACAGATTTGATTAAGTGAATAATCTCTACATCTAAAATATTTTAATATTTTAGATGTAGAAACACTCCGAAAAACTTTTAACGAACATGCGGCCTGCACCATACTCTTAAACGTTTTTTACTTTATCCAACGACAAAAATTGACCAAAAACTATGGAGCCAATTTTTTTGAAAATTTGGAAAATGTCCCCGGGACTTCATGCAAAGTACCCCCAAAATGAAGATATCGGTTTCAAATTCAACTGGACGCGACATCAACCAGATCAATTGGGGAGTATACATTTTCGAAAAAATCGGCTGAACTGTATAAACACTAGCGACGGACGGACGGACTGACGGACGGAAGGACGTTTTGCCGTCATTCGATTTGTTGCTATTAAGGACCCACAAAACATTGAAAACCTACACCAGGTGTAATAGGATTTTGTTTCTAAATACAGCAATTGGATTTACCAACTTTTCGTTACCACGGACCTGTAATATGTGTCTTCTGCCGAAAATTGTCCGTTTTTTTGCACGGCATTGCATAACTTTCTCTCTACTCCGTAACAAGGAAGTAGAAATGTGCCATTCGTGATAGAGGCCAATTTTTATGCCTATTTATTTGGCCTTTTTTGTCTACAAATGTTTACTGCCTGAATTTAATCTTCAATAAAGTAATAATGATTGGTAATATTCATTTCTGTAGAGAAGTGTTTCAGTATCACTCAGTCATGGTAGGTCAGCGAAAATGCAAGCAAATGGGAAATGAGATCGAAAGAAGTGGTTTGGAGAGAGGTGAAAACAGCGGCGAGATTCGCGACGGGAAATTCGTAACATGCTCTGGGCGTCACAAGGCAAATCGTGTTTATAACGGTTTGATTTTTTCCGGGTGCGTAACTGCTTTCGTGATCGGATTTATCTCCAACATTTTACTCCTGCCACCCTCTTCTGTCTGGCCAGCTTAAGAGAATAGCGCGCCAGGATGCAAAGGATTCAGATTCCAATTGAAATGAGAGAAAATTTCGGATATAAATAATTTTTAAACAAAACTAGGGGATACGGATATTATTATTCTGTCACAGCCCGAGTTTTTATCGAAAAATCGCCAAATTCCGTGGCACGATTACAATTCTTTTTTTCTTACGAAGTTAGAGCGTCAAAGTAAAAATATAGAGTATTTTTAAAAAAAATGAAGTAGCCGCTTCAAATTCAAGGAGCCATGAAATGAGCTAGATCAATTGGAAAATACTATTTTTTCAAAATTCTCCTTACGGATTTGCCACAGGCGTTGTTCACGGGAGGATAGACGTTTTGCCGTAAATCTATTTTCTAGTATTAAGGATCCACAAAAGAGTGATTCTGATTGCACAATACGATAGAGGAAGTTGTTTTCAACATACCGTAGGTAACATAAGATAAAATAGGGTATTTACATAATGTAGGTAGTAAGGCGATAAAGTGTTTGCTTGAGTAATTGGATGACACGGTAAAAGTCTCTTTGAATGACTGGCTACACCGCAGAGCCAAAACTACTTAAGTTGATGTTTCGAAATGGAAACCATACATAAGAACTTCTTGTCAGAAGAGATGAATAATCTATAATTTCTTCCTTTCGAGGGAGATGAATTAGGGGTATGAGACAATCCGCAATGCACTGAGGTATGCCACATTGCGGCGCATGGACGCTTACGCAGAGAAGCTGGGCAGTGCCGGATGGGGAGATAGGACGGCGGCGAGGGGCGGGAACGACCTGGTGAGAGAGGACAGTGCGCTAGGGGGGGTGGGGTGGAGCGTGAGGGAGCGAGGATGGTGGGACATCAAAAAAATCGTGCAATTAATAATATACAAGGATACTATTATAATGTTTTTTTAACTGTTTTTCAGTCTCTTTAATTTAGGACAACAACAAAAAATGAATTTTTTATTTGTAGTTATTAAAAAATTATGTACATTTTATACTGTAAATAGAACTTGTTCTTTTTTCTGTCTAATTAATTTTTGTGGTAAATCAGCACTCGGACAACGCCGCTTCATCTTGTACGTAAAATAAGTTGAAAATATTTTCATAGAGCTCATGGGTACGATCACCTGGATCTGTCAATCTCTTTAGAACCTCTGAAGGATGTAGCCGGCAGCAGTCGTTTCGAAAGAGGTCCACTTCCCTTGAGCTCTGTGATAACAGAAGGCAATAAAACCTCGTTGGCTCTACAAATAGAATGTTTATTTTTTCAGTGGCGTAGCCCCAAATCTATTGTGACACTTTCCGCGGGTGTCGATCGAATATTTAGAGATCTCACAGCCACTTATGAGATCGTTGAGGAGCTTATTATTGAAAGAGTGAACTTGTTTTCGCCACATCATTCTCTGTTTAGGAGTAGACGAGCTGCAGTTGGGCCATCCAAAGCGTCTTTTCAAGTAAATCGTGTGCCAGTTTTAGGAAAGTATCGTTTATTGATATCGGTTTTGTCTGACAAGAATACTTTATATTTCCATGAATTGCATTCCAGGAGTTACAGACTGGGCAATATCAGATATGCGAGAAAAAGAGAAGCGTCTGAGCCATATAACATAAGAAAAGAATGTGTTCGCCTTTGCCAGCGTATAATAATGAGACGTAGTAAATGGAATTGGAGTTTTGTAGACTATCGAATGTAAATGTAATGCTCAAAGGTCACATTCCGTGCATGTCAACTTGAAACTTTGCCAAGTATCAAAATTGCACCTGAGATAAAAATCAGTGACAGAGTCTAAGAATGTGTTATAACTATATGAATTTGAAATGCAGACAGGGAAATGAGAGAATTCGGTTCGATCCAATGCTTATCATAAAAAATATTCATTCACAATCTTAAAAATCAAAGAAAAATGAAGTTGTTTATGCGAAAAAAGCACATTTGCTTGAACATAAAGCATCATAGTCAAGGATTCAGGATACAACTATTATATGTATATTTAACATGTTCTGTAAACGAAGATTACATAGTATTAATGCTTGCAGAATGTCTGTGAAAATCAGATATAAGAAAATAATATTAATATTTTATGTCTTTTTTAATATATTTATCATTAATGAGATATAAAAAATATTCCATTTTTACAATAATACATATCACAAAACTTCCATTTTTTTCTCAAACCCCTTTAATGCGTTATAATATTGTTGTGTTTTGGGGAATAATCGACTCATTTGCAATATATGAGAACGAGTACAAAATATATATTTCCTCTTTCCCCTACTACAAAGCCACGCCTGCATTTTACTTGCTCATATTACTACGTACTTACGTAATACAGAGAAAGTATTGAAATGCTGTTGCAGAAATCGGCTATTTTTCTATAGAAAAACTCGTATTGTGGGCCATGGTATCGAAAAAGTGGATAAACCTGGTTCCAACATGTAGTAAATTACTACTTCGTCTAACACGTGTTGTCTGAATACACGTTTTATGAATACTCAATACTGAAAAACTGTGTCTCTGTCTTTCTGTAACCAATGCTAGCGTCTGATCTGTTCAGAAATTGATATTTTCAAATTGATCTAAGCGAGCTCAAGGCCTTGCGAATTTTAAACCTATATTTTGATTTTGGGGGATACTTTACATTCAGCTTTAACATTTTCAAACTTTCTCCAAAAATTGTTCCAATTTTGTTTAATGAACTTTGTCCTGACATAGAATAGATAACTTTTAAAACAATGTCGCATAATTAATTGTGGTTGAATTCTCTGCCTTTTCGACAATTGGAAACGTTAGAAACATTGGTCTTCCTTCAACTATATTATAAGGTAGAGGGTACATACTTCATTCCATAATCTGTGGCTCAAAAACCGGTTTTGAAATAGTCATGTATACTTTTTTTGAAATGATTTTTTCAACAATGAGCAATTTCTTAACAATTATTTTCTCAAAAACTGTTCCATTTTTCTGATAATGCAAAGAATGGTCAAAATAGGGTTGGTTCCATTTTCAGCGAACTCTGTGTATTATTTGTTCTAACCATATAGATCTTTAAATATGGTCATGTACCATTAAAAAACTATTAATTTCCCTTCAATTTCTGCTTTAATTTAATGCAATTTATAAAATAATTTCAAAAATTGCTTGAATTTTGAAAAATTCTCCGAAAGACCAAAGAATGGCGAGGGTTCGATTATCGGCAAATTCTCTGTAATTTCCAAAATTGCAAACAAAAACTTAACATTGGATAGCTACAGATTTAATGTTAGAGATTTGTTTGTTAATGAAATATCTTCATGAAAACTAGAACTTGAAATCAAGTAATGACAACCGTTTATTTGTTCAATATTTTTTAAAGAGTCGGGAATGTTGATTTTATTATTTAAAGACTAGTGGTGTTTGGGTAACGTGAACGGCTTGCTAAATATAAAGGTGTTAGTTCGAATTCTAGCTGGAAGACAAAAATTGGAAAAGCTCTTTCAGCTTCATGTAGTATTATAATATTACCTAGCTGTAACCAAATAATGCAAGAAAGTACGTGATACTCCAGCACCATTAGTTCTGCTTTCAATTTTAGCGAGTAATTAATATAAAGGACATAGGTATTGCCTTTAGGTTTTAATTGTACTTCTAGCACAATACATTTTGTTTCACAATTATATATTAAAGTGTGATGTTATTTTGGTATCCTATCTCATATTACGATAATTTTTCTTTGTAGTTTTGGGATCTCTTTGCATAATCTTTAACATAATAAATATTAAAGCTATTGGTGGCTGAATGGCTGTAATGTTCAAAATATTATTGCGAAGAGAAAATATTAAATGCTTGTCCCAAATGTTTTCACTTTTTGTAATTTTCCGATTGTACATATTCTCGGACTCCATTGTGAAATTAGAAAAACTCGCATGTGTAGATGAAATAACAGGTTGAAGATGAGGTTGGGAATGAGATTGAAGATGAATTTACAAGTGCGACACATCAGAGAACAGAGATGTGAACTACATTCCATATCTTGAATCTTATCTATTTTTTCCACAGGTTTAATCATCACCAGTGTGGTCTCCACGGTCGTTAATCCGGCTTTCCGCAGAGAAGAGGACCTATTCATACACCGCCTCCAAAACCTGGTGAGCATGCGATTGGGGTTTACCAACTCCTTTGATTTGCAAATACTTCAGATGACGCGCCTCAATACATATCTCGCACCAGTGATACGATATCACTTTTCTGTGTACTGTCGGCGTCACCTGCCCTCTCACGTGAAGTTCAGTGTGGTTCAGTAATCTCGGCGATCGTCTTCAGTGATGACTTATGTTGCGGTCCAGCAAAAACGTGTGGTGCACGAAGACTTATACTAGTGTACGATACTACTTGTTTCGTAGGAGCAGTGAACATGAAGCAATTGTGTGAAATATCCTTCAATACATCTTCCGTACTATGTACTGTTTGGAAAATAGTACCATCGTTGACGAATTGTGTTTGGATAAACATACTAAACGTAAGTGTTGTACGTATTATTAACTAACGTGTAATATGAAGTAATAGTTTTTCATTAGTGTGAAAACAAAACAAAGTCAAGAAATAATATTCCTTTCACGATGTTACATTTTTTTATGTTCGAACAACGGAACGCATTAAAGTAGTAAGCATTTGATCGCTGAAATATTATCGGTGAGAAAAATAATTAGATTTATTTTGGTGAAAGACATCCGCAATACGTCCTCGGAAAAGGTTCGTACTCATGCAAAAGATATGGCCACAGATGTTCCAAGTAATTAATTTCAGATTCAGTAAACAGTTTATCATTCCATTTAATGATTACGTACTCCTAATGCTAATGATATTTTTCTGATGGCAAAAATTAAGAGAAAGTTGTCAATGTGTGAGAATGTGCCAAAGTGTTTAATACGCCAAAACAACAGGGTTTCAAGGTTAAAAAAGGAAAATTATGTTAGAAGAAATTAAGTGTTTTGACAATGAACTTCGTGTCTCCATTAAACACGAATTATAACATTTTCAGGGAAATATATGAGTGTTTAAAATTTTATCTTGAACTAACAGCTTCTGAGGAATGTTATCGTTATCACGCCACTTTTAGCACACTCCATCCTGTTGCAACAGTCTATATTCCGATCGGATGTAAGATAGTCAATCCAAAGAGACTGACAAATAACTACTGCATTGTATTAGTTTTTGAATGGAAATTCCTTTTTACGATCAATATTTTCTTCGCCGCCAGCGCGTTTTTAAAGACGATATGCGATTAACACACAGCGAAGCCTAACACTGAATGACTGGGAATGGAATACAACCTTGAACGACCATTACCTGTCAATTTAGTGTGAAATAATTAAGTTTCATTAATCACGATTGAAATGTGACTAATGTATTTGTTCGCGAGTAACGCTATTGAATAGGAGGAATGTATTTTCTTTCAGAATATAACCTAATATTTTCGTTCAATATGATTTTTATGAAAGTTTGCATTTGGTTTTCTGTAGTTTCTACTGTTATTCATTCAATCTCCAAGGACATGTTACTTTCTTGACAGTATTGAAATTTCCAATAAAATTATTATAAGGCAAATTTACATCATGAAAGATAATCAAAAATATTCATATTTGCGCATAAAAATGAATTAATGTGTTGTACTGACAACACATTTATATATTGTTTCATTATAATACCTACATGCAACAAACATAAATTTCTATTCTCTGGAATTCATGCGTCTTCTTCTAAATTAAATTGTTAGAACAACAATTTGAAAGAACCCTGCAGTCGCGCGGCTAAGAAACGATGTTTAAATACTGTTATGGGTAACACGAGCGCAACTAAACTCTCTCTCAGTCTTATTCTACTTTCGAATAGACATAAATTTCAATAGGCTCGAATTTTTATAGACTTAAATCGGTATGTGGCTTCTGAGGAAATTATTTTCGATTAATGATTTTCGAATATAAAGAATTGCGTTGATTACTTTATATTCCTTCTAATTTCCCAATACAGTTTACATTCACTTTCCGGCATAAGACAGGCATAATATATACCATGGAACATACAGGTCACAATTGTTGAAAACGCTGAACTTGTCAATATTTCCTTCTGATTATTATTATTATTATTATTATTATTATTATTATTGTTGTTGTTGTTGTTGTTGTTGTTGTTATTATTATTATATCATCATCATCAAATGGCATGACGTTGCGGGATCGGCGCACTGACAGCAGAATTTCAAAGCGAACCTCCTGTTATTTCGTGTGCGAGGCGTTAGAGTTGTGAAATAATAATGATGATGATGATACCTATCATTATTAAATTTCAGTTCGTTTGTCTTTATCGGTCGTTCAGAATATGAATGGTTTGGTAAGTGGGTATCGAATTATGATAATATGATTTGAATGATGATGGAGCAATGGTGGACTGAGAGGCATAGGAAATGCGAGAACCCGGAGCAAAGCGTAAGCGAACTCGCTTGGTCTACAAATTCCACCTCCGGCGAAAGGAATCTGTACATCGGTATCCAACGGTGGGACGGCAGTCTGACCACTTTACTACAATAAATATGACGATTGAATGATAGATCGATTGTTTTGTTTCTGGCCGCATCAACTTGTATGGCCATTAGTCCCGTAAGTGTAATGCAGTTTTTATCACGGGAGACGGTCTATAACTACTATTATCTCTATGGAAGGCAAGGTGTGTAAGTAGAATACCTTTATCTAAAAAATTAAACTTTAATTTTTTATCTAATTTTTAGCTTATTTTATGAATTAAACTTGTTTGAAAAAACATCTGTTGTAATTATATAATAAATATTTTATTACAAGTAAAAGGTGAACAATCTTGTTTTTTAAACATTTACTTTTTTAATTTAAAATTTGCAGACCGTAATATCAGAATAAGTAATTCTTACGTAGGATAAATGTTAAGCTTATTGTCCTATTGCAGAGCATAATGTATTCATGAACCACGAAAGTGTATTTTTATAACTAGTTTTAATAATTCAAAACAAATGACAAAAACTTCACCGGGGACAAACTATCAACAACTTCAACAGGATCTATATTAATTTAGTTATTAACAATAGATATATCACTTTCACGACATATCTATTACTATCCGTAGAGTATCATTAGAATATATTCACTCTATTATACGTAGATAGGCAAGGAGAACTAACGCCTAGCAGTTCGCGGTCAAGGAACAGCAGATGGGGTTCAAGGATTTCCAAGATCTAAAGGTGATGAGTAGAAAGTTATGAAATAAAACTCACCTTCTTTTGTGTTATGAATAAGAACTCACCACGGCATGTGCTCAGTGAGTATATCGTGGTGAGTTCAGTGAAGGTAGTGTCTACAATGTTTGGAGTCTCTCAAAATCACAAACATCTTCAGATATTCTTAGAGCAACGTCAAACCATTCATTTCAAGCTTGTTGGCATATGTGCGCCAAAATAAACAAGCATGATGACACAATAGTCGGGAGTGAGCGAAAATAATTTGGGGATGCATGTCTTCCAAAATTAAATTAAGTTACTTTCTTGTTTGAACTTCTCGAGGTATGTTAATGCTTTTTCTCACAAATGTGACAAATGCATGCTAATTGTTTCCAAGTTTATATTATAAAAAGTTGGAAGGTTGAGTTCATGTACGCTTCGAAATACATGATACTGATGTATACTCAAATAATGAATGCATTTTGCCGATTAAATACCGATATATAAGTATGCGTTACATACATTTGGTACATTTAGTGGGTATAGCTCATCTACTCCCTGTAAACAATGTTTCCTCTACAATACCTCAGTAACATTCCCTAAATAATAAACTATTTTTCCGTCATAAACTATTCCTTCCCATAACTTTGGTAAAATGACATTAGGTTATATCTTTAAAAACGCAAAATATTAGCGTTTAACTCCAAAGTATATTTGTCATCATTGATGGTGAAGTCGTCACATTATCTGTCGAATCATACATTGAAAATAAAAAACTTCACAAATACATGTGTATGTTATCATATGCTGGTATTTATTCGCATTTTAAAATATGTAATTATATTACTCACGAGAATATTGACTTGTTTTCATGCTATAGACGTATTGCCCTGTTCGATTCATGGTAAACGTTCTCTGTTATCTGAAAAATATTACCAAGCAAACGAACCACAATATGGAGCTATCTGAATATGTGGATAGTGAAATTTGGGTTTCATACTAATAAACTCTAACTTCGACGTTGAGATTACGTCTGATAAAAGGAAAAGCTGTAGAAATGTTATAACAGAAAAGTACTTCATAAGCATGATGCAGAAAATTAAAATCTAAAACGTTTTTCACATCGTTCAGTGTTTATTCTTCATTAATAAGGAAATGAGAGAAGTTAAAATTTTTAGGAATAATTTATTACAATTAACTGTGATATTTCTGAAAACTTCATTGAAATGTTTTTTACCTACCTAAATCTGTACAGTCGTGCATGATCCTGTTTTCATTAATGTGATTTGTTGTTGATCTCTGTGATTAATTTCATAATTATTTGGTAATCGCTAATAGGGATATCTTGGAATCCACGTCAGCAACTGGAAAAGATCTTAGCTTACAATGACTATATTGTGGCTAAAACCACTTAAATATTACAGATGCAGCAAGTATATTTGTGTCATTAACACCTACCTGTCGGGAGTCTTTTAAATAATTATTTAAATCGTACCATGATTGATTGAGAGCAAGTTATATGAAATTATTATATCGTGTTTACCTACTACCTATAGTCAATCTTACGGTAACATCTTGAGTTGATGTAACGACCATTGAAATATTGATAATGTTGAATACGAACAAATTGCCACATCATCAATCTGAGTTAGAGAAAGTTGCATGAAGTATTCATAAGGCTCGCGTCTGCAGATCATGTCAGATTAAAATGAAAACAAACTGAAACAACGTTAGTTTCATAAATATTACTCACTAATATTACAGCGCCCTGCTGACGAAGAAGTGGATAAATCCAGTTGCTAAATTAAGGGGAAAATCGTCCAACACATAGTAGCCAGAATCTATGTATTGTGGGTCCTTGATACCGAAAAATCGAATGACGGCAAAACGTCTGTCTGTCCGTCCATCTGTCCGTTCATCCGTCCGTCCGTCCGCCTGAGCGTCCGTCCGTTGGTCCGTTTGTCCCTCTGTGATCAATGCTAGCGGCTAAACCGTTCAGCCGATTTTCTTCACCATTGTTATTCCCCTATTGATGACTGATGTCGCGGCCCCTTAAATTTGAAATCGATATTTTAACTTTGGTGATCATTTATTTAAAAAACCCAGTGACGTTTTCAACATTTTCAAAAATATACTCCTTCGTTTTTGACTAAATATTGCCATTTCTTTCCTTTGTTAAACATTTTCAATCTTTTCCTTGCGAGTGATTCAGTATCTAAGGGCCCCTGCACTCTAGCGTTGCGTTGACGCGCCTAGAATAATGCGCGTCCTAGAATATCATTGTATCTTAGGCGAATCGGCACACGAGCGCTTCAGCATCATTTGTCTCGATTGGTGGATAAATTGATTGATTGATTAGTGATTTCGAGCGCGTCAACAGCTAAAGTTATTAGCACCGTATGTGTAGTACACGTTTTACTCGGGATATGATGGTGATCTTGTTACGCGGGATGGCGTGATTCGTCGCCACTCTACCGGCGGCTAGCCAGGGCCGGATTTAACTTGGTGGGTGCCCATGTGCTGATTTTTGGTGGAGGCCCCCCCCCATATATATTATATGCAGTTGGCGGCTGACAAAATAAAATCTATGTGTCAAATATGTTTAATTAAAAAAATTTTTTTTGCAAATAATTTTTGCGTACAATATTTTATTTATAAACCGAATATTTACAACACATTACAACTTAATTATAATAACTAAACTACAGGAACTTTTCTTGCTTTTCTGTAAGCAAACTCTTCAATTACATCGTCGAAAGATAATTCTTTTAGAATATCAAAATTGATGTTCAAAATAGAAAGATAATTAAGTCGTTCTTCTGTCATACTAGTTCTCAATCTATTTTTTAGAAGTTTTAATTTTGAAAATGATCTTTCCGTTGTACAATTTGTTATCATTAACACAAGATAAATTCTTAAAATAATTTCTACATTCGTAAATGCGTCTTGTATTGCCTTCTCAATTATTAAGTTATACATAAAATGTTCCCGACTTAAGGCGCTTTTAGATTCCTCATCTTGTATGAATTGGTTAATGAATTCTTTGAATTGGATCAACTCAATTCCAAGATTTTCATCGACGTCGTCTACATAAATTTTACTAAGGTTTGTTGCGTGCTTGATTATTTCATCTGAACTAAGGTTGCCTAATTTTGATAAAAAACCAAACCGAGAAGAAATTATTTCATACGCAGAGACACGTTGATCTAAAGAAACTAAAAACTGGTCAATTATTGGAAGGTAACTTTTCACTCGAAATTCTTAACTCACTTCCATATGCGATCGACAATCAAATACGACTGTCGACTATGAAATAATTTTTAAAGGAACAAAGGGTATTTGTTTATGAAATAGGAGACATGTATTTCACAGTTATCAATCGTTTATTTATGGTGAAGTCTTGAAACACAGTCATATTCGATTATATATTACTTCGGACTATAAATAATCGGCACATATTAGTAAATGAAGTCAGATAAAATACGATCTCAGTAAAAGTAAAGTTTCAATAAATTTATTGCATTTATAAACTTTCAAATTCAAATATATCTAATCAAAATAAAAGTTACGTTATTCATAGTATAAAATCAGATCGGCTTAGCCAAAAGAGCAAGTCGAAACCGGTGATCATGTTTGAAACACGATATTCGGTTAGAATATGTGCGTTTAATACTGAATAAATCATAAATAACTTTGAATACATACTAAATAAGTAGATATTCTTGAGACTAAAAATGCATCATGAAATCTAAATTTAAAAAAATACAAATTACTACATAACAATGAAATTAAAAAGTTTTTGCAGAAAAATAGACCAAAATAAAAAAAAAATAATTTTTTTTTTGGTGGAGGCCCCTTTTTGGTGGAGTGCCCTGTGCTGCAGCACTGTCAGCACATGCATAAATCCGGCCCTGCGGCTAGCTGGGTTTCCCCAACCAGGTAACACCCACCGGGAGGGTACCGTCCCAGCGTGGGCAAGTTCTAAGCTCCCGGCATGTGTGATAGTGTAGTGAATGTAAGTGTAAGTAAGGGGTACGATAGGACCAGGAATGTGAAGGAAAGATCGCGCGCGGTGCGTCACCCGTTTCTTACAGTACTTCTCCAGCATTCACCTGGTAACGATCGGAGAAACCATGGAAAACTACCAATCAGAGCAGAATTTTAATCCAGATAGTGGCAGAACTCGACCTGACTGGCTAGTGCCAAATATCCTGCCACCGTCGGGACTCGAACCCCAGGACCTTCCGGTCAGAACCACTGCATTGATATCTGTTGATGCCCTAGCCACCCTTCCTGGTCGATTGGAAAGGGTCTAATCGTGACTGTTGGACGGCCGGACAGACATACGGAAGTTCGTCAAATACTTTTTGAGGATGTATATAATTAGTGAAAATTTCTGTTATTTAAATATTTTCAAGGTAAGTAAATATTGTGACCGTACTCACCCTAGACCCTCCTTCTACGTGGTCTGTCACCACTTAAAAAGAACACCACTTTAAATGATAAGAACAAGAAAAACATTTATAACTAAAATTACACTAATTACCTTATTGGTGATCACCACAAACTATTATGATTACCTTTTAATATTTCTTTGCCCTCGCGATCGCTTTCTATTTGTTTTGCAGTTACTAGACAGTCGGCCAAATCATTACAAATACATGTCGGCTTAATTACCACTGAATTTCATTTCCATTAGAATGCCAAAAATACTTGTTGGTACGAGACGGCTACCAAGGTTATTCCTCTTCAACCGTCGTCCCGGGAACCTCGGCTTCGCCCGGTGGCGCTCGGCACTGTTCGGCGCCGCCCGTGGTGGAAACTCTCGCCGTGATGTCCGACGCCGATGCAGTCCTCGCAATGTTGGTGGCGGTGTCCAATCTTGATCGTCTCGCGACGTAATTACCCGTTTCCACGGTTACAGACCAATCCAAATAATTATATAGTCATCGCACTATTCACCACCACTGTCTCTTTCGTTCAGTCACACTGTTCTGAATACCACGTGGTAGTTATTCATTACCGGCGCCGTCTCCTTTCAATATATTGCACTGTCATTACCTTACTGGTTCATTCCACATTTAGTTTATAATTGTCCATTATGTTCGTCACTTGTGTACTATTGCCCATCGTATTCGACACATCAACTCCGAATTGGAGTTGGACGTTTCGATGGACGTTTCGATACAACTTCCACTCCTCCGCATCTTATGCACTCGTCTGCCCACCACACTGGCCAGGCTCCTACCCACTACAACGTTCTCCGACTAACAGACTTCTCGCTCCTCCCGGGCTTGGAGCGTGCGGAAGACCCGTTCTCCCTTTGTTGTTACCGGGATTTGCGGCGCCGCTTGATTTTGCGCGCGGTCGTTGAACTATTGCCTTAATCAATGATTTGTTTAAGGAGACCGATCGGGTCTCAATATGAAGGCAAATTTGTATCCGTATTGTGTAAATTTCCTGATTATGAAATGTGATAATGCGTTTCTTTTCTGTAAAAATGAACTGTATGAGAATTGAATTTCATGAACACGATCAGAAACATTTATTTTTTTATTTCATACAATGAAGTACACAGTTTCAGGTGAAGCAATCTCATATATTTGTGAAATTCGGGGGGGGGGGGTGTATAATAATCATACCAAAAGGTAAAGTTCTTAAAAGGTTAGTGCTTATTGTATACATCATTTTTAGATTTATTTTATTTTTAAAAAATAAGTCTATGTTTCGTCTTCACACAATACTTATTATGTGAAGCAATTATTGCTATAGGGTTAAAATTTGCATGATAGTACTATCACTCTGCATGTAAGTATTATACAAAGAAATTAGTTTTATGATGAATGGAACGTAACGAGAGAACTTTCTAATGCATTGTTCTAAAAATTTATATCTTTGAAAGTACGATAATGTACCGATCGTATGCGATCACATTCACTAAAAATAGGGTAGAGTTCGGTGGGTGTTTTGATCTTCTTTGATAATAGATTGCTCTACTGCACAACTTTGTAAACACATTAATCACAATCTTTTAATCATTAATCGTCCTTTTATTACAGTTTCAATGGACTCTCATAAGAACTGGAAATGTTATTGTAATGTTCGTTTCAGAACCGCCGGCTTTGGTAGTATAGTGATTATCGTGCCGGTCTTCTGGTCCCAAGTTTGCGGTTTCAAACCCTCTTAATGTCCCGAAATTTTTTGAGATGGCAAAAATCGACGGCATGCATGCGGACGCTTGTCAGCATGTACAACAGATCCCAGGAAAGGCACTTGGACGATCATGGCCAAATTAAATGCTCTAGCAATTTAGCACTAATCAGAGTTTCCTTTTGAACTTTTGGATAAGATTGCGGATATTGTATCTGGCATCCGCTATCTGGTATTAAAATCTAATGTGAAAATTGGCACACTAGCAAAAACAAACTATCCTAGGTATATATTTGCTCAGAATCAGTATCACAGACTAGCCTACGCTTTAATCTGTATTGGCGGTATTTAATTGTATGGCATTATAAAAGAAGAATAAATTCAATAACTTACTCAGCGATGAAGAAAATCGTAGAAATGATTTTCATTTAAACATATCTCCCTCAATGTTCCCCTAAGATTATTTCTGGTTTCAGTGTTATGTACGTCGTAGATACGTTTTTCGGAAGTCTCGCTGCATTACCATCGTAAGGATGCAACTCAAAATATGGTCAGTGAAGTGGCAAATTTCTTACCGCATATATTAGTTGCGAAAACAAATGTTCCAACTACTGTTATAACATTTACTGTAGTCCATTCGTTGACTGCAGTGTGTATAATGCTTGTAAGGTTAAAAAGTGTACAGTTTAATAAGTAGGTATTATTTAATTTAAGATAATATACATTTAGTTTTCTTGGACATACACAGGTGACTTATTTCAGGTATAAAAATTAATACCACTACAGAGCTGTCGTTATTCGCTCGTTGGAGGATGAGCTATTACATGTTATAAATCAAAAAACGTATTTTGTCGTACCATTCTCAAAATAGTAAAATTCACTTTCGTGGCACAACGACCTTACTTGAGCCGATTCCGGACTGTTTGAGAATCTTGATAGCCCTGTCGGGGGGTTGTAGGTTACCATCAAAGGTGGTTCTTTCAATTGTGTTATCATTTCGTGATATCTTTATGCTAACAATACATTAATACACCCAGTTCCAAATCGTTCCATATAAGACCCCTCTTCCAAGTATGATAACTTTAATAGTAACAGTTGAGTTTGAGAAATTTTAATTTTAGTTGATTTTCATAAATTGAATATCCAGAATTTGCCACAAACATATTAAGAGCGCAGAATACTTCCAGAAAATTTAATTATTTGTTTGCCCATGTTCCCATTGTTTCCACATATTGCAAAATTTGGAGTGTTTCTTAAAGTCGCATCAGTGTTCTGGAGATGTAGTTTAGGTACGTGTATGTAGTTTAGTGAGACCATGTTCTGTGGAGAATTGACTACGAAACGCTAGAAACATGTAATAACGAAATTAGGCTTTCATACACCGTTTTATTAATGCAATTAGGTTTGTATGGAAAATGCCTGGGTACAATTAAATTAACATCGTTCAATCAGTATCTCTGTGGATAAGAACATGAATATTAATCTTTCAGGCTTCAATATTGTTATACTTTACACATACACATTTCTTCCTTCTCTCTCTCTTTCTTACTCTCTTTCTCTCTTTTTTATCTCTCTCTTTATCTCTCTCTATCTCTCTTTGTGTCTCTCTCTGTAGCCCTCTGCCTGTCTCTCTCTTTCTCTGTCTCTCTCCCCTTCTGTTAGGATTTACCGAGAAATTTGGACGATGGATTGTGACACATGGATTGCACAACTTGAGAACAAGAGGAGCAAAAGGTGATAAGCTCTTGACTTCGGTGGCATTTTTATCTAGCCTCGTGACCACCGCAGTGCCTATTATCGCAAACGCTTTATCTTGGATATTTAATTATTTCCGGTTCATTGAGGAAGCAACTTCTGTCTCGCGATTCCAGACTTGCTGTTATTCACATTTAAAAGGCACGAATGAGTGTGATGCTGTAAGAGTCTTGACCATTAAAAGCAAAAATCAGTGCGCACGGGGTTGCGACCAGAATGTTATGGATTATACAATGTAGATTTGGTATCTAATTTATATTGTAGCTTTACTATATATTACGATGTACATACGCACTGTACTTTCTATGAGAATGGCTAATTTTGTATTGCTTACTCTGGTAATAATAAACAAAACAATACACAAAATAACATTGAAACGTGAACAATTTACTTAATTGTTTAATTAGAGGTGGACTTGCCGTTATCTTCTAGCGTACATGAGACCTAAATAGTGTTTTATTAAACCTTTCTTAGGTCACTGGGAGTTTTCACTCACTATTTGCTGCTTCATGTAACTCATCCACTGCTACAAAACCATGCGCTCACCATGACGTATCTTTACGCACGAAAATTATTGGATTATATTTATCGCTTTACGGTTTCCAAACTATGCGTTTTCATGACTGTTCGCAAACATGCGTGCGCATCGTAAGTAGTGTGGTCAACCGTCTATGTGCGTCTCTCCCCAACCCACTATGGATCCCTCAGTCATTAGCACGTGACCACTGGTATTGCCAGCCCTTCTACTAAAACTAAGAGGAGATGCTCAAAGGAAGCGACGGGGAAGCTTTAGGAAAGGGGATACAGAAGCGCCAATGAAAAGTCCCAGAGGCAACAGTCAGCATCGCATCACCGTCGGCCGAAATCTCGGATCTTGCACTCAGCACATGGTGAGAGTTTAATGACCTCAGTAACGAAGCGAAGCCGTCGTAGGGGTGTTTCTCGGTCTGTCATATCCACGGAGGGAAAGACGCCTTCCATATAATGCATGAGAAATACGAAAGGCACGAACGGTACAAAGATATTCGTAAAGATTAGAAAAATATTTTTAACAGACATTTTAACAGAGTCTAAAATCTTGGGGATGTGCCACATCACTCGCATCCATTTAGCCTACGCCACTGCAAAAATCTCATGCTTATCTCGAAACACAACGAATCGTGAATTTATAGTCATTCACCAGAATTCATCAGTCATCATCCACCTTTCACCATTCACCATTTATAGTCATTCACCGTGAATTTATAGTCATTCACCAATTTATAGCCATTCACCATTCCACAGGGGTTGGACAAAAGAATATGACCTCTCATATACAACATTTTATTAATGAGATGTGTGGCCACCAATCGATCTAAGAACGTCGGCAATTCGTCGCCTAATTGAATTGAAGAGTGTCTGAATAGTTTTCAACGTAATGTTCTCCCATGTTTGTACCAAAACATCCGACAATTGCTTCAACGATGTTGGAGCTTGAAATGTGCTCTTCACCCACTGTCCTAAAATGCTCCCTTATGTTTCAATTATGATGTGATTTGGCGATTGTGTTGGTCAGGGAAGTTATTTAATATATTCTGATGATCTGCAAACCACACCTGAACCTTGTCTCTGTGTATGTGAATCCAATGTCATCTTGGAATATGGCAGTGTTTGGCAACAATATGCTGCTCATTGTGAGGACATCATCGTTGAGGATGACGAGATATTCATTCACAGTAAACTAGCCAGGGAGGAAATGAGAGGACCAGGGGAATAACACGATATAGCCCCCTCCCCCCCAATCATGGAACCTCCCCATGCATGACAAGGACGCAGGCAGACCGGACCGTAGGTAGGCGTACGCCTAGTTCGGGGTTTTCAATCCATAAGACCGACCGTTTGTAGGAAACAATGTAAGTGATGATTCAGTGCACCACACCACGTTCTTCCAGTCATTAAGTTTCCAAGCTGAGCGTTGGCTTCCATAATGAAGGGCAAGAAATAATTTATATTATTAGCGCGAACGATTCCAGCATCATTGCGACAACGCAATGTTAGGCCAAGACCCATCTTGAGTTGTAGCGGGGAAAAAGAAAACAATTTTTAGCATTTCTAAAGTTCCGTCTAATTCAGGACTAGATTTTCATACTACAAACATCGAGTTATAACATAATTACGAATTAACAATGTTTTAGTTAATTAAGAGTGTGACCCTGTGCAATAGGTGCGATTGTTTTCACTGGAAATTGGGATGATGCATAAGTATACTTGGTGGAACATTGTTCGGATACGTTCAATTACCTATATCTGAATGAGGGTTCTTGACCTAAATTCCACTCGTAACAAATTCAAAGATGCTCTGATACTTTACTTACGGACAGTAATTGACACTGTTTTCTCTCTGGAACAACTTCCTTCCGAACTAGCATAGTGTTTCTGAGTATCATTTATCTCTCAATGGATTATGTTGAAATTTGATATTCATATTCCAGGTTTTCATTTTTACCTCCTCGTCTACTTCGTACTTACGAAGTAAGGAGAAAGTATTGTAATGCTTAAGCGAAAAGTGGCTATTTTTTTCAGGAAGTGCAAAGTATGATTATAAACAGGCGCAGGTTCGAATTTCATTGCACTCTCTTACTTTTCGAAAATTATAAAATTTTGAATTGTGTTCGGCAGCTTCTTACTAGTTCGAAACTGATTTTTCGTTAACGAAAATAGTTATTCAAAATATATCTTGAAGTGATATTTATAAAAAAGTTCTGAATTTTCGAAAATTGCAAAGAAAATTTTCGATTTTTAGTTTGAATCGTCAGGAAGGTTATTGTGCCTGTGCGACTTGTGGTGCTGGGGTAACTTGAAAAAACTAAATTTAAGTACTGATGATCGAACCCCAGCGTGAGGTTTTACTTTCTCGCTACGGAGTAGAGAGAAAGGTATGTAATGCTGCACAAAAAACGACCAATTTTCGGCAGAAAAGCTAATATTGTAGGGATCTAGTAACGAAAAACTGGATAATTTTAATTGCTAAATTGAAAAAAAATCTTATCACATGGCGGAGCTAGAATCCTTGTTTTGTGGGTGTTTTCGGCATCGTCCTACGACTACTATTATGAAGAAAGTTTTTTCTATTAATGAAATATGTTCCTTAAAAATAGATTTTGTAATAGGGTCAGGTATAATTTTTTGAAAATTTGAGTAATTTTCGCGTACGTTTGCATAAAAGTACGGGCGAGAAAGTACGTGCTTTTTGAGCACCACTGGCTTCTGCTTGTGAAGGTTTTTGTGGGTTTAAGAAGTATATAACACGAATCTGTCACAAATAATGCGAGAAAGTACATGCTATTGTAGCACCAGTAGTTAGAGAATTCATTATGATTTTCTTCTAACTTGCCCAGGCATCTGAGCTGCGCTCCCTACAGCTCATGTCATAATCCCCTGTGACCTTGGTACCTTCCGAAAAAGTTTGTTAAGCCTTCCATGTCCCCTGAGCCCCAAGTATCATAAATACGCCAGTATCAAACTCCCTTTTCCACAATAAAATCTGATCTTTAACTAAAACATACTTGTTTCAAATTATGTCGTGTTCTTACATAATTATGAACGAAAACCAAAATCTTTTATTGTTTCCTAAGAAATTTTGGGGTTTGATACTTGGAATATGGAAAATATCTTCGTTTGTATCCTTCCAGGTCTGTTGTTCATTATCCTATAGAAGTGCGAATAGCTGCGTAATCTCCTGAAAGTGAGAAATATTTTGGTCGGAGCGTTTGGTCGGAGCGACGAGACCTCTTCGCAACACCGCAACCAACGCCTCTTCCGCCGCCGACCTTTCCTTGCCTCCTTCCACATCTCGCCTGTTATCTCGTACACTCACCAGTACTGCTGCTCCTCTGACAGCACTTGTCACGAGAACAATATTGTCTTCATGCACTTTCCTCAAAGAGAATATATACTTTCTCCTATATGTACTTTAGAAAAGTATTCTAATACTGCAAGAGAACGTTTAGATTTTATGGCAGAAAATTATTAATAATTTAATGCATTTTATAATGGGTTACAGTCTTATGTACTGGGGAGTGGATACTAACCAATCCTTATCATTACTACATAATTTTACATATATTCATATTTCCATTGGTTAATAGAAAAAGGGAAATAATAATAATAATAATAATAATAATAATAATAATAATAATAATAATAACTTTAAAATGAGAGGAAATTAAAAATAATAAGAAGAGCAAAAATTAATGAATGATTACATATACAAAAAATAAAACAATTTAAAATATAAAATAAAATATGAAAAAAAATAATATATACTAATAATTGAATTAATGCCTAATCTTACGTGGCGAGACTCAGACCATCAGGCCCGCTCTTCCGTCTGACCACACAAATTTCGCTACTCTCCATTCACCAACTACCAGAGAAAGGAGGTATTTCTTGGGCGAGAAACAGGCGATTTGAATTTAGCTCAGAGGCGTCATTTAGGCTTGAGGATCTTTTACATGCAAGTAAATCTACTAACATGGGACAGACGGCTTTACTTCTCCGAAATAAGGCGTACGAAGAATTTTTTCGCCCTTGAAAATCCACGGCTTCGATCGGGTATTTTACCCGCCAACGTGGGTATAACAGTCCGATATGCTAACCGTTACACCATCCCCGCGCTTAATATTTATTACCATTTTTTTCTTCAATAAATTTAAAAAATAAGTAAAGAAAAGAATTAATACTAGATATAAATTTAAATTCGCTTTCAGCTAGGCTCGTGGACCCTACTAACTAATGTTCACAAGTTTTGGTAGAATCTTGATTAGAGTTGCCATTGTTCGGGTTTGGAGACTTCGGGCTTTGACTAAAATCTCCGGGCTCCGGGTTTACTCTTATTATTTCCAGGTTATTTTACTAGTTCAGATATAACGTAATTTTTTTATAAATAAGTAACATGTAATTCACAGACAATACTGATGATACTATATGCCCCTTACAAATTAACAAATTGTCAGTTTTGTTACAAACAACATGTATTGTTTGATTGCCAGATTAGAAATTGGTTATTTGGAAGAATTTATCTTTCTTATAGACTGATAAATAAATATTAATATCTAGACTAGGGTTTGCCGATCCGGTGGCCGAGATCGCTAAGGCAGTAGTGCCGTAGCGATCTAGTACCGAAAGATCGCGGGTTCGAGTCCCGCCTCGGGCATGATTGTATTGAGTTTGTCCTTTCACCCCCTATCATCATCACCATCATCATCGTATCAGGGAAGGCAACGGGAAACCACCCTGAATAATTTATCCCAAGAAAACCCGTTATGGGTCACCTAACTTCCGTATATGGAAGATAGGACCAAAGAAGAAGAAGACTAGGGTTGTCCAACTGGCGGCCACGGTGCACCATGTGGCCCGAGAAAGGTTATTAATCAATGAATTAAAACCCACACTGGTGCTATTTAAACAAAGACGTTTATTTGTAAGTAGTGATACACTAGAAATACACGATTTATGTACAGATATATTATACAGTCCTTGTGTTCTTCACTTGATTATTTTCCTTACACACGACTCCGTTCTCTTGATTATTTATTTACACATTTCACTTCTTCTGTTTATTTATTTACACTGTTCACTGCAATCTGATTATTTATTTACACTGTTAACTTCTTCTACACTATCGCACAGTCCGATGCACTGTCCACGGTTCACTGCGCAGACTACAATTCACTGCGCATACCAGGGTCCACTGCACTGCTGTTCACACTTCACAGCTCAGCTTCCACTGAAAACTTCAAACTGTTGACTGCTGTTCCCCTACTCACCACTGTTTACAGCGAGGCACTCTTGACAACACCAGCTCCCACTGCATACTTCAGACTGCTGACTGCTGTCCGCCCACTGCACCACTGTTCTCCGCAATGTACACTTCACAGCTCAGCTTCCACTTCAGACAGACTACTGCATACTCACACTGACGGACTGACTGCTTACTACTTCCAGCGACCGCCGGCAGCGGCAAATTTATACCTGGCCGGCGCCCGCCTCGAGCCATCGGGAATGTGCGCAACATTTCTACGTGACTCGCGAATAGCCTGGAACTGTCCAGTTCGGGGGGGGGGAGGGGGCGCCGGTAGATGACGCAATCCGCGCAGCGAATCCCGGCAGATGATGCAATATTCGTTACAATGGCTCGCAACCACATTAAAAGTTTTGGTTGTGGCCCTTGAGACCTTGTACGTTGGACACCCCTTATCTAGGTATTAGTTCAAACCTCCGCCTGCAACAAAAATTTTTCACCGCTCCTCACTTGATGGATAATATAAATTCTCCGAGTGAGACACTTTCTTGCTCCAACAAGTTGTTTCTCTTGAAATATGTATGATGAGTTTATGTACATTTCTGAGAATGTTTTTGCGTAATTTTGAATTATGGCGTATTAGAACACAGCAATATTAAACATTACAACTGGCACGCTTTAGCAGAAATGCTGTTGCTGTTGTGTGTGTGTGTGTGTGTGTGTGTGTGTGTGTGTGTGTGTGTGTGTGTGTGTGTGTGTGTGGAAATGGGGTCTTGGAGCAGCAACCACTGGCTGCTCTGAAACACACGTCGCACATGGGAATAATTCTTCTACGTTTCACGACATCAGCTGTGTCTTAAGTGTTGAGTAAGTGAATGTAGTCATAACTTCAGATTTGAGAGCTTGCCGATCAACGTAATAAAAAATTAGCATTTTTCAGTCGAATTTGGAACTGTTTAATTGTTTTTATATACTCCCGAGTTTTTGTGTATCTAACGACACCATTGCCATCTCTCACATGAACGGAAGATGCATAGTTTCCTTGTAATTTTTGCGTCCATTAGAATTAGTAATATTGATTTTAGTATTTTGAATGCATTGCTTCAAATAGATGGTTTTGCTGCGTCGGGAACGCCGCTTGTCTCGTTATTGTTACCGCTCGAGTTTGTCTCGCAGCGTGGACAAAAATATTACCGTCATTAAGAAACTATTGGAACCCTTAGGATATTACTTTGAACCCACGCGAAAAAATGTTTTCAACTGTTGTATCCGTTTATATCTTGCATTAACAAGTTAGTTTGCAGTTGCTTCAGTTCTATACGAAAACTTCGCGTGGGTTCATATAGCCCATAGACCAGTGTAACGTAAACCCAATTTTCAAAAACTTTCTGTGTGCTATATGTTAAATGTATCTTACCAAATGACTCTCAAGCATTTTACATTAATGTGTTAGATTGATAGAAAAATGTAAATTTATTTTGTTTAGTTTTTCATGGATTAGTAAAGAAAAAGTACTAAAGAATTGAAAAATTGGGTTCAAGTAGCCCATGTGCACATTTTGTAAGAATAATGTGAAACTCTTAGATTCAACGGCAAAAAGCCAATTTCATTTCAACTTTTGAATTTTCAAAATATTAAGATATTGTGTTTTCTTTCGAATCTCTTCTGCCATGTTTCTTTAGAAATTATTCAAGTGATGACTATCAGTAGGAAAGAAGTAATGTAATATTACGCTACAAGGAATACAAGAAAATATGTCCTGTTGTAACACTTCTAGATAAAATATATTTATTTCTGTCCTACTTTTCCGCCTTTCAATTATCGGTCTTGCAATGTTACGTATCGAAAACCGGAAGTCAAGTAGTACGTAAGAATACCTATCGAAGATTGTGGTAAAATCGTTGTAAGTAGGTTTGAAGAAATATTAATTTTATTCAGTTTATGCAAGTGTATTTCTTTTTAATATACTAAACATTTTTCGAATAATAAACACTTGAAGGGAAATGGAGGGTGTAATACAGTTTAGGGGTGATAAAGGTACATTTATGTTAAAATAAAAAAGCACATACGTATTTGCTCGGTATTCTAATGGACATCATCAAGTGAGGATCTAATTAATGACGTTTATTTGATATTGACAGTCATTGCCCCAAATTTACGGATAATAATTCCCATATCCTCAATTGAAGCGAAGAAATTATCCATTAAAATGAAATACATTAATAATATTTAAACTTAGCTATTAAGTAAAATTAAACATTTTGAATTATAAAGATCTTGATTTCGTAATCTCATGTACTATAATGTAGCGCATTAACTTCTTACGTTCAAGTTAGGAATAAATTTCAAAAATTAGCTATCCGCTTGTAAGAGTGATATAATAAATCCAAGAGTAGGGCTTCCTAAAAGAGATAGACTATGTAGAGACTTGTTCATTAATTTCACATTGTTGCTCTACACAATATATTACGTAGTAAATTAATAAACCCAATCCGATAAGAAAACATGCAAACATTTTCCATTCAAATATATTCCTGCCCCTTGACAAAAAGATAATCCACAGGTATAAAATAAAGTAATAAGTAATAAAGTATATGAAAAACATATTTCAAATATCAGTTATTCGCTAGAAACCAATATTCGTCTTGATCTACCGAGCGGGCTTTGTGCTTATCTTCACTGCTACAGCTTGCGCGTTAGCACCTCTTCCTGGATTTGGTGGGGAAATGGCGGAGTCGGGCGAAGTTGCCTGTGCTCGCAGGAGCTCCGGGCGTCTTAGGCTGGCAAGAAGCTCGTGCGGGCGCATTTTGACTTGCCTGCTTTTGGACTAAGAACCCGTTAGAAAATAATTATGTTAATGGCATAAACTTTCCTTCAAATAAGTACTAAATATGACACTCAGTTTTTGGTTTCATACTCAGCTCAGGAAATGAAGTTTCCCTTCGTTATCACGAAGTACCAGTTCGCCAGTCGTATAACAATCATTCAGAGGTTGAAATGATTTACTTGACATCATTAAGTGCGAAATGACTGGTAGGTTTCCTGGATCCACATCGCATTCCCACGATTTCACGACTATGAAAGAAATATTTGAACCTGAGACTTGTCTGGCGGAAGATTTTAAATAAAACATTGTGAATGTCAAAAGATGATTTATTAACAAATAAAGGATTAACAAGCCTTTTTAATTAGCTTTATTAAAATTTACATATGACGTATTTTGCTAGTAAATAAACATACTACAAGGCCAATTAAATTATAACGTTAATGATACAATTAATAAATATAATTAATTTTATGTTAAACCATTTACAGGGTTGCCAGAAGTCTTCTAGAATCTCTTCCCTGATATCAAATAACAATTCCTCGAATTGTGAAGTTAAAAATGGGAAAAAGAGGAATTTAACAAATTTACGGAAATAAACTCTTCATTACACAAGGTACAGATCGTTTTTTTTTAAAAAAAAGAGGATACAGTCCACTTGCCACCTCCTGTGCGGACGCCTATGGGATAGCCCCTTTTTCTCTTTTCTGTGAAGTGACTGCTAAGGGACGTTGTCGGTGTCACTCATTCGGTACTCACTAACAGCGGACGTCGTATTTCAAAAATTCTAATCACTGAGGGCTTTTCGATTATATCATTTCGCGATGTTTACGCAATAGTGAAATCCTGAGTTGAAGAAATATGCAACCATTATTGTCTGGCGATTGGGAGTGAGAAGAATAAGTATTCAAATTAAGAGCCCGGCTGCACCCTATTCTTTGTTTTCAAGTTAGGACACTTAACATCTTGTAGTTTCGGTGTTATTCTGGTTTCCTTTTGTGAGTATAAAATACTCAAAATAAAAATAGTAGAAGCAGACCATCACCCAGCTTTCCGCGCTCTTTAAAATTGAGTAATCTAATTTAGTTATTAATATGTAATTAAAAGGTAAATTTAATATTTCGAAATCATTGAAATTCAAATATCATGAGCGTCGAAGGGTCAGTCTGACATGCCTGTTCTAGGGTCCCTCTGGTTTTCCTACAGCTGTCACTGATCGAAAAACCCATCTGAAGTAATTGTTTTTAAGTAGTTTATTTTTTACTTATTATAGTGTACGGATGCGTACATATTAATTAAACATATGAACAACTATACTATAGCTGGTTATGTTATCTATTTTACAGTTCAATTACAATGAAAGCAATTGCTTCGTGTGTTTCAAAATACTGAAAAATTAAATAGTTCATACAATTACTAAATTTTATTTAAATTTTAGCACATCAGATGAAAAATCCCATTTTTTTAAAATGAACCCTACTTTAGGTTTTTTTTAAATTGTAAGGAAAATATCACAGCGTAAATAATAATGCTGTAAATAAATGTTCTGTTTCCTGAAGCAGCGGTTGATTACGTAAATGAGATGGTTATCAGAATACGCAAGTCCATAATTCACAATGAACAAAATTTTCCGGACTTGGTTATTGGTTTTCCTCTTTGTGTCGCACAGAATATAATTGTAGACAACATAATTTTCACATTCGTACACGTCGTGAAGTCGGATTTGTCTAGCACGTTTTCTTTTCGTAAAAGGATATTTGACTTGGATTGAAAAGTAGGGAGCGAATTAATAAATCAAATGGTGATACATTTAACCGGATTACAGATATTCAGTGCGTACGTTTGAGTCTTCTTAGATGAAGCATTTAAGATCGCCAGGAAGGTATATAGATTTTTCGAGTTTGCATGCTCTGTCTCTAAATCAACTGGCGCGTATTTCAAAAGTAAGGGTACCTTACTCGACACTGTTTTGAAAATGTTTGTTAAGAGAAGTCAGTTGACAGTTGTTGCGCCAAATAGGATATTGATTCCTTTATTAAAGGAAAGAGATAATTCATAAAATAATACGTCAGCTCTCAATTGAGATAAAAGATATTTTTATTAGAAAAAGATCTTTGTTTCGTAATGACTCCATAGTTCTAAATAATTGCAATAACATTCTTCGTTGATGTTAGAAGGATTTTGTCTGTTGAAAGACCTGTCCGCCCGTCAGAGAGATTTCATAATTTTTATTTTCTCTCCCTACTTCCTAAAAAGAGAATAGCGTGCACCGGAAATCTTCCCGCGCGCCGACGATTTTTCGACAGAAAAAACACTATTGCCTGGTCCTAGTAACGAAAAAATGGATAGTTTTTACTCCTACATATTTACAATATGTATTGCTTCCTCTAACAAGTTGTGAAGTCAGAATTCATGATTTGTGGATCCTTGATACCGAAAAATGAATGACGGCAACACATCTGTCTGTCCATCCCTCTCTCCAGCCGTCCGTCCGCCTGCCTGTTTGTCTGTGGTCAACGCTAACGCCTAAACCCTGTAGACGATTTTTCTACAAAACATATTCCACGATCGATTTCAACGAACTCAATGTTTCACGAATTTGAAACGAATATTTTGATTGTGAGTGTTCTTTGCAGGAAGCCTTAACATTTTAAAAATTTTGTTAAAAATTGTTCAGAGTATTTTGATGGTGTTGTACACGGATAGCATTAATAACTCTTAAAATAATTGTGCACATAGTTTTTGTGCATTTGGCCTTCGTTAAAATGTCTGATATTTCGAAAATCCCGAAGGTGAGAAATACTGCGTGAAAAATGTGGTGTTGTAGCACCAGTAGTTAATATAGATCTTTCATACAGCTTATGTAAATTAATTCCTACCAACTCACAACAAAAGTCTAGTATTTCTCATTTGAACTAATTTAAATTAATTCAAAAAAGTAATTTCTAATTTTGACAGAATTTTACTCTGTTCGTCTTTTTTGTTTGTTGAATGATGTTGAGTTTGGAAAAGTCGTTTCGTATGAATATTCATATTTTAGTTTCAGAATTTCATATCCACAAATTGTCAACACTCCGGAGGAAATCCAGCTTCTAATTTCCAATATGCGACCTTAATCAAATCTGTAAGTGGAGACAGTTATTGAAGAAAAGTCATGAACAATTTTCGAAAATGAGTGATTTCCTTGTAATTTTTAGTGAAATAGACATTTTTAAAGAATATTTTTGTAAAATACAGCTTCATATTTTTTCTTTAAATTTTCTACTCGTATGTATCAGCGACGGTAAAAAGTGGAGCTAATCTCATTTGCGGCAAACCTTGTATTTTTGAAAATTACAAACAGTTAGCATTTTAAAATTACAAAATTGTGTAAAGAGAGTATTATCTCCGATAGTTCTTTGAATTTAGAAAATTTTCTCATTACATAATGAGCAACAATTATTTATTTAAATACAATGCAAATCGAAAACAAACAAATATTCAGTAATTCAAACTCTTTCTTACGCCTAGGCAATTTTTTTTACACAAGCCAATTTAAAGGACGCTGTAATAATAAACAATTTAAAAAGACGTTATATAAAGTATCAAGTAAAGAATATAAAAAATTAATTTTATTTTTTATAGAATGAATCAGGTAAATATATTTTTTAAGTCACCATTCGTCGTTATACTTCCAACATCTGCGCTTCCAGTAATCGGCTCTTCCCATTTCTGGATTTGGAGAAGAAATGATTGCGGAGTCGAGAGAAATGGTTTGTTCTCGCAGGACAGCCGGCTTCCAAATCGACAAGTAGTTCGCTCCGGCGCAATTTGACATGCATGTGTTGAATGAACGATTCTCAATAGACTGAGACGATCGTGGCCCAAGACCCCTCGATAGTTTTTTTCAAGCGGTCATAGAAGTATGTCTGGCATCCGTCAGCGGTAGACTACCTGAAAACATGAAATGAGTTCTCGAACTGTGTGAACAAGTGGTTTCAGGTGCGCGCCGCTGCTATTTCTGGTCAGCTAACGGGTAACGACACCGCGTCGCTAGCGAACTTGCTGGCGCTGCGCCGGGAACTTGGGTTACTGTGGTCCCTACTCGGATACATTCGGACAAAAATACTATTCTTCAGTACATGTAAGTTCGCAACTATTGTTTCGTTGACCGGGAAGTTATAATTCGAGTCTCTTCGGCCGAATACTTTCGAAACCGGAACCGTTTACGGCCAGGATAAAAACTCTAGAAGCCGGCTGCCATAATTGATGTTTTGATTCCCTTCCATCAGTTGTAGGTGGATCCATTAAAAAATAAATCTTCATGAACGCATTTTTCTAGCTGCATTTGTAATATTATTGGGGGAGTTTTGACCATAGAGGAGGTGACCCACCCCTGCTAAAACCTTCTATATATTGGCATGAGCTGCCAAATTTCATAAATTTATCAAACTAGACCAGGCCAGGTTACTTCGTACACTTGCTGGAGTCAAAAAGGAATTTACGATAATTTAATTGATTGATAAGAAAAATTATATTTATTTTTTTTACAAAGGAATAAAGTAACATAATGCAAATGATATGAAATATTGAAATAAATTAATATTGAGGGTAGGGTACTGCAAATTTAGGCATGAATAACAAAGCATTACAGTGTATCATTAAAATAGATTACCAAGTTATAATGTAATGGAGTCAAGTCATAATGTAAGGAGATTTGACCAGGAACGAAGTGTATTTTTAGCAATACAATTATGATGAAATTTGGCAATATATAAATTTCCAGTAGAGAGTGCACAATCGTGCCTTTTATTGTTGTTTTCGGAATTGGTCCGCTTTTGCCTCGTTCACTCCAGCAAACCACCCCATCGTGCGGCCGTTGGAGGTGGCGACTGTGGCCCTCGGGCGAATATACTATTAGCTACGCGTCCTGCCAGTCATTCTGAGAAGCGTCCGCACGCCACCGTTGCCGCCGCCTCCCCCGCCTCCGCTCGCGTCGCCACCCCAACGCCGCTCCGCCGTCGCTCCCGTCCCCGCCACCCCCGCCACCACCGCCCCCACTTCGCCCTCATCGCCGCCCCCATCGCCTCCCCCACCGTCGCCCCCATCGCCGCCTCCATAGCCGCCACCATCACCTCACCCATCGCCGCACCCATCGCTGCACCCATTGCCGTCTTCTCCACTGCTCCCGTCGCCCCATCCGCCATTGTCGGTTCCGTCGCTCCCACCGCCACCCATCCCCCGCTCTCGCCGCCTCCACCGTCACCTCGCCCGTCGCCCCTGTCACCCCCTCCTCCGCCGTCTCCTTCTCCGCCACTGCCGCTGCCGCCGCTCCCACCGCCGCCGCCGGCCACCAGACGGTGGTTTCGCTCGTGCCGCAGCATCCACTTCACAAATATACATAGCCATGATGCGACTAGGACTCGCCGGCAGTTGGAGCACGCTCTGTTCTGCCGACGAGAACTCGGAAGCCTTGAACTCAAGCGACGAGTATGCTGCATTGGCGGCGGACCGATTCCCACATTTGGACCGAGTTATGCGATATGAAACTAGCGGCAACAACTAAATTTTAAACTAACATTTCGCAAATACAAAAAAACTCATGTGAAATGGAATTTTATGTCATATAATATAAGATATTTATATTAAATTCTATCTAAGTTTAGTGTTTGTTTAAATGTTAAGTCTTTGAAATGTACATGAAATACATTGTGTTTATATGTAGATGTGAAGAATAAAAAACTTCTAAACTTTATTTTCCAGTTTACACGATATTTCTCAACTTACAGAATGCAAAACTTAAACAAAATGTTGAAAAGTTTAGATATTGAAAAAACACAAAAATATATTATTAGGGCAGTCGATATCATTGTAATCGATATCAAATTTCTGTTTAAAATTCATCAACGTCGTCTTTTACTCTTTCATCTCCAATCAAGTCTGTATAACTCTACATTTTTGTATTTTTATATTTGAAAAATTATTATACACGGTTCGGGCAATTGGACACTCTCTTCCACCTAACTACATATAAAAATGTATGTAAAATAATATTTAACAGCAGTTAGAGCATCAAACATGAACAATTGTTTGATATTAATTCGGATTAAATACAAAAACTGACTTAATATCATTCGTTTCGAGTAATGTGACATGGGCCTCCATTACCACAGTGCTTCCAGCATTGATACGAAGACAATCTTGCTTTTAATGATGAAAGGTGTCCGCTATGTCTGCCAATTCGTGGGGGCATCATTATGGCCTGTACTCTGCGTTCTTTGTATCAAACATTAAGCACCCTGCCAAGGCCCAGGATATCTAAATTCGAAAATCCCAGGTCTTTCTGATAGAAAAAGAATTATTTAAAATTTAAATAGTAACTACGAAATTACTTCGTTCGTAATTCCATATGTCAGTCATCAATCTGATATAGTTATTTGTTATGGCTGCTTAAACTCTGCATAACTATAACAATTATCACTGGATCAACGAAAGCTAATGCGTTCAATTTCCAATGCTGACTGCGTAGATATATATAGCCGTTGTTTTAGTGAACATAAATTATTAGCGTTTAATCAGATTCCGCATATTACTGCTTGTACACAGGATACACTTAACCCTTAATCTCATACAACAGACCAATATACTCCCTCATGTTGAATTAATTATTTCTCTTCAGTATTAAATAAATGTTGTTACAGGATAATATCGGTTTACCAGTTTTTTTTCGTGGACCAATGGTATATAGTAAGCTAGTTCCCAGTATATTGAAAATTTGTTTTGAGATACTTTTGTTGTTGAGCAAACGATATTTCAATTTGGAAACCATGTTCAATTATTAAGAAAAAATTGTGTATGTTAGAAAACATTACATTTTCAATTTCTCGAAAATAAGATTTTTTTTGAAGGAGTTCCGTTGTCCCATGTTTTTCTTTGACAGAACCGTGTTTTAAATGCATTTAGTAAAACTCCATTTATTGAGTATAAAGTGAGTAATCCTAACAGTAATTTTGATGTCGCAAAACATTGGAATTCAATTCAATTATGCCTTATTTTACGTGGCCTAAATTAGGCCATCTGGTCTGCTCTTTCGTCTAACCGTGCAAATTTCGCTACGCTTCTTTCTCAATCTAGCGGAGAAAGAGAGAATCATCGGGTGACGAAACAGGCGATATCAATTTATAACTGGACCACTTGAAAGAAAAACACCATTGCGTCACTTACCTCGGAAGGCGTCCCCCTCTGCTCCCGAAGGGGAGCTCAGTTGAACTCAAGGGCCGCCTGCAAAGATAACCGATTCGCTCGTACAACTTAGATCCCACGCTTCTAAATTCTAAATTCTAACAAGGGTTTGGGACGTTCGTCGAGGCCAGGTTGTCTTCTCCCCGCCCACCCAGGCCGAGGCGGCGGCGTCGGTGGCTTTTCAAGGCGAGAACGTTGAGCTTCTAAGAGAGGGAACCTTCCCCTCCGCCACTGTTCGCGCATGCGCATTCCAGGTTTCTTTCAAAGTGGTCGAGCTATAGCTCAGAAGCTTCTTTTTGGCTCGATGATCTTTTACATGCAGTAAATCTACAACATGAGAGTGACGGCATTATTTCGTCTCCGAAACAAGTCGTACGAATGATTTTTCGACCCTCGGCCTCTTTTCGCATCCATCGGGTTTAGAACCCGGGTTCATTAGCTCGATACGCTAATCGTGAAATCATCGAAGCCGAATATTACGGCTCCTGCGAAAAGCATGAGATGGTTTTATGCCCAAAGGAGTAATGTCTACATATTAATGAGCCATCTTAGATTATACACACAAGCTCTGAACTCCTGGTCACTCCGCAATGAATTTATAGGAAGTTAAGTGGCTCAGAGCAGGGGTATCCAACTTGCAAGTCCTTAAGGGGCAAATCTAAATCATTTGATTTGGTTGCGAGCCATATTTTTATTACTCGGGTGATCCACACGTGACCCCGTATTGTTGATCTTGGCAGTTTCCCCCCCCCTACTATGAATCGTAAGGGGGGATGAAATAATGCATAACGCATCATACATAATAATAATTTGGCAGTAATAAACATTGGGATTTTGGATTTCTGAATTTTATTGATAAAATTCTGAAATCTAAGTTTGACCTATTTTTACATTAAAAGATGACCCCCCCCCAGGGCGCGTGTGCTAGACGCAATATTCTCGCACGACATGGATGCGCGGGACTTCCACGTTTGTCTAACAACCTTTCGCGGGCCACAATAAATGGCACGCGGACCGCCAATTGGACAACCCTGGCTTAGAGGCACGTTTTTCACAGGAATACCGGGTGTCCGGCTGGTTCTTTTTCCTAGTCATTCATCATTCTTCATTGCAGCAGTCATTGTCCATCATAATTTTACTTATCATGCCCGCGATGCTAATTCGAACTAATACGATTGATGGGTTTGAGTCACGATCTTCTAGCTGGTTACCCCGTTAACACCTAACAAATACTCAACTCATATTCTTTCTTCAATTCTTTGATGCTCCAGTGCTTAACGACATAGGACCTGCGAATACTTTATTACTTTATTTCTCTTCCATTGACTTCGATAAATAGGGCCTACTTACGTTTAACAATTCGCATATCTTTCTTGGTTTTTTGAAAATTTCAGTGATCATTTTTATTGAGGAAGGAAATTATTGTACAATAGAGGATTGATTCACACGGATGTGAAGTCGAAAATTGTAAGTTGATAACATAGAAAAAACAAGTTGTCTGACCCAAAGACTTGCATGTTTTTTCTATGTATGTCGACGCGCTGAATCCGAATCTCAATCCACAATTGCGCCATCACCCTCCAGTTTTTTTATCGCGAAAAAGTACGTGGAATTGTATTTTTTGTATTCGGAGGTTGCCAGACCTAAAGGCTTGACACATGTTTCTCTGCGTATGTCAATGCGTTGAATCCGAATCCGGAACCAGAATTGCGCCGCCACCCTCCAGTTTTTTTAATGGCGAAAACTACATGTGAGTAGAAGATTTTGATGTCTTGTAACGTTATATTCTAAAGAAGCCCAAACTTGTCAGACCTAAATACTTGACACATTTTTCGCTATGTATGACGCGCAGAATCCGAATCCGAACAAAATGACCGTCCATCTAACTCACTGTCTGTCTGTTTACCTGTGGTCAGTGCTAGCTCCTAAACTGTTCAAAAGATTTTCTCGAAAATTGACATTCCCGGATCGATCTTGCTGAACTCAAGGTCTTACGAGTTTGAAACATATTTTCGTTTCGGAGGTATTTTACATCATGCCTCAATTTTTTCAAAAGTTTCTTAATAATTGCTCCAAATTGTTTGATTAAACCTTTTCCTCTGAAGGCTCAAAGGACTAGTAAAAAATGATGCAGGTCCCATTTTCGGCAAATGCAATATAGTTTCGAAAACTGTGAAAAATTAACTTTGCAAAACTATACTATTGATTATGGAGATTTTTATTAAATGAAATGTGCATTAAAAATTAGATATGGTAGTGTACTTAATATAAAGTTTTTTATATAGGATTGTCTACTTTTCTTTGGAAGAACCAGTAGTTTTCGCGTAATATCTGCTTGAAACAAAAGCAATTTATAAAAATAATTCTCAACAAGGGCTCAAATTTTTTTTTTAAATTTTTCTTCAGATGACGCAAGGACGCTTAAAACAATGACATAGGCCTCATTTTCATTGAACTCTTTGAATTTTCGAAAATTATAAAAGTTGAAATTACAGCGAGGATATATGTGCTGATAAACATTTCTAGTTTCCTTAGCACGTAAGTTTGCGTAAATACGTCGAGAAAGTAAACTAACTTCGTTTTTCGTGCGAAATAAGCGTTTTCGCTCCAACAAAATCGTTCAGAAAAATGTCAATTTTTATTGTACACCCCCCCCTCTCTCTCTCTTTCTCTCTCTCTCTTTCTCTCTCTCTTTCTCTCTCTATCTCTCTCTCTCTTTCTCTATCTCTTTCTCTCTCTCTCTTTCTCTCTTTCTCTCTCTCTCTTTCTCTCTCTTTCCCTCTCTTTCTCTCTTTCTCTCTCTCTCTCTCTCTCTCTCTCTCTTTCTCTCTCTTTCCCTCTCTTTCTCTCTTTCTCTCTCTCTCTCTCTCTTTCTCTCTCTTTCTCTTTCTTTCTCTAGTTCTCACTAAATATGTTAAGCGTAAAACGTGTATTTTTCGCGAGATTGTCCATTACACGATGAAATGTATAAAATAGAGTTCGGACTTCCGCTCAGGTGACGATGAAAATCAGTCCTCGTCCACGTTCACGCCGATGCGAGAGAGCGGAAGTGGGCGTGATTGCTTTCAAGGACACGCTGATTTATTATCTTTACGTCACTGCTCAGAGAATCGGCTGGTGCGCCATCGTTCCGACCCGGCTTAAATGTCATAAAACGTGTAAGGCGAGGCAATAAAGGCTTAAATAGTAGTTGCCTTAATCGGATAGCCCAGTAAGGCAAGAAGCGTGAATTGCGACTTTCGTGTGATACGCTTAAGATGGTAGTGTTGATCAGAATTCATTTCTTGTGCCTGGCTAGATATTTAAGATGATATGAAAACCCCTTGTCTTTTTTGTGTTATAGAATTTTCATAGCTGTCTTTACAATTTTATGTTGGCATATAATATTAGATTTATTTACTAAAAATATATTTCACCCACTAAAAAAACAAAACAAATTACAATTCCTCAATTACATGTTTGATAAACACTGATACAAAATTAAGAATTAAAAGAGAAATTAAAACAATATTGAAGTATTAAAAATATTCTTAAAAAATATTAAATCTTCTTTAAACATTACAGTTTTTACATTTTCGAAGAAAACTTTCAGTGCGAAGTATAGTTTTACGCCTCCTGGGTATCTTGTATATTACCGATAAGAAAATTAATTTTGTGTATAAAAATGAGTGAAGCGGAAACAACCTGAATGAGCGATTATATCTTATTTTCCTTTCAGTTTTATTTTTATTTTTTGACGTATGTCGATATCTTTGTTTTCTTGTCTCAGAGTTGTACCGTACAGCACCAATGCTCTCTCTGAGCTCCGCTTACATGGTAAATGTTTTCGGAAGCATCAAGTAAACAAAAACATCGACCATTTCAAGGCCGATCTGCGGTGGAAAATGCGAAAATTGGAGAGACAAGTCAGTACTTTTCCTCACAGGGAAGCATAGAATAGATATCTTTCACGAATGTTCGAATCGTGTCTACATGTTTATTTTGAATTGTTAGAATAATATATCAAACGCATGGGTAGGAACTTCGTAATTTTTCAACTTCATAAATTACTTTGCATATCGCATCATCGTAATACAACTGTACATGTCTTGAATTTCGTTAGGTGAAATCTAAACTATGAATGAATCTGTTTGTGTATGCGTATCGACTGTGAGAATTATCATTTTACGTTGGGACAACACCAAAAGTAAAAAGCAACTATTAGTATTGTCCTTGATTTTCGCAAAGGAGGAAGGTAGATATGAACGATATAAATATCATTAGATTATTTTGAATCTCGTTATTTAGCTAAACGTATTGTATAATTCTGGAAGCAATGTTGAGTTGATCTAAACTGTACATTCATATCAACGGTCACAATTACTATTTTGGATCGAAAACATCGCAAAAGGGCAAACCAGTTGGACATTGCTTTAGTGGACCGTGTACCCCGGGTTCGAGGGTATATGACGGAGGGAACCCGCAAAGCAATGCTTGCGAAAGAGGCGTTGGGGAATCGGGAGCATCGACCGGAGGGGCGAAGCGAAGTTGGTATCAGCCCCGCCCACTTCCGAAGTCCGCTCTCTCTTAAGGAGCTTGCGAGGTGGAGCTGCCGCGCAGAAGTCGCGTCTCCAAAGTGGCTCTCCACATCAGAGGAGCCGGGCTTCGAACCGGGTTGGTGGCCTTTTGGGACGCCGCACACTGGGCCAAATGCTGATTCGCGATGCAGAAAAATCACGATTCTTTGCAAACATATTCTCTTAATTATATTTGAAGAAATAAGTCAAGTTAATAAGAAAATTTGACTAGGATAAAAGTAACGTCGTACTCTTTCCAAAACATTCTTGGGTGTAAATAGGTATAAAAATAGAACATTCGAAATTTCTGTTTACACTGAAAGACAACACTGTTAATTATTTACACTCTGCATATGCAATGTATGAATTCTTTTTTAAATTTTTTGAAATTACGGCCTTTTATTTTCCGCTACCCGAGAAAAATCTTGTCGATTTAAGTCAATGCTATTTCGATGGTCTCTGGCGTATGATTGGTGTCATTCGTTTGCAGAAATACATTTGCCGCCACATTCTGAATCATCCAACCGCTTTCCTTTCGAGCAAAAATCTTAAAATTTGCACTCTCTTAATAAAATCACTTCCTGTATCTGCGTTTTATTCCGAGGCGAAAAAACTTCTACAGGAGCGAAGTTGCTCTCGTATCTTACGTATATATATATATATATATATATATATATATATATATATATATATATATATATGTGTGTGTGTGTGTGTGTGTGTATGTGTATGATGACTTTTGTCCAGCTAGAATGAGTGTTCGTCGTCGAGGGCGAGGGCGGGAGCTGTGGCCACTCCGCACGAGAGGCGCTCGACCTGCGGAGAGTGGCGCGGGGCAAGGCAGGGCAGGCGGCAGGGCGACTGAGGACGCCAGAGGGCGACTGAGGGCGGGCGCGGAAGGTAGTAATGGAGCTGTCAACACTGCAGTCAGCGGGAGACGTACACATTCGCAGCAGGCACCAGGGGCAGGCGATTACAAAGAGGACAATATCGACGAGGTGCAGTAGGTCGACGTTCAAGGGAAGAAACAGAAGGAGCAAGATGACGTAAAGGGAAAAGGGGATGAGAGAAGGATATGGTGATCAACGAGGACGTAGAAGACGAGGAGAGCGAAGGGGACGAGCAACAGGAGGAGGAAACGTCAGACGATAAATAGGGCAACGAGGAAGACGAAGAGAGGATGAAGATAAAAAGGCGGAAAGCGTGGAGGATGAATCAGCAAGTAATTGGAAGAAGGCGGAAAGCGTCGGCGGCGGAGGGATGTGGCGAGAGCGGTCGGAGCTAGCGGAGGTGACGGCGGTGGAAGGCGGGCGCCACGGTGACGCACGGCAGTAGACGGGGCAGAAGCAGAGTGTGGCAACCGGTAGCCGACCATTATTGGGGGCAGACGTGAAAGGGGACACAGTCTGTGGTCGGTGGTGGAGGACCCCAGCATCGAAGGCGGAGGGAGACGACCGGCACGGCATAGTGGCTCCTCGGCTGTTGCAGCGACGGTTAATGGAAGCTGAGTGAGACGGCAGATGAGCGATCGGACGCCGCACAGGTCGCATGTGATGGCAGGGTGGCGACGGCAGCACAGAGGGAGGGGGTCAGAGATAGCCGAAGCCGTGTTCAAGGAAGAGGGGTGTGCCGACGGGCAGCAGCAAGACCGCGGCAGGTGACGGCAGGGCGGCGACAGCGCTTGGCGACGGCAGGGCGACGGTAGTGCAGTGGCAGGGCGACGGCTGGGTAGCGACAGAGCAGCGGCAGAGGACGGCGGTGGCAGCCCAGATGAAAGACAGCGATAACGGCGGTGCCCGGAGGAAGCAGAGTGTGACGACGTCAGTGGCCGGAGTGTGGATCCGACGTTTTCACAGGTGCTGCAGGTGATGGCAGGGTGGCGGCGACGGCCGAGACGGAAGGCGGCGACGGTAGCATAGACGGAGAGGTACAACGCCAGGGACGGCGGCAGCGACGGCGGCGGCGGCGTTTCATTATCATACTGAAGCGGCGAGACAGGGCGCCTCCCCCTCGAGATGCGGTGGCCGCGTCGCGTCGGTCGCGACCGTCGGCCAAGAGGCCCCGCGCCGGCGCCGACTACGTCGCCGGCTCCATCGCCGCTGACCGGGCGCTTAGCGCTCTTGTCGGCCCTCCTCCTTCAGACGCCCACTCCTCCGCTCCCCCGGCCCCGCCCCCTCCGCCCGCCGACCACCGGGGCCCTTTCACGGCGCCGGCGCCGCTCCCCCGGGCCAGCCCTCGCCCACGCCCCCGCCGACCAGACTTTGGGAGCTCAACGCCAAAGCTTAATGCAAGGCCCGCATCATAGGTCTTGATATTTCACATTACCATATTGCTCTTATTGGGGCGCTGCGGCTCGACGAGGCAAAGTTGTGGGAGTTCAAAGTTAATGCCCGACCCTGAAGCCTTGTAAGATGCTCGGCGATGAAACATTTTTTATCATTGGCTACACGCACGTATACTTACTAGTATTTTATTTATTTTACTATCTCTTCTTCGTACGTACTTGATAAAGAGGAAGGGTAACGCTGCGGCGCAAATCGACGACTTTGGAACTGCAAGACTCAAGACCTAGTAACGAAAAATTGGATTAATTCTCTTTCTCTGTGTAGTAAATTACTTCCTCTAACAACCTCCTAGGACCAATTGGGACCCCGGTTCTATTCATGCCATCTATGTCGATACACAGGGAAGGTAACGGACAAATCAGAGTGGCAGTCAAACAGTTCCTACATCTGCATATGAGTACTGCAGATGGCTTATTCTATCTGGCCACGTGAGATGAAGGACTGGGATTGCCGAGTTTTTACCAATGGACACTAAAGACCGCAAAATCACTGAGCCTCAACTGGCTCTATTCTGAACAAGATTTAAGGGCTTGTAAGAAGAAATGCACCGATGACGAGGTAGCCACCTGGGAGAAAATGGGATCCCAGGGGAGGGCGCAACGATCTGATTGGAAATGCCTTTTTGAAAGGTTATTATCTTCTGAAACCTCGTCGTTTTATCACTGCACTGCATCCTTATTTGAGATCAAATACCACTTCCAATAAAACTACTCTTAGTAGAGCAAGGCCCAGAGAGGATGTATACTGCAGGAACTGCAACACAGCGGCACAAACCATGAATCACATCCTCAGTCAGTGCATTTTTATGAAGCCAGCAAGAATAAAGCGTTATGACGAGATCAAGAACTTCATAGAAAGCAGGATGCTCCGGAAATCGGACACCGTGGTGTCCACGGAAGCCACTTTTTCCGTTGCCGAAGAGGTTAGACTCAAACCTGACCTGGTAATAAAAAGCCGGGAAAGGGTCCATGTGGCCGATGTGACTGTCCGCCACGAGGATGGGTCTAGCCTTCTGAAAGCAGGGGAGGAAAAGGTGGTAAAATACCAACCAGTCATTCTCCTGGTAGCCCAACTTCATGGACTACCCAACGCCAAAGTCCTGCCAGTAGTGGTTGGAACCTCTGGGGCTACGCCAAGTTTCACAGTCAATACCCTGGGGATCACGTCTCGAGGCGATCTACTGACAATCTCGTTAATTGCTCTCAGAAGCTCTATTAAACTCTACACACAATTTGTAAGTTACGATGGAGCAATTTAGCATTGATGGTAGTAAATGCAGGAAACTTCATTGTCTCGTGGGGAAGTCTAGGGAACCCATTAGATCCTAAAATGCCTAGGAATTACTCAGTTGCCACGATTTTAAGTGGGAAGTGTATGCTATTTAATGTAGCATATAGAAAATTGTGTAGTTAGAATCCTCGTATTGTAGATCTTTGATTCCGTAAACTCAATTGACGACAAAACCTCTCTTTGTCTGTGGTCAATGCGTGAGCCTAAAGCGTTTACACGATTTTCACCGAAAGTGATAATCCGCGATCAATATGAACAAATTCTTGGCCATGCGAGTTCGAAAATGGTTTGATATTTTGATTGTTGCGGATACTTATCATGAAAACTCAACGTTTTCAAAATTTTCTCAAAAATGGTTCCAAATATTTTGATGTTGACTCGTTGTACTAGGATAGTATAACGACTCTTAAAATTGGGTAGGTCTCATTTTCATTCAAATCTCAGAATTTACAAAAATTGCAAAGATTCATTTTTTCAGCGACTGCCTGCAACTATAATTTTAAAAAATGGATAATTTTTTTTTCAATAAAATATATTTTTCAAAGATAGATCGTGAAATTAGGTCAGGTGCAATTTGTCGAAAATAAAAGTAGTTTTCCTGTAACACTGCGATGAAATTCATTTTCTCAACAACGGCTCCGTATTTTTTCTTCATATCCTCGTATGTAGCACATATCGATAAGATGGTTCTGGTGTCATTTTCGGCGAACTCTCTGTATTTTCAAAAACTGCAACTGCTCAAATATTTAACTTTGAAAAATTACGATCAACATTGATGATAGAGATTTTTAAAACTCAAATCTATTCTGAAATAGATCTTCAAAAAAGTGAAGCTATTTATTAAAAATATATGTACTTTTCGTGTAATGTGTTCTTGAAATTCATGCAGTATATAAAAAATTGTTTATCAAATATGAAAATTGAGTATTCGAAAATTGATAAAGCTAGTATGAAAGTTTATGTTTTAGCCTCACTAACTTTGTTAGTTGAATTTCACATCAAATTGAGCGGAATGTGACAGAGGGGTCGAGAACATCAACAGTGTTTTCAAATAGATGAAGATATAATGAGTATTTTCACTCTAGGTGAAGCAGAACAAGGAAAGAATTTGATAGAAAACGCAATCGGGACGGAATCGCACACGTATATAAATTTTCTCTTTTACAGGTATGATTTAGTAAATATATTTTGAAAAACAACATGAATTTATCAAATTTACTAACCGTTATACGTCATTTAAAGAAAAGAAGATTTTTTTATTATTAAAACGCGACATAATTATATTACATGATAACATTTGCAACATAAAATCATTATGTGACATTTAAACTTGGAAAAAAATGGTGTGATGTGTGAATTTGTGATGAAGTAATATGTATTTTTGTCGGGTGTTGTTAATAATCTAATCTGACGGAAGTGAAGCAAATCATATTCAATATATTTCTGTATGATCCAATCAATGCGCGGGAATGCACCAAACACCATTACAAAGAGAAGATTTAACGGCATTGATAATTTTAAACGCGTAGGTCACAAAGGGAATGTAGAAACACGAACACAAAGTAAAAGTTACTTCTTAAGCACAAACGTCATTCGGATTTCACCAGAACAGAATTCCCGGCCCTAAGACATCAGTTCTCTGGGGAAGCACACCGGTTCATAATTCATCAGTTCAGAAAGTCTATCCCTTTACTACGAGCGGAGAGAGCAATATTTGAATAAGGGAGTCTATGAAATTCCCCTTGGTGCGCAACCCACCCGCCACGCCGCGCCGCCGGTGGAGCGGAAGAATCAGACATGCGGGGGCGTCGCGCTGAGAGAGGCTCCGAGGAACGCCACGAAGCCGCCGCCGCCGCCACCACCGCCGCCGCCGCCACCGCCGTCGCCGCCGCCGCTGCCGCCACCGCCGTCGCCGCCGCCGCCGCCGCAGCCACCGCCACCGCCACCGCCACCGCCGCCGCCGCCGCCGCCGCCACCACCACCGCCGTCGCCGCCGCCGCCGCCGCCGCCACCGCCGCCACCGCCGTCGCCGCCGCCGCCGCCACCGCCGTCGCCGCCACCGCCACCACCGCCACCGCCGCCACCACTGCCGCCGCCGCCGCCGCCGCCGCCACCGCCGCCGCCGCCGCCGCCGCCGCCACCGCAGCCGCCGTCTCTTCCCGGGAAGACGCGTCCGCGAGAAGTCGTCGGCTCGCGGCCGGCGCCCCATCCAGCGAACTGTATTTTTAAAAGCGCGCGACGCCTTCCCCGGGCGCTATTTCGCGGGCTGTTGACGTCCGTTGTTGGCGACGGAGGCGACGGCGCAAATGCGTGGGCCCCCGAGCACTTGGCCGCACCGCCCGCGACGCGGACACGCCGGCGCGGGCCGCCCCCTGAGCCACCGCCTCTTGCCTCCGACGCGTCCCGCCTCTGGTTCTTCCGTCTCCGCTTCCACCCAGCCCCTCATCCGCACACTTCACGGGCGGTTTGCAACTAGGGATGCGACAGTGATAACACAACATCGATGTAAGCAAATGTGGATGTTCAAAACTAAAATATCGATGTTAAATATACATCGGCTAAGAACCCTCGATGTTTTTCAACAGCGATGTTTTCTCTGGAGAAGTAACCTCTAACGTTCAATTCGCGTGCATTAAAATTTAATTTGACAGTATTCGTGTTTATCAATTCGCCGAATAAGGGTACGAGGAGAAGGGACAGACACTACACCCACTGAATATGTATTGACCATATCTCAATGTGCTAAATGAATATGAAGAGCAAACACGGGCATGGAGGTAATCTCGGGCAACAGTTTGGTCAGTGAAGGTAGTACAAACGGCGTTCTTTCGGTTCCAACACATGAATAACAGTGTTACCATCAGTTATTTCGTATTTTAACTGTTACTCTATTGTGAGCATGGGAAAGTTTCTCTTAGAAACAAAACATTGCATAAGAATAAACATCGATCACAAAACACTGATGTTAAAAAACATCGATGCTTAAAACATCTATGTTTTGAAAACATCGACGTCGATGTCGCATCCCGATTCGCAACGCTCTCAAACCGCCCCTGCTCGGTTTCCCTCCCTCTCCGTTTTCACAAGGTTCGGCCAACGCACACGTTCCGGCCCGCCCCGCAACGCCCGCACCATTTTCCACCATGCCCCTAATAGCTTCTATCCCCAGCCCCGCGCCCCGCAAAGCCCACACCCACCCGTACGGTTCCCACGCCTCATCCCTTCCACGCTGCCCCCGCCGGGGCACCCATTTCAACTAATACTCCAATAAGTGTTTAACACATTCAGGTCGTAGACTCAGCCCAACTCTTTTCCCTCATAGGTCGTAAGATTTTGGGGTATATTTGAAGGGACATTGCCTCAAAAATAATTAGCATAGGAGTGAGACATTTTTTATTTTAAAGAAACCAACTTTTACTTTTATATGAAGGTCATACGTTTAGTTTTACATTAATTGTTTAAAATATTTTTTAATATAAATAACACAAGAAATTCAGTTTAAAAAATATTAACATGTTTATTGTTGTGTAAATTTGTAAAACGTGTTTAATGTTGTAAAAATGTATTGATTATGTAAATTCTTACAAAATCTGATAATATTAACACATTACATATAACATTACATTAGTGTCTATTGAAATAATGAAGAAAACATTACTTTTTATTCACAATAATTGGCTTCGGTGTGGTAATTTTGAAGAGCGCTCCTTAAGCGTCACTGCAGAGGTCAGGCATATTCATTACTCCAAAGCCATTTAATACCACTTAAATGGCTGCAAACGAAACGTAGCGGTTTTTTTAAGAACTTTATTAATGTAGAAACCTCCATAAATATGTAGCGATCGGGGAAATGGCGTATATAAGCGAATATACACCATGAATCGCGCGCCCGTAGATTCTCTGGCGATGTAATTTAAGGCGACCAGTCGGTGCCCCTATTTTCTACGGGCAGCGACCTGGTTGTGTTTGGTCAAATAACTCGCATTATTTTTATATGTCCTACAGTCATTATCACTTTATCTGTAGTTAAGCAAAAAAGTAGTTTCTCCTTGTCTTTATGCGTCACTCTTCACGTCTACACGTCGGCACAAATATCCTACTCAAAAGGAAATTTGCGACTTGTACGTGAATCAGGAATCACTGTCAATTAAATAAGATTCAATCCGCATTTTATAATTATATTATTTCAATTACTATTGTTCCTTAGCAGTTCCTTCAGTCTGGGTGATGTTTATATAATTTTGTCCTATCGGGAGAGGTGGGTCAGGGCATCCACTGATGTCACTGCAGTGCCTCTGACCGGGAGGTCCCAGGTTTGAGTTCCGACCGCGACAGAAGTTTCGACACTAGCTAGTTCTAATTCAGTCTCTATCGTGAGGAGAATTTTATAGGCTGTCTGCTCTCATCGGTAGTTTTCCATGGTTTCTCCGATCTATACGAGGCGAATGATGGAGCAGTACCCTAACAGAAGAGCCACGGACAGCTCGCGATCTTTCCTACCTCTTCACCACATGTATCGGGAGACCGGTCGGAAGCTCAGAGTTTGTGCGGCTGGGGTGGTGTCCAGCGAACTTACTATCCAGTGGGGGAAGATGATCGCCACCTCTCGGGAATAACACATGAACTACACTTACGTGACTATTAATTTTAAATGATGACGCGCCCGGAATCAAAAATCAATCATTCAGTTCTAAAATGTTTGGGTAAATAATACAAGAGAACGCCGCCACAGCTGCGCAAACCAAAGGAGCTACCAACGTAATTCGTTTTGCCTGGTGTTGTCAGAACTGGTTTAACTCACAGCAGTCGGCAAGAAGAAAAATTGTTAAGTCCATCTCTACCTGGAACCCGCCTCTTGACCATTCCCGTATTCTGCCACCCTCTCTCCATCCCTGACTGGTCCCCAAGACGTTTTGCTCCCTCGTCCGATCGTATCGAACCTACGCACACCGGATCCCCAACCAGAGCCCGCATTCGCCTCGCCGTTGCTCAGTCTCCGATCGCCCTCACCTCCGCCTCACAAACGCCTGCGCTCCGCCTGCTCCAACAACACCGATGTCGTCCATGTCTTCGCGCTCACGCTCCGTACTTTGCGTCTGCCCCCGGAACGCTGCGGCAATCCCCGCTGACCCATCCTCCCCCAACCTCGTGTCTGCCCACTCGCCACCCTCATCTTCCGCCGGCGTCTCCGAGGGTTGGCGATGATATGACCGCCCTCCTCGTAATTTGGAGATTCGCCGGTCTCCTATCTCCCTTCACCTTGACTACAGCGTAGCTCCTGGCATTTCCACGGTTCACTCCAATATTTGTTCCTATCTCTGCTCTGACATCATCTCCTGTTGTATTACAGCTTTTTCTAGCTTGCCTCCTTTTACCCAGAAGAAAGGCTGTGCTCGCAAGAACCGTCTATCTCGTGATCATTAAATACTAAAGCATAGAACATGTCTCTCCTATATGTCCGGTACCTGCGAAAAAGTCACAGCAACCTTTGTTTGAAGAACATTTTTCCTCGCAACCAAACCTCTTCTTTTTTCGAGGAAATGAAATGTATTAGCATTAGTTTCTTTAACATGTCGCTGTATTCTTACATTGTCGTGTCTCCTTTGTGACCCGAGCAGCTACCATTGCGTTGCTACCACGAATAGATATCATCTCTACCACTACCAACCACTATCACTACTTTTCCCTTCATCAATACTTCGACTACCACTACGACCACCTACTTACCTCGGCAACGTCCCCGAGCTCCCGCGAACTTACCACAACCAACGCACTCCTCGACCACTATCGCCATTTACCTCAACTTCCCCAAACTCCCCCATAACACACCACAACCAACACTCTCCACCTCTACTTATCTCGACAACGTCCCCAAACTCCCCCATACCTAGCACAACTAATACACTTCACTTCTACCACCACCATCACCTACATCGACGATATCCTCAAGCATACCTCGCACCTACCACCTCTTCCATCACCATCACCACCACCTCCTACCTCTCCAACTTCCTCAAACTCCCTCCATGTCTCCTACAACAAACACACTCCACTTCAACCACCACCACCACCACCTTCTTCCACTTCTCCAATCTCCCTCATACCTATCACAACCACCACATTCCCAATTCCCTCCTCTACCTCCACCCCCACCCCCGCAGGGCCGCCGTCGATCCCTGCGACTGGAGCTGTCGTGCGGTTGCCATGGGCTCGCCGCCGCGGCCGGCGCTCGAGCTGCGCGGGGCGTCCGCCGATGACGCGCCCGTCAGCGCGCCTCTGAGCGCTGCGGCGCCGCCCGTCACACACTGCGAGGTCGTCCCCCACGCACTGCCGCACACGTCAACATGGCTTCTGGAAACTCAACTGTTTGCCCCTTCCGCATCTAAATGACAGAAGGGCACTTGTCGTTTTTGCCTCGCGTGGCCTGGCCCGTGTCGTTTCAATTTGCTATTTCCGCCCTCTCATTTTTGGAGGGTCGTAGGCTTTTCTTGCTTTGATTCTCTCTCTAGGGGAATCGTATACTCTTGACGTTTGTCTTGAAAATTGTAGTGTTTCTAGGTTTTCATAAATCTGAAAATTTTCATTTTATTCGATGCGGATTGGCACTGTTCAAAACATTAAGGTGGTTTCTTTAGATACGGGGAAAGAATACACTCTAGTAAAAAATATTTTTCGATACTTCAATCAAGCTCTTCGCTTTAGTCAAATCTCTTGAGTTAAACATTCGTTTGTCAATCTAGCTGAAAGCTTTAAGGCGTTTTATGTGACTAATGCAACATTCATCGTAAATAAGAAGTACTTTCGAACTTGCATTATCGTTCTAAGTAATAAAATAAAAGTTTGTTAAACGATATAAAAAACAATTATGTATTATTACTACATGTAAATTATATCGGGAGAGGCATGTAAGTTGGATACCCCCACTAACTTCATAGGGTGCAAATATTTTTCAAAAAACATAAAACTTTAGTGATTCCGTAGCCACCGGACTTCTGTCGTGATATTACGAGTACTAGTTAGAGATATGCTTAACAGCTTTTCTTCGATATCTGTTATCGCAATAACAGTCAACTTGCATTAACAGTTGGAAAAAACGAATAACTGTAAAGCATGTACAGCTACCTTACGGTGCTTGCATGCCCTACTTCCCCAAACATATTTGGACAGATAAACAGCTGACATGAATGAGAGTGGATGAACTGCCATGGAAGAATAGTAATTGATATGATGATTAGCAAATGTTTATAGAAGGGTTCTAAAATAACAGTGATTCGTGATTCGCGTTCACATTGCAAATATTCTTTCAGTTATGCAACTTGTGCATAGTGAAGTATCGAGTGCCATAAAATGACAAGGAGAAACTGTGTATTTGCTTCCCTATAGCTAAAGTGGTAATGGCTGTTAAATATCAAATATTATAATGCAAGTTATTTGCCATTGCTCATTTTATTTTATCGGATTTAGGGAAATATTAGTGGACCTCGGCAGCAATGGGACAGAAAGAATTTAACGAACATATTGGATTGATTTAATTTAAAGGACAAACTTGTTATTGTAGTGTACACAATAAAATATAAAAATATTGTGGCCCATGTCGTGTAATAATGACAAATTATTTATTAATGAATCTATGATTTGAACACTTGCTAATCACGATTGATTAGTTGCTGTGAAACTGTTTAACGTACAAAATTGTTGCCGCGCAATCTTGTAGTATGGTTTGATCCAATAGATTGCAAAACGTACTATGAATTTCAACCGATAACAGCCAATAATAGGATAAACGAAATAACTTATTTCGCATAACAGCTACGAAACGTTAACTGTTGAGAAATTACACTTTAGCTGTTAAGGGCACATACCTAGTACTCGTAATTTATTACTCGTACATACACCTCACAATACTACCTCACATTTCTTACACATCAGCGGCATTCAGCAGCAAGCACACTGCAGGACAAATTGGACTTAATAGTTTTGCAAAGAGCAGAAGAAACACTGCTGAAGAACAACACGTAAAATACTCTCGTATAACACTGCTATAAATTAAACATTTCAACAAAACCAGTATTCAAGAATACTGCAATAACATAATACATGTTATATATACAGTAAAATCTGTCTAAGCCGGAATCGATCGGGACACAAAAAAGTTCCGGTTTAGGGAGGTCTCAGTTTTATAAGCAAACATAAGCTAGGTTGTACATTTTATGACACTTGTGATATTCGTATTGTCGTTTCTGCCCTGAAAGTAGTAAATTACATGACTTTATTCTAATTTTCAAAATACATTAACATGTAACGTATTTATGGAAAAAATCATCAAATAAATGAAAATAAATCACTACTCATTGACTGCTTCTGAGTCGAAAAATACACATGTTACTGACTGTATTCGGACAGCTTGCAGATTCTTTCAACGCCCAATGCGTCACAACCCAGAACTAAGACTTTCTGATATCCTGGCATGGCCTTCAGAAATCCATATCTGGTCGAGGGGTTATGATTTTCAACGCGGGGCTCGAAAACGCGTGAATAAAAGCCATATCCGTACATCTTCCTGCGCTGAATGAATCGGGAGAGAGGGAATTCGCCTATGCCTTCAGAGACCAGCCCCCCCAAGAACAAATTCTACGCTGACAGCTGATGCCTCTCTCTTTCAACTTTCGGCTGCCATGACTAAATCACATGTCACAGGGATAGAGAATTTAAAACAAGCTTGAAAATGCATTCATTTCATTAAGAATATCTCTCGACTGTCTGCCAACTGCATTAAGTTCACAGAAATTCCGTTTTATAAAGATGTTTTCCTGCAAGACATGAAACATCGTTTTGTTTCCCCATTGAAGAGGTTCCGTTTTATGCTGTGTAAAATAGAATTTAACTTCACGGGCCGAAGACTTTTCGGGTTATGGCTTTTTTCCGGCTTGTTCAGTTTCCGATGTAGACAGATTTCACTGTATGTACTTTGATATCCCGAAACGCAACACAAAGAGCAAATATTTAATGGCGGGCGGTCTTTTCCTTGGAGCATTTTTGTTTCACAACGTTAGCTGCTCCGTAAGCAGTGACGGACTGAGTATGAGCATTTTGTCGGTACGCGGAGATGGGAATAAGTGGATTAACCAAAATTGAAACTACTTCATTGTTTTTCGAGTATTTGTGTAGCTAACTAAATCATAGTCACTATTCACATGATAGGAGGCTGCATGCATAGTTTTCTTTCGATTTATGCGAGTATTGGAAATTAGTATTATAGAATCATGTCTTTTTATATACGACTATCTTCCCAGTAAATTCAGCTCTCACTCTGAACAAAGTAGTTCTATGAGCCGGAAGGTACTCCACAATTGTGGAAGGTACTCCACAATTGAACAATTTTTTTTTATCAGTATTGTTTGCAATTGGAATTGATTCCTTCTATACTAATTTTTGTAAGATATATATTTTTGTAAACTTTACAAATGGGGTTATAAATAAACTGATAATAAGTGATTCAGATAGCTTGTATATGTATATGTATTCTGATTGCTGTAATGATTTGTTCTGATTTGTTTCAGGACGTACTCATTATTTCTATTTTTGAATGGACATGACATTTAATTTTCCGTTTTTAATTGTTTCGGTGGGCCAACATAATTATCCACGGCGTATCTTTCCTGTTTTGCGTCGTTATTCATCATCTGTTGATTATCTTTCTTTCAGTGTGGCCCGTTCCTTCTAGTTCACTCAGTCGCGTTCTTACAGCGATCTTAAGTCTCAGTCGCTGCTACTGTTGCCATTTCCCGCACTTCTTTTCGTCAGCGAGCTCCGTTCCGGTGTCACCACCTCCGCCCACGCTCCGCATCCACCCGCACCCTTGCCCCTATCCTCGCCATCCCCACCGCCTGTGCCCGCGTCCCCGCCTCCGCCTACATTCCTCATCCCACGCCCTGCCCCTACCCGGACATCGTGCTCCACCCCCTTCTAACTCCTCGGCACGCCGCCTCCACTCGTTCTCCCCCTCCGCCCGCGTCGCGCCCTCGGTGCCTCTGCGCACATTCCCCTCCGCCCACACCTCGCGCCCCTTGCCCCACTGACGGGCGATCCCTGGCTGGGGAATATCCCGGAAGCCGATGTGTAGGGCAGCGCCGGGTCTCATCATCCACCTGGGCAAGATCACCGTCACCTTCGCAAGTATACTTACGATTACGTGCAGTATATTTACGGGATTGGTGATGGATGGATGAATATATATCTTACACTGAAGTTTTGAAAGATATTCTTAATTTTGATTTACAAGACCAATGTTTTATATAAAACTATTAAAACTTAATGTTTGCATTTTTTGCCTAGTCATATTGATATTTTGTTATTTTAGTAATAATTGGGCATGAATTATGTTCTTCTGGTTTATTTTGTTTATATAATATTGTTGCATCATACACCAAAATTCATCGAAAAGATAATCTAATTAAGCTAATGGGTTCATACCCTAATGACCATAGCACGCGCCCGGAAACATGAAATAACCTCATGCACTACACTACAACACGCCTGGAGACCAGTCGAGAGCTTAAAGCTTGTCCTGATTCGGGCGGTGCCACGCAGGTGGTGATACCTGGTTGGGAAAATCCCACAAGGCGACGTGTAGACCGGAGCCGGATCTTACCATCCATCCGGGGAAGATCGCTGCCCCCTCCCGTGATAAAACACGCACTTCTCTTATGGGACCAATGACCGTAGCAGTCGGAAGCACCGGAAACTCAATAATCAGACTGTCAACGTATGCCCCCCTACGCCCACACTCGGCTACCGCACAGCTGCAAACATCGCATATGCGACCCCCACCGTACGCGCCTACGAGCACATGCACGTCAACGCCTCTCCGCTGCCTACCATTACGCGTCCCCTCCGCCGCCGTCTGGAGTTGTCACCGCCGCCGCCGCCGCGTCCGCGCGCTGTTCCGGGGCCCTTTTCCCAGAACGGAGCCGGCTCATGGAACTCAGCGGATGCAAAGTGCGCGCCGTTAGCGAGGACCAACTTCTGCGGCCGCGTGCGCCCGCATTCAGCTCGCCTGCAGCCTCCTCGAAGAGTCTACTGTCGACAAAATGCGGGGCGCGCAAAAAATGGGAGATGTGGAGATCTCGGCGGAAATACACTTCGGAGGGTCGTCACATTGTCATTTGTTGCTGTTCTCCGCGGAGGCCGTATCTTTTTTCTTTCATGGTAGGAATGCAAAACAAAATACGAAAACGCATCGTTCTTGTGTAAAAGCCTCTTGTGCGTGATGTGTAGAAGTGTGAGGTTTTTTAGAGCATCGTTAAATATACTTATTGAATATATGTAAATAAAATGTAATTGTGATTGATTGATTCATCTTTTCATATTTCTGTGCGCGTCAACGGTTATGTTCATTGATCCCGTACGTATAGTGGACGTTTTGAATCACGGGAGATGTAAGTGCTCTTTTTCCGCTGAATGGCGTGATCTGGCGACGACCTACATGTCAGCATGCGGGGCTTCCCCCTCTACATATCACCCACCAGAGGGGCATCTCCCTGCTCTCTATGCTTCCGTCTCTATGCCATCTCTGTGCTCCCGTCATGTCTTTTAGTGTAAATGTGTGTAAGTAAGTGGTGAGGATAGGACCATTCGTCGAATATTTTCCATTGTATTAAACTAGACTTTGATACTTCAAAGCGCACATTTCAAATACTCTGCGTTTTATGAATATTAGAAGATAGAGGAGAGATTGGCAGCCAGACGGCCATGGTAGCCTTGACGTCTGGGGGATGTATAGAAAATTGTGCTACAGCCGCCGCACCGTACTATTCACTGTTGGCGATGCGACATCGTCAACAAAAATACATGATTCTTATCATCGATGCTCAAAATTAAAACATCAATGTTACTAAAACATTGACCCAAAACCATAGATGTTTGTAAACATTGATGATTTAAAAACTGGAATAGTGAGCAGTTTTAGATTAGTTAAGTTCAAGCGGAGGGATTTAATTTCATTAATCATTTTAATTGAGATTTAACAGACAAAAAACATCAGAACAATTAAGAAAATTTGGAATATCGGACTCGATAATTCCAAAATAATTTAACTCGATTTATTTATTTTTCACCCTTGGTCTAAAGGATATTGAATTTATGGATTCTGAAAATTAATATGATTTTGTGAAGATGCACTTATTTCATTTCAAAAATATCGACCACGTAAAAACATTTAACACAAACCGTCGATGCTAAAAAACGGCTTCAAAAATCGATGCTAATTACATAAATGTTTTAATTAAAAATGATAACAAATCCATGTTTTTTGTGAAAACATCGACATCGATGTCGCATCCCGACTCTGACATCCCTCTGTTGACCTCACCTCTCCCCAAGCACTCAACACATCGCACTGTGGTGCTTCAATTTAGAATTGAAGACATTTAATTGTATTCACCTATTATGAATTATTGAAACAGACGTTTTATTTCGTCCCGTGATTTTTCATTGTTACCCCTAGTATCTGAAAACAAGAGTTTCGTGGGTGTGAATGCGCCATTTATTTGAGCATGTGCGTAAATATATTTGTGGTTACTTTATGGAAAAAATTACTTGACACAATCTGAAGTGTACTAGAAATTTTATACGTTGAATTGAAAGGTTCGCAATCAACAATGTTTGAAGTGTAGAATAGAGAGTCTTGTAGTGTTTCCTTCGTATTTTTAGATCGTATGATTATCTTGTATTTTTTATTGTTTTGTTGAATAGATTCCAGTGAAAATCATTTAAAAAGCTTTCAATGGAATACTACGGGATAAAATCCTTAATAATTAATTGTTTAAAGAAATGTGTGTTCTTGTACTTCATGCAATGAATTATTGAAACAATTTTTTTCGTCCCGTGATTTTTTACGGGTTACCCCTGATATCTGATTAAAATCGTTCTGTGGATTTGAATACGTTGTTTCTATTTGACCATAAACGTAAATATGTTTGTAAATATTTAATGAAGACTGATTTGACAAAATATGAAGTTTATTTTAATTTATATAAAACTAGTTTTCTCAAAAATCGCATCAAATTTTTACCTATATTTTCTTTTACTGATAAAACAATTGTCACTTAAAAGAATGGCGCAGGTCTCATTGCCGTGTAACTCTCTGAATATTTAAAAATTGCATATAGAAATAATGCGAGAAATTACGTGCTGTTGTAGCAACAGTTGTTTTGTATTGTTTTGTTATGTGGAGTTCAGTGAGAAAACACTTTGTTTTCATTTGAGCATAAGCATAAATACAGTTATGGATATTTTCTGGGGGAATTACTTGTCAAAGAACTGATGTGTATTACGAAATCCAATATTTTGAATTGGAAGGTTCGGAATCAACAAACCGTGTTTCAACTGTAGAATAAACAGTCTTGTAATGTTTCCTTCGTATTCTTTTTAGATCGTACGTTGATCTTGCATTCTTTTTATTGTTTCGTCGACTAGAGTGCAGTGAAAAGCTTAAACAAAAAGCGTCCGACAGAAGACTCCCGTACAAGACCTTTAATAATTGTTTTAGCCGCCGCGGCGTCGCAGCGCGTGGCGCAGCGGAGGAAGCGAGGGATGGGTTCTTTCCGGGGCGGAGACGCGGAGAAATCTCCGGACGAGCGTTATGGACGTAGCTCTTCCGAGAGTGCCTCATGCAAACGGCTGCCCGCACCAGCTGCATCCAAGCGCACTGCATTTTAACGAAACGAACAGCCACTAGCACTACACAGCCACTAGCACTAGACAGCCACTAGCTCTAGACAGCTCGGCGAGAGGAATCCGACGAGGAACAAAACAGCTCATTGTATGGTATGTTGTGGTTGGGAAACGTACACATCCCTTGTTATAGTTGATCTTCGGTTCGTTATTAAGACGGAAGTATCAAAATTAAATAGCAGTTGAGCGGAGAGCTTAATGAGAGAATTCGAGAGATCTAAAATTACAAACCTCGCTGTGAAACTAGAATATTCTGTTAATTAGTTTCTTGAATGGGGGAATATTGAAAGATCAATGTTTTGAGTAGAGTTGTTTGGAATATCTTTGTTTTATTTTTAAACGCTTTGAAAATGTCTCAAATTAGTTTTCGTCTGAATTGATGCACGTCGGAGGATACAAAATTGGAATTTTCATCTCTGACGTCACTTTCTGGAAAGTGAAACAATCACCGTAATTGTGGGCGAAAGAATGTCCATTCATCATTAAAAGAGAAAACGTTCAAAAAATACTATATACGGTTTGGAGTTAATGTTGCCTTTCCAGCGCATAAATGACATTACATTGAGCTGGATGTAAGGATTTATAATAAGAATGCCACTGTGAATAGGAACCAGGAATGCAACATTACATCCGGTGTTATTCGTAGAGTTATTACAGCTCGGTTGCAGGGATCTCAAGGCATTCCCGTCGGCGCATTTAGATGAGCACGCGGTGTTGCCCGCGCACGTTTTCTTGCTCCCTCATTTTGCTAGATGTGAGAGTACATATTTCGATAGGAAGAATATTATATCAATTCTGTAGCTCATTTTCGAAGTAAAATCGTTTCTATTACGTGGATCATCTTGTATGTATCATCCCATTTTATCGCGACATTATTGTCACCAATTCTCACATAATCTATGGTGTGTTATCAAATGTTTAATGGGAATTCTTACCAGTACAGAGTGCTTAGTTATCATTTAAATACTAACTTTGCAAGAACATGTGCTTCGTGACGCAAACAAATTTCCTCGTGTTTTAATATACTTTCGTTCAACCGCAAAAGACGGGTCACGGACCGCGCGCGATCTTTCCTTCCTTATTCTTGGCCTATCCTCACCCCTTATCCACACACAGTTACACTAACATGAACTACTCTACCCCACGTGCCGGGAAACCGGTCAGGAGCTTAGAGCTTGTCCCGGATTGGGTGGTGCCCCGGCGATGGGAGATTACTGGTAAGGGAAAACCCTGCTAAGTGACAGTAGTTAGGCGTGAGATCTCAGCATCCAGGGGGGAGGGAGGAGATCGCAGACATCTCCCGAGGAGAAAACATGTACTACATTTTCGGAACTAATGACCTTGGCAGTTAACGCTACCGAAACCACTAATCAATTACTCAAAAACCCAATCACTGGCGCGCTTTATCCTTCAACCTTTGCTTTCACTCTTGGTGCTATCAGCCTTGGTAACTGCAATATTAAATGAAGTACGGTGAATTGGTGACAATTTTAACAAGTTGGTTCACAATCATTTTATTTCGTTTATCTTCACACTTCGTGTTGTAGTATCGCAAATAAGCAAGATTTTCTTAAAAATGGCTCCACATTTTCTCTTTCATTGTTTTACTGCAGCTGAGCAATTCTCGATTAATGTGCCAAAGGTCCATTTTCATTAAAACTTTTGAAATTACGATAATTGCAAAAATGCATTCATCAACTCTTTGCATCACTATGTAATTGGCAAATAGCATGTCGAATTCGCAAATTATTATTTTTTATTACATTTCAGAATGTTCTTGTTTATGTTCTGGGAAGGACATTAGGCTCTAAATAATTTGAGGGAATAAAAATTCCAGACATGAGCATCTTATGTCAACATCAAACTTTCTTAAATGAAATGAACATTATACATCGTCTAGATGCATAATAAGATGAAAAGATATATTTCATATCGAAGTCAGAATATCTGAATTTCAAAAAACAAATATTTTTTACTATATAAACAGAAGTTGCTGTATGATACAGAAGTTGCTGATTGTTTTATTTGGGTTGTCTTTTTATGACTATTTCACTCGTGAAATTAAAACCAATAGTGTTTAACTATACATACAAAATGCCCCGATCAGTGCGGTGTATCTCAAAAAGTCGATTGCTTCTTTTATCCTATTTTTCTTACCGCTTCTACCCACTGGCCAATTATAAACTGTGACTCACCTATCTTAGGAGGTGTTATACATCGATCGCTATGTCGTCGCGCACAGCGTATGTATTATAACCACCTCGCTTCGTGAGTGCGGAATATATCGACAATTTCGAAAGCAATTGTGGTATTACCTATGATAATGTTTACTTTTGTAGCCCCTATTTAATTTTTTGCAACCATAAATAATATTGTCAAGATTCTGAAGAAGTTATTATAGCTTCTTGCCACCTCCCGATACGATTAGTGTTCCTAGAAGATGACATTGAGTGGGGGATAGAATTAGTTACGTGGCGGATATGTGATAACATTAACCTCTTGTTGCATTAAATGAATCATTATTTATCTTACAAATGGCTACAGTTCATTATACGGACGCTAGTTAATTAGTTACAGTGACGGTAACGCAAGTGTGTAATTACTATTAAGCACATATTGGTGTTTTAGCCGCGGGTAAAATACATTTTATCATAGCCGATTGCCTATTTAATCATAGTTTACCATTCTCTATTTCGTTTATTATTAATTAGCCATTAAGTATTATTAATGAGCAATTTTATCTTCTACAGGAAACTTTATTACATGGGTATAAAAAACGATCCTTTTAATTTACTACGCAATCGTAAGTAAATAACATATATAGACAAGCGGATAAGACAAAACATATTTGAAATAAATATGGATATCTTCCAGTTTCGTGATTGACAATGATGAAGTACCTGAAATATACGCGAATTGAAATGCTATCCTATATTGGGAGAATATTTAAATTGTTCCATATCAGAAGTAAAACATATGGGTAACTTTTATGCAAAACGAGACTGAACTGATTCATTGTTTCCTTACATCTCTTCCTTGCCGTTATTTCTGGAACAGGGGAGTAGCTTTGCTCCCTGCTTGCGTCTGTTCTCAAACAAGCGGTCTGGAAACGTAGACAATCTGGTGTTCTCTGTTTATTATACATGTTCCAGTTAACGAGTCACTTTCTACAACGTATACATTACAGACTTCAGTCAACACACTTTGTTGCGTTGTTTACTACTTCGGAAGAGAATATCTCGAATGTCGCCCATTTTCTTCATCTCTTAGAACGTTTGAAATACTCGGAGCAAATGATATTTCGATGTGAGTTTGATACGTTAAATAAAGTAGTGGACGGACTTTCAAAATCAAGGCGACAAATACTGTGTGGAAACGTTCATAAACTCTTTTGAAATAAGTTATAGACGATTAATAAAACTAATAAGTTAAATTAATCTTTCAATATTTGTCTGCTTCTGTTTCCGAATATTTGTTTCAATATAATAATGTGAAAATGAAATATGTGTGTTTAAGCAATTTCTAATTCATACACAAACTAGTAACGAAAATGACATTGCGTGACACTCCTTTCTAAAGAAATAGAAATTCTGAGAAAAGCCACATGAATCTCGTTTAAAATTCTTCTAAGCAGTTTTTAATATTATAGAAAAATACAACTCTACTAACTTGGTTGTGATTACTTCCATAAAATAAATTGTGGCAATTAATTCAACGCATTTGTGAAATCTTTTATTTTTAAATGTGGCACACATCTTTCGTCTAAGAGATCAGTCTGAATCCAGTTTTGTCCTTGAACATGTCATTAATTCTTTTTTTTATTCTAGCTTGGCCATTGGCCCTCTGAAGCCGCATACGATAGATACATTGAGAGATAAAGAAGAGAATTTTCTTTCAATGTCCAAAAAAATCCATTGGGTGAACGATTTTTTTTCACATTTATGGAAGGTGGATGACTTTATTAGAACTATTACATGAAATGTAGTGCTTCTAATCTCACGCACGAGTTTTAGAAGTAATCATGAGAATTAATGTAATGCTTCTCGAAACTAATCAACGAAGGCAACTATAATGTTTGGAAATTGGCTAATACGAATAGTTTCCCCATTGTTTCTCCTCCCTCAATGACAAAAATCATTACTTACGTTTCATACGCATTAATATTCTTTTTTATTTTACCAAATTCAACATCAAAGTCGCAAATGGAGTTCCCTATTTTGGGCGTTCAATAAATTAAAAAAGTATTGACAATAAACAATGTCAACTTGAAGCGGACTTGTGTATTCATATCTTACCTAAATTAATAATTTTGCATATAATATATTTATTTAGCTGAAGCCCCGTGACGCATACCCAATTTTTTATACAACTTCATTTTTACTTTCCCGCACACGTACGTATATACAAAGTAATATACGTGGTATAGGGAAAGTTATGTAATGCTGCGGAAAATCGATTTCGAGATTTCAACGGAAGTACATGTTTTGGGATCTAATATTGAAACAATGTTGTTTGTTTTTTCAAAAAAACATCCGTCCGTCTGTCTGTCTCTCTGTCTGACTGTCTGTCGATCTGTCCGTCCGTCCGTCCATCCGTCCGTCTGTACGTCCGTCCGTCTAACTGTCTGCCCGTCCCTCCGTCTGGTGTCTGGGAACACTACCAGCGGCTAAACCATGCATAGGATATTTTCCAAATTGAAGAAACCCGAGTCGATGTAGCTCGAGTCGAATCTTTGATATTTTGAAAAAAAATATCATTCAAATTTGGGGTACTTTAGATAAATCCCTTCTAACAATTTCAAAATGTTATCAAAAAACGGCCCCAAATGTTTTTTTTAATTTCTCGCTAGAATAGAGTCAAATATACTTATAATTGTGGCATAGGTCAGATTTTTAGGTTTAACTCTGAATTTTCAAAAATTTCAAAAGTATGAATTTTACGGGCGTCTTCTTGCAACTACAAAATTGACGAGAGAGATTTTTCCTTCAAAGAACATTTTTTCTTCACAGTGAGGTTTTTCATTAAGGTCATGTAAATTTTTGAAAAAAATTTAGTTTTCGCGCAATATTGCGAGAAATATGTGGAATTTAAAAAAATATAAAAACAAGATTTTCTCAAAAATGCCCCCAAATTACTTCTTTACACTTTTGGTAGGATTGTGCAAAATGCACCGTATAGTATGACATAAACGCTATATTGCTCTTTTCTTTTGTTTGTTTTTCAAAAATTACAAAAAGTTAATTTTTTTGACGCGTCTCTCAAGTTGTTAATATTTACATTAGCGGTGATTTCTTTACATGTATGTATTTACGAGTACTTGTGCTTTAAATAATGTCAGATAAAGTTCCCCGAAAACTCAACAGTTTTGCGTGAAAATGAATTCAAAATTCCGCATATTCAGAAACGCTCAAATACCATTTTCTCTAAAACGGCACCAAATTTTTTTCTTTATACTTTTTCAACAGATAGTTCTAATAGAACAGTTTAGAATGACATAAAAATAATTTTTCTGTATTCATTTGTATTTTCAAAAAGACAAATAAAAATTTTAAATTTTATAAATTATTTTAAAAAATTATAAATTTTTGAATGATCTCTCACGCCTTTGATATTTTCAGCAATTTTTAAAAACTGTTGCATTTATGACTGGAAGTGCTTGATATTACTTCATATGAAGTTCTTCGAAAACTTAATAGTTTTTGTGAAAGGTTCAAATTTCGAATTTAGAGTAGCGCTTAAATGCCAGTTTTCTTAAATACGGCTCCAAATTTTTCAATGAAAATTGTCATATGGGATGAGGTTTTACTCTTTTTAATATTTTTAAACTAATAATTCGATTCTACTATTAGGAAGCCGAAAAATTAAGGCAATTTTTAAAAAAAATGTACTTTGGTCGGCGATGGATGGTAGCTGGCAAGAGTATATGGCAATTCCGAATAGCTAACCGAGACCAATGGAAATTAAAAAAAACTAATGTGAGAAAGTATGTGCCATTCTGTATCACCACTAGTTTTGTTAATGATTTGTACCAACAAAGTATTATTTCGATGGTTCTGAAGGATATTTTGTGAAATTCCGTGATTTTGGAGTTATGGAGAAACCATCATCTTCGACTGCGAATATGGGTGGAAAATGTGTAATATAAAGACAAGGTATGAATTAAGTGCATGGACATTTAACGACACCCCAAAATTGTTTCTGATATTCATTAAGGTATTTGAAATGTCAGTACTGGTTTCATGTTCCAAAGCACTTTGGCATTTTCGAGTTCTCAACATCGCAAAAGCATTACATACCCGTCCTAACGGCGCAATTAGAACTCTCACCCTGGGCTGTCTTGCGCGTTGCCAATCAGCGGTTGCTACGGGTCCTCGCCGAAACTATCCTTCCCATCTCGCGACTGTCCGGTGTGGACAGGGAATTATTCCCAACAGCTTCCACCAGCTCCCTGTGACATTCTCGAGCATTTCTCCATCGGAGAACGGCAATCTCGGTGCAAGAGCGCTCTTCGAATCGGGCATTCATCTCGCACGGCGGCAGCCACCCAACTGATTTTACACTGCTATCTATGCTAATAGAGCCATTCACAGAGCCATCTGTTGTTGTGGACACATAATAATACATTTCTTTCACTCTGTAAATAAAATTGTTTGATCCGATATTATTTCTTAAAAAGAAAATAATTTAAAAAAAATAGTTGCCATGATTTCTGCCCAAACTCTCGTATTAGGTTCAAATATTTATGACAAGTATTTGAGGAAATATTTACCCTTCTTCAGAGGTTTTCCAGCATATTCCAGTAATTGCAAGAATTACACTGTAATAAATATAATTGTGCCCTCCACTTCCAAGATTAATTCTTTGTTATTTATTTATTTAGCAAAAATTGTTCTAATTTACAATTTACTATTTTTTTAGTCCAATAATTTGATCTCAAAAGGTAACTAACAAATATTAATTGATGTATCTTATTATCCTCCATTACTACTTTTTGTATATACCTATTATATATTATTAAACATAGCGACAGAAAATGAGGTTTTGGCGTCTTGATGTATCCTATTATATTTGACTAAAGCAATTTCAATGACAGAATATTTTGTACAATATTTACTCGTAAAATCTATATTATAGTTCTGTGGTAGTATAAAAGAAGGTATGTAGATAAAATTCATATGTAAATATGTTTACTAAATGTCTTAGGAATTATTACCCTGTGACCAAAAAATTGTGAAGAATGTTTCCGGGCAACAGGGATTGAATATTGTGAATGGTTTTGAAAGCTATTGAGATGTTTTTATCCCCGTTTTGGAGGCCTTGACAAATACGTTGGAATACAGGGCTAATGTATGAGAAGTCTCCATACATTTGCCCACAAAATTACATTGATGACGTCAGAACGTGACTTTCCACGTACCAATGTATGATGGATTGTCTGCCAATCTGAAGGAAATGTAATATATTTAACTTTGGCATATTTTTCCCATTAGACGTTCGTTGTTAAAAAGTGATCATCATCGACCCCTCTACATTCCCTAGATGTTTTTGACATTTAATCTGAAAAAAACCTGTACAGGAACAGTACCCAAGATGAAAACTCTGATCACCTGAACTTCAAAAAATGCGGAAGTTCATGTGATCGTACATACATTCAGAGACATGTTCTGATATAATGTATGTCGAAGAGTGTTAGATTTAAATGGTATGTGTAAAAAGATTTCAAAAGGACAGGTCTAAGTTCACCATTTTTTTAAGAAAACAATCATTTTCTTTTTATCTAACAAGTATAGGTCTAAAAACGTAAATCTCTGGAATTATTCAGAACTTACATACACTTGTTAGATCAAAAGAAAAAACATCCTTCATAAAATGCCGAACTGACGTTTTGCTCATTTTTAATTAGACTGTTTCAGCCTAACACTAATTTATATTAACTGACACTAAAATGTTTGTCGATGGACCTATTATCTTGAGCTAGGATATATTCACGAAATGATATCCACAATTTCTGTCTTTATAATTGTCTAAGCCTGTGCCTGAAACATTAACGAAAGAAAATCAATGATTTGATAATGATGATGCCATGGGATGAGTAATGATGACATAATATTGGAATAAGAGAAGAGAACATGAAAAACGAGTAAATTTGCCGCAAATCCACTTTGTTCATTCGGAATGGAACGAGTGGTATTTGAACCTCGAGTTCCTTTGCAATACCCCTGATTGTCTCTCGATTGTCCTATTGTATCGATGTTTGCACTGGACACACGCTTTCGTTCGTGATTTGGCGAGGACCGGCCAGGCCTGTTACATCTGTTCCTGCTGCATGTTCCATGCAAATGTACCAAGCCACGCTCTATGTTAAATGATTGAGCTGGCACTATTTACTCCAACTGAGCACCATTTCTCCCTAGAAACATATTATCAGAGGTAAAATGTTCGTCAAAATCGTACCTGAATTTGTTACAAATCGTTGCAACAAATTTGTTGCAATGTCTAAAAAACTATCATAATTGAAGACGAGATGCTGTGCGTTTCTTGTTCTCTTAAAAAATAAAACTATGAAAACCGTTGTCATATTCTGGGTAATGATCACCTGAAATTACAATAATGATAAATTCATTAATATTCACTTTCAATGGGGTAGTACATCACTCATTAAAATGGTAGTAATTGAATATGAATGTTCGTATTTGATATCCAAGTTCATACCATTGGCTTTCCGAGTACCTGCAAAGCTCGTAACACGATCTTAAAACGTCTAGTCGCCTCCTTGCACAAACTCTACGCAAATACTTTTGGGTTATTATGCAACTTCCACAAAATTACAATAATCTTGTTGATTCCTTCTGCGTCGAAACTAGTAAATTTGCCTCGTACTGTCAGTACAGTGTGTATATGGATACACTACATTTTTCTCTTTAATTAGTGATAACGAAATTAATATTTGAATAGATTTCACAGGCATACTTAGTATTACTGTGTTCCGTACATTATCAGATATCCTTAATTATTACTCCCATAAGTGTCTTATTTGTATCTAGCAATGTGATGCCAATTACCAGCAATTTTATTTTATTTCCCTATTTATCATTGATCATTGCTTTTATGCTGTGAAGAAAGAATTTTACCAAATCAATAATATGAGATCTCGTGGTCGAATAAATATGTGGCAGAATATTATCAGAAAATAGAATGGATTCTCAAATTATACCGTTCAATCAAATAACAGATTCACTGTAACAGTTACGTACTATAAAAATCCCTCGAAAAAGTATTCAAAATATATTCCCCAAACGCAGTCACTAATAAAGGGTTATTTTACTTAAATGCCACTGAGTAGTAGACATTTTTATTTGCTTTTCTGCTATTTAAACACATTTTCTTCATATTAGATTCCAAAATTCCCGCGAGTAAATGAAAATAAAGGACGCCGGATTGCAGCACAATCAAGGCTACAGCGCAAAATGATTACCACTACATGGAGGATTCGTTGTGAACAATTGTTCTGCGGACGGGAAGCGAAAAGAACTCAGAGCAATAAACAAAGCCTCTTGAAAAGAACAGAACAGCGAATCGAAAAAAGGGAGGGACCCAATCCGCGCGCTCGCTTCGTTTGAGCGGCATTTGTTTAAGCGCGGCAGCCGGCGGCACCGCGGCCGTTTAATGAAAGGCCGCGCGGACGGCGGGGGACGAGGCGGGGGAGACGGGAGGTGGCGGGTTGATGGTGGGTGGGCGGCGAGTGGCGGTGGAGCTAGGTTTGGGGGCGGGGCGGGTGCGACCGCGGCGGCGGCGGCGGCGGTGGCGGCGGCGGCGGCGGCGGCGGCGGCGGCGACGCAGCGGGCACATACGTATTCATGAAGCCGCCCCGCGGTGTGCTTCGGCTTGCCGCGAAGCTCTGGCCGTGTGCTTCGCCCCACTCCCCCTCACGTCCCCACCAGCCACCCTCCCCCACCCTGCTACCCTTCCCTGCCCCGTCCAGCGCCACCCCACCCCTTCCCCTGGGCGACGCCGCCGACGGCTCGCTCCCTGCTCTGCCGGGTTTTTCGTGGTCGCTGGTTCTTCCGTTCGGCTCTCGAATATAAGCTTGTTGTGATAATTTGAAATACGTTATGTCCATTTGTGATTATCTTTGAACCCTACGTTCTTCCAAGAGGTTCGTAAGAAACGGTTTAACTCGGAATGGGGTGGATGATAATTCAGGGTAGTTGGTGATTTACTATTCCTTTTCTTGTCGCAAAACCAAACTGAACGCAAATGATGTACGCTGGATTATGTGCTACATATAGTTCTGCGTGCGGAGGTCGCCGTGTGCACTATGTAAGGCGGCCTGCTACTTTAAATGATCTCACCGTAATGTCATTTCTTTTGGAATATTAAGTACGTCAAATTATATATTTATTTTTTAAATGGCAGACAATTTTGGCGCCATTTTCCGTACTTCGCGAACACCTACGTAAGGCATTACAAAAGTCAGTATTATAATTAAATAATAAAAGTTAATATTGCATTTTTCAAGCGAACAACTTGTAATAAGGTGTGATTTTATTATATCACTTTTGTTTCTCTGAACAGTCGACATGCATTATTATTTGTAGATATTATATTTAATTGCCATATAGTAAACATCTCACATTTGAGTGATTTGTCATATAACACGTGAAAGTGTAAGAAGATAACGAATTAGGTTATAAACTCTCGTTCCACTTAAATCCCACCATTTTCTGTTTCTTTTTCTAATGAAAAAATCATTAAAATCTTTAAAGTCATGAGCGTTCTTGGCTGCTCAGAAAATGAAGTTTAAAGTGGATAATTTTCTTTTCATCGTTTTATGCCTCTCGCGGATTGAAGGTGTAATCTTGCTAATTCTGAAATTAATGTCTCTATTAAACGGAGGGAGGGAGAACGTCTATGGAATGATCATTAAGTGTTTTACAGCTCATTTATTGACAAGTAAATGCCTAAGTAATGTCTTATTCCCCTAACGCATCTAATATTCTGTGACTCACCCAGCGCATACCGGACACGCCTCAAGTTGATTGCCCACAACTTGCGCTGTCTCTCCTTCTGAATCTTCAAGACACGTTTTGGGACTTCCTGTAGTTACCTCTCTACAGTTCCCTGAAATGACTTGTTGCATTTGGAATAAATTGAGTTCATCGTGCTGTCGTATTTTCTCTTACGAACGTTTTCAGTAATGTTCTGAGGCAGTGCTGTAACGAAGTTTGATCTAGTTGATTTTACATTCTAAAACTCGGATCCCTATCTGCTATCTCTATCACACCCCTAATACCGATTCGAATACTGGGCAAGTCCTATTGCAATTATTAGTATATTTCTTTTGTCTTCTTATCCGATATATATCTATGACAATACGAAGTTGAGGGTGTTAATTTTCGCGATTGGACAATACTTATTCACTCCCAAACGGTATACTACATTATTTTGTCCTATATTACATTGATTACGAAAGAGAAATATACTTTATGAAATAATAAAGCATAGATGTTATTGCTAAAATGGGCGAGGGAACTTCATTTGAATATTTTCAATTTTATTAGGGAATAAAAACATTGTTTATATTTGTGAAAGAAAAATTAGTAATACTTTACGTAGGGGTAAAAATACAAAATATTTAGTGTCTAAAAAGTAGGTAAGATGCATATTAAATAATAACCTTAATTGTTAAAAATGATTTTTGTTCGAATATTTGACTAAGCCGATCGATAAACCAAACCCAGATCCCTTGGTACTCGCCCAGTTGCTTTAACCAATGGAGCTGCCGAGACAATCAACTTTTCGAAATGCTTGAGGCAGATAAGACTCCAGCGGATCCCACCTGGTCACAGTTGGAAGTTTAACAATTGCTTGGCAATGTTTCCCATTTCGCGTTTTTACTCATGCAAATTCATACGTCCTAAGGATGGCGTAATTGTTATAAATTGCTTTTTGAACACTCAAAAAATAATTAACTACGTTATTTCACTAACTATTTTCACAATCATTTCCAAGTTTAGCAATATAATTTCATAAATTACTAAACATATTAAAGTATTTTTCTGCCTACATGATTTTAGCGTCGTTTCAATTACCCAAGCATTACGTGAGACTCAGACTTGGTGTTTTTCGCATACTCGTACATGGATGCTGTTACAAACCCATGCTCCACTGAGGCAAGCTCTGGTGTCTATAATGTTTTTCATTCTTCTCGGTTGAGATTTTCCCCGCTACTTTTCCCTATTGTGTCTGTCGAACTGAGTGCATTAAATGCGTGATCTGGGCTGTCCGGGTGACGCCGCGTCGAAGCCGACGTTTAGACCATCTTGTCGTGGTCTTCCTCAGGGCTGGCATGCGAAGACCACGACATGATTCAGATGAGGAAGACATGATGGATGGACATGAGGAAGACCACGACAAGATGGCCGAAACGTCGGCAACACAGCCTTTGACGCGGCGTCACCCGGACAGCCGAGATCACGCACATGACTCTGGCCGCGGAAGCCTGCGACTTCATGAGTGCATTAAATACTTACGTGTACTCTTAGTTTGTATGAACGACACCCATGCCAATCATTATCCTTCATCTTAACCAGATAGTGACCATAGGAATCCAGAGTTTGCAATACCTGGAATATAATCATTTCAGTTATTCCAAACTTACAGAGATCCCTTGATGGCAGCGACAGAAAGTATTGATTTCATAATACCACTTACTTCAAAATCATGAACTCATAAGACCAAGTGTAGTATGATCGTACCAGTTACTTCAAACCTCGCATAGTTCCCCGGATGGGTGCGATAGGAACCAATAATAGAAACTGCGAACCTTTAATGTTCCTCCAGATTGCAACAAGAAAAGCAGATCATCGTACCAGTTACCACTAACTCATTCGCCTCGAATGAATACTAGAACTGGTGGTGCTTCAACGGCACATACATACTTTCTCGCATTATTTCTAATTTTCGAAAATTTAGAGAGTTCGACGAAAGTGACACCTGCGCTATTCTTCTAAATGTTCTATCTGTGTTCCGTCAATGTTCATTCTAGTTCTATCCGTAGGAAAAAAATTGAAGGAAAGATTTGGAGTGGCTTATGAGAATTTTTTTTATAATTTGCGATTACCTTCAGCTTGAGTTGCAGACAAACTGCTTGTTTTTCAAACATTGTATACAACATTTTTTAAATATCTTCAGTTTAGAACAGATTTCATTAGAGTTCGACAGAATTGTGACTACAACCATATTTTTTACCTTCCTTTGGTTCATAGGGAGAGGAAATTTGAAGAAAAATGTGGAGTCGTTTAGGAGAAAATTAATATTATAACATTGCTGTATTTCACACAAAATTACGCGAAAACTACTCATATTTTCTAAAGATTGTATGTAATCTAATTTCATTATGTCATCGAAGAACAGATTTCATTAAGGAAAAATACTCTCTATTCAATATTGTAGTTGTAAGAAAACAAGAAATTTCAACTGATGCAATTTACGAGACATCATGGATTTTAACGAAAATGAGACCTGCGTCATTCTTTTAAGCGTCATTTACAATATCCGAGGACCGATTACAGTAAAAAATTAGTCACTGTTGAAACAAAACTGAAAATGTAAACAAGGCTTTAAAAAAATGTAAAGTGCCGCTAGAAATCCTTTTCAATCTCGCAGGGCCTGGCGTTTCTTTAAATCGATAGGAAAATATCGATTTTCGAGAAAATTGTCTGAACGGTTTGGTACCGTACTAGCGTTGACCACATACAGGCATTTTGCTATCAGTTGATTTTTCGGTATCAAGGACCCACAAAACATGTTAGAGGAAGTAATGTACTATATATAGGAAGAAGGTTTATTCACATTTGTATTACCAGGACCCAGCAATAAAAGTTTTTTCAGTCGAAAATTTGCCGTTTTTCGGCGCGGGATGAGAGTACTTTCTCTTGAAAACTGTAAGGGCGAGGATGTAAAAAGCTGGTACACTCATGCTATTAATGAAAAGGTCTCAATCTCCTCCAGATTTCAGCGAGAGGAACCAATTTCAACGTACGAGTTATTTAAAACTTTCCACGTCCCCCCAGCAAGGCGCTAATAGAACAAACAGCATCCTCCCAGTTCCTGCAAACTCTTCCCGTGTCTCAACACGGCATCGGAGAAAAACGTGCATCCCAGTTGGCAAGCCGGCGTCTTCGCCCCGGCCCTCGCCCGCTCTTCCCACTTGATCCCGCTCCTCGGCCAATCTTGGCGCTTCGTCCCCTCGACGCGTCGTTTTCCGCGCCGTCGCCTCGATGCAGCCGCCGCCGCCGTCGCTACGAGCCGCCACCTCGTCTCCTGCGCCTTCCTTTTGCTCCGTCATCACTCCGCGACGTCTTCGAATCTCCTGCCTCAGCTCGCTCTGAAAATTATTCCTAACGGTCATAAACAAGCACAGGCTGGTTCAGAATGAATGTTACTAACTTCTAGTGCAAGCGAAGATTATCCGCATTTGACAATGAAAAAACTTATATAATGAAGTTCCAATTCTTTTTTTTTTCTTTTATAGCTTGTCCCTCATTTAAATGCAACTCAACTTGCTCTCCTGTTTGGTGGTTACACGAACTTTCAGGGGACGACTCCTTATTCCTAAAGGTCATAAACAAGCACAAGCTGGTTCAGAACGAATGTTACGAATTTCTAGGATAAGTAACAGAAAAAGATTTTCCGTATTTGACAATAAACAAAGAATTATAAAATGAAATTTCAACTCTTTTTCTTTTATAGTCTGCCCCTTTTTTGAATGCAACTCATCTTGCACTGATGTTTGTAGGTACACGAACTTTTAGGGGACCACCTTTGAAAAGTTATTAGTGTTTTTAGTGTTCATTTCTGACACAAAAGCCGTGTGGTATGTCTACCCAATAAGGAGCGCGCTCCAAAAAATGAGTTGTGTATATTCGTTATATTAGATTTTCATTGGCAAACAGTAATTAATTTTTGCCCTATTCATGCCCTAGAAGTTTGGAACATTTATTTTGATAAACTTTTTAAATTTAAGTTAGGCCAACGAATTAATTTCTTCTATATTGTCAGTTCATTTAAGCATGTCAAATTATCTAAATGTGTGTCTTGGTACTGTAACTTGTTTGAAAATAAGAGTTTATTCGGATATGATCATTCATTTTCATCTTTTATCATCCTAATTTCACCACCACCATCTCCTTTACAACTGTACGCCATTACGCTAGTACACCATTACGCCAGTACAGTTGCTGTCATTGCAACCACTGATTTCACTGCGATGTCGTTGCAATCTTCTATCTTCTGCTGTTTCCTTCCCTTTTTTTCGACTTCGTCCGGATATATAATATATTCCCGCGTATAAGAACGGATATTACTTCATAATGTTCATTTAATATATGAGATAAATATTATTACAACATACAATATTTTTGTTAAACATAAAAGTATTATCAGTCACATTGCCACAATCTCTAGTGGATGGGTTATTGCGACTGTTGTTATACAGCTCTCTATTGGATATTGTAACAGCATGTTCTTATGAGTGACCGCACTATCGACAGTAAATTTCTGTTAGTGGCTTTACAATAGTTAGGCGACGCAATAGGATGTTCGATGCTATTTGGCTTCGCGGACTATGGCTAAATTTACGAGTCCCTTTACGAGTAGTGTGTATCTATATTATCATTAAGTGTGATTGGAACTTGGCATGCATGACAGTATCACCATCAATCGCGAGAATTTGCTCTTTGTAATAAAACCAGTTGAAGTGTATTTGCGTTCAATCAGGTTGCTATTTACTGACATTTTGTTCTCCTTTTCAGTGAAGGAATCCTTCGAATTAAGAGACCGACAGACACAGATTTGGTAAGTATATCATTGCACTCACCTCGCGTGTTTTTGTTTGGTTCTGATACGTCAATTCGTAATAACATTCAATATAACCACATACTGGCATCGAACTTCAAGTCGAGTAATCCTCGGTTAACTTAGTCTGCCATTGTCAGTAATAGTCATTGCCTCTCATCCCTTCGGCCAGGGGTTCGGTGCCGTTTGGTACCCGGTGTTCCCAGACGGTCACCCATCCAGGAATCTGCGGTGTCTCGATTGCTTAACCTCCGTGACTTAACGAAAGGGAGTTAAGCAATTCTGCTAGCGACGCCGGCCAACGTTAGCCTGCGTCTATTCGCTTGCATTTAAGTCCTACATTCGCATGCATCTTCGAAGACCTACCACCACTGGAATTCTGTCCCGCCGCCGCACCGCTCCTCGTCTCTTCCCAGCTACCAAATGCCCCAATTCCGCCGGTCCCCTCTCCTCCCCGTCGTTTCCTTGTTCGTCGTGGCAGCCCCGGCCGTCCTCTGACGCTGCTCATGCCACAGCCTCCCTCCCCTCCGACACTATTAGGAGTCCGCCGCACCCACAGTCTCGCCGGAACAGACGGGATGAGCATTCCGGCGCAATATCTAGCGGATACGCCTTCGCCCGCTGGGGTTCGGGTGCGATCTCTGACCAATCTAGCTGGAATTTGTGGGCATAATGCGAAATCACCTCAGATTTTTGCGTAATTTTGCCCTACATATTTCCACTATTCCTACATCATCATTGTCGCTATCATCTATTCGTTAGATCATCACTCATTGACCTCAGTGATCTTAGTAGTTGAAGGGCCATTAATTCTAAATAAAATAAAAAATATGTAAAAAATATAAATCTTGTAAATAATATGAATAATACCGAGATAGATGGTGCAGGCCATCAACTGATGTCAATGCAGTGCCTCTGACAGGGAGTCCCGACGGCGTGGCACCATTTTCGACACTAACTACACAGCTAGATCGAATTCAGGCGATGTCTGGAGATTTCTAGCGGCCGGCTGCTCTGATCGGAAGTTTTCAATGTTGTTTCTTTTTTTGCTAATATCAGGCGAAAGCCGGAGCAGTGCCGTAACAAACGGGCCACGGATCGCGCGATCTTTTCTTCCTTTCTTTGTCCTATCCTCACCCCTTACTTACACAATTTACCCTTGCAGAGGTTACACCACCAAACATGTCGGGAGACCTGTCGAGAACTTAGCGTTTTACTCTGCTGGGGCGGTGCCCTGTTTGTGGGAGGTACCTTCTTGGGGAGAACACCGCTAGTCGACGGGCAGGTCGGCATCGTATATCACCATCCACTGGGGAAAATCACCACCTCCTCCCAAGGGAAAAACATGCACTACACTTACGGAACTAATGACCTCAGCAGTTGACCATCAAATCAATCAGTCAATAAAATCAGTCAATTAAGTCACCAGGAATTACCAATCAATCAGTCAATGAAATAAATAATATTAATAAAATATATCACAATATTCGACGTCCTTCCTCATTGGTCCATCTCCACCGCCTCAGGCAGCCCCAGCCACCTATTTTATTGGCAGTCATCTCGCCCTCCCCCATAACTCGTCATCTGTCTGTGCAGACGCTGCCACCGCCACGAACACCGCCGTCATTATTTTTGCACTCGTAAATTGTCACCGTTATAACTTTCGCCATCGCTTACGTGTGAGTAGTTGCAGTTGTTGCCATCGCCTTTCAAGGGATTCCTTCTATTCTTGCCTCCGTCGTCGCCGACATTACAGCTGCGGGCGTCACCATTGCCTTCGCCGTCACTACAGAGAGAATTCAGTTGCGGTGACTGTCACCACTACCTTTAATTCCACGTCTTTCTCCTCTTCACCGAAAGTCACTACCATCGATCCAAATGTCACCATCACCGCCTCTGCTGTATCTGCGCTCGTACAGACGTATTTCCTGCCGGGGTTGCCATCGCCAACCCATCGCCAGCGATTCTACGCTCAAGCACCCACCAACATTTGAAGCCGCATTCAGTATTACCATCGCTAACACCATCGCCACCTGTTTCTACGTACGTGCAGCCGCACTTGTCGCCAATTCTACGAGGCTTGCTATTGCCATCGCCACCGCCCTTTTGCCGTCGCTGAGGCCGCCGCCGCCGTCACCTGCCGGCGGCAGCGCGTCAATCTCGAGGCTCTAATTGGCCCATCACTGCTTCCGGCGGGTGCGGCGCGGCGCTGTGCGTGGTAGAAGCCGCGGGCGAAGGCTGTGTGGCGCAGTGGCTCCACATGCGATTCTGAGCGGTCAGTCCTGCGTGACCTTAGAAGCCTCTGGCGAGGCCATGCAAATTGGATGTGTAATGGATGTGGCGCGCTAGAAACCTCGGGTGACCCGAACTGACGGACCGTGTAATTTGGAGTTAAAGAGAATTGTTGGTAAAGTTAAATTGTAGACAATATTTTAACGTAACTTGTGATAATATAGTTGTGTCTAAACGCCGTAGAAGTTAAAAATGATTTAAACTATTATTTTTTTAATTGATCTCGCATTTCATTCGTATTTTTTAAACATTTAATAACAGACTTGTGAGATGGAAGTGTAGAACAAGCACCTTGAATCTAGTGCGCGTGAATAGCAACGTGGAATGAAATAATATTAATGTATAGATTGAATACGTTTTTGTATCGCTCACATTTCTCTCTCAAAAACGTAAACCTCGTCCTCTGCTTCGTCCGCATGAAATCTGATTAACAAAAGCAATATTGGTTAGATATTTGTAGAGATAATAAGTTTACTGGCAAATCTAGGTTCTCTCTGACCAATTTTTTTTTAATTATAGAGATATATATTCGGAAAAGAGTAAAATAATGTAGAATCATATGTGCTTCGTAATGTTCGGTTCTTCATTACTTAGTAATTTTTACGAGAAATATTAAAATGATAGTTCTTGAATAGTTGTGTTATGAATAAGATACTTCCTTTAAAGGTAACAAAAAATGAACTCATGATGAACATTAATTCTGAAGATGTTCCACAATCTGTTTCATCAGGGTTATGATGATTCGCGTATGTTTCAATGAGATTATTAAATTTGTATTAGATACTGATTATGATGTCTCGGTGGTTGAAAATCCTGATTTTAATTATCAAATAATTTAAATAATTTCTTACACACTGTAAATATACTTTTAATTACAAAATATAATAGAAACATTTAGAATTATGATTTTAAAAATGTAGTTACGTTGAAAATAATATGCAAGTATTTGAAAATATGATGTTGAAAGATATGGACTGTGCCCAAATTTTAGTAATAAATTTGTATATTAGTAGTAGAATTATTAATAGTAGAATTCGTACATACGGCTATAAATCCTTCATAAAAACAAGAAGTTTACATCGAAATATCCACAACTAAATAGTAAAAAAATTAATTTATATATTTCGATCCATATATAATGTATTTGGATGATCCAAAACGTCCATCAAGGCAAGGTCGACTTAAAATAAAATTGCTGCCACTAGTGGTGATTTCACGATGGGATCTGTTTAACCCCCTGGAGGTTCGGATGCGAATTGAAAGGCTGAGTGGCATGGGAGCCCTTGGGGACTGAGGGACCAGAATAATTTCCCAAATCGGCACTACGTCGCATTTGGGATTTAAACTAGTACTATCGTGCTAGTTACTTGCTAAACCCAATGATTTTGAACAGAGATTCTGAACCTCCCTTGGGCTCCGCGTACGTGTCCAGTATCACGTGAAGTCGAAATATAAAATACTAAGCAATCATCAAGTACTACGAAGGAGGTCAACTTATTTAAGTAAAATATTAAAAGTATTTAATTATCATAACACCGTAATAAAATTCCGTACTATGTGCAGTGTTTCAATGCATCTCATTTAATTTTTAAAGTAATTTTTCGTTGTTAATTAAATCCAAATACGAACACCCGCTTGGGAGATACAACCCGCAAACGACTGTCTGGATCACACTATTTTTGATTAGACTGCTCTTAAAAATTCCTTTTCCAATTCTGAGATCAAAGTGTTTTGATAAGATTGTAAGTTGGGCCATAATCCCTTTTTCTCAAAAGTCATTAAAGTCGTTCAAGCCATCAAGGAAGGCTTAGCCATCAAATAGTGTTGCTTGAATTTTCTATAGATAGTATGAATGATCTTTATAAGTTGTATTATGTACTATTATAACATCCTACTTACAATATTCATCAAAGGTTGCCACCAGGTAGCTACGTATTTTCTAAGCTATAAAACAATCGCAGAAAATTGTTCAGTGATGTTTGAAACGCAACTATTTCGTAGTTTCATAGCATTTCATAGCAATTGAGTAAAACTAGGTGGAAGTAATTTACAAAATAAATGCATGTTAATGTAATAATAATATCAACTACAACAATGATTAATTTCGTATTACATTCGATAGCACTACATTACACGGCGAGACAGCACTGCATACCCTTGCGCCTCACGACATTGCACTTCATTGTCCTACGTTTCAGTACTCTCCAGCGACGTTCACAACACTTCTCTGAACTGCATAACACTTAGGTTGCTTAAATTTCAATTCATATTCTGAACTTGCTTAATTAAATTTTACTAACCATTCTAACATATTTCTAAGCCTACGAACATTGCGAGGAATAATTTTCAAAATTGTTGCCAGCGAACTGTTTCAATCTCTTGTATTCCGTATAACGAATGAAAATTTCTCTACATTCCTTTTCTAATATTTTGGCACGAATTTTTTATTACTTTTGTGGCCCCCTCTATCGAAATACGTTGGTTTCTTTCTACTGTACTGTGAATTTCCTGTCAAGCCGGTTGGCCACCCTACGATTTAAATAAAACCCAAAGCCTCGCTTTCATTCTTGTTTTCGAGCGGTTACATGATTGAATTAATATGTATTTCTCGTACGCAAATTTGAAGGCTTTCGTTTGAATTCTTTCTTGATTTACTTTGTAAGTAAGTCTGTATGGGCCCCAACAAACCAATCCATATTCTATAATAGGACGGACAAGAGACGTAAGATGTCAATTCTTTCGCACTTGCCGTACATTTCTTTGATGTTTGCATTACAAAATGTAACGAGTTTTACGACTCTTAACTTGCTTTATGTAATTTTTCCACCCTGACTTCCTATCTCATTGAATACCAAGATACTTAAATAATAAAAAATAGTTTGCGTCATTTAGTACTGCTTTTAGCACTGTTTCCATTATTGCCTCTAATCTGCCCGGCATGAATTTCACTAACACTCCCGTAGTCACAAGGTAAACTTCATTATTTTACGAGATCATGTTTACGACTTGTTTATTAGACATTTTTCTTTCAAGAAGCGACCACATATAATCTATAGGGTTAATGTCATAGAATTTAGGAAATGTAAGAACTTGTTTTTTCGAGTTGTAGAGCAGCGACAATCCCTATTTATGATCGAATATCGCTTTGTTTCGGGTCACTGTCATGCTGGAGCAGAAAGTTATTTCCAAAACTAATTTCAGCACATTGAGGAGATTTTCCTTTAAAATGTGAGAATAGTACTGTAACGTGTGTCCCATCAAGCCATCGCCTACATGCAAACGACTCATTCTTGAGGCATTCACGCACCCCTAGATTACAACGGAACCGCGACCATGTTTCACTGCAAATACAAGATGTTGCTGGTCCAATTTTGCATTAAGGTCCTTACCATGCATCACTCGTCGTATCCCAAAACCTTTTTTTTAAATGAATCTAAATTCCAAATTTGATACTCGTTTGTAAAATTTAAACGTTTGATGTGATTTGTTATACTTACCTAGAACATTTTCCGGGCATATCCTTTTCCCCTACAAATATTGGTGTCTGTACTAGCTGATACAACTTCACGTTTCTGAATTACTCTCTGAATTTCGCAGATCACATTTTAGAACCCTTCTTCATTGGGGATGATTTCTCATTGTTTTATGAACACAAAACATATCAATTATTGATTGCACTGCTGAACAAGTTCATATATCTTTTGCAAAGATTTGCACTTAATGAGTAAATTTCTAATATTACTTTTCGCGTAGCGCCACTAGTTTCTATTTGGGTGCTCTTCACTTTCATCGCCAACGATGTCCTGACAAATTTCTACCGTCGATGAACCTTGCTTTGATACTAAACAGAGCTACATCGCGTTTCGTAAATCATTGAACTTTAGTAAATCCATTATCAGCAACTTCAGCTCGCTTCATTACTTCAAGAGTACGATCATTCTCTGTGTCTAGTCTGGATGCCTTCCGCCCCCGACCTTGACGTGCCTGCTGTAGAGTGATGTCAACTGTTGCCAACTGATGGCAGTAGAAAGCCTCGCGTGGCATGCCACGAGCTTATCAGCGCAACAAGAAGCTTGAACAGAAAATATCATTAGTGTTGCATTTTCGCACTGGATTTTCCTATGACGATTGTACATCGAAACCTGCAACAGCGTTGTCGAAAAGGCTGTCCGTAATTTCATCCTGATTGTAATAACGTTTCCCTGCATCAAAATATTGTAACTCACAACTAAAATATAGTTTTGTATGTTTGGTGCACCGCCGTCGAGCAATTCACTTAATATTCGGATTGTAGCACCAATGGAGGTGAATGACTTAAGACTAGAAGATTTCGAAACATTGAATATGATCTCAAAAGGCAGTGACAGTAGTTTACAGAGTTCTCGACAGTTCATAATTTCAAACTTAAGGTAAGTGATATGCGAAAAGATGAAAATTTGATAAATATCTTACGAGTTTGCCAATGGGATTCGCTAGATTCCTATTTTACCAATTTTGTGAAAATTGATTAGAAAAGCCTGTTCAGAAATATAAAAGTTAAAATGCCAATAACCATAACAACACGAAACGTACATTAACTTATTGATCTAACGCGCAACAAACCGTATCTTACATGTTACTCCATTTTAACTACTGCACTCTCGTGGTCAGATTGTTAACTGCTTGAAGGAGATAATTCATTTTGCCATTCGTACCACTCAATCTCACGGGTGGCAACAACCTTCACATCTGATATAATATTTCGCTTGAAAACTGTTGACTGACAATATGTTGTTGAAAAAATGAAAATTTTTGCCATTTTGTGACCATGACCTCATCACCAGGTCTCTAGACTATAGACTTCTCTTTATTTTGACGTAATTCTTACCCTGTGCATTTCTTTTTAATTCTACGTGACCAATATTTTAAAGTTACGATGACAATGTTTTAGTATAAGGATGAATGATGAAAAAAACTTGGCGTGACGTGCATTCGCCAATCACATACTCCATTTGGTATGATCAGGATTTTTTAGTATTTAGATACACGTATAATTTATTTGCGGATATAAAATATAAAAAATACAAAGGTATTGTCTTGAATTGATCTCATCGAGATTCTCTTTTTGACCCACTGCGCGAAGCTGGGCTTGTGGAGGGGAGCTGAGGGTGGTCCGTCAGGCGTTGCGCCCGCGCTTCACGCCCGGGTGTGGTGTCTAGTGAGCGTGAGAGTGGGATAGGAAAGGGGGATGGATGAAGAGACCGGGGGGACCGCCCTGTCCGCTCGGAGCCAAGAGTTATTTCCAAAGCGACTTTTTTTATTACATACTAATTATTTTTCTTTCGTAAATACATAGATCAGTTAAACTATTTCATATGCTATAGTTCGCTTACAAATATTTTAATTTCCTAATCTTGAAACTATCTCTAATTACAGCAAGGGTTAGGTATCTACAATCAAGATCTACTGTTAACAACTATTCCCAAATATACTTAGAATGGCATCATATGGGTATTGGTTTTTGAGGCGAGTTGGAGTATGCTATGTTGAGTCGAGGTTGTAGTGGATAGCGTGTAGTATAGAGATCAGGTTTGAGTAAATATTATTGGAGAAGTGGGCTATGTGTTTAGTGATGGATGTTATATTCAGTTCTTTGTGTAATTATTTGTTGGATTCCCAAGTGACATATATCCATAATACACAAATTTTCAGGAAAGGAAAGTATTCGCATACAGCCTGAGTTAAACGAGAAGATAAAGGGAAATAGAGATATAAAATTGGGAATTCATTTTTTAGTTACTCTAGGAATTGACTTGATGCGGGGTATGAACCTGTGTCCATAAAGCCACCACGGCACTTTAGTCGAGTTCCCTTGAAAGGGACTTTCAAAGGACACAATTTGTGTGGGATTCATAATATCTTTTAGTGGTTTAATACATTGCGGTTGCTTGTGTTGCATCTGTGATGATTTTTTGTTCTCAGATTTTTCCAAGAACCCACGTTCCTATTGTCGTATACTCGGTATACTTAGCGAGTGTTGTTCAGTGTAATCGAAATAGTGGAAATGTGAAAAAAATCTTGATATTTATTTCTGATGTGAAGATTAATTTTAATTTCTACTAACTGGAAAGAAACATTCTTTTTTATCTTGTGAGTTTATATTTCTATTTACCTAATAATTTTACACGATCCTTTTGTATTTTTAATGATTTTGTTCGGTGTAAGCCAATTGGTTGCCTAGTGTTTCATATTGCAATCCTACAATTCTAAATATCGTAATATAGTTCATTCCTTTTTCTATTACTTTTTCTAGATTTTATAAAAAAACGAAGTGATTAAATAAAATGTGGCCTGCCATCAACAGCAAAATTTTTATTTTTTTGAAATTTTACACATAACACATTAAGGGTTTCTTTGATTTTGCTTGACCTCGCAACGTTATCTGTTAATGAATAATGGTGTATCGTAACAAGAAAATAGTTCATTAGGTATTAATGCATTTTTATCTTCAACTTGCGAAATCCGGCAGACATTCTGCCCTTCATCTTCCTCTTTATCCTTCCCTCTCCCTTTCTCCCTTTCTGTTCTCCGTCTCTCCTCTCCCTTCCTCTCTCTCGCTCTCTCTCTCTCTCTCTCTCTCTCTATATATATATATATATATATATATATATATATATATATATATATATATATACAGCGAGAGAGAGAGAGAGAGAGAGAGAGAGAGAGAGAGAAAGATTGAGATTGTGTTCAATTTGCGTTCTTATAATCGAGTTAACAAATGTAATCAATATTGAGTAATTTAATTCTTGAATGAAACCATGAAATAATATTCTATTCAAATGTGTATTAAAATACCTATATTACTAATCTGCAATAAGCGTGAAAATTGATATAAATCTAAAAATACTACGCGCCATGAGAGGTGTGTTCATTTAACAATAACAGTCTTCGCAAATACTGCATCAACAGTAAAACACATTAAGAATTAAATAAGTTGCAACACATGAATTGGAAAATTTTAATGGCGGGTAGCCTCCTCCATCAAGTCGTAACGCTGCAGCAGATCAGCTGTAACGTAAATTGTGGCGCGCTGTATATGATTCGGCGTTGATGACGCGACTTGATGGAGAAGGCTACCCGCCATTAAAAAATTCCTATTCATGTATTGCATTAAGGAATAGCAATGTTTTTCAATTCTTAGTGTGTTTTACTGTTGATGCAGTATTTTCGAGGACTGTTATTCTTAAAATACTTAATTTGTTAGTCTTAAACGAAAGTTTAGTTTGATCTTGAGCAGTGTTCCATTGGTGACCAGCAACAAGTACACTGAAAAGTGATTTTTCTGAACTACTCTAAAAAAAGTGATAAATCCGATGAATGAAGGAGATGAGTGGTGGTTTGCTTTTGCCTTTCACACCTTAAACTTGAACAGAAAGTCATCATTTCATACCGATGTCATAGCCCTAGGCAGAGTGGTTGTTCCCTCGGCCGCCTCCTTTATATTTAGGTCTGTCTGGCTCGACTGTTTGTGAATTAATTCATAAAGGGTTTTGGCTTTTCAAATTTTATATACAACTTTTTCTGGGAAGTATTTTGACACCCATCCGCCCACCGCGATGGAACTTCGCCATTCGACGATGTCACTAACCGGTCCGAGAGCTGTTATTTCCTCGAGTGGCTGGGAGCACCCGTTGGGGAGTGCCACGCGAGCTGCTTGATGGTTTCGCGTGTCGGCTGAGGGCGGATTAAGGGCGCGGTCTCCTCCAAGGGCGAGCGGCGAAGGGCTTGCCGGGACGGTGGAGCAGTGGGTCCGGGGGTGGGGAGAGGGGCAGTGATTAAGGAGGGTTTGTGAAGAGTGGCCACGCCCGCAGCGGCCCCTGAAACCTACGCTAACTCCTGCCGGCGGGGCCGTAACTCAGGGTCAATGATCTACCAATCGTCACGACAGTCGGAGGTTTAGAGCAGTGATGTGTAGAGCCCGGAAGTTTTATTTTATGTACGAAAATGGGAAACAAAAGACATTTCTTTTTAGCTAAATCGGCATGGAAAAGGGCATATATACTAGAATAGGGGAGAAAAAGCCATGTAATTATATGTACCTTGTGACATTTTTTGTTTCCAGCCAATTAGTATTATTTTCTATTTTTTTCATAAAAAATTATAAGACTTACTTCCCTGAAAAAACCTTGCTTGAGAACAAAATGTCTAAATTTGCGTAGTATCATTAAGGAAACGTACAAAATTTTGAGTTTATGTTTATTGTAAAAAAAGATATTACATTTAAAATCAATAATTTATTTTAACCAAAATTCTACAAATTGATCACAAGGAGCCCAGAAATGTGTTGTTTTGCGAGAAGTCCCTAAATAAAGTCCCCATCATCTCTTCATTGTATACATCATACGTTCCCCTATAGCGATGTTGAAAATGTTGGATGTTCTTATGAATGCGCTTTCTTTGCTACCCGGAATAGGCATCCATGTTCTCTTTGAATCTGTCAAGGTGGGTAACAAGGATATGTATTTTGAGAGACATCCTGCAGCCTATTTTACGGTACTTTTTAATCAGAGTCTCAAAAAATTCAACATAGTTCTCAGCTTGACAATTTCCAAGGAAGCCTTTAACTACTTAAACCAAAATGATCCATGCCTCATTCTCCTTTGCTTGAGAAGCTTGGAAAACGGGACCGTCAATAACTTTCTTGAACTGATGTCGAACTAGAACTCCAGTTTTCACTTTTGCTTTGAAAAGCTGTGGAAACAGATGTGTTAGATCCTTGAATACTGTATATTTCTCGTCCAACGCTGCTACAAATTGCTTCATCAGTCCGATTTTCTCAAGACAAATGTGGTATTAGCATCTTTCGATGGTCTAGAAGTGGCTCCCATGTAATGTTGTGATTTCCCACAGTGAACTCAGTACGTTTAGGCAAACATGGTGTGCTGTAGTATTATTAATATCAAGCGTATGAAAAAGACAGTAATTTATATTCAAATAAAACTTTTTTAACACGCCCTACGCTGTTTTTCGTGCTTGTTTATCGCAAGCGAAACATCGGGAAGCGTGTGAGAAAAATCGCGAAGCGTGTGCGAAACAGCTGTATCGATTCGCAATTGTCTTTCGTCGTGACGACGTATTTGTTTATTGTTTACAAATAACAAGTGTTACGAGACAGACTGGAATCTATTTATTTTTATTCAAGTAAAGTATTTCTAGTTATTTGATATTTAATTTATATTCCTTTACTTGACGTATTTCGTTTCGCTCACGGCGTGTTGAAAAATAGTATACGCAACACAGGGCAAAGTAATTCCCGCACTCGTCACCGAGTGTAGCGAGAACGACGAATTCGACTCGTGCGTGAATCACCTGTTTCGCTTCCTTGTTATGTGAACTACTATTTGACAACTGGAAAAAATATTTTAAAAATTAGGTTCCAAAAGAATAGAAATAATGCAGAAGTTGACAGTTATGTAAATATAATTGGGACAGCCACGAAAGCAAAGTTTCAGGAACATATTTTACGCAATATTTTTGTTTTGTTTCTCTTATGAAACAGGTTAAACTTTTTAGACAGCAGAAATGTTTCTCATTATTTTACTTCATACCAATTAAAAATTAAAGTAAACTTTATATTTTTTCACTCTTTTACGACGTTTTGAGCACTTTTGCACTTCAATCTTCAGGTCGAATGAAATAATCCAATTCATCTTAAATCCGGAACGTATAACATTAAGTTGAGTTGTGGATGATTAGCATATAGAGGATGATTCAGTCCTCGTTGCTAATGCGCTGAGACCTTACCCCATATGTAATGTACAGAAATCGGATACTCTTTTTGGTTTAGTTTTGTAAATAATTAACGTTAAACTTGGGACTATACGCTTGTGCTCGTGTAAACCGGGCTAAGGCAAATGAGCAAGCGTCTTCACCTCGAATTAGGGCTCGCCACTTCTCTGGAAAACTCAATGGCTAATAGTATCCGAGAAGCCCCGGAAGCGAAAACAAAGCATATATCGCACGAGGTCAACACAGAGTCCCTCATATGGCGAGCAATTCATGCGGAGAGATTACAACTTTTCCATTACCAGCCGGTGCAGCATATGTACAGTAGACACGTATAACGTCATTTCCAAGTCTCTAGGCATTTCCTGTGCAAAGGAGGCGTTCAGTATCTGGCTTTTATAACTCCGGTTACCCCCAACGCTTTTGGAGCTGGGTAATAATAGAATAATGAAAAAACCGAGTTTGTACTGCCCAGTCGAGGATCGCGATGACCTTCTTCAGCGCATCGAATGTGTGCGGCAGAAATAAAGGTACCCAGCAAAGTTGTGCGCGTCACGGTGGCGGTGCAGCGCAGATGCCTATATTGCGTTCACGCAAGAGGAGGCCATTTTCAACGCTTGAAGAGCCCCTGTTACACAAGCTGAAAAAGCGGAATTTCGGGTGCATTGGCAAATTTAAACTATCGTAAATAACACTAAACTAATTGGAGAGATCCTTCATTCGTTACATAAGTTCGTTACATCCTTACATTCGTTACTAACATTCGTTAGATAAGAAGGCAATAATAGCAATAGGGAACAACATTTAATGTAATATTTGGGCTACCTATTTTGCAAAAAATGACCAATAAAAAAATTTTCAAATCAAAATTTTGGAAAGTGTTTCCATTATTTCCTTTTGCACTCATGATTAACTTAGTGTACTCTAACACCAGATTCCGATTGCGCAACGATGACTAAATCACCCGGTATGCACAAACTTACTGTTAATTCGATTAAGATATTTTTAAGATCCAACTGAAGATGTCTCTTTCTATTGGTATATAGTGACTCGAGAAGTTAATCCATTTTTTAAAATGACTTTAATGTTTTGAAAATTTCTTAATGTTTTTGAAATTGAGAAAGCTATATCTAGGGAAGATACATTTTTCATTACCAATTTCAGAAAGTAGAGCTCGGCGTTTTGTCACTAGCAGTCCTCTTGCTAGCGGACGTATGTTTGAGAAATAGATTGAAAGTGAAACACTCGCTGCACAAAAGTCAACCTAAACTACTTTGGGTATTGCGAAGTTATGAAAATGAAAAATCATTACAGAGACTAAATTTAATATTAAACATTGGTTTTATAGAGCATCAATCCCATACTTCGATTTTAACTACTTATAAGTATTTAAAGGCCCCATTCAGATTTACAAGCAACCGTTAAACTGCCAATGTAATAAAGGTTTGAATTTTTCACTAACGACTGGCACAAACATACTGCATTAAATTTTTTCACAGTTTGAGTAAAAGACACTTAAAAATGGCACTGAAAAATGGCAATGGCATGTTCGTTGAACGTTCTGAATTTGCGAAACTTACAAACAATGCTAGAAAGTTTGTGCTGTTGTAAATTCTCTAGTTTCTCATGAATACCTTCGCTGAATCATGAAGATCTTTATTACTTCTTTTGTCATGTTTTTCTAATATTTATGAACAGCATCAATAAAATAATGCGAGAGGAACTGCTAATCATAGGCTGCGGAGCAAATAACAATAGTCATAGCCAGTAGCTATCTGGAATAAGCGTGAATGGGAATCCACAGGGATTTTTTCACTCGAGTGATTTTCGCCCCTTGTACTATCGCGCAATCGAAGTGATTTCCCTAATGTTATAATATTAAACCTACAGAAGTTTAGATATCAATTTTACTGAAATATGCCATTCTTTGTGGTCAGATGTGGAATAGTTTACAAGTTCTCAGCTGTAGGCAGAAATAAATATCTACTCAATCAGTTTGTTCATAAATCGAGCATAAATCATCGGTCTCTAAAGTGTTTTCAACGTCTCCGTCTCTGTTCTCCATGAATGTTAATTTAATTAGAATTGAATTTGCATTCGTAAAATTGACGAGACTTAAGCCATTAGTCTTACTTTACCACCTAACCGCTTAATTAGAGACCCGCGAATGATTGAAATGTCGGACGGAAAGTTTTCTCGACTTCGTTTGATGAATGTAGAGTTGTTTTACACCAAAAAAAACACGACTAAAACCGAGGGTTTCAATGTCTGGAATGAAATGGAATTCATCGTTGAATGATCTATCTTAGTCACCAGGAATCGATCCTGCAACTTTTTGCACTCTTGGAGTCAATGAGAAATCCAACGTCAAACCCTCGCCGGATATTGGCTCTTTTGCGCCTTTGTAGACATCTATTCTGTTCTCAGATACTCTTCTTCACAAAAGAAGTTCCTGTGATGATTTTTGAAATTCGTACACTTTCACGATGGAGTTTTACGCTGGAGTTTCTGTTCAGCTGTATTGGAGAAGCTCCACTGTAACAAGAGTGTCATGATTTCTAACAAATTTTATGACTATACCCTTTAAATTATTTTGATTTTGACTTTACACAATTGGAAATACTAGATGATTAATAAATTCTTTCGATTTTCTTTCTTTATCCATATATTGCATTCTGGAGTTCAATGGTAATTTAAGAGAAAAACCAAAAACAATTGTAAACAATTGTAATTTGCATTTATTAACGTTCTCTTATAGTACTGAAAAGTTCATAATATCTCACAAGACATTTCCTCGTCAAAGATTTTAAGCAAAACGATCCTATCATAAACTGGATGTAAATGTTGCAAGTGAGGATGACACTCCTCATAAACTTCTTAATGTAGTGTATACATTTTGCTGTGGACTTCGAGTTCTGTGTATTTTTTTTTATTCAGTCATTTAAGTTGTTAATCCTGTTATCAAATTGAACACAAGAACTAAATTGTTTAATTACATTTAATTATTTGTTTAAATTCATTTTGGGGGAGAGATAAGAGCAGTGCATCAGTGGTTCCTGTTAATTTGAATACTCTGCTTTTCAACTAATATCATTTTAACTGCGCATTTTTCGCATGTACAAGAGATACGGTCGTTAATTTTTTCATTTGCTCAGTGAACGAAAATTACTCATTTTAGAGCCATTACTATGATGATAAGAGCTTTATATTTCTGCTCAAATCTGTATCTCGGAGCAGTTTACCCTTGCTGAAAATAACACTTTAAAACAAACTCGTAACGATCCTGCGGACGGAAAAGCAGAGCCGTTTCATCGCCTATTTCAATGACTGAGATTCTTACGGCGATAGCAATGATTCTATCATTGCTCCTGAACAAGTTCAATCAATTGTGCGGTCATTTATTGACTACCGAGCAGCAGGTGTGATGATTATTCTTATAACATTAACCATTCCTCATCTTATTAGTAATAAAAACGTATGCTAATACGTCAGTTCTTTACATAAAACCAATAACGCATTCCTAGCATGTCCGTATTCTAAGAGTCTTAATCTTTCATTTTCATCCCGAACTCAATGAGTTTTTTGTAGATTTCATAGTCTGGTTCCTGGTTCTATTCTACTATTTTATAATCAGTACGTTGAAAATGGATTAATGCTGCTAATGTGCTCAATATTCTCATTATTATTATTACTATTGTGATGATCGTAAAAATTTATTTTCCTGTATGTATTGAATGTAGTGATGTTAAAAATATATTGGAGATAGTTGGAGTGATTTCATTAGAATCAAATGCAAACTTCGTTTCACTTTATAACACTCTCTTTTCTATCTATCTAAACTGAAAACTCGAATATCTTATTTGCGTCAAAGAGGAATATTACTTTCTGTTCCCATCAGAGCGTCTCCTGGGAGCTTTCTGCTTTCTTTCTTCGAGAGGGGCGTGCCACCCCGCTTGAAAACGCCGTCGATGGGCGAAATGTCAGCCGGGCGCCCTGGGGGGACGTGACGCGGTCGGGAGCAGCCGAGAACATCACCTCTTCGCACGTTCCGAGAAACCCGACACGGAAGGTCCTTCGATCACGACGCCCGGATCGGCGCGACGACTAGCGTCCGCCGCCGCCGCCGCCCTGCCACCCCCGTTACCACGGCCACCGCCGCCCGGCCGCCGCCGCTCGGCCGCCGCCCCCGCCGCCGCACCCGCCTCTCCAGTCGCCCATGACGCCCCCTGCCCCCGTCGTCCCGCGCCCCCACCGTCTCTGCCCCCCACTCCCGCCGCCGCCGCGTCGCCGCCGGCGCCAAAGGCGTCGCCTTGGCAGCCCCAATGCCGCCCCCGCCGCCCCCGCCCACATGGCTCTTTCACAATGAACTCTTTGGACCGACCCCGCGTCCTTCTAGCGCAACACAAAGAAGGCCATGGAAGGCCCCGCTGTCTCAAAGCGAATGCGAGGGTGCCGTTAGCTTATATGGAAGCTGTGTTCTCGATTTACTTGCACTATATTTTTGGTACACTAAGTGCGTCAGCAAGTAAAGCTGCGATTCGATAACAGGAGGGTTCGTAGCCAGAGAGGTTCTAATGGGATGGTCATCGGAGGTATGGGTTTTGAACACCAGCGATGTAGCTGAGCCATGAAAACGATTCCAAAGGCTTGATGGATATATTAGAGGCCGGTTGCTAATCTGTCCTTTCAACGCTTTCTTTCAACCAATTTCTGATAAATGCTAGACGCTTTAACTTAAGGTTCACGGAACGCGCGCTATCCTACGTTCCCGGCACTTTTCCAACTCCCAACCTTAGTACCGCACGATGAGATGATTCTCCATTACACTATGGCTCATCCACAGAATCTCGATGGTTTTGCAACTCAGTTAGTATGCGGATATAAGTTCAGGGATGGGGATATTGCATATATAGCGAGTTTGATGACATTGCGTTTTTTCATCTTTGGTTTAATCAGGCGGGTATAGCTGGTTTCTCGATGTTTTTTTAAATTAATATTTACATCTTAGTGGTGTTATATAATTTATTTAAATAGTCTAACACCAAATAAACATTCCATATTACACATTGCAACCTATTTAATATATCACATGCATGATTTTGAGTATCCGGTAAAATACGAACAATATAAATACTAAAAGGTAAAATGCTCAGTGTCAATCACAGTTTCACCTATTGAACTAGAGTTAGTTTAATTATAGATGTTTAATTAGAATACTATTTTTTTTTCGCTGAACGTCACGTACTAGTTTTAAACGTTATTTGTGGATAAAAAACTAAAAATTAAAAATTATCCTTTTCGAAAACACGAATAACTGAATACTAATTTCTTTCATTTTCTCGTTTTCAAAGCCAGTTTTGCCCGGTTATTGTATTGTGTTAAAAAGGCTGATGTAACCGAAAAGAAAAAAAACCTGTGAACTAAAGGTTTAACTAAACAAACGGTTTCGGTTATAACCGAAGGATCATCCCCTTCCCCATGCTCGTGCATGGATCTCGTCTGCTACGCCGTCTTTGGGAGGGAGAGTATTCTAGATTTTTTTGCCCCAGATTTGGAGACCAGTGCAGGCGTAATGTATCGCGCTTAGAAGCCGTATCCTATTTCCTCGAAACTCTCCGATTACTTATTGACCGACCGGATGAAAGGTCGCGAGGGCCATCGGGGATGAGAAGTTGCCTTTTAAGGTGGCCCAGTCGTTAAGGCAGCGACTAGCTACTTTATCGGCTGCGCTACGTCGGCTCCGCCATAAAACAAACAATAATTTCGGGCATCAATTTAGTCCTCGTCAAGCTTCCTGCTTATCTTCGGGAGGGGCGTGGGCGTGTCCCGAAGTTCGAAGTCGTTCGATTTGGAGACTCCTGCGGCCGCACTGCAACTAACATCATCACTGCCGAGAGGTCGCGGCACATTGCAGAGTTCGGGAGAAACATGTTTCTTATCCTAGATGCATTAGCTAATGAATGATATCATTCAAGAATTTTAAAAAATTGTGAAACAATATATATATATATATATATATATATATATATATAAAGTCAATTTAGAGAAGTATTGGGGAGGAACTTTGTCGGATAACTCATCAGTGGATGTAAAGACCGAAATATTTTGTTACGGTAATTGCACGATATTTAATGATCATTAACTGATTTCAAATTATTTTGTGCACTTTCGATATTTCATAATTATGGTGAAATTATAATATAATTAAAAACGCAACTATTTTTCCACAAATAAATATTCATGATTTAAATGTTGTAAATTGCATAAATGTTTTCAGTTCATCACCTTGAAATTACGTTTTCATAAAATAATTTTCATAAATTAAAAACGGTGGCTCGCACGCTCTGTACTCAATTAAAATAGATGAACTAAGGACTTTGGTGGACATTTGAAATTTTGGAAATACAGAAGAATGATTTCGGTTTTCAAATGATATATTTTAATTCTAATATTTTAATATAAATGAAAAAAATTCTTAATGAGAAAATAGTTGGGAACTTCAAACTTAAGTATTGTGCATCAATAAATACTTTGGCAATTTTAAAATAAAATATCGGAATATTTACAATTTTACAATATTTTTTATAATATTTACAATATTTACCTCCCATATTTCAACTACAATTTTTGTGTTACCTTTGTGGCGATCCGTTTAGTAGAGACTAGCTTCGCGTTCTATGGCCTCGGGCTTCGAATCCCCGTCGACCCACATGCAATTTGTTGTGGAGAGAAAATGTTCGCGGCAAGTTTTCTAGGGGTTCTCCCGTTTACACCGTCTCCCATTCCATCATTTGCTGCATCATCATTCACATCCTATCAGCATAATCACCTCTCTATGAACTCACTCATCAGCCCCAAATATGGCCAGGTAAGACTCGAGTACCAAAATATTAAGGTAGGCTTAGTGGTGATATTAAAGTCATGGAATAATTTGATATTAATTACACCATTACTTAGTAATGATTCAGTAACAATTTTTTAATAGTTATTGTGGACATCATACACAGTTTACTATTTAATTTGTATTTTTTAATTACGGCATTTTAAAAACAAAGATAAAATTCGAATCCCTGTCGTTTTGGACGCGTTTTCTCCCTAAGTGTGCAACATTGTTTATTTCATTTTCAATAATGCGAAGCTACCACCTTCACCTACAGAGTCTCCCATCTTTCCCTCCCTGCAGCCGACCTGATTCTCCACCCTCCGCGTCGCCGTCCGCTCATCTTCCCCGCGCCGTCGCGTCCGATGCGTCGCCGCCGTCGCCAGAGGGGCCCTTTCTCAAGACGCGCGCCTTTGGCCGAGTCTGCCCGCCGCCTGCCCTCCTTCCTTCCTTCCCGCCCGCTTCCCGCCGGCCGACCTCCCGCGCGCCTCGGCACCCCGCCCCGCCCCCGTCAGAAATTATAAAAGTTAACTCGCCGAGCCGCCGCTGCCGCCTTCGCGGCGAACATTATTCATGGGGGTGTCTAAAGGGCGCCGTCGAGGATCAACGCGTGCATGTGGAAAGAAAGCCATTATTACTTTGGGCGAAACTTCTAGGAATCCTCCAGCCTTGGCTTCCATCAGCCTCCTCCGCCACTCCCCGCCACGTTCCCGCTCGGCGCGCGTTCGCGGCCACCGTGTTGCGCGACGCTCTGTTCCATGCCGCAGCACGCTTCCACCCCGCTCCTGAACTCCCGCGCGTCCCACCCCCACCCGCCACGCTCACCTCGCCCGTCCCGCCTATGTCACCCCTTCCGCGCACTGCACTTCATTCGATCCATCCACCCCATCCACCCCACCAATCCAACCCAACCACCCTATCCATCGTTTACCACGCTCACCTACCACGCCTAACCCCACCTAACCCCGCCAAACACCTGCCAACCCCTCCCAACCACGCCCGACTTTGTCCTACCACAGCGCACCTCATCTAACCCCAACCTCGCCTAACCACGCTCAACGTCATCCAACCCCACCCACCTCCGCGCGATTCCTCTCAACCCCGCACAAACCCCCTCAATCCTGTCCAACCCCGACCAACACCTCCCCATCCCGTCCAACCGCGCCCAACTCGGCAAACCACGACCAACCCCGCCCAACCTCGCCCAAACCCGCCCAACCCCGCCCAACCCCGCCCAACCCCGCCCAACCCCGCCCAACCCCGCCCAACCCCGCCCAACCCCGCCCAACTCCACCCAGCCCCTCTCAACCCCTCTCAATCCTACCCAGCCCTGACCAACACCGCCCAACCTCGCCCTCCGAGCTCCCTTTCCCTTCTCAGCCATTCCAGCCCGGCTTCTTAGTGACCCTCGCTGTCCTCTTGCCCATCGCTGCCACATTGAACCCCCACCACCCCGTCGCACCCATCCCTCGCACCCCGCCCCGCCCCCTTCCCCGCTCTGCCTTGCCGTTGCGCCGCTCTTCGCCCCGTCCCATCAGCCGGGAATGTAACGTCCTTATTCCGCGCCGTATAATGGCGTCGACTCCGGCCGAGCGGAGAGGGACGCCCATTGTCACGCGTCGTTATTGAAGTTCGAAGCCGCCGCCGCCGACTACGACGCCGCCGACGCGGCTCCAACACCGGCGAACCCGCACCGTCTTGTTTACATCCCCATCAATGGCTCGGCATTGAAATGTAACCAGCGCGAGCTCTCAGCCGTTGAAAAATCGACTTCTCCGAATACTCCGTCTCGTTCCCGAATCTCCTTTTTTAAAACTTTTTTTTTTTTTTGAAAAATCTCTCTTCCCCTCTAAGTGAATACAAAGCCCCTTTGCCCGGGAGGAAGATAGTGAATGAAAGTGTGGGGGGACGGGGGTAGAATTAAGGCGAGATGAAATACTGGCTGGGCAAAGGGAGGGGAACAAAAACAAAGAAAGGAAAGCAGAATCAGTATCAAGGGAATTTTCTGAGACTATTGCAGGTGGTAGTAAGGAAGTCCATAGCGTGATATTGATCTCATTAAAATGCCTACAGCATAACCGAAAAAAATAAAAATGGTTTTGGTTAATTCCATCAATATTATCAAACCCTTTTCTTTCTTTAAAGCTTATATTCTAGCGATTATAGTCGTAGTTTTATTTCAGTCGATATCGGATATTCAAGATTGCAAAATAAGGTGTGACTGCCTTACTTGTTACTGTTATTTTAAATGCACTATAGGAATAAATCTCTCCGTATATTATAAACCCCAAATAAATGTTACTCTGTGTGCATTGGAAATTACTTATATAGATTAATCTCTTATGATGCCATGTCGCAAAGAACAAATTTGCTTCACATTATTATTTATGCTTCAGCATTAATGTTCAAACACGTATTTTACTTCAGAAGTTGATGGTATTCTTTCGAGCAAAATTCTCTCTAAACCTTATATGATTCCACTGCACTCTGCTGATTTATTTATTAATATTGATTGCGCTGCAAGTTTGCCAATAAATGCTCAGAAATATGACGGCACTGGGAAATAATATTTAAATAAATAATATAAAAAGATTTAATTTAATAGATAAAAAAATTAAATAGATAAATAATATAAAATATATATTATATAAAGGAGACGGTGACATTCTAGTGATTACATGGACTCTTAGATATGATTATTTGAAGCCATATCCGGTTGTTAAAGAGAATCGTACACTTAAAGAGCGAGAAAAAAATAGAGAAGCAGAGTATGGAACGCTGAGTCGTTCAACGAAGTGTATAATTTTCTAGTTCTTCATGCGTTTGCTTTTCATTCAAGGAACAGTTTCGTTTAGTTCTCAGTAGGAAACTTATTCGGAATCCTGTACAAAATTGGTAGTATAACGCCATTAGGCTGATTCATCGTAAACATAAAACTGACACTAAGTGAACCTTTATAGCGCAATTGACATTCAAATCATGTATTTCAATTTACCTCGGATACTCGGGGAGCTCATCTCGTAATCCCCGCCTCACGAGCAGTCGTGCGAGATAGTGGAGACAACGTAACATTGCCGTTCTTGCCGGCACCGCTTTCCCGCCCTTGCAGCACACCTGAAGGCGCAACCTCGCGCATGTCTAACGTAGTAGGGCAATCGGTAGCATAGCCTCTAGGACATTCAGGTCGTAGCCTCTACTCATTTCTTTTCCACCACAAGACGTAAGGTTTTGAGATATATTTGAAGGATCATAGCGTCTAAACCAATAAACATAAAAGAAAGATTCTTTTATGATTTGAAACAACAATTTTGTACTTTTAGATGAAGTTTTAACAAATGTTTACACTAATAATTTAAAAGATGTTTTAATGCAAACGACATAAAAAAATGGGTCAAAAAACTTTAACGTGTTTAATTTAATTAAATTCTTACAAATTCCGTTAATATTAGAGTACATTACATTACACGTCACATTACTTCAATGTCTATTACAATAATGAAGAAAACATTACTTTTTATTCACAATTATTGGCTTTAATGTGGTAAGTTTGACCCGCACTTCTTAGTCATTACAACAGAGAGTATGAATATAGGTATATTTGAGGACTAATTATTAGAAACTAAATGGCACCAAATTAACTCTAGCTGTGTATTTAGGTACTTCATTGTTGACCTCCATAGTCAGCGAACGGAAAAACGGCGTGATGTAAGCAAATATAGAGTACGAATCGCGCGCACGTAGGTTCGCCTAGCGGCAAAAATTAAAGCGACCTGTCGGCTCCCGTTAATTCTACGGGCAGCGACCAGAATGTGCTAAGGATGGCAGACGAGACAGGATGACTTTAATCGGAGTAGGCGGTGGAGCTTCTATTATACGTGATCATGACATTTATGCGAAACGAAATTTGTAAATTATGAAATAATGAAAGAAAGATTATACTGATCGTGTTGAAATAATAAAAGAAGGACTATACCGATAATTCGAATAGTCAGAGATTATTGCCTTAAGATAGAATGCCTTGTCCACATAAACATAATAAATTATGTTGCCGCACGCTAAAACTTGCATACGGTAATTCGTGTGTGAACCTCAAGAATCCAAGCGCAAGATAATATGGACGAAATAATGAAGCAGTGAGAGTCGCGTACTCAATGCAAACAGCACCTTTGCAGATTTTCCAGGGTAATCGCTCTGGTACCGGGGAAGATTTCTCCTTCGTCGCCTCGAGCAGGCCGTGTGCGTCTACAGTTGTACGGCGGGTAATTTTTCTTCGCAGGCGAGAATACACTTACGATTTGGCAACAACAAGATATCAAATACCATTTATCTTATCGTTACGCACTTGACATTCAGACTCCAACTCGCTTAAGTGGGTGTCACAGTGCATCAATTGATGTCATTGCCGTACCTCTGACGGGGAGGTCCTAGGTGTAGTCCCGACGGTGGCAAGATTTTCGACCCTAGCAACATGGCTACGTCGAATTTAGCTGCTGTCCAGAGGTGACGTCTCGCGAGCGGCTGAACTAATCGAGAGATTTCCGTGGTTTCTCCGAACAACACCAGGCAAATGCCGGAGCAGTACCCTAATAAACGGGCCACGGACCTTACTTAAACACACTTAAACTTACAAGCACTAAACTACCACACATGCCGGGAGACTGGTCGGGCGCTTAGAGCTTGTCCCGGCTAAGGTGATATCCCGGTGGTGGGAGATACCTGGTTAGAGAAAAACCCGAAAGCCGACGGGTAGGTCGGCGCCGGATCTCTCCATCCGGCAGGGGAAGATCACCACCATCTCCCACGATAAAACATGTTTCTTCAACAATAGGTTACTGCAACATATATGAAAGGTTTCTACAGTACATGGTTTTCTAACGCTAGTCTTCCACACCCACTCAACCCAGCCATTACCAACATAATATAAGACACTTGTCTTTACTATGATTGCAAAATCCTTGTCTCAGAGATGTGTATGAGCCCGAAATAAGTACTTCCGCTCAGTGACATGCAAATTTCCACTCTGTATACTACGGGTTTATTTCAGAAAAACTGAGATATCACATATGGTAATACTGCTATTTGGGGGCCTAGCAAAGCCATCGCGACACTTGACCCTTCACTTGATCTTGTTAATATTTCGCCACAGTGATTTTGAAACTCACGAGAAATCAAAGCTCAATATTTTCATACAGTTTGCATCCCCCACAATAAGTGGCAGCGAATAACTCTGGTTTTACAGATGTGTTGGTTGACTCGTTTTTGGGAGCATGCTTTAAATCCAATTCCCCCAAACATTTGCGAACTCATATGATGGGCACCATCTCAAGATTGAAAAATTTCCGTGCCTCCTACCTCAAGTCTCTTGTTTGCCCTCGTCTTGATCTTTTGTAAGCCGTTTTACAATCTAAAGAAGAGCGCTGGAATGACACGAATGTTCGGAGAATGGAAAGACCGTCTATTCCCGGGTGGAGCGTTGCAAGCGAATCTGTACCTAACGCGCGTTTTAGTTGGTTTACTCGGCACCTTGTTTTATTTCCCGAGACGAGAGCTGCGGTTGAAACTTTCCGCCAGTGTATTTGTGGATTGCTCTTTCGAAAGCATTGCTCACCTGAGTCATCTTTTGTGTGTTAGTAGTGGTGCCAAAAAATCTGTGAATTGTTTTAGAGGTTCATGAAGGATATGTTTGTTATTTATTACGATACTTGACTACTTATAGCAGAGCGTGATTTTTAAAATATTTCTTTATGGAGTAATGATATATATGAATAACATTATTACCATAAAGAAATTATAAAATCGCACTAAAATGTATAGTATGACAAATAATACTATTTATTCTACATATAATGATCCTTTGAGCAGTATGTTACTCAATAATCACTCATGGTTTGATATATTGAGGGGGGGATTACCATTCTGTATACGAGTATGTTAACTAACGTCATGTGTTTACCATATTAATTTCCTTAACTTTCTTTCCAGACGAGTGAATTTCTTGTAACTGTGCTCAACACACATTTTCTTGCAAAACAGGTTAAAATGTACGTAGAGTATTCTTGATGCATACTCTATGTACATGATGACTACAAATTTTATGTCTACAAATATGGTAAATGGTCTCTCAAGATTGTCTCTAGTTTTGGATGTAATAAAACCCACTTGGAAACATAAAATACATTTTTGGAAGTAATTTATCCATAAATTACGCGACAAATTAACTAAATAAAAATAGATAACCAAGTTCAAACTACTACTCTCGGTAACGGCAGACCACTTTTTTATTGCCTGCCGTATTGAAACTAGGGAAAGAGATAACTCATTATGTGGGCAAAAAAGAAAGGAAATGTTCACACGAAAACTTTCAAATATCATTTTTAAAGCACGTGTGTCCACAAATGAATTAAATTATAAAATGCAAATGTAATGAAAACACCAAATATTAAACACAAAATATTAATACACGTGTTGTCCCAAAAATTACCTGTCTCTAATTTTTTCTGGAAGTTCAAGTTATGAAGCCACCATGTTTTTAGAAAATCATTATTAGGTATTTTGGGAACATTGTCATAATTTAACTCGATATTACCAAAACACTTCCAGTATTTTAAAACGAGTTTAGAAATCATAATTGAAAGAAATGATATTGAGGATTATATTGAGTGAGAAGACTTCCACTTTTTTAAATTCAAACGGTGAACTTTTGTCGTATTCGGAGTTTCTGAGATTTTAATGAAAATCCGACTTATACGATATTTATAATCGCACTGTGTTCTTTATGAGCAGATCATGCGGAATAGTTTTCCAAAAAATGATCTTTAAGTATTTTTGGATTATTATCACGATGTGTTACACTCACAATTACGCAAAAACTGCATTTTGAAATATCACACATTTTAACATTAACTTGGAAGAATAAATTTTCTTAAGAAATACATTCACGTCAATAAAAGTGATACTTTTGTAATATTTGAAATCAAGAGGATGTAATAAAAATGTGCACTTATATTGCATTAATACGAATAAGTGCATCCATTGCTATTGTTCCATTGAGCAATAAATAAATAAGTAAAATACATAAAAATTCAGCCATTTTAGAAAATTAAAATATCGGATCTTTATATAAAATACTTCAAAATAATTTAAAGCCCAATTTCAAATTCGCAGTCTTACGTTCGGCCAGATCGACAGACTCAAAATGTGAATTTGGCGACATCAATGTGTTGCAGTATTACCTACGTACCTTTCTGTATAATTCTTGTACATTGATATAGGGGAAGTTATAAGATTAGCTAAAAAAGTACTTAAACTACGCTTCGAAAGCGTCTTACATTTCAATGAAAGGCATATCAAAATATGTTAGCCCGTTCTTGAGATCATCTTCTAAAAACCTATAGATCAAAATGGTAAAAACAATTGTACCATGGAAACATACACCAAGTGAGCCATATTACTACTTACTACTCTCTTTCTCTCACTCTCTGTCTTTCTCGCTCTCTTTTACTTACACACAATCACACGCGCGCGATCGCACCCAAACGTAAACGCACAAAAAGTGCAGAGAAAATTACTTCTATTGGCAGTCGTTCTACAGACCGCGGAGACCTTGGGTTCTTTTTCACCTTCTTGTCCCTTTCAAGTCCTCGGTGAGAACGGTGGCGGGCTCGGTGGTGAACGTGAGGCGGTGGGAGAGATCGCCGTCCAGAGCAGCTGGGCTTGGAAGTCTATTCAGCGCAGCTCAGTGGTCGACGCGCCGTTCGCTGTGCCGCCATCACCAAGGTCTCCGCGGAGGCGTTGTCTGGGGCATTAGAGATGGTGGGGCCACGCCAGTACCGATGGCAACTCCGGCTGCGGGAGGGCATTGAGAATGATGGAACAACTTCATCGGCGGAGGGGGGGGCATTGAGGATGATGGGGTAAATTCCAGCGAGAGGAGGGGGCATTGATGATGGTGGCAATTCCAGAGGCAGGGAGGGGGCATTGAGGATGATGGTGGCAGCTCCAGCGGCGGGGAGGGAAGCATTGAGGGTGATGGGGGCTATTCCAGCGGCGGGGAGGGGGGCGTTGAGGATGATGGTGGCAGCTCCGGCAGCGAGGAGTGGGGCATTGATAATGCGGTGCAACTAGCGGGGGGGGGGCGCATTTAGAATGATGCGGAAAACTCCCTCCGGTGGGAGGGGCATTAAGGATGATGGATTTTTCAGCACATTGTTCTTGTGACTTAGGAGGCAACATTCCGAGGACAATGTGTGTTTTGAAACTACCGTCACATATTTTCCAGCTACCCTTACTCTTCTCACTGTCTCTTTTCAAAAATATTGCTCTTTTTTCAGTTTTTGTTTTGTTATTTTCAAGTCTCCTCCCTATTTATTTGTTGCTCGCTGTGTCGTTGTAAGCCTACGTGCTAACCTTTGTATTACCCACGTGCAAAGGAGAGATAATCACTAGAGAGAGAAACTCTACCAGTCCTTAGTATTGGATGTTCATGCAACTGATAAATGCTTTCCTGAGATTTGGAAGGGTTTACAATTGTTTTTAACGACAATCACACATGAAGAGAAACAAACGTACTTTATTCATATTTAAGTTTCAGGTCAGGGTGGATTCCAATCATCATGTGTTAACATGCAAGTTGAATGAAACTATTATAAAAATAATTGCACCCACCAATTAGTTTCGCGAAGCTTCCTCGAGAGGTCGAGTTTATTTTTATTTGCACCCAATGTCGCAGAAGGATATTGTATACAATTTTGTAAATAGGGGAGTAAAATTGTCTCGTATATCTTATCATTAGCAAAATTAGTATAATGCGAGAAAATTATTGATTGATTATATGCCATTCCATAAGACATTGTATTGGACACTCAATGTGCATATATCTTACTGTATATGTAAGTGAAGGACTTTGAAAAAATACGTTATCAATACAAATTATAATAGAAGGCACAATGACGAAAAGCAAGTTACCGACGTGCCATTCTGTAAAGTCAGTGCTGAACGTATCTCGATGACACTTTTAAAGTTATCCAAAAACCCCGAACATCATAGCGAGCTTTCTGCTTCGCGTAACGAGCCATTGATATGGATGATGCGGTAAATGACCGAATCCGGTTAATTTTGGAATAAGTCGGTTAATGCCAATATTATCCGAAATAGGTGGATTCAGTCCGAAGTAGTAACAGCTTAGAAGCATGCTTAGGACTTTACCCTGATAAAGTGCTCATTAGCCAAAATGAGGTGGCTAGGTTAGGTGAAGTGCATTACTATGACGAAGAATAGCATTTATGAGATAAACAAGATTGCTAGTAGGAAATTTCTAAAGCTAATTAAAAAAGTTTGTAGTTTCGAATTCCGCTGGGCCAGTCGGGAAATTCTATTTACACAATACCATATAACCTAACCTAACTTCATTATATACCTAATTTAATGCTTCGCCATTCATTTCTAAATCGCAGTGACGATGCTTCGACCAATACGTTTCTACCTTCCCGAATTACATTAAAGAAATTTGATTCTGTGAGACGCATAATTTCCAAAGCATTTTTATGCCAAACTCTTTTCGCAGACACACAAGACGCTTCCTATTCGAACACTTTACTTTAGCTAGCTCCCTGTAGTTAATTAGTGAATTACCAGTGTGACATCAAAAATTATCCATTAATGGTCATTCGTAGAGTTTTATGCCAATCTGGCTAATTTGCGAATTAACGGGTTAATTCTTGAATTGACAAATTTCTGACTTCAGTCACAACATATATGCATGTATCACTATTTCGAACAAAAACAACATCGTCTCTATCAAATCAGATATTTAAAAGTTGAGGAACTTTGAGAGCAGGGTATATAAATTCACATAACGACCGCAGCTTTTCCTCATATTTGAATCCAACTCTTACTCGTAGAGTTACGAGTTGAATCGAACTTGATAAGAGTTCCACTCAAAACACTTTGCATGTCATTATTTTTCATGATATTCCATTCTGTTAATGGGAATAATGTGTCAGTGAAAGTATGTGGACCCAATTCACAGGGAGAACACAACGGAACTAGGGAACATTGTCACAGGTGGAGTACAAGCACGGTGGGCTTAACTCGACCGGGACGAAGACACAGCAGTTATTTGTTGTTTGGAATTGTGCAATTAATTATGTGATGAAAAAGGAGTGTGTTTGTACGTCGAATTCTGTGTTAGTAGGGGAATGTATGTAACGTGTTTCGGTGTTTACTTATTCCGTGTTGCAATTATAGAAGCTGTGCATTTAGCGTACACTTGCGCGTGTAATGGGAGATTTTGCGTGTTCTGTCTTGGGGTCTGCGACAAAATGACATTTCTAGAGACCTATATTATTTTTGTCAGAGGTTTTGCGTTACCAAATATTCACCTCCGACGGTACGTATCGATCCAGTTGGGCATGATTTATATGCCATTTGATACAATATTTAGAAATGTAGCCATATCCACCACCAGTTTTCTAACAACTTATGCACCTGGATTATGTTGCATATATGCATATAATTGTATACCCGTAAGAAAACCATCATGCGGCCACGGTAAACTTTATTCATTGACATCATTTATATATTTCCGACAAAATCAGTAACAACATTTTGTGGCAACGGGTGGAGGGAGAAAATCTACAGCTCTAAATACGTACATCCACATACGCTCACGCATACTCTCCGACCCTGTAGGAAACCTCACGCCGATGAAACAAAACATCCAATCATGTCAGAGTGCGAGACGCGACGGCAGAGGGCGCTGCGGAGTCAGCATTGGCCTCCGCCGCCGCCTCCGCCGCCGCCGCCGCCGCCGCCGCCGCCGCCGCCGCCGCCGCCGCCGCCGCGTGCCGGCTGCTCCGCCCTGTCCTGATCCGACCCGCGGGAGACAATCACCCGCGCATTGTCCAAGGGGCGTCTCGCCGCGGGCGGCGCCCTCAATGGGCGTCCGGGCCGTGCGTCTGGCGTCTCGCCCTCCCATTCTCGTGTTCGTCGCCGCCGCCGCCGCAGTGCTTCCCTCCTTCGGTGCTGGTCAGCGCACTACGTTTGCGAGGCTTCCGTGCCCACGGATGGCTCAAAGGTTCCGAATGCAGATTTATCGTGCTTGTCCTCTTAGAGTTTCAACTTGTCCTCTTAGAAAGCAAATAAAAATGCTCTGCAAATTAAACCTTCTTTCGGCCACAACGTAATTGGCTGATCGTTAAAGCATAACATTATAAACGAGCTGCATAATGAACTATTTTGTATCTACTAAGAGAATATTCATAACTAGATAGGAGAACGTAGGTAAAATGCCTGTTCGGCGTATTGCGATGGATAATAGAAAAGTGGACTGTATGGAAAGTAGAACATATTGCTCACATTAGCTGAAACCCTACGAACCATCAATGAAGCAGGTCGTAATGGAACATAGGTTGCTGCGGAATCATTCCTGCAACACACACATATCCGATTAAGATTCAAGGATTTATTCCCAATTGTTTTATCACAGCTTCTGGAAGGAAACAGCACTTAACAGAGATGGTCTTGCAGACGAAGCCTTGACGCTAATAGCGAGCTGGCCTGTTTGCCGAGTTTGCATGCACAAAGACGCGCAGAGACGTCAGTATTAGACAGACCCAGAGTGCGTGCCCACGGAAGCACACATTACAGGAGGTTCTCCACTGAGAGATTATCAGTACAGTGAAATAAGCTGTGCCTAACCCAACCTTGCATGATGCAAACTACACCACTGTCACTGAAATCGCGATATTACATACCGTGCAATTCGTCTAGTGTTGTAATGCGAAGACACAGTTCATAATTTGTAACTCGTTACACTAGTTACGAGAAATCCTTAGAATTAGTATACAAGATATCATAGTACAATCATAGTAGTGACAGAACTGATTTAGCAAATTATAGACCGGTAAGTGTTAAGCTAATGGAACATTTGATATCTACGACAAGAATGGTAACAAAAAGAATGGCTATTTCAGGGACAGCATGGTTTTAGGAATGCTTTCTCTTGCAACAGTCAGATAGTATCATTGTTTCAGGATATAGCAGATGAAGTTGATGATAGTGAGAGGGTGGATGTCATAATAATAGATTTTGCGAAGTTATTTGATGTTGTCCCACACGAGAAACTAGTGCATAAATTAATGCCTACGGGTATTGGCACCAGAGTTGAGGCGTGGATTGATGAGCTTCTTCGAGATAGAAAACAGAAAGTCAGAGTTGGACTAAAATTTTCAACTTTTCAAAATTTTCAAAGGTAACTTCAGGGATCCCTCAAGGAAGCGTTATTGGAACCCTCCTGTTTCTCGCGTTTGTACACGATCTTCCAGACAATTTATTTTCCAAGGTAAGACTATTTGCAGATGACTGTATAATATATCGAGTTATTCAATCAAATCTGTATAATACTGTATAATATATCGAGGGCAGGATGATCTAGATAGACTACATTTCTGGGCAGAAAAAAATAGCATAATAATGAGTAGTTCAAAAAGCAAAACCATCACGTTTGGTAGGGGCCGCAATTATAGTGAAAGTCAATACCGTTTAGGTAACGAAAATATTCCAAGAGTCTTGGCTTGTAAGTTCCTGAGAATTATTTTTGATATGAAATTAAATTGGGAAAATTAGGTAAACTGTGTCGTAGGGAAAGCCTGGAGGTCTTTACATTTTACTACGCGAATACTAAAAAGGAGTACTGCGAAAGTGAAAGAAGTAGCTTACGTATCTCTAGTTCGTCCATTAATGGAATACGGGGCAATTTGTTGGGAACCTTATAGAAATTTGCAACAGGAATATTTAAATAGAGTACAGAGAAAAGCGAGTAAACGTACTTTCCGCAGCTATAGGAAGAAACTAGAATGGGAGTATCTAGAAATCAGGAGGGTTAAGACAAGACTCTGTACCCTGCACAAAACGTATGCCGGTTATCCAGCTTGGAAAAATATTTTCATTCGACTCGATAGACCCACTTACTTTAGTAGAGGGGATCACAAGCACAAAATTCAGTTCATGCCACAGAGAACAGATGTTGGAAAATTTTCCTTCAAAGACGGACTGGAATAAGTTGCCTGCGACAGCCATGGAAACCTTTCCTCTAGGTGTACTAAGTTTTAAAAGTATATTAACTAAGGACATTTATAAAATGTATTAATTAGTAAGTTAGTCTTATTAAAATAGTTATTATTTTAGTTATAATTTTATTATAATTGTTATTTTTATTAATAATATTGTGATAATCACTATTAAATTAATTGCTTTATTAAATATACAATTATAATAATGTAGTAGTTAAAGTGGAGTGTCGTGACGTGTTGTGAAGTGAAGTGTAGTGAAGTGAAGTGCAGTGAAGTGAAATGAAGTGAAGTGCATTTAAATTGTAAATTTTTGTTAGTTAAAATATCCGTGCAGGACAGTCATAAAATGTAGAGTTAATGCAGTTATGTTTTAAAATTTCCTTGTCTTACTATTCCTAGTTGTAATATGTAAATTGTAGTGTTCTGCCACCAGGTTGTGTAACTACCTGCAGAAATAATAAATCTATCTATCTATTTATCTATCTACCTATCTATCTTTTTTTATTATTTTTTTACGAGGGGAACTGTGTATATCTTCAAGACGAAGAGGATCCCGCACTCCTCAACAGTGTGAGATTTTTACCCACTAAAACTACAAACCCTTTATGTTCCTGGCGTTATCCACCCTGGAACCGCAATTAAGCATTACTTCAGGACAGTGTCAGCTGTATTACTTCGAGGTGCTATTTTGGATCAGCAATGACTGGTTTCTTTCGTCTTCTTCCTTCTTCTTGAGAATGGCGGTGATATATTTCTCTATTGCTGTCCACTTCTCCTTGTTACAGATCATTAGTGTAACCATGTTTTCTGGTGGGACATTACACCCGACCTCCCATATCATGCGATGCCTTAGTGTGTCCCATCTCGGGCAATGGAACAGAAAATGTTCGGAGCCGTCCACTTCATGGTTGCAGTAGAAACATACCGCGTCTTCTGACTTTCTGAATATCTTAAAGTATGCCTTACAACATCCATGTCCTGTGAATGCCTGAGTTAAATGGTATGTCACGGACTCGCAAAAGAACAGCACTTCCGGATACAGTTCTATACGCCGATGTTATGCGTAGAGCGCCTTTCCTTTGGGCATACTGCATTTTCCTTCTCAAATTGTTTTGAAGAGATTCTGCCCAGATCGGGGCTGCATAGAGCATTTTCGAGTGCATCCCACTCATAAGAAGTCGTCTCTTCTTGTCGCTGGGGCCCCTGGTGTTCGGCATCAGTTTTCAAAGCGATGCTGCTATTCCTAGTGCATTTTCCGTCGTCTCGGTAACATGTGGTCCAAACCTTAGCTTCATGTCAATTTCCATTCCTAGGTAGTGAAGGCTCTTGCGACATTGTAGTTTTTCCTTGCCTATTAGGAATGTTGAGTTGGGATAGGATCGTCTGTCCGTGATGAGTAATTCTTCCGTTTTATTGGCTGCAACTTCCAGCCCTTTGGACGTCATCCATCCCATCACTTCTCAGGGTGTCGTTCACAATGACCTTTAGTAGGGACGATGTTTCCGCCGTTGCCACTATTATTACATCGTTTGCGAAACCCACTATTGAGACATTTGCGGGAGTTTTATGCTCAGTAGACTGTCGTACATAATATTCCATAAGACAGAACCAAGTTTCGAACCTTGTGAGACACCACAGTTCATCTCGATTTCAATAAGTTCTCTTTCGCCTTCTATCTACCTACCTATCTATCTATCTATCTGTATGTATTGTAACACCCCCGGTCGTCTCGTTAGAGAACGCCCGGTTAGCGGTCCGGTTGTAGCTCAGTCGGTGATGGAAGGAATTGTTAAACAGATACAATGGCAGTACGAAACAAACACTTTGATCACTGGTAAAAATTACTTTTATTCCTGGGCAAGAAAAAGAATGCCCCAGGGAAGTTACATTTGTAAATTGAATAAAAAAATGAGAAAATTAGGTGAAAAGAAAAGAAAATGAAAGGTTAGAATTCAGAGTAAAGCTTAGAACTAGGAAGAATTATAACTAACATTACAATGGTGAAAAAAAAATTACAAGTCAATGTGCCATAGCGCGGCACCGCATTACAAAATTTCACAGGGGCGAATGCCCTTGAGTGATACTGCCTAGAAAAAGGTATTTGTGCGCCCGAGAAGGCACGGCGCGGTCGAGGGGGGCGGCTGGCGTCCTTCACAAAAATGCGGCAGAGGCCGATGGCCTCCCTTGCCGACAGCTGAGCGGTCGTCTCGTGACGTCACCAAGGGGCGGTGGCTTCTGGCGGCGTTGAACGACGTCTGGTAGTGTCTGGTAGAACTCGGAGCGGCCGGGATTCTCTCGATCTCAGGAGCGTAGTAATCAACCATGCGTCTCTCTGATTCTTATGATAATTGTCGAACACAACTTCGGAAAGTCTAGAACTCCTTCAGAGAAACATTCGCCTCTCTCCGCGACTGATTCCCGCTTCAGAGAAGTCTCTCTGCCCACACTACTCAGCCCTTTATGATAGCTCACGCAGAAATTTTATAAGTCCTTCAGAGGCACATACGCCTCTGACCGACGAATAGCTCCCCCCCAGAGAAGTTTCTCTCCCGACTGCCCTCCGTCTAATGAAAATTTGTAAATCGGAAACGTAGCAAGTAAGCTTTTACCCCCACCTATTTTCTCGTGTGCTCCAGCTCCTTATCGCGTCGCTATTGGCCAAAGGTAATGGCGCAGTGCACTATTTCCAGCCAATCGTGACGGGAGGAGCGAAGGAAGTTTCCGCTCTCTGTGCCATCTGTGAGTGTACAGTGTTATTCTTATTCCTTCTAGAACATCGGCCATGCCTGCGCAAGGGGCGCGTTGTCCGGTGAAAGAATTATCGTTCTAGAAATTTCGCAGATGTTCTTGCGTCCGCGCCTCTCAGTTAATCTTTTGACACCAGCTCTCATAACAACTTCGTAATGGGCCGGGGGCGCAAGTGGCTGTCACGATAAGCGGGGTTGCGCGCGTGTCGCCATCTGTTTATTCTCCCAGTAGAACTCGGAGCGGTCGAGTTTATTTTATTTAATCTGTATGAGGAAATCGGTATCGCTACAGTATGTATGTATGTATGTATGTATGTATATATGCATGCGACTGTATGTATGTATGTATATATACCGCATTTATTACAAGCAAACCTGAAACATTATATGGAGAGTTGTGCTGTTGCAATTGTCTTAAGCAGAGTTCTATTAATGCAAAGAATTTTACGTGACCAATGCAAAAATCCACTAAGCAAAGAAATTGTATTAGCACTGAATTTTTTTTTGTTACTCCACGATGCGCATGAGTAAGCAAAGTAAGATTTAATGTTGGAAGTGGAGACTAATTCCCGAATATACTACGTGGATTCGAAATGTTCTACATCTTTCCAGTGCTGTAGTTCCGACTCCGAATTTTGTCTTTTCATTGCGAGGCAAGACGGTTGACCGATTTTTCAGAAACGGGAATATTGCGGTTAGTGAGACGATATTGGAGAATAATGTTCTAGCAATGCAGTGCATTCCGTTGTTAAATATTAGTAAGAAATTTCTTTACCAAAAAAATAAATTAATTTGTCGTTATACTACCTTTTTACATTGATGTGTCCTCTTGAGGTGACAAAAAATCACAAAAAGTCTATGTCAATCAGAAAATACTTGAGTAGACAAATAATAATTAGAGTGAGTAATAGGTATAATGAGGATTCAAAACTGCTAGTTAACTTCTGTGTGTTTTTTTGGACATTTTCAATTAATAGGCAAAAAAATTATGTTTTAATCAATATACGAGTACCGATAAGGTGGTGTTACCAAAAATGTTTATCAACGTTTTGAGGTTCTAATGCATCATATTTATCGCTATTTCGCATATAGTAGAATCAGTGGAGCGTAATATGCCGACAAACAAATTAACATGTGTTAACCTTTGATAAAACAATATGGATATTACATTTCTAGTTTATTTCTACGGTATAATTCATCACGCGCTCATTGCTTATTTACATTTAAATACTTTAATAATTTATTAAATTAATATGATTTTCTCTCTGACCAGAAATTACATTTTTTTAAATTTATAAAAGTCGAATTATTAATTTTATCTACTTCAATGTACAATTTGTTATGCGTTACGCTCGAAGGAGAAGTAAATTTATATTTACTGTTCAAGAAGGAAAGAAAAATAACCGTTTCAGCATTTCCTGAGGACGTGAAGGGATCTTGTCGAAAAAAAACAACATTTTAATGTGCCTATAGGAACACAATTCCTTTATGAACGTCCACTAATACACCATATAACAAATGATTAGAAAAAAAGGTGTTGCCTTACGCCAATGCCACATTTCAAAGATCTAGGAGTTAAACATTTCTAATTTTTAAAAAAATTTCTCACTAACACGAAATTCCACGCTTCACCCTTGGGTACGCAATGTCTGTTTTATATTAAGAGAAAAGCTGTCAATAATTGTACATTCTGTGAGATTTACTTGAAATTGGACTGCATTGGCTCAGATGGAGATTTGTCATTTCCTTTCAGACCACTCTGTCATGTTTAATGCCCGGCCACTGGAAACGTATCGATTGTTCCGACATAAGCTGCTGTATTTTAGGAAATTTCTCATATTCTCCACTGTGGCCCGAACGCTTCAACTAATTTCTATTTCATCCCAGGCAGTGAAAGACTTGAATTGTTAGGTTACTTAAGTAGAAACGAACAGATAAATAAATTAAATGCAAAAATCAAAGAACGGATATAGAGCAACTGAATTTTGGTAATCGGACTATTGTTGACTGAAACAATTTACCTGAAGAGGCGCTAATGGCTATTCACAGAAGTATACATAAGACCTTAAGTGTAGAGTGCAGTGAAGTACAGTGGCATGTTTCGAGTGCATTTCTTTACTATTAATGAAGAAATTATTGGGTAGCGAAGTACATCCAGTGAAGTGAAGTGATAGGGAGTTGAGTGGGCAGGGAGAATAGTGCACGTATTACCTATTTTTTGAATTGGTTTTTATTTGTACTTTTTTATATTTGTATGTAATGTTTCTCTTTTAATTTTTCAATTTTATAATTAAGAATTTTTTCTATACTGTGATCGAGCGTACTTTCCTTTGCAGTAATGAATTATTATTCTTCCGTTTCAAGAAAACTTAACATTCTATCCATTTAAATACTCGAAAAAAAATATTTTAGCCATGGCACAGTGTGTAATTTTGGCTATCTAGGCGGACGTAAGTCCATTTTCCAAAGTATTAATATTGGTTAGTTTGAGTATTTGTTTGATTATAGAAGGTCCAAAGTATACAAAATGGGTAGTGTTCTTATTCTGCGTCGCATGAAGCGGCAGTAGAACAAGTTCAAACATGCACAATCTTGTGCTAGCACCGCACGTCTGTATCAGTTGCATTTCAGTACAGCTCCTGTTGGAGATCAGTGTGCATCCCCTGGAACGCATATCAAGGTAGTGATTAAAAATTTGTGTTTTTGAGTATATTGCCTTTTTATTAGTGCTTAAGAATAAGCAAAAAGTGCCTGTGATTGTTCGTGGGTGGCTTTTGAAAAAGTAAGTAATTTTAGTTTTACTTTCGCGCCATTTTACAAATATCTGTAGATTTTTAAATTGAGTTTACGATAGTTGACGTTTGTGACTACATTGTCGTTAAACCTTGTTCTTTTGGCTATTTAAATTACAAAAGATCAGCTGCGCATATCTGCGCACTTATGAGCTTTTCATTTTTTTTCACAGTGGAGCGCTCAATTTCTCGAAAGACGCTATTTGATGTATGGTGTGTAAGCTCACCGGAGTCAAGGTATGACGCTGTATTTTCGTACGTGTTACACGAATTAGGTGAAGAAACTATTACTCACATTTCAATAAGGTCCATAAAAACTCAAATTAAAAATTTTTGTCAGTTCATTATCAAAAAATGGAAAAAAAATTGGAGGCATAAACAGAGATTTATAGATAATTACACATCGTGGCTGCAGGAAGACATCAAATTTTCTATAAATTTAATGAAAATTGATCCAAGCTCTTCAAAATCTGATGATGCTAGTAAAGGAATTGGTCGTCCACTTAAGCCTTTTGGTTCATGTGGCCCTAAAGCTAAAAGACAGAGAGTAAAACAGCTGTTACGTTCATCCACAGAAGAATTAGGAACAGCTACTGAAATAAAATTAAGGAAAGAAGGAAAAAGAGATTCAGCGAATATAGTAAAGGAACTTACACTTGCTTCTCCTAATAGAGGCACAACAATTAAGAAAGTTCGCATCAAATCGTTGCATCAAGAACCATCTTTACTCTCTCCAGATCAATCACTCGCATTAATGGTGGGTACGCATTTGTCTACTCGGCAATATTTACGAATCCGAGAACAAGGCGAGAAAATAAATTGTAAATTATATCCACCATTCTACAGAGTTAAAGAGGCAAAAACTATGTGTTATCCAAGAGATGTGAAAGTGACAGAAATATCGGCTGAAATACTTTTACAGTCAGTTATTGACCACACAATTCGTCGTTTGTGCCAAATTGAAGATGTCAAAAAGAAATTTCAACTTCAATTTAATACTGTTTTTGAAATTATTATAAAATGGGGTTGCGATGGATCAGAACAAAACAAATACAAACAAAAGTTCACTGAAGAAAATTACACAGACGAAAATTTGTTTAGTGTGTCTATGGTGCCAATTCAAATGCATTGTATGGGGAGTCAAAATGTTATTTGGAAAAATTCCACACCGTCTTCAACTAAACACTGTCGCCCTATAAAATTTATTTTTGCAAAAGAAACGTCAAGTTTGATAAATACTAATGTAAGCAAAATAAAATGCCAGATAGAATTACTAACTCCCACCAATATACGATTTCTAGATTCAGAAATATCCATTACACCAAGAATGATCTTTTGTATGGTGGACGGTAAAGTCATCAATGCCATTTCATCGTGTTCTTCCACTCAGAATTGCTACCTATGTGGAGCGAAACCGACTGAAATGAACAATTTTGAAGTTCTAAGCACAAAAAATGTGAAGGAAGAATATCTTTGCTTTGGAATATCTCCTCTTCATGCCTGGATAAGGCTATTTGAGTGTCTTCTGCACATTTCGTATCGACTGGAAATTCGTACAACTCAGATAAGAGGAGCTGTAAATAAAGAAAAAATGTCTCAAAGGAAGAAAAGCCCTAGCAGAAGTTAGGGCTGCTAGTTGATATGCCTAAAGCGCAAAGTGGCAATACTAATGATGGAAGTACTGCTCGAAAGTTCTTCAGAAACCCTGAGATATCTTTAGAAATAACTGGAATAAATCTAGATATAATAAAGCGTTTTGGGGTCATATTAAAATGCCTAAACAGTGGGGAAAAATCAATTTACATAATTTTGAAAAATTTATTAATTGCACACGAGACTTGTACCTCCAACATTACTACTGGTATCGCATGCCTGTAACTCTACATAAGATTCTCTTTCATGGAAGGGACATAATTGAAAGTTGCATTCTCCCTATTGGACAATTTTCCGAGGAAGCTCAAGAAGCTAGAAATAAGGACAACAGAAAGTTCAGGGAATTATTTACAAGGAAAACGTCAAGAGTAGACACCAACACTGATCTCATGAACAGGCTTCTCATAACATCTGATCCATACATTGCAAGTTTACAGCGATCTTTGAAACCTAAAAAGAAGAAATACAATGAAGAAATGATCAATTTGTTGGACATTGATCAACAAGACATTGAAGAAGTAGATGTCATCACCTCATCTGAGGATTCATCGGATGAAGACTGATTATATAGTGCTTCGTAATAATTCTTTTCCTCTCTAATCATTAAATTTGTTTTCATTTTAGTTTATCTATATTATTATTCATTTGTTAGTAATTCACAATTATAATATAAGAATTAGCTACTTTTATTTATTATATATTCACGTTTTCAATCGTTTTTCAATCTCAATTCGTATGATTACAGTAGTTGCCCGATTATTTTATTATTTAAAAAATAGTTTCCTTTAAAATATTTCAACGAATCTTGTTCAATGTATGAGATTTATCATGTATTTTCAATATGTGTTTTGTAGAAAAATAAAAAAATTCATAGTTTTGTAGATTCTGAATTTATTCCACCTAGATTGCCAAAATTACACACTGTGCATGGGTTGATTTAAATCCTCACTGATTTGCTTTATATTTCTTTCATTCCAATATCATTTGCGCACGAGGAACGTGATTCCGCTCAAAAATTTTCATTTGAAAGAATGATGTGATCTTATGAGGGTTCGTTTATTTGCGGCCGAAGGCAGTGTTCTTACTCTGTATATATCGCCTGCCTGGTGAACTGCATGTATTGGTTCAGGACTTGTCAAATACGTAGGTAATTAAATCAATAAATGTAGTAAATGTTGTATACCGGGTAGGGAAGTTGTTGAAACGAGAGATTGGCGCCGACTTACACATTGACGTGTGATGCTTCCTCACCCAGGTATCACCCCTAGCTGGAAGAACCTGGAGAGTGGAAAACACACAAGCCTATAAGGAGGTCGACGATGGAAACGTTCTTCCCTTCAATCACAGCGCCGATTTTCGAGATGTGTCTTTTTTTGTGCTGTTGTTGTAGAGGGAACGGTTGCCACTTAGCTAACGCACTCGTTGTTGTAACGATATTCTAAGCTGTTTTTTCTAGTAAAAAGGAGTATTTTGCGAACACATTAAATGTGTTTCCCCGCTGGAGGAGGTACATGGACGCGGGAAAACGTACAAGCGGGCAGGTTGGTTGACGCCGGAAATATTCTTCCCTTCAATCACAAACGCCAATTTTCGATTGACTGATTTCGGGCGCGTCAACGGCTAAGATCATTAGTTCCGTGAGTGTAGCGCATGTTTTTATCGCGGGGAACGTGGCGGCGATATTGCCCCGCTAAATGGTGAGATTCAGCGCCGACCTACGCGGCTAGCGGGCTTTTCCCCAACCAGGTATTCCCCGCCAGCGAGACACCGCCCCAGCCGGGGGAAGTTCAACGATTTCGACCGGTCTTCGCCATGTGTGGTAGTGTAGTGCGTGTAAGTGTGTGTGTGTGTAAGCAAGGGATAGGATAGGACAAGGAATGAGAATGAAAGGTCGCACACGTTCCGTGTCCAGTTCGTTAGGGCACTGCTATTCGCCTAGTAATGATCGGAGAAACCACGGAAAACTACCGATCAAAGCAGTTGGCTGCTAGAATTCCCCTCCAGGCAGCAGGACAATTCAACATAGCTATCTAGTGTCGATAACCCTGCTACCGCCGGGACTCGAATCTAGGACCTCTCGGTCAGAGGCACTGCAGTAACATCAGTTCATGCCCTGAGTCACGAGACCTGGTGCGATTTTCGAGATGCGTCGCTTTTTCTGGTGCACCGGCGACCAATGCTGGGGCCGAGGCACCGCACGCGCGCCGCCGCAGCCAACGTGCCAAGCAGGTAGGTATTATACGTGCCAAGCAGGTAGGTACGAAGCCCCGGCGGTCGGAGCGGGGTACTCCGCCCCGAGGCGGCGACCAGCGGCGGCAGAGGCAGCGCCGGGCGGGCTTTGTACCTAGTTATGCGAGAGAGTCTGCAAACGGGATGGAAACCTCCGGAGCGCACAGTAATCTCTGGCCTCTGTATCGGCGGCGGATCTGCTTCCCATGCTTTCACGCACGCCGAAATCACTCCCCTAAAGCAATTATCCCGGCTTTATGCGGCTCAATATCCCCCCGGCCTGTGATATCCTGCTGTTTTTGATCGACCGTAAGTACGACATATCGACATGTCTCCGAACGCTCGCATTCCGCGAGTTGCCCGGCGAATCAACGCGTGTATGTGTGTACGTTGCGTCGCTGGCGGAAATAGAGCTGCACCGACGCAGGCGTTCCGACGCCGAGAGAGGAAGCAATACCCTGAGAGAGTACGCTCTCGTTGCGGCTGCTCTCGCGCGAGCGCTCGATTTGTGAGTTGCACTGGGAGTTGGCGAAATAAGTCGGCGCGATTCGAACGGGTTGGCGGGCGTTCCATTGAAACGAGATTGGGAGCCCAGATTTGGAAGGCGCCAGGGTCACTTGGGGACGGAGTTAGGAAGCGTGGGAAACTAGTTTCTGTCTAAACCTGTTGCACGTTTCCCGTTAACGTCGTTGATTTTCTGTTTATTTAATGTTAAAGCGCAAAGGCAGATTACCTACTGGGTTAAAAGCGTTTGGTTTGGGTGAAAAGCTAGTGTGAGATGAAGGCTGTAAATCGCGGAAATTGAATGATTTTGTGTTCGAACTGTTTAATTTTGCACGCAAAAAACCTTTCAGCGTTTTGTACATTAAGTGTAATTAAAATTGTCTTAAATACGTTAGAGAAAGTAGTATTTGACTCAATTTTTTATTCCTCGCCAAAATTAATTCATTTATTTTCTGTTTATTTAAATCCAAAACCTCCAAATAATATTGACGTTTGGATATAAAGTGGAATGTGACATTGTATGTCGGAGGTGAGCATATCTTTATCTACCCTCTCGTTGTAATTAATATGTCAAGATTGTAGAATTGAATTTGTCAAAACGAATGAATAAAATCATCCCTGCCATCAAATGTTTGAAATGTTTCTGCTGGTATATTAATATATGTTTATAGAGATTTCGTATGGGTAACGTGTAGGTGTAAATCAGCGATTCCCATCGGGGTCGTTATCAACCACCTTGGGGGTTGCTGAAATTTTAAAGGGGGTAAATGATAAGTAAGGGGTTGATTGGGGGTTTATAACCTAGTATGAATAGGCTATTGATAGGTTTCATCAAGTCCCCAAGATTAGTGAAAAATATTAAATGAACTTGATAATTAATTATTTTCTGATAAAAAGTAACAAAACCACACCACACAAGTCCTCTGCAGTAAGAGGACCCTAATAAAGATACTTGCGGACGTATATTGGCAAAGAATATAACAAATTGCACTCATTGCTTATTTTCTCCATTGCATCAGTCGGATTATTACACCAATTATATAAAATACTAACACACTTATTGCAGATAGGAGCCCCATTTCGACTTTCTTTACCGGGGCATCCGAGAATGTAGCTACGCACTTTAAGAAGTTGAGAAAACTCAACAAATTGTAACTACGTATTCACAGCAATACTCTGTTGCGGAAAAACGTTTCCCTTCAATACACAATAGAGACATGTTATGGTTATTTGAAATCTCTCAAAATATTGTTCCCATTGGACAACCAAAAATATTAGAAATGCAGATTCCTGGGATGATGACTACATATGCTGTATATTATGGAGAATAACGTAAGGGAGTCGGTGGAGAAAATCATTCTTTTGAGATGTGTTGAAAGAAAAATTTCCCCGGGTGCATAAGAAGAGAGTTAATCTGGAGAAATAATTGATTATTTCTTCTTGTAAGAATCATTTTTGTTAATAAGAAAGCGTCATGAACTTAGTGCTGTGAGCGTCGATTTTCAAATAGAAAGTCGTCCATTCAAATTAGAAGAACAAATGCTAGGGCAACATGTATGTACATATTTAAATTAACAGCAATCCACTCTCATTCATGCTAATTCCAACAGCAAATGTATTCCAGGAGTGTTACCTGCCCAAAACCGACCAGTACTTAACAATATAATTTTATTACTTTGCATAGGTAAATAACTTGAACATTGGAATATTAAACTATTATTTTTAACGCACGCTCATAATATTATCATGTCAGATATTTATACATGTAGCGATGAATGGTACAGTACGTTCAACGTAGATGTTCTTTTGGTCGAAAAAAAAATGAGTCCCGCTCACTCACTTTGAAAAATTGTTCACATGTCCAGCTTGCAGAGAAGATTACTCTCATTGTTTTCTGCATAATAACTTTCCAATAGCGGTGACAGACAGACAGGAAACCTGTATGCGTGCAAATCCCAGTGAGGATTTTTGATAGAGGATTCCGAAAATAATAAAAACATTTCATTGAGAATTGAAAAATAAATCCACTTAATAGGCTTGCCGTACAAGTGTGCCGTGACTGCAATAAGTCGATCATGGCTACAGGAATGTCTGTGGAGAGACATTCAACGAGAGAAGCTGAAAGGGAGCTCTGAGAATCCAAAAACGGTATCTAACAGATGGGACTCTTTTTGATAAAGAGGAGCAAAAAGTGTATTGGATAACTTTGTTGTCATTGCCTATACTTTCAACATTGTATCCTTTAAAAAAAGATTTCATTGTAGAGTTTGTTTATCTTTATGTCTTTTTTCCTCAAAATGTGAGTTAATAATCGTTTTTTCTGGTTAACATAACAGTTCCTTTTTTATTTGTTGCACTTTTATTTCTATATTTAGAAACATAGAGTTCAGGTACTTTATTCATGTACTATCATAACTGAGAATGATTTTTGTGTGATGAAAATTTGTTTTCCCTCTAGAAATATGTAAGTAGTAATGGCATCTCATTGCATTAAATCAATATAATTAAATTGAATCAATGAAGATTAAAATAATGAAGCACAAATACTGATTAAGAATGTTGTTCATCACACAATTAAATTCTTAAGTATAATTGTATAAAAATGAAAGTTGAAACACAGCATTTTAATGTATCACCGTATTCAAAGTATTATCTTCAAAGTATCGAATTGCTCTACCCAAAACTGTTTATACTTTGAAGAAGATTAATGAACACACAAATGTTCATTTCAGGTCTCCACAGTCCTGAACATATTCATTGTAGGGAAAAAAGCATATATATTTTTTTATTCTTTATTTTACATACAACGGCCTTACTCGCACTTACACATGTTCTTGGCTATTCACTTATTATTATTATTATTATTATTATTATTATTATTATTATTATTATTATTATTATTATTATTATTATTATTATTATTATTATTATTATTATTTTTTCTCGCGAATAGGCCAACTTAGGACCACGCGTTCATACATCCTGCATTTACCGTGGCTCAGTATCATATATCGCGGTAGCAGGTGCATGTATCAATCGGGGGGGATCAGTATTTTTTACTGAATCCAATTTTTTTTCCCAGGGTTGTTAGCTCTTTGGGTATGAAAGATGAAATGATGATGATAATGAGGGGTGAAAGGACGACCCACTCATACAAACACACACAAATACACCCATGCCCGAGGCGGGACTCGAACCCGCGATCTTCTGGTCCGAGACCACTCCGGCACTACTGCCTTAGCGATCTCGGCCATCTGATCGGCATTAATATTATTATTATTATTATTATTATTATTATTATTATTATTATTATTATTATTATTATTATTATTATTATTATTATTATTATTATTATTATTATTATTGTTGTTGTTGTTGTTGTTGTTGTTGTTAGCTACCTATTATATTTTACTGAATTTCAAGACAAATATGGCATCAGTTGGTAACACACAAGTCCTAGCTTGCTGGAATAATACAAGTTGCCTTCACAAACCATTAGCAAAATATGTGTGGTTACGTATTAACACATTGGAGGTGGAAGCCCAACTACATTCTTTGTCAACTCCCAAGAGGCAAATACCCAGGGCTTCAATCATAATTAAATCAGCGGCAGTACATTACAATATCCCTGGAGTTGTCGATAACAAGACTATTGCGGTTCAGATTCGCCAACACCAGTTTGATGTTTTTATTACAAGGTAAACACACGCCATTAAGAGGAGTTATTTGTAAGTTATATAATGTGAAAAAATCTGGCGTGTTAGATAAGACAATACGATCAGTATGTACCTGCATATTTAGTTTTGTTTAGTTCTTATTTTTTTATTCCTGTCTCGGCAATGTGGCTACTCTTCTTTAGGTCCAATTCTAGTTTATTTTTTACTAAAAGCGGATTTTCATGAAATGTCATTTTTTCTTTCTACTTTCCGTGTCATTTAGTATAGAAATTAGTTTTATGTTATGACAAAATGAAATACCCCATTTTTAAGTAATGTTTTTGCATTTTTCGTCTATTTCGAATTTTATTCATTTTAATTCATTTTCGCGACGTATAGATTTTAATATCATTTTAATGGTACTTCATTCAAATAATATTTACGTGATGCTACGGATATTTTCCATAAAATTCCTGAGTAGCCTATTCAATTTCTTCCCACAGAAATTGTAATGTCCGCTGTTGTGTGTAATCTAAGGTCCCTGTGGCATCTATCTGCAACACGGTTGGTCCGGCCAATTTCGGGACAACTAAACACAGAGATTCGCTGGAAAGAACAGACCAAACCAAACGTTTGCCAGCGAGTGCACTTGAACGAATAAAAGAAGACTCTATTACATCAGTAACACGCCCCTTATTTATTACCATCTCTTTATTAAAAATAATATTTCAGCAGATTAATTGCCATCTCCCTCCTGTCCAATATTAAATACAATTCTTCAGCGCCAGCGGTATGGTTCCCGGGTGTATCTCTGTCGTGTCAATCGCAGACATTTATGGGTTTCTCAGAAAGTGGGTCAAGCACAGTGCTTGTAAAGAATCGATTAAGAACATTCAAAATTCAATTAAAGATGTAAGGCAAAATTTGTGAAGAAAAATTTACCTGGCTTCCGAACTTAATTTTCTTCGGATCTCTTTTATAAGCTGTTGTACCGTATTGAAATTGTCTTATTCCTAAGCTCTGCGATGAAAACTCATTTATTGAGAACTTCTTTTGAAATTAAGTCTACATTCGCCTTCATTTCAAGAACTTTCTTACAAATGGAACATTTAGGCGAGTAACGAACAATAATATAACGCAAATGAGAGTTTGTGTATCATTTCTTAAGGAAACTTAAATCATAATTTTTATTTCATTAATAAATAAAGAAAAATTAAGTCAAGGAAACTTCAAAAGCTACGATATAACGAATGATACAAGATAAAAGTTGCGAAATTGCTTTCTCATTTCTATTTACTTTCTCGTATTATGTAACACTGCAAAAAAGTATATATTTTAATCGAAAAACACGTTTGTATTCCTTGAAACTTCAAAGAGAGTTTTTTTATTTCTCCTCTACGTGATACTACTTCCTCACGTACGTCGAATTGTCAAAACATTTTTGTGTATCCTTTATATTGACAAAAGTGTTACCTTTTTCCCCTAAAAGGTCTGTCCATTTCACAATCTGTTAGTGAACAACACTAGAGCCTAGACAGTACACAGGTTATTCAACTGAATAGATAGTTCCCCAACGATCTTGCTGATGTAACTCCTTTTCGAAATTGACATGTTTCTGAAAAGTTTGGGCATTCTTTAGTTCTCTACATGAACCCTCTTAGACATTTTCGATGTTTTCAAAAATAGCTCAACATCATCTTCTTGATTGTTTGCACAAATAGTGAAAAGGTTTTGCATTACAAAATTGTGCAGATCAGGTTTTCAGTAAGCCTATGAAATTTCCAAAGTTATGAAAATTAAATATTATTTCGTCACTACTCTGTAAAATTGGATCTCTTCAGCCGACGAAAACCACCGCCATGTCCGGAGGAAAAAGATGCACTACACTTACGGGGCCAATGACATCCGTTGACTCTCCCAGAATCACTAATCAATCAATTCCGGCTGCAAAAACCGAGTCACGAGAGTGCATTATTGGTTACTCGAAGACTTCGTTGCGATATCGATCGGAATCAGTCTCTACCTTCCTTTTCTCGTTTCCAACTGGGAGAGAAAACCGGGCACAGCACATCCCGTCGACGTGCTGCAACAAGCGGTCTGTGCAACACTGCTGTTACCCACCACTGCTGATACGACTGTTGAAAATATAACGTCACTTTTAATAATATGTTTATAACTTTTTGCGGGCGGATTTAAAAAATGAAAGTCTATTATTCAGTATATGAGTGTCATGCTCTTATAGGAAAATACCTGCAAGGAAACGATCTACATCCGTAGATTAATTACATGAATTTAAATTATATTAATTTACATTATTAAAATTATATGATTTTTGCTGCGTATTACTGCACATCGTCTGAGGTATACACATCTCCTGTAAATTCGCTAAATTGATTTTATCCTGATTGGTAGTTTTCCATAGTTTCTGTGATCAACACCAGGCGAATGCCAGAGCAAAGGGGCCACGGACCGTGCGTGATCGTTCCTTCTTGTTTTCTTCTTCTTCTTCTACATACTTACATCATTACACTACCTCCCCTATCGGGCCGGAAACGTAAAGCTTGTTCCGTCTGGGGGGATACCTAGCAGGTTTGCCATACAGTCGACTCCGGTTATAGTGAAAGCCTGGGTACTATCGTTGAACTATTGGTTCACTTTATCAAATTTTACTATATCCAAGGATGTCAAAATTAAATAGTATTTCTCCACAATTAGTGATTTTATTAATATATGTAGATATGTAGAAAATACATTAACAGCACAAACTGAAATTTTCAATATCTTTATTTCTCCTGAAAAAATCAATAATTTTCAATTATTTGCTTCGTACATTTTTCATTACTAATTTCTCTAAGTTCTTCTCCAGAGTTCGTGCTCTTGCTATACTTTATCCTGCATTGTCCACTGTCTCGAAGTATCGTAATGCAGTCTTGGCATCCTTCAATGCCTCGTGCACTGTTGGAAGCACCACTATTCGAAGGCCCTTTTAGTCTACCTAATAACATACGGGATCCTTTCGGTAGAGGCAAGACGCAAGCGGCTAATGACACTGATTGTTTTTCCGCGCTGCAGAGCGTGTATCGGGAGACTGTGGGCTGGGGCAGTCGCGCGCTTCCTGTCGTCCATGTGGATTACAACGCGCTTTGACGCGATGAATACCATGTAACATCAAGCTTGAAACTGAGTGGCATGAGGTCATCAGTAAGGTCCCCATTATGGGTCCGCTACGTTCACCTCAGGGGAGATTTCTTCGATTGTGACTTGTAGCTGATATTGTTTTCAAGCAGCCTAATGTTGGAATTTTTGATGTTGAGGCGATGTATTCTTTTCCAGGAGGGAATTAATTTCCAGGTCGTTGTATTTTCTATTATCGAGATTCACTAAAACCCAAGTTCAGGTTCACTATAACTGATTCTTCTTATGCTTATTTGTAATGTAAGTGAAACGGTACCAGAGACTCAAGTTCACTACAGCCGAGGGTTTGCTATACCCGAGTTCACTACAACCGGAGTCGACGACAACCGAAGTGGAGGCCGGCGCCAGATCTATCCATTCAGTAAGTGAAGAACACTGTTACCACCCCTGACAAAATCCATACACTACACTTCAAGAACTAAAGACCGCCCGGAAACATGAATCAGTCGAGCATCCTGAGGCTGGTGGTGAGCTTATTCACTATCCAGAGCAATGGCCTTGACAGCTTCGCTACGCCTCTTGAGGAAGGGATACGGGGCATGAGATTTGGGATAGCGAAGCAAAACTACATAAACAATAAATATGAGGAACGTTTCGTGCTATTATTTCATTTATTCGGTCGTGATTGCCAAACATTGGGCTCTAGAGGCTGAAACACTCGGGCAAATTCCAGCGAACAAGTGGATTTCCTTGCAATACTCTTGTATCGTACGGAAACATTCGTAGGCAACTTTCGTTCTTCGGTTTGCCTACCTGCATGTCGCCACCTCAAAGAAAATGATGCTTTAAAATGAATGTTAGCACACGCATCCACTCATCGCTTGCGCACGAATGATTAGGTGTTCGAATCATGTCCTGGGAAGTGTTTGTCCATCTTTTGTGTGTTTTATGCTATATTCAGTTTTGCGTTCTCCTGACCAGCAACGAAAATTCATAGCACGCTCAGCATGTACTTCATGCGCACGATATTCATTACATTATACATTATTTTGCGTCAGTATCAACACACCTGAAAAATAATTATATTCAAATTTTTTTCAAGTTGGGTTGAAAGTGTTAATTTAATAATTCGGCAAAATTATCAGTACGTTAGTAATAATATACGCATTGTTATCGACGTCCGGATTAGAGATGCCCTGCGCATGTGCAGAATTGGGAGAGAGTGGGAGGGGGTAGACGGCCACTTTGGACTGAAGAAACGCCCTCAGTTCATATTATTGATGAAAAGATGAGGAATGTGACCAAAGTGACGCCTGGCAGTAAATTGTGTGTTCTAATCATTCAGACAGCTAGCAATGCAAGGCCAAGCGTTGCAATATTCCCGTCACGTGATGCCCCCGCCCCTCGTGCTGTGGGTTCTCCGAGTTCCGGTCTTACGCTGTTTATGACGGCGGCCGACAGTTGGTGGCGGTTCCTGCTCACCTGGTTGGTTATGGACTGACAGTTCTAATTCGGTTTCACTGTGTATAAACTCCAGTGTGTACTGGAATGCAGTTTTTTTTAGTGTGTAAATCGCCATTTCTGTGGTACATTGGCCTGTGTTTTACTGAAAACTCCTTTTCACGGTGGCGTGAAAAATATTTTAAAAATGCTTTAAAAAGTGAAAAATCTTTGCCAGATTACAATGCTCAATAAGATTGGTTGGGGCAACGTTTAAAAAATGTTTCATTTTCATTGCTTAATTATTGGAACGAAACTGGGACTTTTATGGTGACGTATGAATGTGTGAAATACGCCCAAATAATAGTTCGCCTCTAATTTCACTAATGATGAGTTTTAATAGTATGTGGTATTTCTTCAATCTCTTTCACACAGAAGATTTTTTTATAGAAAAGGAGGTAGATTTACTTCGGCTGTTAGTAGCCACATTAGTCGCCACTTACTACATGTGCGTGCCTTCGCCTTGAATTCACGTTTCGCATGTGCACCTGACCATCAGATCCAACGAACCCACAAGTGTGAGCCAAATTCGAACAAACTATATGAATTGGAGAAGTGAAAATGACCAAGTGAATCGAATTCGAAAGCCCTTTATTCAGTTGCGATTTTTTTGTGTTTTTTACCAACGTTTCGTTAAAATATATTCTACTTCTTCAAACTTTAAGGATATTTCAAACCGCTTCGCAATCACTTTAGGTACCCATTCCTTATACGCAGAATCATTAGGCTTTGTGTCCGCTTACTAAGTCGCTGCTCAAAGCTCCTGTCACATCCACGTACGCTTACCCATATGACGTGTGTCTCCGTTATGAAACGGGCAAGCCAAACGCCGTACCACGTACTCTTAGAAAGTTTTTGCATGGCGAAGCGTTACAGCAAACGACAGCAGTATCGATCTTCTGCGCATGGGCAGTTCAGGTTTCGCACCACTTTTGTATTTCTGCGTATGCGCAGAAGTTCGAGATTATTTTTTTCAACTTTCCCCCCGCCAGTCGCCCTGGCGAGGCGGGAGTTTATTTTCGTGTTGGGGTACATGCGCCGCAGCTCTTCGGCTTATGCGGCATCGAGATTGCAGTCGACTGCTGCACGCTATTCCGTGCAAAAACTCCTTTTCGGATGGCTATTGCACAGCGTTGAAGGCCGATCCACAATAGCCCCAAAACGGGAACGTAAAGAAAGTTGAAATTACTTCTAGGCTGTCCGGGTGACGCCGCGTCGTTGGCAGATAGGCCGACGTTTCGCCTGTCATGTCGCAGGCTTCTTCAGGGTAGTGACGACCTACCCACTACCCTGAAGAAGCCTGCGACATGACAGGCGAAACGTCGGCCTATCTGCCAACGACGCGGCGTCACCCGGACAGCCTAGAAGTAATGGACTCGAGCCGCGGAAGCCTACGTGTACAAGAAAGTTGAAAGACGGACATCTCAAGCTGGCTCCTGTCACACCAACGTACGCTAACCGACGCATAAACAACACGTCGTTAACGCGAAGCTTCATTGGAACGGTAAGGATAGTCATCATTTTTCTTCGCTGAGGAACGCTAAGCACTTGGCCAACGAAAGTACAGCAAATGGCGGCGACGTTTTCCAGCTGATTGAGAGCGCGGCACCGGTCTGGAGCGGAGTTGACAGTGTGTAGTGCGCTGTAAAGATTAGAGCGTGGATTTGCGAAGTTACGGTTGGAGACGGGGTTTGACAGTCATTGTTGAGTTTCTGTTAGTTACTATTAGCAATTGTAGTTTCGTTATTTTTCTATTCATATTAATATTTAGAATTAAAATTTCTTCTTCAAAAAAAATTATAATTCGTTAAAAACGAAATTGTTTGTTTTCGATAAAATGTATGTTGCTTGTATGTTATGAAAGTCCGTAGTAATTTTTTGCATTTTTAAACTCTTATTTTTTTGTTTTTTTCTATTTAATTTTCTTCGTTCAAGGACAGAGAGAAAATCAGTGAGTGATCAGAGCAGCATAGCTAGATGTGCATTTGTTCCGGCAACTGTTTCTTGAAGTTCTCTTTTCTGCCGCTACAAGTTCATAGCGCTTTTTCTCTTTCTTTTGCCGCCGTTTATTGTGAAGCGCTCGTGTCTCGCGTTCCCGTCCCTCCCCCCGCCCCGCCAGCGGGTGCCGTTCCCGCTCGCGGGCTATTGTGGAGGGGCGGGAAGGCGCCGCGGCGCCCACGAAGGCTGCCCTGACCCCGCCAAGTGACGGCGACGTCTTTCCCCGCCGCCGCCGCCACATCCGCGTCGCCCGCCGCACCGCATCCGCCTCCGCCCCGCACCGCGTCGCAGGAAGCGCAACGAATCTCTGCATTCGTTGGCATTTCGCGAAACGACAAACGCACTTCTTTGCGGTGCATGTTCCCTGCTCGTCAATTCGGCTTGGTAATATACAGGAGTTACGTTAAAGAGGGACCAGTGTGGGAAACAAATGAACGTCGTGCAGGGCGATGACATTGCAAGAGATAGAGATGAAGCCATGTTTAAATGAGCGAACTGTAAACGAACGCACTGACAAAATGAGTGTATGGACGTATCAAGCAGTTATAATGCCAGCAGTGGCCAAGCCGTAGCTGTCAAAGAGGTCCCTTCTTACAGTAAACTCCCTACAACACATTATTGGTCGACATTGGACCATAATTCATTATATTTTTCAGAGAGTATACCTATATTATGATTGCATATATTTTTTTATTATTTTCTTTCTATCACGTGAACTGCGAGCGCGTACAAATACGTCATTAACATGTGTTATGTGCTTTAATTCCCTGCAATGCTCTGAAATTTGAAAATCTACCTGGGAAAACTCGAGAATCACTGGGCTTGTCGCTCCTCCCGAAGGGCTGAAAAATACAGCGGAAACCGGTCTCGTGACCTCAACCAGAGCAAATTCATTCAGAAGTCAATAATACTGTCTCCAGTACCCTTTGTTTATGTGTAATGTTATGGTAGGTGAAAAAATAACATCACAACGAACTTTTGCAAAAACTAATATCGTGCACGTACGAAAATTATTATTATAGTTTTTGTTAGTATTATTAATGATATTCTTTTAACGTACACAAATGCAAATATCGAGTGAAGTATCTTTCTCTTGAACTCTAAGCTTGGAATGAAACGTCTGAAATATTTTATTTTGTAGTTTAGGGCATAGAAAACAAAAATCTTGTCCTCCAGGGAACATGAAAATTAGGTTTTAAAGCTCTAAATGGTATCATTTTCGAAATATAATGCAATATATAGTTTTTGCTTTCGGCACTCCTTCTTCATATAAACTTTAACCATACCAAATCTCACTCTCCTCTGTTTGAACAAAAGCTCAATAAAGTGTCCAAAATTTTAACTTAGCGTATGGATACGCTCTCGCATTCCTTAAATTGGGCCTAAACCTATGATCGCAATATAAGGTCTCCTTGAAACTAATAAAATCCAAGCCCGTGCATTTTTTTTATACTCGCCTCCGCGATAGGCTTAGTTATTCCCAAATCGCGAGTATTAACGTTTAAAACGGGTATGCCAATCGTACCGTTTCAAGACGAAATGTGTGTCGTCACTTGTTTTCCAGAGTGCAGCTAAAAGCAGGAGCTTAACGCTACTTGAAGGCGTTTTCTACAAACTCTTAGGTTGTTGGTGAATTCCTGAAAACGAGAGCGTTGCTTGCCCGTGTCAGTGTTGCACTGAGAGAGGCCGATGCGAATCCTTTTCAAGAAATCGCGGAAGGGGACGTTTTCGCCCCGTGTGAAGAGTTTTGTTGCCCTCAAAAATAAGATTATTCGGTGAGTTGTCGAAGTTTATAGAGCCGGATGATGCATTCTCTATAGTTGCCATGTGCAATTACGACATGTGCTGCATTGGGACGCTCGGCACGAAAGTATAGCTTGCGTAGTATAATGAACGACAGACGTGGTAAGTTAAAATAAAATTAACATTTTCAGTCATTGTGACAATATTTTAATGCTTTCGTGTTCTGATAAAGCATTCTCACTGCAATTAGTAGTCGAATTCTCCTTGCTTCAACCCCAAAGATATTAATGTCCCAACACTGTATAAACCCTTCTGCGTTCAACTATGCTCTCTTGAAGCGAGAGAAATAAAATTATTATTACAATATTAATAACATAAATAACACATTTCTGTAATTGTAGAATTCTAATATATTTTTGCACAATAGTATTAATTAAAAAACAAATTTCACAAACGTAAGGTACAATTTTTGATGCTAAATAAAATTTCATTTTTATATGACTCGTTCGTAATAGGAAACGTTTTCCGCAGATTGTAAGGGGTTAACGATATTGCAGTCATCCACAGATTATTTTAGATCCTTGTCATAATACAGTTCATCTCACATTCTTCCAATAATGATAGGCGGTAATGTCACGGATGTTGTTTTTCCATCCATTGATTTGCTCTGATAAACCCCCCACCCACCCACCCACCACCCACCCATCTCATTCCCTTCAGCCCACAGTCTCTTTAGCGTCACTATTCCATCGCATACTTCAGAAGAATTCGTTCTAGAGTCTAGAACAGTAGTTCCCATGGAGGTCAATAAAGATTAAGGAGTCGACAGGTGGGGCCAATAGCTGAATACGAGTCGGAGACTGATCGATATAATTGAAGACAAAGATCGTATTGATTACAAAAAATGTTAATAGGGTTGATACATAACCAAAAAATAATCTAATAAAAAATTAGAAATTCGCTCCTCTTCTTCGTTATTCATCGTTAATCATTAGGATGTTTAAAAAGCTCCAAAAATCCACTATGCGTTCTGCAGGGAAGTTGTGGCCAATTTAAAAAAGGTTCATTATATTCTGAGGTATGGATCCATTGCACATAAGTGAATATTAGAAACTCAGCTACTCACGTTCACTAGTGGAAGTGTCTCCTATTATTGGGAATCGAGGAATTTATAAAAATTCAGGCATGCGAAATTTTCTTTTAGTCATTTACGAGCCATTGGTTGTGGTATTACTATGTACGCTGCATATAGTAGAGAAAAATGCTAGGGTTTCGATGAAGCACGCAATTCTGCTGGTAAATGAAAAAGAAAAGGCATCCCTGCTCTAAAAGCAACGCGAGTCGGATGAAATCCCGTCGGGTGCCAGGTTCGGCTTGTAATTCGTCGTTTGGAGAACCTTGGATTAAAATATCGTGTTGGTGCGGTGTTAGACGCTCAATGGGGATCTACTTTACCCAAGATTTGCGTAATTTATACGGTGTGTAATGACAGAATAACATAATTTATCTGACGATTAATGCCTATTGAGTACACGAGTAGGAAATGACAGTGGCCAATTACAGCGTTTCCTTTCATATGCATAACGAATAGCTACCAAAACTTCCGCCAACATTTTATTTCCGCTTGCCCCGAAATGTAAAGTAAAGTTAGTGCTTTCTGAAAAGGAGTTTTTCTGGAGCTACAATGTTGCAAGGACGTCGTAAAAAGTTCCCAAATCAATCAACTTCCCGTGCAAACTCCTCGAAGAGTACTAGGAAATTCAGCAGATGGCTCAAACGCTTTCGATGAATGATAATGCTCAAAAGAGGCAAGACCGGGCAAGTATATTACGTCCTGGCATGCGACGACGTAGTCCCAGCAAAAGATCGCCGAGTTTTGAATAGAAATACTAATATAGGTAACTAGTTTCTCATATTTCCAATAAAGTCCCGGTATTGGAATTACAGAGTGCATCAGTTCATTACATATTGGAATAAGATAATATTTTCTTCGCATTCAATCTAGAAGAAAAGATCGAAGATATCTTTGCAAATAATTTGCTAGTAATTCTGAGAAAATACAAAGATATTTACTGGTAAAAAATAGTGTGTAAGGATTCTTCAAAACTAAGTCTTCTTCAAGAAATGTGGGGCTTAACCATTTCCATCAAAAGTTTCTTCCTCCAATTTCACGGAAGGAATATAATCTTTCTCGACAGAATCATCATCTAGAATCGAGGACTGTAGGAGGTAACCCCGGAACGTGGCTTACAACGAGCAACTTTTGCTGGAGTTCACTGGGTGGACATTGCGAGAAGATAAAAGCAGGAAAAACTTTTACTGCCTTTTTTCTATTTCGTTTAATATAAATGTAGTTTAAGTAATTATAATTTTCAAACCATCACAAGTTGACTAAAGAAAAAGATGTGCATTTACTGGCAACAAAGTAATATGAGAGATGCACAAGAGACACATACAAACCAAACATGAGCAATCACATGTACAATGTACCATGTACCGAAGATTGAGAAACTAAGCCCAGATATGACAGTGACACACCTGGGACTATACATTTGTGAAACTGACAAAACTTGTTTACCCGAAATCAAAAGATAACACAATACCTTGGACACTACAGAAGAAAAATTGAAGATTACATAAGCAGCAATCGAGCTCTGAAATGCAATAGATGCCAACAATTCGGACACAAAAAACCACAGCACCTTGGACCCTCGGAAGCTGGTCTGAACCACACGACACCACCACCTGCACCAGCACCACCCTGAAATGCCACATCTGCGATGGCAACCACCCCACATCCTGGCCCGGGTGCTCCGGATTAATTAATGGAATCAGAGACAGACAATAATTACTCGAAATACTAAGACAGTTGCAAACACAAGCTCCCCCCACCATTAATATTCAACAACCCAAACCTCAACAGCAAACACCCCACCTACTTTCAACAACCAACAGACTTTTGCAAACATAACTGCAGGCAGACAAAACAATGGAAACGCAACAATGACCAAACCAACGCAACGACAACCACTAGGACAACCAGAGAAATACTTGACCTAATCAGAGGAAACGACATCACCAGACTCGTTCAGACAATCAAAAACATAATTTATTCTTTCAAACAATCTGGAAACATCCTGAAAAAAATCCCTCTTTTCCTGTTGACCGCTGCAATGGCGCTAGCTGACTTATGTTAAGGACCACAACGCAACAACACCCACTCAGACTGACATCATGGAACACCCATGGAGGACTAAGAATATCTGACATAATAGAATATGTAACGAACTACAAAATAGAAATCCTGCTGATTCAAGAAACCTGAATACATAACACCCTTTAATAATCCAAATTTTATTATTTACCGAACCGACGGAACCCACACACTAGGCGGAGGTACTGCAATAATAATAATCAAGAAGACAATCCCGCATCCCCATATAACTGACAATAGACAATTAGACTATGAAAAGACCACTGTACACATCGGGACACAGACAGGACCAATCAACATCACCTCGTTATGTAACAGACCAAGAACGGATATAGACGAAAACGAATTGGGCCAAATTGTAGACAAAGATAGGTCTACGATAATTGCAGCAGACCTTAATGCAAAAATGACGACCGGAGGCTGCAAATGTGACAATCGACCAGGGAAGGACCTACATGAGTACATACTGAACAGACCAAGACTTCAACTTCCCATCCCTGCAGAACCGTCACACTACATAAATGGCGAGCCCAATGGCATTGGTGGCTACGTAATTCACATATCCAATTTCTTGGTTTCCTCTCCACATTTCCGACGCGAGCTTACATCTAATTACATTCATCACATTCGAATTATCTTTGCCAATAACATCACACCATATGTCACACAGACACACACACACACACATACCACACAAAAATTTACAAATTAGAAACCATACAGAATACTAATCGTTGAGAAAATATACCTACTACAGACCTACACACAATACAAAAATAGGCGAGGCAATTGATCAGTTTAAACACCACATCACCCACTCCTACAAGCTACCATCACCACCCAACCATCCAAATCTGGAAAACAGGCACTTCTTGACATCATTGGCCTCGTGCGACAAAAACGCCAACTGTAAAAAAATACTACAGAACGAGACGACCCGAAGACAGACCTTACAAATAGACGAAACGACTACTACATACCGCCCTTGTAAGACATGAAATTACAAAATGGGATGAGATACTACGTGACGTGAACCTGAAGCAGCCCAACAATGTATGGAAAGTCATTAAATTACAAAAAAAAACCTGACAACCGTATCTCCCCTATCAAACTACAAGACAGAGTTACGTACAAGCCATAGACAGTTGTTGAAAGTTTCGCCCCCTCCCTGTCCACAAAATTTCCCAGTTCCATATCCAATCCTCAATACCCCACACAAGTCTTGCTTAACGTCCTTACGAGCCGACCTCAACCCCCTGCAACACAGACTCCATGGACCTTCAGTGACACAGACTTCTCGACGCCACCAAAGCAGTAGGATCTGACAGAATATCGACAGCCATTCTTAAACATTTAGCAAGAACTGCAATAGACCATCTAACAAACATTTTTAATGCCTGCACTTTTCTTCCTATCATATTCGAAATTATGACTTTTATATTCAAAATAAAAATAGACATAATGATCTACAAAATACATGATTTAACTGTAAGTTTCGACAACAAACTCTTTTACTGTATTCAAACAGTTTGCAAAACCTACTGTTAACGCCTGCTGTCGCTCGCAACCAGAAAATTTTAGCATGTTTTATATTTACTTTATTCTGGTACGTATTAATCTCTCATGAGTTACATAGTGATGGATCATTGCATTGTACAATATTGATGTTCATTTCAGTACCTGATGAAGTGAGGCGTTAAGTACCCAGCAAACTTTCTAATATTGGACATAATTGAATAGCCCTGAATGGTTCAGATTTAAAAATATAAGATTGTCAAGAGCTTTCAAAAAAATTATTATTATTATTATTATTATTATTATTATTATTATTATTATTATTATTTATTAAAGAGCTGTGTATCGAAGTTTGCTAAAATCGAAGAGCTCTTCCGCGTCGTTTCGCAGTTCTAGGTTTGTGTTATACATTGGGCATGTGTGATTAGATGCATATGAATGGTTAAATTCGTACCCCCGTTTGAATTTCCACAGATAAAATCATGATAAATGATATCAGATCATTTAGTTCGCCTTTGACTAAAACGTTGGCCATTAAAGTGGCGCATCGCTGCCCTAAACATCACAAAAAATCGTTAGCTTAATCCCATGCGGTCCTGGGTTCTGCATGCGCTTCGGTTCAGTTCCGTGCAGAGCATAGCAGTGCAGTGCAGCGCCTGGCTGTTCCCTCCCGAGGCGGCGGCGTCGAATTCGATTTGTCGCCCGCTGGGCCACACCCACTCCCGAAACGTTTTAAACCTCTGCGCGCTGCCAGTGATTTGCATATGCAAATACGATTGGCGCGTCCAGCGGGCAATTAAAACGGAATCGCACCTCTTCGCAGTCATTCGCGGGGGACCGTGCGGTCGCCCCGGAAATCTCGCTAAGGTGGAAGGACGGTGGGAAGAGAACCGAAAGTCCACGAAGGCAAGTTGTGGTAGGACGGACGAACTGTTGATAGATTAACTGATTCATTAGTATATCCGGTCGCGTCAACTGCTAGGGTTATTAGTCCCGTAGGTGTAGTGTATGCTTTATCCCGAGAGGTGGCTGTGAACTTCCCCCGCTGATTGGCGAGATCCGGCGGCGAACGACTCGTCGGCTAGCTGTTTTTTAGCATGGTATCTCTCACCCGTGGGGCACCGCTCCAGCCGACACAAGCTCTAAGTTCTTGAATGACCTCCAGACATGTGTGGAATTGCCGTACATGTAAGTGTAGTATGTGTAAGTAAGCGTAAGTCTAGGAGAAGAAAGAGGAAGGAAAGATCACTCGCTGTCCGTGGCCCGTTTGTGAGAGTACTGCTCCGGCACTCGCCTGGTGTTGATCGGAGAAACCACGGAAAACTATCGTTCAGAGCAAGCTGCTCCTAGAATTCTCCTCCAGACAGCGACTGAAAATCCTGATACCATCGCGACCGGAACGAACTGTTGCGTCGAAGTGTCTGGAAGAGACTGCACATTCCTACGGAATGCGTAAAGCGCTTAAAATGTAGGGCTAGTGTTCAATTTGTCTAAAGGGTTAGTTTTGCAATACCTATTACATATGTCACGAGGTGGATTCTCATTTTGCGTAGGAGGAATTGCAAAATTTCTACTTTGGAATTTCTAGCTCTATGTTACGTGCTGCCTGTTTTTTGTCATTAGGAATTTTTTGCGAAATTCAAAGATGCACAGTAATATTTCGCGAATCTCCGTTTTGTACCAGGAAGTAAAATATCAATTGATTACTCGTTTTGTTATTCCATTACATAACTTACTTTGTTTTTGGAATTTGTGAACAGAGAAGTAGTGCTTTACTTTTTATTTATTTATTTTATATATTTATAACGAAAATTTTACTTATTTTATAGCGATTAAATACTATTAAAATATATGACTACCCTAGCTCTTATATTATATTTAGTTTAGTTATGAATACTGGCAGTAACGAGCGTTTTCTGCAATAATTAATTATTAAATACCCCCTTCTAATTGCTTCTATTTGCAACGGCAAAGGAACTTTAGATTTTGTTTTTATCGCTTATCTTGTGTTACTTCGGGGGATCACTTTCTGTCGCGAGAACATGAAGGGTAACTATTTAAACACCTGAATTCCCAAATATAGTTTTTGTGGGAAAATATAACATAATGGCCTCAGACTACCGTTTGAGAGACACAAACCTTCCCAAGAAATTACAAATAATGTCTCTGTAATAATATGGGTGTTTCTGAACCCTTGAATAATATTGCTTCTTGATGGTATCCTTTTTATTGTCTCGGAAGTTCATAGCTCCTCGCAAGCAGTTCAATATAATGAGGGTTAAGTTTAGATTCCCTTAAACGTATTCAATATTTCATGATGGATAACATTATATCCATATTTATAAATAGGAACTTAAGTTAATTGAGGTACTCTATAAGTAGTTTCTTTTATTGAAATATATTTCATACTTTTTTTCTAATCGCGTGGGTGTTCTTGGTTTGTATGTCATACTAATTGCATATCTTAACAATATGACACACCGTCTATAACGACTATTGATGAACTGTTTACATTAGCATAGTGCTGATTGATCAAAATCAATCAGCACTATTCGCGTGCATTGAGAACGAATACATAGGACAGTGCAAATATTATGAAAATGACCAGTGGTCATTAATGTTCATTAATCTGTGTAAACATTGACATGAAACATTATTGTGTAAACATATTTGTGTAAACATTTACATTATTATTTTGAAGAAGTCGATGTTTAGTACAAAATTCTAAGTTCCTCGTATGAATATTTACATTCGGTTTTCATTAAATTACTTTTATTTAAAGTGCACTCTTTCTTTTGCTTTGGCAGCTCCCCGCAATCGTGTCGATATTATACGGGTTAAATTATGAAGTTGAAATGTGTTACTAATGAAAGAAGTTTTAATTTGATGAAGTTCGTTCATTACATCTGCCAATTACGACAAAAGGCGAAACGTCTGGAGTTGTGCCAGTTTTTGACATGACTGAGATGGAAGACTTGGTGAGAAATGCGAAAATACGAAGGAATATAATATGTTTTGCTGCTTTCTTCATTTCTTTCCTGAAATGTGGATGAATTGACGCTTCCCTCGCAATCTCCAAAAAATCGCTTATCTCGTATAAGATTGTCTCGCGCCATTATCTCCGTCTTTAGAGAAGATATTACTGAGCACAAAAATACTCTCAGGGTTATCGCATCACATATCTCAGAAAATAATCGCGGAAAATCTCTCTCTCTCTCTCTCTCTCTCTATATATATATATATATATATATATATATATATATATATATATATATATAGTAATTACATATGAAATATGACTATTGTAAAAACCAAAATTGTAAAAATTTTATTTTAAAAGTAAAGGAAGTTGTGTGTAACAAATAGTACCTACGTACAAACGCAAGATTTTATGACTGGAGTAGTACCAGGTCATTTGTGAATACCACTGAAGTAAATAAGTCCAAGAGGATGAAATATTAAGCTCCTTCACGCGAGTGCCAACATGGCTTTAATGATGTCACCAACACGCGCTGCGAAAAAAATACACCGACTTGTCGTCCTGCACGAGCTAAGTTCACAGTCCCATTTGCCGCACTTGGCTCGTTTCCTAGGCATCTGCGCCAGCCTCGAGCGTAGTCTGCTGCAAACGCGCGGCCTAGCGCACCATATGGAGGAGGAACAAAGAGAGGCTGTAAAAAGGATTCGATGCTTCCACGAAACTAAAAAAAATCTAATGAAGATTCCGCTCAGACCTTGCTTTTCCATTTCCCTCGTGTGCTTTGAAGCGACGATCGAAGGAGAGGTACAGATCCAGGAGAGGGGAAACGCGGCTTTTGCGAGGGGAGACAGGATGACGATATGGGGTGGGGTGAGGTGGAGGTACCGTATGCGGAACAAGAATCTGCACCTTAATTGATGCACCGCAAAAGAATTTGATCGAGCTCTGAGAGAACGCGGTTCGACGCACAGAAAGGGTGAGGTGCATCGTCCCACGGAAAGAGAGTAAAAATAAAAATCCCCACCCACCGTGTAGTCAGCGTCGCCGAGAGTGAAGCGATCGTGCAGGGGCGGTGGCGAAAGCCGCAAACAAAAGGCCGATAGATCAAATGGCGGGGGAGGATGAGAGGGCGGATCCGGCCCGTTCTTTATGAAATAGAGCACTCGCTACGGAACTAAAACTATTATTATACGAAAAAACGGAGCGCGTGTAACCGAATAGCGGCGGTCGGTGGCGAATTGTTACCGACGGTGCCCGTGGGGGCTTTGGGCGGACAATAAAGAAGAGAGAGTGAATAAAAATGAGATAAACACGAAGAAAAGGATAAACTGTAGAGAAAAATCATTTCCAGAGCAGAATTGTTGAGAAATTGCTGTCGTTTTTGTGCATGGTGGCACATCAACATCGCATTTTTGCGTGATTTCCAACTCACTGTCCGGTTAAGTTGACGCAGTGACGACAAACGCCGCGGCTGCAGCTTTGTTAACGGGAGGTCCAAGGGCTCGAGTCCCGATGGTAGATAGATTTTCGACCCTAGCTATAGAGCTAGGTAGAATTCAGCAGCTGTCTGGAGGAGAATTATTGGAGACGGAACTCTAATCGGAAGTTTTCTGTGGTTCTTCGAACAATACCAGGTGCCGGAGCAGTATTTTAAGAAACTGTCCACAGACCGCGATTTTTCTCTTCTTCATTCCTGCCCCCTCCTTTCCCCTTACACATACACACACACACACACAATACTATCAAACATGTCAGGAGTTAAGTGCTTGTGTCGGCTGGGGCGGTGCCCGCTGGGGGAGGTACTACTAATTACGTTATGTATCTTGAAGGTAAAAGCACGCGCCTCCTCTGAATCATGCAACGTTTCATCTGACGACATTAAACATTTGAAGTCAATCTAACAGATATAACAATAGTTTTTTTTGTGCCGCATAACTGTTTTAGCCAGGTGCTGATTACTTTAAACATCAAAATAGAAGCTATTTTTATTTTATAATGATTATATTGAACATTGGTCAATTATTTCATTTGGTTCATTGATCGGCAAAGATGAGTCAGGGCATCAACTGATGTCACTGCAGTGCTTCTGAAGGGGGGTCCTAGGGTTCGAATCTCGATGGTGGCAGGAATTTCGACACCAAATAGTCATTTGGGTCGAATTCAGCAGCTGTAAGATAATTCTACCGGCCGGCTGATCGGTAGGTTTCCTTGGTTTCTCCGGTCAACACCAGGCGAATGCCGGAGTAGCACCCTAACAAATGGGCCAAGGACCGCGTGCGACCTTTCCTTTCCCTTTCTCGTCCTATTCTCACCCTTACTTACATAAACTTCCACTCAGATGCCCTACCGAGAGACCACCACTGTCACACTTGTCGGGAGACCGGTCGTGAGCTTGGAGCTTGTTTCGGCTGGGGCGGCGCCCTTCTAATGGGAGATAGCTGGGTGGGGAAAATCTCCGCAAGCAGATCTAGGTCGATGCTGGACCTCGCCATCCATTTTAGTGTATTTTACGTTCAATATAGTGAAATGCCCTTGCAATATGTGATGATGATAATTTTTAGAAGCCGGTCATGACTTTGCATGCTGATATGAAGGAAATATCAGTTAATAAGAAATATTTGAGATTACATGTAACCTATAGGCATGACATCGAATGACTTTATGTTAATCTTGGAAATTTAAGTGTATTTTTTCTGTAACTTCAACATTTTGTACGATGTGTAAATACGTTTGCGAGATTATACCTTATTAATAAGAAAATTAAAATATTTTTTAAAGTTGTCTACAATTTCTGGGAACAATCACCAGAGATAGAATACAAATCGCTTCTCATATTTTGAACTTTTTTTCTCATTTATTATAATGCAAGCCGGGTGTTGTCTAAAACGTGTTTTGCATTATCTTTAGTCAGGTAGTTCGCTGCGTTTCGAGACAGGAAGGGTGGCACGCCAGACGCTCCATTTTTGCTGTTAATTTGGAGAAGGGAAAGCTAGTAGAGAAGTCATAAACAGCGCCGTTGCGCTGCGGATATTATCCCCGCGCAAAGGCTCAAGTGTTTGCCACGGCGGAGGCGCGGAGCGGCGCGGCAAGAACGCACGGAAGCCGACGGCAGTCGCGTTGCCGCCTCTTATTAAACGCACCACCCACGCTAACACTGCGGCGTTGTCGTCTTTCCCCGTCCTTCGGAGTTCTTACGGTGCCTTCGTGACACAGAGCATACTCCCCGCCTCCTTACTCTGCACTGGGTAGGTATGCAGGGCTCTGTTAAATTTTCTTTTACTAGGTATTAACGTTATTAGGCCAAAAAACAGCGAATAACGTGGTGGAAGCATGTAAACCGTAGCGACAGCCGACGTTTATAACCTACTGAGAATGTTACTTGTGTTGACCGTGTCGTTCAATACAGTATCGATTCTTGATTGTGAATTAAAAATCAGAGGTATTTATTTTAATAAAATCGTTTTTTTTTCTTCTTAATTGAATTAAGTCACTAGTTTGCTATGTGCTAATAGTACTGATACAAATATACGTTTTTCTATATTTATTTCACAGTTCTTGAGTTTCTGTTCACTTGATTATTCTTTTTACACGGCTCATTTCTTTCGATTATTTATTTTCACGCGGCTCACTTTCCTTACCCTGCTACATTGTCCGCTGCACTGACCACTGCACAGCGGTCCATCGCGATGCACACATTGCACAGCTTAGCCTCTAACTGGACTGCCGGGACCCGGGAACGTTCATTTACTCGTGGCGGGCGCCGAGGCTAGACGTTTCTGGAACTTGCGCCACTCCTCTCCGCGACCCGCAAGTAGGGATGGGCGATTTAATCGCGGTTAGTTAAACAATCGATTATTCTATACGATTAATCGAAAAATTGAAATCGATTATCTTGACACCGAATAATGCACACAACGATTAATTTTTCCGATTTTTTGCTCCATTATTTTAATTCCAATATTAGTTTTCAAGACGAGCAAATTATGTAAGTACATCTCTTCTTTTGGACTGAAGCAACGGAATTCCTCGTCTCTACAAATTAATATAAGTATTTTATATTTCTATTCGGCGTTGTTCACTTGAAGATCTGTTATTGAGGTTTATATTGTATCAAAATGTTTTTGTGTAAGTTAATTTTATTTATTTTCTCGTTTATTAGAAGAAAATAAAAGAATTGAGATTTGTTCGATTAAGCATTTTATTTGTGCAAAACTGTGTGTAATACATCCTCGTATATTTTATTTGAAAACGTCAACGTTATTTTAGTTGATGAACACGCTTTTTCGGATTCCATTAATACAACTAAATTTGGCTTAAACCCATAAAGATTAATAAATAAAATTTAACAAAACAGAAAACAGAGAATTATTCGCATTATTGTGGTAGGTTTCCTTAAAATAAATTAATTTACAAATTAAAAATTAAGATTTTCCGCATTATTTAAATATGTGAAATATTAATCGATTATATAAGATTCATTGATTAATTCGGGACCATTAATAGATGCACATTAATCTAATAAAAAATATACTCGATTAGAAATTCGTCGATTGCGAGTATTTAAAAGTCGCCCATCCCTCCCCGCAAGCACCCACCCACCCTGTGGTTGGGGAGCCACCTCGATCCGCGCAGCGGGCTCCGGCAGATGATGCAATCCTCGCTTCAATGCTTTCGGTTTTACCATCTTCCTGTATAAGATATATCCATACCAGATCTTAATCGTGTTCATGAACTAAAATAACGTTAACACTTTTAAATTAAATATATAATAATGTAATACACACGGTTTTGCACGAATAAAATGCATCTACTTAATCGATAAAATAAAAAGATTACCATAAGATAAAATAATTCGAGTACCTAAGAATACCATATCCTAATAAAATAAAATCATATAACAATCAATAAGTCCCATTTATTGGAATAAGTGCACTCATTTGTATCGATTGTTCTTTACGGATGACGGAGTTTTTAAATCCTTAGCGGACCCCACCGATTAAACTTGCTTTTCGTTTTCTGTTGCGTTTAGTCGATATTACTAGAGAGCGGATTTTTATGTCATTACATTTTTTTGTTCTACTTAACGTTGTCAAATTGTGATCTTGGCGTACCGTCACCGTCCAAACAAAATATACAATTATTTCGTTACATATTTTAACGAATTTAGTTCTACATATGTTAATAATTTCGCAATTTTCACAAAATATTTTTTTCTATCAACATTCTGCTATATACTTATTTTATATGAAAAGAAGTGTTTATTTTTAAATCAACATATTTTCCTACATTATTACCGCGTGCTGTCTATTTCGCTATCTGATATCGCGGTCGGATGTTCTCTCAGTCCATCGCGCATGCTTCAGTTATATCAGTGGCGGAATGTGAGCGTCAGCGACTGACATCATTTTCACCTTTACGTGTGAAAAGTATCACTGACGTCGCGTTTCGTGATCTTTAACCCTGATTCCCGAGAAACGTTGGCGATCGCCGGCGTGTAATACTTCGATGAGAGAGCTGCACGCTGTAGTGATTGCTGGTCGTGGATATCGCCATTTGGTACGATGGCTTCTATTGCGTCTAGTTTGACTGCTAAACTAGGTCCTAGACAGCAATAAATGTTTTTACTACTGACGGAAAAGTTGCATGTTGCAAAGTGTGCATCAACTTATGCTCCCCAAATGACATTTTATAAATGTAATTTCGTATTATGTATTTTTTTTTGTAATTAGTGTATTATAATATTATCTACATGACATCCGCCTTTACATCTTTATTACATATTTTATTTTCATTACATATTTATGTGCATATTTTGACATTTAATTCTACAAATTTTTCCGGTCTAGATATACAACAATACATCTTTACGAAAAATAATTAACGTAAGGCTGATATCCGATTTAATATAATTTTTTTAAATAAATAATTTTAAGAAAGGTAAATACAGAATTACGTATGTAGAAAGTATCAAATTGTAAATTCAATAATAGGTTTTAATTGCTAAAATGGTGAAGGTAACGTCAGTCTTAATATTTCAGATAGAGCGAACAAACTATTCGTGCGTTTCTTTTAGTTTAACTAAAGTTGTATTTTGAAAGACAAACTAAGGCTATAATTGAGAGGAACCTTTGATCTTTTTGTATGAATGAGTTGGCTCTTAACATATTTGTGTTCGGAATTAATCATAGAGCTTTGATGTCAAACATTGTGTTACATCTAAAGAAAAAATCCAACAAGGTTGACAAAATATGAGAGTAAACACAAGATGCACTAATGCATTACAGGCAATCCGTACGTGCACTTGATAAAGCGATTCGTGAGAATCGTATTTGATAGGGGGTCGACTCTGGAGGAGGTTTTGAGTGAATTTTAATTTGAAATATTATTTGTTACAAATTATTTAATTGGCATAGTCTCTGAAATTAGTGCTACATTTTCAAGACGAAGTTATACAATTTCTAAGTATTTAAACTCTTAGAAATATTATAATGTGCAACGTGTCGTATACTGGATGCTGAAGAATGATATTGTGTTGAAATATATTACAATACCACGACAACCCCTTCGAAAATTTGATACATTTAAACATCATTGCCTATGTTATGTCGGCCAACAATGCTTTCGTTACAAAGGAATCGCCCCATTGGTTCATCGTGTCTTTTCAACATGTTCTACCAAAATATTTATTAAAAATATTTTCATGTACTTGAAAATGAGCACGTACTGTCGGTATCGCGATCTGCGCTTAAAATACAGCCTTTTTTGGAAAATGTTGTTCACGTTCCTTTAAATAAATTTGCACGATTTAACTCAAAATCACACTAAAATTACTAATATTTTTAAAACATTTACATGTTATTATTTAACGAAGTAAATTTGAAAAACTGATTTCACTAAGAAAGAATCATCAATAATGTAATTGTAAAAAGACGTCGGAATATTTCTTTAACATTTGAAATTTTCGAATATGCATTTTTTTCTGACAATCGGACCTGCAAGTGGCGACAATGAATTGAAGGACGGATCAGGTTCCCAAGTGATTTTTCCAGTTCTCTTAAATTGTTTTCAATTAAATTTATTCTATTCAAAAACACATCTAGGCCTATGGGTAGCGTACTAGCTTCCCGTCGTGGGATCCGGGGTTGGGAAAAAACTAGTTATGCTAGGAAAATTCGTAACGTTCGCCACGTGCCTTACCGCCCTCTCGAGCCTGTGAACTAAACTAGGCCCAGGCATGTGGGACACCGTTAGCTAACCGATAAAGTCGGACAATCGACCCAAAACGCCACTAACCACTTGCGTGCATACACACATACATACATACATACATACGCCAACATACCGACGTACATATTTTCCTCCTCCTTAAATGCATCTCACTGTTCTGTTAGTACCTTTCATTACCTCCGTCCGCTTTTCCCTCGTTTGTCCTCACGGTGGATGTGACGGCCGAGATAGTCTTCGACCACCTCGTTTCAATTCCAAGGTCATTGAACTAAAGGTACAACCCACTTTTATGAGGAAAAGTAAAAACAACTGAATATTTTCGAAGCAGGTTTTATCCATCATTTCGTTCGTTACTCTTCGAGTTTTAAAGACCCCTGTTTTCTCTTGCTCAGGCCTAAGGATAGTCAAATTATTAATAGTTTTATTATAAATTATTTTTCACCTGTTTGTTTATGTTGAAAAAATTGTTTCCGAATTTACGACTGTATCAAAGTAAGTTACAGTGAAGTGTACTTACATTTATTTATTTGCAGTGGTGTAGATACGCATTCCTCAGATCCACAATTACATCATCGTTCGTACTTCTATCAGTGCATTTAATAGTTTCCTTTTTTATTTCTCGACGCTTTTGCCGTATTGCCTCTCCTCATGCATTCTCCATAACTTAAACTCGCTCATAATTTCGCGTCACCACTTTTTGTCGTTTTCTTCCGTCAGTGAACTTCGTAGGATATTATTTTTGAGAAGCGTCTTTGCTGTTATTAAATCTCTGTTGCTTGAAAAGATAAGCGTGTGGTATGCAATTCCATGTCTTTATTGTGTCATTGTATTGTGGTGGTCTTAATAAATGCTTCCTAATTATTTGATATTATATGACCAGCTCCGTTGTGTATTTTAATAATTCCCAAGACTGAAAAGCATTGACGTTTTTCAAAATCGTACTTACTTTTAGGAAGTAGTAAAAATGAAGCGGAGAAATCATATTACAGAAGACTAGACTCTTGAGATTATATGTGAGTAGTAAAACTATATTGATTTTAAATCACCTATCCTTTCTACCAACCTACAAAATATCAGCAAAATACCAGACTCACTAATGTCCATGTATCCACTATCATGTACACTTTTTTGAAAATATGAGTAGTTTTCGCGTAATTTTGAATAACGCTTCCAAATAATGTAAGAAAGTAAGTGTTTTTGTAGCACCAGTAATTTGTTTTCTTCCTTCTTGTCTTTTTCAACAGCATTTAATTGCTTTGGTAATACAAAGTATTCTATAGTCCGTCTATTTCACACTTCTACTGCCAATGATGAAGTTCACTGTAAGATGTTCAGTGTTGCCTTATTTTCCAAATCTTTACGTCATTGTTCCTCCACTTCTGAATAGAATTGGTCACCGCAAGTTTGTGACTCTTTACTTTTTGCATTCTTCTTACACATCTTTATCATCTCACTTGCATTTATTTTAAATGACATAATAATAATTTACATTATAGTTACGACTTTTTCACTGTATGATTTTTCCCCCAAGTCTGCGAATTAAACTAGGCCGCGGCATGAGGGACGCCGTCAGATAGCCCACAAAGTTGGATATTCGACCCAAAATGCTAAATACATACATACTTTCTAATTTCAAAACTGTTCTATCCTCTTGCTCATTTCAATTGTATTCTTCGTTCTTATTATTTTAATGTTGTTCATAATTAATATTGCTACCAGCAACCTCTCTGAAGAATTACCGTTTGAAAGTATAAAAAATGACATGAAACACAAAGTTCACATCTGTCAGGTAGAAAAGATTTTCTCTTAAAACGTGGACTTTTTTGCCTGCGCATCTCATCTCATATTGATTTCAATCTCATTCCTTCTGGTCTTATTTATTTCTAGCTTTTCCAATTCTTCTCTTGGCGTTTTAGGAGAAGTACGAATATCTGCAATGCGGTGATGTTGATGAAATGCCTTACATGTGTGAAGTTCCATTGTACGAACTTTGCACAAATGTGAAATAGGAATGAGAGTCCATGCGTGCAGCTGATGTGTCTCTGGCAACCGCAAATATGTTGGCAGTGATTTCGAAAGTTTCACCGAAACTATTCTCTTCGCTTACGCACACGGATGCAGTACCGCACTGCGTTGAAAATGTGAACCCTGAGATAGATCATGCGAAGCAGTCAGAGTACTGTTCCTGCCCCTTTATTTCTCTTCCGTGATTTCTTCGCAAAATTTGAACTGCGTATACACATATTTGAATAAAGTATAGTTCTTATAATTATAAGCCCAGGAAAAATTCCAGAAGTACATGAATCCATGCATCTCGAAATCATAATAAATTTCGACATTTCTTGGTCTAAGAATTACGTAATGGGTTCGTGATAGATACGTTATTTCTCCGAATACTTTGTTTATATCACTGTTTCTATTTGCTTTGTTTACTATGATTTTATATAACAATAATAATTATTTGTAGGGACCTTTTCTTGTTAGTGGATGTTACGCTCTACACTTCAAATGAGGTGTATTTTGAAACAAACTCTAGGCACTACCATACTTGCGAGCTCCTCGGATCTAGCGTCAGCAGAACGACAGTCCCTCTTCGATAAAACACACACACACACAAGAAAGCTTAGGAGCAATCATCCATGATCAGGATGGTATTCGAACTCGTAACATTTGGGATAAAGGGTGGTATCGATCCGCGCTCCTAGTCACCTCCACCAAACAGACTCTTAATAATAATAATTTATTTTACATGTCAGGAGCAACCTTTGAATATTCAAAGAATTTTACTTCATTTTGTGTAATGAGTTTGCTATATTTTGTAATATTTCTAGAAAGAATAAATTAAGCTCTGTATCTTACGGAAGGTATATCGTTGCGTATATATCTTTTGTGACTGTTGTATTCTAAAAGAATAATATCGCTGTGCGTTTAATGTATCAAGAACTGATTTGCATTTTAAATGTGATATACGAGTAAAATGCGATCGTAAAATGCGATCGTACCTAAAATGTGTAAGTTTAATATTTCTTTTCAGAGAGGAATATTACAATGTGCCGCGGTTTGAAGACCATTTCGATTATTTTTTTAAATTTATTCAGATGTTATCTTCTTTATAAAACTCGTAATTTATATCTTTTTCATGTGTTAATTTTACATTTATCCATTGTATAAAGAAAGAGAACGACCCGTATTTTGATACTCCAGAGGTTTGATAGAGGTCGCAATTAACTTTTGAAGGCTACACGTATTCATATCGAAAGGCGGCAATAAAATATTTTTCATTTATCACGAATTGCACAAAAAGTTTTCATGTAGAGCACGCGCAGAACGATATAAGACAGCATAGCAAACAAAAACCATTTTGGCTTCAAATGCCTCCTTAGTATAATTAACAATCCCGCATTTTTCTCAATATTAAGAACTGAGCAACTAGAGGAAATAACAGTGATTGTTGAGTTACACTGTTAACGCGTGAATCTTTTTCTTTTTTCGAAACCCGTGAGATTTCTGAAACACGACGGAAACTTATGGTAGATATGAAAATTTTCATGCAAAATTCCTATGGCTCAGAATCGTTCAGAATCCAGTGGCGGCTCGTGAACAAATGTTCAGGATAGTCAAACCATTACTGAATAGCGGTTGCTCCTGGGATATGCGCATGGGGACCTCATTCCAAAGAATTATTTCCATGAAGTACGCGCAGTTGTTATTTCGAGATATTCAGATTCTAAAAAAATTTGTGAGTTTGTGTTCTTCTGACAATAATACAGAAATTGGCATTTAAGATTCACTTAATTACATGTCAATGGGTGAAAACCAGAACGTTATAAGTGACATTGTATAAATTCAGAGAAATCTTTATTTAGGTCAATATTACTGTAAGGTCGTAGTGCTTTGTCTCCTCATTAAAACCACAGTGATTTAATTGTTCATTCAAACCACAAAAATACATTGCCACTTAATATAGCTTAAAATAAGCAAGTTTTTCTCAGAATTTATAAAATGCCACTTAAGCCGTTCTGGTTTTCATCACTCATTCAATTTTCTTGCATTTCGTTGTACGCATTTCGCAGCACGATGTACAATCATACTTGACATAGGCGTAGGTCGAACATTGTCCATGATTTTTTTCTTTCTATGTCGTTAAGACGAGAAAAAAGTGTACGTAGTAGTTCATTCACCTTTCTGTCATAATGTATTAATGTAATATCAGATTTAAATATAAAAAATCAAGTAAGAGCTCAATATTCAATCAATATTCGCAGCATACTTATTTAAAATGGAAAAATAAATACTTCTTAAATAATAACCACTTTCTCCGCATGTCAACTCTTCAACAAAACAGTAAACACATGAGCTGCGCGGCTTTCAAGTGAGTGCAAATGAGTCTTCCTTGCGGGCAGGCAGCAAGGGAGGCTACGCCAACGCGCATGCGTCAAATATGAAGCACAGCATGCTACGCCCTCTACAGAGACCTTCGGAATACGGAGCGAAGCGAGGCAGCTCCCTTTCGTGCCTACCCTGAGAGGTGCAAGCGGACGCATGTCACTACGGGAACAGTCAAGACATCGCATGGCTCTTAGAAAATGCTAGAGTTAGAAATATGGCTTGTGCCACGATAATGAAATGTCCATCATACATTTCCAGATGAATAATACTTACACCATATTGAAATTGTAAGAGTCATTTATTTTTTTATTATAAAATGTATTAAACTACTACATATTTATCAGGGTAGGCACTGCCTGCTTTGCGTACTCCAGGGAGCCGCCACTGTCAAAATATAAGTCCAAGCTCTTTGTACGCGGTTCACGTTAGCAGAGACTTCCTCTTTGCTGGGTACACTAGGTTCGCGCGCGAAGTTGCAAGTGCAACTTGTACCACACGCTTGAAAAAATAGTAGTGGTGGTGGTGCCAGTTATATGAAAATGGATGAAACTGAGGAAGAGATAGATGATTTTTCACCTTATCGTGTATGCATGTCTGTGAATCTTGTCAGAGATGAAGAATTGACTCTCAAAAACAAAAGTCCTGCAAGTACCATTTGTAAAAGGATACAAATTGAGAATTCAGAAATTTGAGAAACAGCATTAGGCAAATGGCTTTCAAAATTGTTGTCCCACCTACACTCAAAACTATGTCTAGTCGAATTCTTTAAGAAAATTTCTGAAGTTGTCGGTCGCAAGGATCTGAATTTAAAACATGTAGAACATTCACACATGAAAACCCAAAAACGTCAGATGAACTTTCACTGAAAAGTTTCTTTAACATAAAATATTAACTGTGATGCAGAAATTAATAAAATGTTCAAAATGTGGCCAATTAATTAATCAATTCACTCCAATTTCTTACGTAACTGTTATTCTAAGCCTTTATAACGTATAATAAATTATTTTAACTAGATATTTCTGAGTAACTATGATGAATATTTTGATGAATTCTTTATAATTTATATATATTGCAAAAATATCTAAATAATCCGTTTCACTTGGTGTTCTATTATTCAAATGGTTCAGTGATTCCATTATTCTGGTTGGATCTGTTATTCAATTTTCGAACTTCGTCTCTTAAATTCTCTTAAAAGCGTAGCTCTATTTACATACTTGTATCTAGGTACGTATTTGTATCTAGGTCTTCAATTAGCCTTGTAACCTGGTCCGCATTTACTGAGACGTCTTTGTCTTGGACGTTGCAAATCTCGTCTTCCATGATATTAAAATCAACTTTATCATTACTATATTATATACGAGTATGTGTTGAATTCGTCACTGTTCATTCTCTTGTAGACGCTTATTCGTAGAGAATAAGTTCAGGTTCATTTCTTGTCTAGTCTAATTGTGAACAGTTTTGGTCTATTCTCCCCATGCACCGTAAACATCCCACTCAACGAAATCACGAAACCCCGTTTTCTGCAGATTCAGTTGACTGAATTACGACTGTTGTCATTCAGCACTCATGCGAGGTATTTTTGAAACTTGTGGAGTAACCCTCCGTGGGACATCCGAACCTTTCGGCAAGACAGAGAAGGAGAGGTGGGGTATGCGGCAAGGAATCAATGGCAACTGCTATGGGGTATTCAAAATTTTGTTATGCAATCAGATTTATTTTTAACATACACACTTATTATTGCTTTTGATACGTATCTCGATGTACACAACATAACTTAGCTTGATCGAGAGGATTGTGGTTACAAAGGAAATATAAAACAGATTAATGATGCTATTGTTCTCTTATAGAGGGAATTATGAGAGGAAATTCTGAAAGGGAAATATGAAAAGACAAACCGTGTAAAGTACCACATTTATGTACCACGGTTATATAGTTGTAATGATCGACCGGAGACAAGGAGCCTGAGGACAAACAAAGCAAAGGTTACAAAGGAAATATAAAACAGATTAATGATGCTATTGTTCTCTTATAGAGGGAATTATGAGAGGAAATTCTGAAAGGGAAATATGAAAAGACAAACCGTGTAAAGTACCACATTTATGTACCACGGTTATATAGTTGTAATGATCGACCGGAGACAAGGAGCCTGAGGACAAAGGCAATTTGCAAAAAAATTAGAATCTTTTTTTGCCAATCCAAAATTAGGATTACACAATTAGGTCTCGTGACATTTGTGACAGGAAAGGATTTATGTAAGTCCCATCCACTCTCAATCGAGGCTTGGAACCATTTGAAGCCTTCCTTTGGCCGGTTCTAAATATTCCCTACAGTGATTAGGGAAACTGCGTCGGTGACAGTTGCAAAATGCACGAGCCATACATACAATTTTTATTGATTGATTGGTGATTCCTGGAGCATCTACTGCTAATGTCATTAGTTCCGTAAGTGTAGAACATATTTTTATAACGGGAGGGAAGGGTTATCTTGGCGAAGGTCCGGCGACAACCTAGCCTTCGACTTGCGGGGTTTTCCCCAACAGATACCTCCCACCAATAGAGCACCGCCCCAGCTCTGATACGCTCGAAGCTCCCTACTGGCCTCCTGACAAGTGTGGTTAGGTACTCCCTGTAAATGTAAGTGTGTGTAAGTAAGGGATGTGGACAAGGATGAGAGTGGAAAGACCACGCCTGGTCCGTGGCCCGTTTGTTAGGGTGCTGCTTCGGCATTCGCTGGGTGTTGACCAGAAAACTACCGATCAGAGAAGCCGGTTGCTAGAAATTTCCTCCAGACAGCGGCTGAATTCGATTTAGTTATGTTGTGTCAAAAATCCTGCCACACCTTCGGGACTCGAACCCTCGGTGAGTGACATCAATTCCGGCCTGAGCCAACCCAGCCGGATGCAAATTTTAATTGAGGATGGATGCAGCCCTTTAGTTCCCGTGGGTGGGCTCGTGCCCTTCAGCCTCTCCCTTCCAGGGTGGCGAAGTGTCGCCGGCGAGGAATCGCTGTCAGCCGCTGCGGAGTGGCATCGACGCCGCCGCCTCGGCCGCCCCGCGTCGCGGAGCGCGAGCCGCCTACCACGCTAATTAGCCCGAGTAATTAATTGGACGACGCGCGCGGCAGGTGGCGCGGTCGCCGCTATTACTCTTTCTGCGCGTGTCCGACGCGCCGGAGCGAGGGAAGGGAGGGGGAGGGGGCGCGGAGGGGCGGAGTGGGGACGGCCTCGTCTCCCTGACGATTAGACGTGTTCGGATCCCTCCAGCTTGTTCTATCGCGTTAATTTTTTTGCGTTGTATTTCAAGACAAGGTCGCCTTCTACTGGAGGATCGTGGGGCTGGAAGATGAGCATTTTGAGACATAGTGCACATTGAGACACTACGGATGTGAGACAAATGGGGAAACTCTATGAAATGGGGGACATTATTTTTACTTTCTCGACGTACTATGAACTTACATAGTAAAGAAAAATTATTTAATTTGCGGTCAGAAATTAGTGATTTTCCCTCAGAAAAACTTGTGTTCTGGGACCCTGGTGTCGAAAAAGGGTAAACGTTTATCCTAACCTATCCTATCCTATATGCAATAGATTACTTCCTCCAATATATTGTCTGGTCACAATCCACGTTTTGTGGGTCCTTGACACCGAAATATCGATTGGCCACAAAACTTGTCTGTCTGTATGCGTGTAGCGTGTATGCGTGTTGGTCTATCATTGTTTTTCTGTCTGTGTGTGCACAAAGCTAGCACCTAAAACGTTAAGACGGTTTTCTCCAAAATTGATATTTCCCCATCGATTTGCACGAATTCGAGACCCAGCGAGTTTGAAATGGCTCTTTGATTTTTATTTGTTTGTTTATTTGTTGGTTTTACATGAAGTTTCATCATTTTCAAAAAGTAAAAAATGAATTTTTTAACGTTTTTGTTCAGATAGTTTAAAGGAGGCTTAAAAAGTGGCACAGGTCCATTTTCGTTGAAATCTGAATTTTTTAAAATTGTAAAAGTTATGGATTTTTTCCTTAATAACACCTGTTCTTCAAAGACCTATCTCTAAATAAGGACATATACATATTTTTCGAAAATGTGTGTCGTTTTGCATGAAAAATATGCAATTTTAAACAACTATTTTTACAAAAAACTGCTCAAAATTTTCTTTATTTTTTTCTTCGAATATAGAATTAAACGCTTAAAAATGCCGATGTCCAATTTTCAGTGAATGTTGTATTTTCAAAAATTTCAAAAAAGTAGCATTACAACAATAAAGTATATATTTAAATATATACTTTAGTTTTTACATAATTTATGTTTGAAATAAGGGCAATTTATTTTTTTATTCAAATTAGCTGTGTTTATTTTAAGAAATTAAGTTAGAATCCTAGCGCAGGGAAAACATTTTTGCTGGTGGGCCACGTTTTTGAAGCTTCATCTAGTATTATAATTGCACAGCCGTTTGAATTATTGCTAGAAAGAATGTAGTGTTTCAACACCACTTGTTTAAATTTACTAAAAAAACAGTACAAAAAGTAGGTTTGCCTATGATGTTGGTGGCGAGGAACGCTCGCTATAGTAATAAGTAACGCAAGAAGTCACACGATGCAAATAAGATCAGAAACGCGAACTCTTGACTATGTCTTTCAGGCACTAATCAGACTTCATTTTCTAACGCACTAATATCTTTATTGAAAAATTAGTCTACTCTAGAGTATCGTTTTTAGTTCATTTGTAATCAATTTTCACCGTTACATTTCATTACTTTGAATCGAAAAGTGTTTGGAAATTTACTCTCAAAGAAACTTTGTGAGGGTGAACGAAATGACAATAAGCTTGAGAAGAGCGAAATATCAGTGTCAAATAATAATTGCCGCATCAGTGTTAAGAGCACTTACAGCACCTTGATTGAACAGTGTGGATTGATTTATATATAAAACAGACACAGAATAAATATACATATATTTAATGTTATTCATGTCTTCCGGGCTGATGGGTCGTGGTCAGTCGCTAGTTAGCCACCGTCACGGACACTTCGCCCGAGACCTCGCCACTAAGGATGCCCACCGAAGTCGTGGGCGAAACGTTTGGCAGTTCAAAGCCAATTGGACCACGGCCCATCAGCCCGTAAGACATGAATAATACTGACTCCGACCGTGAAAACCTTCAATGCTTTATAAACATATAGTTATTTTTCCGCTTCATTAATTTCAAACTACTAAATGATATTTCATTGCCATCATTTTCTATTGTTCCTCATTGATTTAGATTTACACGTCATGTATCCATAATTTTTGCAAGAATCTGTATATATAGTCTCTGCCTCAAAATTACTATTTAGTGTTTCATGCTTCAGCATCATAACATTTCAAGTTTCCAATCACTTGTCGGAATGTAGCCTCCACCTCCTCCCCGTCCACACCCTGGAACAGTGTCGCGAACATCGCACAGGCGTTGAGCCTACATTGCTTGGCCACAAGCGACCAGCGACTACGTACGTACAGGTGCGTGAACGCGTGTAAACTGGGAGAACACGAAGTGCAGTGAACTGAGAGAACACGCGGAACAGAATCCAGCGGAGGGGCGTGGCCGATTGTGAGGGGCGGAGTAGAACAACGCTACGAGCGCTAGTCCCAAAACAGGGGTAGGCTGCGCAGTAGCTCAGGGTGACGCCCGTGAACAGCAAGTGACAAGGTTCCGAGCGTAGACAGCGCAAAGAAAAATGGCAATAAAATCGTTGTAACCGGCTGAGATGGCCCATGGTAACAATTATTGCCGCTGCAGCGTGACTCAGCGGTAGTTTCTGGAGTTCCGAGTCCCAAAGGTGTCGGTCGATACTGGGCATGTCGAAATCAGTCGCTGCCTGGAGAAGAATTCCAGCGGCCAGCTGCTCCGCGCGACTGTTTTCCGTGGATGCTCCGACAAATACCATACAACTGCCGGGGTATGAATCGCGCGCGATTATTCCATCCTGAACCTTGACCCCTCCTCGCCCTTACACACACACACACACACACAACTTCCATGTACATGCTCTACACTAGCAGACACATCAGGATGTCGCGACTGGATCTCACATTCCAACGGGAGAGGACCCCCGGCACATTCTATGCTATAATATGTACTAGATTTACGGGACATGTGATCGTAGTAGTTGATGCGCCCCGAGACAAATATTCTAAAAATACTACGGATTTTAATGTGAAATGTATACACCAGTGATTTTTTAAGGTTGCATCCCTTGACATCAACAATTAGAAAATTCTTTAAATTCTAATGAGATATATTTTTAAAATAGTTTTATCTCCGAAACATGGATTTAAAAAAGGGTTTGAATTATATTCACATTAGCTATTTTAATCTAATTAAAATGTATTTCTCAGTACTTGTGAGGAAAATCCATGAAAAAAGGAAAAGAAAGGGAGAAAGAAAGAATATTAAAACGATGTTTATCGGTTACAATTTTCCAAAACATTCTTATGTATCACTCAATGACAATTTCTATCATGTAAGTTCTGCGTCTACGATATGCAGCAGTAATAAATAGAATGGTTGGATGTTAAGGGTAAAGATTACAGAATAAACAAATACGCAACGTATTGTGTACGCTTGTCAGGAAACGGCATTCGAAAAAAAGTCGGTCCCCTGGCGTGGAACGAAATGAAATTTAAATTGTTGATAAATTTCGTGTGGAAATACAAAACAAGGTGTTCGGAAAGGATTGAATGGTATCGTAGAACTCACCTCGACTAGAGAGGACTGAACCACCGACGGCACGCGAGTCGCCGGAACCGGCTAAACCTGCAACTCGGAGTTGACAGAGTATGGGAGCAACCGGGCGGCATAGCAGAGCTGTGAAGCGAATGTGCGGCTCACCACACGACAGGGCGGTGTTGACGGCAGTGTGAACGTTTTGTGGCTGTCACCACCGCCGGTCAAAACACCATCCGACCCACCGCGTGGCCGCCGAGTTGGCCACCGAATTTCACACACGCGGAAGCGTATTTTCACGAAACAACCGCTGCCTATATGCCCGTTATTTCGTCTTAAGCGCTTGTGTTTCAGTGCATATCCATCTGAAACATGTGACGGATATCGCGTTCTCTTTGTGCGCTACGAATACTCGTATTACGAATATGTTTGCAAGGGAAACTTGCAGCTATGTCTACGAAGCCGTTGAAACTACGTGAATTATTTTGAAAGTATATTCTCCATTTCTAAAACTTCAGGTCGGTTCGCAGCTTGATTATACATTTACGTTTTAATCTAACCAAGGATCTAACCAATGGATGTTACATTTAAAATATTAAGCACGTGGTCTGTTCATGGAAAGGAGCACACTGTATTTTTGTTTGTAAGATTCATATTTCGTATAACTCGCATTACACATAAAACTCGCAATTTTTCGTATGAAATGCTGAATCACACTATTACAGGTCGTTACTAAAATACTTCAGACTCTGGTAATTGTATTACATCTATATACATATTTTTAGTAGCTTTGTTTGGAAATGGTTAAGAAACGTCATAAACAATTGGCTTTTCCAAGAATGATCACATTATTTCGCCATTTTGTTCCTTGGAAATTTTCTATACACAAGGTTTTAGAAAAAAGTTCATAAATTCGTAGATGGTGTACAAAGTAAAAATCTAAGGTTATAAAAATTGCTTTCGTTTACGAATTCTGGAGCTAAAGGTTTGTGCATGGTTTGTGCAGGCTCGCACGTGCGAGTAACATATGAAGAAAAGTCGTACGAGTGCCTCTGTTTCAAGGCAAAGGTGGATAAAGCAAAACCTCATTGCGGTAGACGTATTTGGTGGCAATAATCTATAAATGCCATTTTCAATAACCCGCCAAAATTGGCTTGGGAAAAGTCATATATCAAAAAAATTAGTATAGCGGTATCAAAGAAATCAGTAGTGAGCGGATTGTTTTTTCGAAAGTCGTTAAGTTGGTAACACTGTGTTACGTGATGGTACATTTTATGTCTTTGCAGTCTACTGCTGAGCTATAAAACAACTGTGATAATCAAATTATATTGTTGCGTATTAATGCATAAAATTGTATTTTTAATTAGTATAATAATAGCATACAACAGCCGACTTCGATGGTCGAGGTGGCTAGAGCGTGTGCCGACTCAGCGCCTGGGTGCGAAAGGTCGCGGGTTCGAGTCCCGCAGTGGGCATGGTTGTTTGTCGCTTGACTTTCATGTATGTGTGTTGTGGCGGAAGGCATTGTGCGTCGGCTGACCTCTGATCGAGGAGCTCACGTGTGTGCGTCTAGTGTAAAACGGCTCATATGTGTCTTGGTAAGAGACATAGTGGATACCCGGCGTGGATATCTGAAATTGGCCTCTGATCGGTAGTTTTTCGTGGTTTCTCCGATCAACGCCAGACGAATGCCGGACAATACCCTAACAAACAGACCACGGACCGCGCGCGATCTTTCCTTCCTTTTCCGTGTCCTTCCCTCACGTTATACTTACACTAACATGCACATGCCTGGACCGGTCGCGAGCTTAGAGCTTGTCCCGGCTGGGGCGGTGCCCCACTGTTGGGAGATACCTGATTGCGGAAACTCCCCTAGCCGACAGAAGGTCGGCACCGGATCGCACCATCCAACCAGGGTAGATGACAGCCACCACGTGAGGGAAAAGACTACACTTACAGGACTAATAACCTGGGTAGTTGATTCGCCCGGAATCACTAACAACCAACCGAAATCAGAATTCCCTGAAGCTGGACAAAGCCCCAGGAAGAAAAAAGTAGAACCCAAATATAATTATATTACTTTTTAACAACATAAATATAATATTTATGCACAAACACTTGCTTATGAAAAAAGTAATAACCGGTTATTTTAATAACCTATTAATTTGCTCGATTATTTCCTCCAAGTTAAGTCTAATGTCAAAAAATGGAATACCCTAAAACTAATAATTTTTTATCCACAATTCGTAATTATGAGTCGTCAAAAAGCGTCCCATTTCAGGACAAAATATACACAAACGTACTGGAAAATAATTATTTTAGCTGTCACATATTATTATTATTAATATTATTAATGATAATAATAGTAATAATAATAATAATAATAATAATAATAATGATAATTGAAGAATTCAGTGTTACACAAAAAAATAATAACTTGCAGTAATCCTTCTTCAACTTCTACAACGCATTGCAATGAAAAAATGTTTCGCCATTTTAACGTCAATAAATATTGAACAAAATTAATATGCATAGTTGCGTATCTCTATTTGAAACAGGCTGTTTTCCACGTCATGCAATTTAAGAATAAGATTAGTATATAAGAAAACAAAATTGGGCTAGGTTAAAAAAAGAATAATAAATATATTTACGAAATTCGTAGGTCTCCTAAATCTTCCAGATTGATGGAGTAATATCAATTTTAGTGTAAAACTAGCATAAGGAGTAGTGTTGTTATCGAACAGTTATTTTAAAAATAACTTTCTTTATATCAGAGAATTTTTCCAAAATGTGAATTTCCGCCAATGTAAATTCTGACATCGATTATTTGACGATATTGCATAACTACATGGGAAACGAGAAAGTAATATTTTAATAACTGGCGGATAGAACACATATTAAAAAGGGCTGTGAAATTAAATCAGGAATTTATGTGTGTGTGTCGAAAGATTTGTACTTACACGATTGCCATCGTAAATTACCATGTCTCAGTAAATATATTTGTTTTATATTTCTACCTAAGGCAACCTCAACACTACGTAGTTACAGTAACATACTTGAAACCTCCTCGAAAACAAACAGAGCGCGGAGAGGAAAACGCAATATTATTCCGAGAAAACCCGATTCGCTTTTGTTTATATGATAAAATTGAAATACCTAACATACAAGTACATTGAAATGGTTGTACTTGTAAAAATAATTAAAATTCTAGAGTGTTTAATTAATGTGTGATGCTATTTCATGAATATCTATCCATTAAATGATTAAAAATTCATATAACAAAAAGTTTTTTTCACACAAATAACAGAAAAAAAGGAAGCATTTATGAAAAATTAATTTGAATAATTTTCTTTTTTTTGCTCATCACGTTGGTTAAATATGTTAATATTTACTTTCAATGATCTGATTTAATTCAGAATATTTTTTTTAATATACCCAGTGATCACAAGAAATACGTTTCAAAACGCAAATGCTATGGTGGGAATGCTGAGGTCATCAATTTGATTGCTATTGATATTTTTTTTAAATGTTGTAGGTCATATTTAAAGTTTGTTAATAAAAATAATTTAAGAAAAGATTGGTGAGTAGTGTGATGGAAATTAATATTTCAATATAGAAGCGAAAAGCATTGTGTTATTGAGGTATTTTTATTTTGCGAAGGGTTATTTTCATAAAAGTATAGACTATCACTCTCGTTCCTATCAGCTAACAAGTTCTCCATTTTACATTACTACTTTACATGATCATGTTATGTTAAAACATTGCGTGGTACTTTCCAATATATTGTGCGTTAAGCATTTACTACGTGTCGTGTCCCTCGGTTTAATGTCGCCTTACTTTGTATCGAGCTAATAGTTTATTAAAAATTTATTTCTGTCAAAACCTGCATATTACACAATTTCATTGTATTCTTCATCTTGTTCTTCCTCATGATTATTGACGTTGCTGGGTAGGCAATTATTTGACTTCAGCTCTGAAGATACTGTATAACATGATTTATGTGCTTATTGCTAGTACTCGGAAGCCTGATAAAATAGAATCTTATTTATGAAATTGTTTAAAAGCGTTTTCCATCATGTAATAATAATGGTACGCTTTGTGAAAGTGAAAACACTAAAATTGCTTTTTCGGGTAGTACGTAATTTAAACGGAAAGTACATCCAACGTACATACCCGTAAATATGTCCCCTTACTAATTATTAGTTGCGAAATATTCTAATTTAAATATTTTACGGCAACATTCAACTCGCCTATCACATCAATAGTCATCTTTTCTTGGCAGTTCACATTCTTAATTTGTATTAATTGATTTTAGCTTTTCCCTCTTTGTGGAGTATTGGTCTTTTCCTACTGTTTATATAAATATTTGAGAACGATTTCTATTTCCTTCATGTGTACAAATAAATTAAGGGTCAAATTATATTATTGTGACTCTTGCACCAATTGAAAACCTTGACGGCATACTGTGTGCGCATTTGTCAGTCAGCCATGTGTGATCATGCTCACTAATTCTGTTTTTGACTCTTATCAATTAACGTAGTATTCTAGAGTTATCCGACTCTATATACGTCAACAATGAAGTAGATGTATGATAAATATTTTAGTTTGGGAAACGATTTTTGGTGGAGTGAGCCTGATATTTATTCCACTTAATTCCCAAAGTTTGACGAACTCCAAGAATTATTGACGTTTGTTTGGAGTCAGTCCGTGTAACTGATACATTGATGTATTTAGATTATGAAGAAAATACATTTTCACTTCACGTTGAAACTTCACTTCACTTCACAAGCTTTGTCCATTTGCACAACGGTGGATACCAGGGACTTCATGTAATCCCGAGGGGAAAAGCGGTTTTCGTAGTAACGCACAGCGGCCGTAGACAGTTGGTGAGCGGCACGCAGCTTTCCTTGCTATTCTGGCCTTTCTTTCTCCCGTTCTCGCCGCCAGAGAGCTGTCCTGATTATCTCGGAAGTCATGCGTACCTTCCGTCTGCGATCACTCCGTCTCAATCCGCCTACGCAGACTAACGACCACTGCTGCGCGAAGAGGTTAGCAGCGGTACTAGAGTACGCCGATGCCTAGTGGACGAAGTACAGGAGAGTGATGGTAAGTGGAGACGAGGCGAGCGGTGATAGGGGTGTGTGAGGAAGAATGGTGGTAGGTGGTGATACGTACAATGGTGGTGAGGGCAGGCGACGTGCCCGGATAGGGCGATGATGAGTTGAAATGTTGGTAGTCTTCGATGCAGGAGTGGTGGTACACGGAGGGATAAGAAACGGTGGCGACCAGTTGGGTGGTACATCGGGGGACTACTCCGTACGTTCTTTATCGTTGAGTGGAGGATACACAAACGTGGTGACGCTGGGGTTAAGAGTGAAAAAATATTATGTTTAGGAATAACTGGGTAGCCCAAAGCTGGAAATTCAACATGGATATTGATGGATGGAGCTTATCGTGTTGATAAGTGTGCACGAGGTGAAGTTTGAGGAGATACACTAGAATTAAAATTCCCCAAGCGCTTTTGCTTTTCAACCTTGTCATTGCTTTCTATCTAAAAATAGTTTTCTCTTTACTGGAGAAAGGGAAAAAGTTATGAAATACTGCGGAAAATCGATTTCCTGATTTCAACGGAAATGCACGTATTGGGGTCCCCTGATATCGAGAAAGTGTTTTTTTTCTTTCTTTCAAAACGCCCGTCCGTCTGTCTGTCTGAAAACACTACTAGCGCCTAAACTATACGTAGGCTTTTTTTCCAAAATGGATATTCCCCGGTCGATTGAGCTGGACTCAAGGCGCGGCGTGTTTGAAAAATGTTCTTCAAAATTTGGAGGTTCTTTACATGAAACCCCCGGACCTTTACAAAAATTTCTCAAAAAGCTCAAATTTGTCTTAAAATTTCGTTTAAAAATAAGTAAAATACACTTATACAGGTGCAATAAGTCCTACTTTCAGGGTTAACTCTAAAATTTCGAAAATTTTGAAGTTTGAAAATTTTGGGGCGTTTTCCTACAACTACAAAATTTATGATAGAGATTTTTCCTTCAAGAAAAAATTTTTCTCCATAGTCAGTTCTTTCAATAAGGTCATGTACACTTTTTTTGAAAATTTTAATAGTTTTCACGTAATATTGTGTGCAATATGTGCAATTAAAAAAACAAGATTTTCTAAAAAATTGCTCCAATTTTTTTCTTTAAACTTTTGGTAGGGATAGTGCTAAATGTACTCTATGTGATGACATTAAATAAAATGCAATAATGTCATATAAATGCTTTAATGTCATATAGTGCTTTAAATAATATAAATGTTCTCGAAAACTCAACCGTTCTCTGTGAAAACTAGCTCCGCATTTACAGAAAGGCTCAAACGCTATTTTCTCAGAAACGGCTTGAAACTTTTTCTTCAAACTTTTTAAAGAGATAGTGCTAATTGCACTCTTTAATATCATGTAAAGTTCATTTTTGAGCAGTTTTTGTTATTTCAAAAATTCCACAAATGCAATTTTTTGAGAGATTACGCCGTTAAGATGGACATATCGAGCAATTTGTAAACACTATTGTATTTGCGAGTTAAAGCACCTCAAGTGAATTTAGACGGAGTTTTTTCGAAAATTCAAAACTTTTCTGTGAAAAAGCTTGAAATCTGGAATTTAAGTAAATCTTAAATGCCATTTCCTATAACAAGTTGAATTACGAATAAATTAAGGAACAAATTTCTGTCAAAATTTGATAAAAAAAATAATCTCCCCTGTGTAATAATATCTATTTGCAACGAAAAATATGCTACATATTTTGATCTTTATTTCTAATCGTCCTCTACGTGAGTGAATCGACTTAATACCTCGAGAACGAGGAAAAACATTTTTTAATAATTTCCGTTCATGAAATAACTATATTCCAAGCTAAGACCGCACAACGCTGAAGAAAACTTTCTCAGATTGCAAAGCTACATTTCTGTCCAAAAGCAAAGCAAGGACTGTCTCAGCATTTGCACATTGGATCCAAAAACGACGAAAGCCCGATCAATGTTAGGGCGCATTCAAGTCCGCTGCACAGATCACACCCGGTGACCACTGCACGAAAGGCCAGTCGGGCGTCACGGACCAGGTGAGGACTGAGGCCGCGGGTCAGCCGGTCTGTTTGGAGTGGGATGCGGCGGGGCGCTCTCTGCTCGGGTGGGTCGCACTGCAGGGGCGGAGGCGGAGCGGCGAGCGGGGCGCGGTATCGCAGTGCAGGCGCTTGAGGCGACGAGACCGCCGCTTGCGGCTTGCGGTTGGCTTACTGTTCCCCGAGAATGGCTCTCGCCTGCGTCCCGTCTCCGCCCCTGCCCCCGCCCAGCCCGCTCTCGCCAACACCCTCGCCGCCGAGGGTCCCGGTTCGACGACGGCGGAGTTCCGCGGGCGCTTTCCTCCCACCGCCCCGCTCCTCTCACCCCCACTCCGCTCCTCTCCCCACCTCCCCGCTCCTTTCCGCACCACCCCGCTCCACTCAATGTCTCCCCTCTGCACCTCCGCGCACATCCCCGCTCTTTCCCTCCTCCTGCTGCTCCGAGAGCACGGTTTAGGCGCTGTGCTCTCTGAGGTCGCTGGATGGTGCAGTTCCTTGGGGAGTCAGTGATTCCAGGGCAGTTGGTGGTCTCGTCGAGTCTGTTGTTTGAGCTCTTCCGTTTGGGCTTTGCGGAGCGATACTGGCGGAGGTTATTTGCAATGCGATTTACCCCCTCTCCTGCTCGATGAGTTCTAATATTCTTTTGCAGAAAAACTACTAAAATCGAAAGAATTTCCGATTGTCGATTAATCGATTAAAATAAATGAAATTAACACTTGCATTACTGATGGTAAAAAAAATCCTATTTCAGTAACGAGGGAAAACTTAAGTTTGGAACCCTGTCATCTTTTTCTCAAATAATGAACTAGTGGTGCCACATGTGTAAATACTTTCGCACATTATTTCTAACGGTTACGCATTATTATAATAGGCAGATGTTCATAAATTTGGACCGTTGTATAAGACGGAATGTAATGTCCCTTCCCATCATGTTTCTTCACGTTTTTCTCATACCCTTTTCGAATATTTTTATCAAATGAAAGATGCACTACTTAATGAGTTATTTACGTTAATACATGATGATTTCACTAATTTGAAATATTTTAAACCTAGCAGGGAAATTCAGTATAAAATATTGAAATTAATTCCTCTAAATATTATTTTCATCATTAAATGTAGGTATATATATAAAAAAATGGGGGTTCAAATATATTTTCAAATAAAACAAATTTGGTCAATGAAATCAAGTGTGTGATTATTTCTTTATGGCCTGAAGAGATTGTTTTAATCTTATTTTTCACTAGACACACTTTTTCTTTCAATGTATTGTTGTAACATGTTAAACAATGTATATTGTAAACATTTGGGATCCGACTTAACTATTCCACGCTTATTTATCTGTTAGCACTGACAACTCTACGCAACCCCGCTGCTCTCAGTCATTAATTGAATGCCATCTGCCACTGCGTTGTCCGTGGTGAGAGGTTATGCTTGAAATTAGATATTCTCGGCACGCACTTGGCACTACGAATCTCGGAATATTGAATTCCCTAACGATTTCCGAAATGGAATGTTCCATGTGTCTAGCCTCGTCTACCATTCCACGTTCAAAGTCTGTTAATTCTCGTCGGGAGGCCATAATCACGTTAGAAACCTTTTCTCTTAAATGACTTGAGTACAAACAAAATCCCTGCCAATGCACTACCTTTTTATAACTTTTGACCGCGAAGCTACTGCCATCTGTATAATTGAATATAATATATCCCATAAATTTTGTCACCTCGGTATTCTACTATTGGCATTACAAATTACATGAATATTACTTCATGTGGCTTTACATATTATTAGCTGAAGTACAAACGTTCATTTATGTTATGATTTCCTGTCATTGATTATGTAAATTAGATACTTAATACTATTAGGAAATAGAGCGGCAGTGCTCCATATCATAAACTGAGTCATTGTGACATCGTACAGAGACTTTTATTTGAAACAGAAGTTGTTTTTAGGTTTCTTATTTATAATTCTCTCACATACGTCACATACACTTTTGTAGTTTTTGAAGATAAATAAATTATATTAAATGAATAACAAATTCAAGTATTCTTATGCGCCTCCAGAGACACTTCGGTGCAAGAGGTTTTACAATTGAACCCATACAGACGACAGACTGAAATATATTTGTAACAATGTGATTACACTTAGCTAAAGTGTAATTTGAGATTTGTAAGTTGAGAAAGGTATAGAGATAAACATGTATACATTTAAAAATTTATTGTCCTAAGAAATTATAAATTGATGTAAAGTATAATCTGAATATATAATTCTCGAAATGGGTAAAGATTTTGTGAACCATAGCAACTACAAGTGTGCGAATTGTCTTATTTGATTAGTTACTCACTCTAGATCTCGGGGTAAAAGTAAGAAATTCTATGAAAGCTTTACTTCATTGTCTGAAAGTCTCACCTTAAGGTGGATAGCCTGTAGTTCGCCTCACTTCCGTATCATATCGTTTTCTATTGTGCTATATTCGATGCATAAATACTTCGTGATTCAGTACAATTTAATTCAGTATTTGAAACAGTTAATTTACAATTAATGTGAAATCACATAGGCGACGGACCTAATATGAAACATTTGTATCTAAATACCATTTTATTAATATCGGATATCGAAGCAAAAACTAACATTATGTGTAATTTTTGTCACTGTTTATTTCAATAGTAATGCTCAGTCTGTTATAATTCTATTACATGTGTACGAGAGAATATGTACAGCATTATCTCTCTTACCAATTGCACTATGTAATACGATATTTCTCAATCTCAGATAACACTCATATGCGATGGCAGCCACTCATCTTCACTACCTGTAACAAATTTCAAGCGCCGCCAAGGGCTTACGGATCAGCAGCGTCAGGGGAATGTTGTCGGCTGCAATGGGCTTACGAGTCACTGCGGAATTACGCAGTGGATGGGATATAGGTTGTAAAACAGCAGTAGTATTAAGTGAGGGCCGTATTACTTTGTAATATTGTCTGTAATGCTAATTGCACAACGTAATTCTAATATAGTCTCTCTCTTCGTGTAACTTTCATGTGGAAGAATTATAAGTGTAGCATGAAAGACTCCGGTTTTACTGTATGTTGATGTTCATCGAAGAGCTGACCTGAACTGTAGGGCCACTAAAAAACAAAAATATTTTCTATGTCACGTCCTAGTGATACGTAGATTTTGCTTCTACACACCAGAAGTTTTATTAAGATGTGTAATAAACATTTATATTGAGGTTTGTGTTGTTCATCACTATTTGAAAATGTATACATTTTGCGAAACTGATAAACAATATTTCTAAGATTTTACTAACATTTTTACACGAATGTACGGGATTTTTCAATACATTCTGTTTTGTTTACAAATCATCTTTTTGAATCTTTTTCTAAAAACATTGAATGGAAAGAACGAAATAATACAATACAATGGGACATGTTCTGAATATGTTTTGTATATTGTTTAACAGGAAAATTAATATTTTGAAGTGTATATGAAATACATAGTCGATTGATTGTTTTTCATATCTCTTTCACGTTGAAACATTGTGAAAACATAATCAACTCTAATTTATTCCGCCCTATTTCTTCCAAATTACCTATTATAAATACCCTTGTTAGCAGAATCTTCAAATAAAGATAAATGTGCCATCAACGTAAATCGAGAAAAACAACTAGAACCTACAGTTCTGGTAGCTAGTTGCCTTTCATATTGCTTCATCGCATGCGACGAAATGCAATTACGGACTGTTAATATTGGCATCCTCTGCTTATTTTAGGATAATAATGCTGTATTAGATCTATTAGGTTAGAATTCAGTAACTCATAACGCAATTCTATTAACTAATCCTCCCTGCCCCAACAACTTTCCTTTCGCCCACCTCTTTGTACATCTATCTCCCTCTCCCCGCTGGATATTATTGGATTTCCGTTTCATCGCACAACAATCCCCTTCGAATTATTTGTGCCGCAAATTGACGTTGCGTCCATGAATGCTGAGCAATTTGAAAACGGAACGTTTGCTGTCGTGCTCACAATAATGCGCGCCGTGGTTCTCCCCCTCCCTTCGCGGCAGGCCGTTCGTGGACACGTAGAGACTCGCCGAGGCGGGAGAGGAGAAGAGGAAGGTGGCAGGGAGTGGAGAGAAGGGTAAATGGTAAGACAGGAGAAGGAAGTGGTATAGGATGGAAGCAGGTGAAAATGTAAAAGGAGAGTGGAAAGAGTCAGACAGGATGGTGATGGAGAGTGGGGGAGGAATAAGAGGAGAGAATGGATGAAAACATAAGGGAGGAAGAGGAGGTAAGGAGAGAGGGTGCGATAAAATGAATGATTGTGAAGATGATGACGAAGGAGAGGAAGGCAAATAAAACGAAAAAATTCTGAAAGATAGAGAGAAAGAAAGAGGCATGAGGAGAGGATGGGAAAGTAAGGGGAGGACGGAAGAGAAATTTAAAGAAGTTGGTAGTAAAAGACAAGATAAGAGAGGTAGGGGAGGAGGGAGGATTGAGGACAGGGTGGGAGAGAAAGAAGGGATGAGATGGGAGACAGAGGTGAGGAGAGAGGAGGGGATGCAAGGAATGGATGTGACGAAAAGGGGGAGAGAGATGAAAGCAAATTTTAAAAAAGAAGTAAGTGCTCAAAGGGGAGAGTTGTGAGGGACAAGAAAGGGGAATAATTATACGGTAAGGGTGAGAATGGGAGAGATAGAGGAAGGACAGGAGAGAAAAGGAATAATGGGAGAGTACGGGTGGAGAAAGCGGGTAAGGGAGATGAGAGTAAGGAAGAGGATGGGAAAGTAAAAGAGACGAGGGAAAAATGAGAGAGGAAGGGAGAGAGATCAGAAGGGGGAGATCGGCGGCCTCAGTGACGCTTTCTATTCTATGCGCCATGAAATTCGATTTCCGAGCGGTTTTATTATAAGGGATGTCCGAATCCATTACTGGTTATATTTCACCCCGCGCAGGAGGGGCGTGGCCACCCCGCGAGCGATGGGAGGTGGGGGTGGCAGTTGGGCACGTTGACAAACGCAGGGGAGCACAAAGACCATGCCTGTAGACAAATAAATGTGCGAGTGTGCGCAATAGAATACAGCTGAAACTGCGTCCAGCTCAACTACGTTTACCCCCTTTACAGGGTCTAGACATATTACACATCGCCAAGTATGCTCATCGAAGTTTAAACAGTGGTTTTATGGGTTATGTGTAGGCTCTCAGCTGACTGTCGCCGGGTAATTCTAGGAGTGGCTAGTACAAGCGAAATGTGCTTAATGCGCTTAATGTTCGACGCAAGTCAATGCGTGAAAATAGGTGAACGACATGTAAAATGTCACTCAAATGGAGGAAAAATTAATATAAATGGTTTATTTGATTAATTGATAACGATTCAAATAAGGATTTTTCTATCGTAAATTGTTCATTACAAGACGTAGTATCCAAATGCAGAAAATAAATATTTAAAATATTCAAGGAAAAAAGAATGATCTTCTCAAGTTGTTCTTGCACATCCAAAAGAATGTATCATCACGCTATTGTTCCTATTTTATTCATTCATCTTTCTTCCAGTCGTTAAGAAAATAAGCTTGATGCTCTCGTAAATAAACAACTGCGAATGAGAACATATTTTAATAAATATGAGTGTTTCACACATACACAAAATAAAGTTTGTCACGCTTGAAGTTTTTATTATTAATATTTACAAGATAAAATAAAATTTTACTTTTCAAATGCCCGAGTCGCAGATCACCTCAGGGTTTCTTGAATTAAAACTGAAAAAAGTAGTTATCCTTAGATTGGAATTTCAGGTTTTTTCACCCTAGAAGTACTGAGAAGGTCTGAAAATCAAGCAAATAAAACTGTAGGAATATATTGTCTTTAACTTGCTGATAAAGGTAATTAAATATTCATATAGTTATATATAAATAGCCAATACTGACACTACTTAGTTTGTTCCTTGTACTATATTTTTGTTCGCACGATGTGTTTGTATAAAAACGGATGTCGCCATGAAAGCTATAAAATTAATTCAAAATCAGAAAAGGCCAATCAAAAATAGTTGAGATATTAATTTTGTGAGACTCTCTTTAGTACCTACCGATCAGTATATAGAGTCACCCCAGATTTCTGTCTTCCTTAATGCCAGCGCTCCTTGTTTCTCTCCGTTAAAGGAAACTCTTTCTGTCCTGATTGCGCCTGCTACTCCTGCCTGCTCCTCATCTCTTTAATCAACACTTTATTAATTACGAGGAAGGAGTTGATGTAGTAGAACGTATTTATGACGGTGCCCGTGCCCTTGTTTCAGGTCGAGAACGCCGCCCGCCCCCACAGCCCCAGCTGGCCCGCTGCTCTCGTCCTGCTGATCGCCTCGGAAACCGATTCAGAAGTTGTCTCAAGATCTCTCCGATTGACCCCAGGCTCGCCGAAGAGTCCCATGGTCTTAACGCGATTTTCCGAGTGCACCCGATTCACTTCGTAAAAACTGAATTTCCCACACGAGTGATGCTCCATGTCTGCTGTGTATTAATATTTAGGGAAATGTTTCTGCCAGTGCTTAGCTATTTCTTGTACAAAACCGCATCATGTGGCGAACATTTTTCAGAATGATTACTCATTCAGACTTTTGAAAGTTGTGATCTGAGACACGAGGAACGCGCTGTACTATAGTTTTCGTCTACTGATAGTCAAGTTTGTCACAATGAATCCCGAATACGCTGCCCTCGTCATGGGCGCCAATACAACTGAGGTGTACGGAGATCTTCCAGATAGGCCACGATGCGGTGATACGCCCGACCCGCGCTACGAAAGTAGCGTCTTAAACAACATCACCCTTGCCATGCCGGAATGGGAAGCGGCGCTCACAGCCATTACCCTCTCGCTCATTATCTTGCTCACAATCGTGGGGAACATCCTAGTCATTCTCAGCGTCTTCACGTACAAACCGCTGCGGATCGTCCAGAACTTTTTCATCGTGTCGCTTGCCGTGGCCGATCTCACCGTGGCTATCCTTGTGTTGCCGTTTAACGTGGCGTGGACGATTCTCGGCCAGTGGCACTTCGGCATCCACGTGTGCAAGATGTGGTTGACGTGCGACGTGCTGTGCTGTACCGCCTCCATCCTCAACCTCTGCGCCATCGCTTTGGATCGGTACTGGGCGATTACGGACCCAATCAACTACGCACAGAAGCGCACCCTTAAACGCGTCCTGCTCATGATAGCCGGGCTGTGGCTTCTGTCGGGTGTTATCAGCTCGCCGCCTCTCATCGGTTGGAACGATTGGCCGGACGTTTTCCAAGAAACCACGCCGTGCGAACTCACGCAACAGCAAGGGTACGTCGTGTACTCTTCACTGGGTTCCTTCTACATCCCGCTGTTCATCATGACGATCGTCTACATCGAGATCTTCATCGCGACGAAGCGTCGTCTGCGTGAGCGCGCCAGAGCCTCTAAGCTCAACGCCGTGAAGCAGAACGTCGCCTGCATGAACCAATCACAGGCCACCACCCGCGACGCACAGGTATCCCACGATCAAGAATCCGTCAGCAGCGAGACGAACCACAATGAGCACCCGCCTCTGGTGGAGACCGGAAAGTCCAAAGACAAGAAGCGCAAGGGTAAAAAGAAAAAGAAGAACAAGGACCACGACGACAGCCACGCCAAAGACAAACACCACCTGGCGCCGATGCTGGTGGCAGAAGATTCAGTTACCGACAACAGCCACGATCCTCCTTCAGCCACGCCTGCAAAGAACTCCCAGAATCACTGCGGCGGAGAGGACGGGCAGACCACGACCACCACAACCACCACGGCCGGAGACTCCCCTCACTCACGGATCCTGCCGGTGACCGGGCAGTCCGCCGTCCCCACCGCCCCGTCGGCTGCCGTCATCGGCACGCTCACCCCCACCACGGCGGCGTCCGTCGCCCCGAAGAAGGGCGTGCCGGTGTACGCCTTCATCGAGGAAAAGCAGCGCATCTCCCTCTCCAAGGAGCGTCGCGCCGCGCGCACGCTCGGCATCATCATGGGCGTGTTCGTCGTATGCTGGCTGCCGTTCTTCCTCATGTACGTCATCCTGCCGTTCTGCACCAACTGCTGCCCTTCCAAGAAAGTCGTCAACTTCATCACGTGGCTCGGCTACATTAACTCCGCGCTCAACCCCATCATCTACACCATCTTCAACCTGGACTTCCGGCGCGCCTTCAAGAAGCTGCTGCACATAAAGCCTTAGCAGCTGACCGCCCCGCCGCCGGCATCCTCCTCGTCACGCTCGCATCGCTCGACCACGTCCACGGCTGCCAGCAGCGGCAGCAAGTGAGGCGGGCGCGGGGTCGACCCCGCCCCCGCGGCCCCCCGCCACGCCGCGCGCGGCGCGACCCCCTCCCCCCTCGTTCGACCCCAGGCGCCGAACGGGCGGGGGACTCATTCCTCCCAATACTCAGCCTCACTGTGCAGATGTTTGCTATGTGTACTGTGCTCTGATCATAGGTGTGAGATATATGTCCCGAAAGCTGGTGCCCGTGTTTTATGTACTCGTGTAAACAGATGTTATTCCGTTTTATTTTTATTTTGTTTTAATTTTTTGTTCTGTCCCTTCGAGCCGTGCGTACCGGTGTAGTGTCCAGACGGGTTTGCTTTATCCTGCAGTGTTCTAGTCTATCCAGTTAACAGATGTCTCTACAGGTCTCGGCTGAGGCTTTTCAGTGTTCTGTTCGCTAAATGATGTGCCACAATAGTGTTACCATATATGTTAATCCGCACTTAAGACATTGGAGAGATAAATGTCATGGTCATAAGAGGTCAAAAGTAAGTAAGAGGACAAAAAAGGTCATAAGAGAAAAATTGAGGAAGGAGCAATTCAGAATTAATATGACGAACAAAATAATTGACGATTCAATAACATGAACTCTCCAAGAGGAACGTTTTCCACATCACCATGTTTGTGGCAATAAGCGGATTTCTGGAATACCGCTTGCTACAATTTTATTGATCTTGTATTACAAAGTGATAAGTTCCAAGAAGGAAATTTGTTGTTCTTTGTCTTTATAAAATTAGACGAGTTCTTAAAATAGTATGTTATTTTGACAACTTCGTATAGGTAACATGAAAATGACACACAATGTAATTTTGAAGAAAGAAGTAAACAATTATTATATTAGCTGTTTAATGCCAAATCTCAGAAAAATATCGGTATGATATATACCTATGATCCAGTTACAACACATAGGTCAATATTATGTATATATATTATTATGTCGTAAGGCTGTTTGAAACCGTGTCTCTATGTACACATATATACATGTGTGTATATATATGTATATATAAGCAGCAGTCCTTAGTCTTTCCTCTACATTCCACCTGCGTGTGAGCTCAAGTGGCGGCGGAGCGTGGCGGGGCGTGGCGTGGCGCAGCGAGGCCAGCCGCCTACGCGGTAGACCCCTAGTGGACCCCGCTGGACCCCTGGCGTTGCCCTTGCGGCGGGCCCCGCTGGACCCCTGAGCCCCAGCCCCGCGGCGCCCCCGCAAGCGCGCCCCGCCCCGCCCCTCTCCACCCCCACCCCCCGCCACGCTCCTCCTCGCCCTCCCCGCCTGCCTCGCCCGCCCCTGGCCTGCACTTGAGTTGGATGGATTTGACGACGAAGTGTCAGGCATGTTTTCATTGTTCGTTATTAAATGAAAAATGGAATATGGATGTAAATAAAGTTAGATTAAACCCAGAGATTATGAGTCTGTGTTTTTGTTCGTTATTGTAGGTGAGCCGAGATGTGGAGGCAAAGTGTGTGGGCTCAAGAAGTCTGCTTGGATCGGTTGGCCAATATTGCACTGTTTGGGAATGGTGCCACTCCCTTTTGCCTTTTTTACTACACTTAATATTAGCCTTACAGTAATTACAGAATTACATATCAACATTAAATTATTTTTCCTTTTTTTACACTTGGGGTTATATCAAAAATAGCATTCACATACATTTCATTTGAATACAACTGAACTTGAAGGAACTACATCAATCCGGTGTTTAAATTGCTTACTTTAATACTCACCACACTCTCCTTCGTTTTCGGAACGCCTACAGTAACTCTCGTTCCTGACCTATTCTAACATTCATTCACCATACATGGTCGCAGTTTCTTCCATTATTTATACTCGAGTAATCTATATTGTTCCTTAGTTAATCAGGGATAATGAGTAAGAGGAAAATGTATAAATAATAAAATGAAATAAAAGTAGGCATTATTGTAAATACATCTTGCTGGAAAACGGAAGGTAAGTACATGACAAAAGGTAAGTACTTTCACAGAAACATTTAATACAACTTACATGGGGAATTATTGGCATATAATGATCAATTCTAAAATATTTAGTGTGTTGTAGTTCCCACACGAAAGTAATTAAAACGTTTCCCCAAGTAAAAGGATTAATGATTCCATAAATACAAAATATCGGTAAACAAATGAATATTATTGTATGCAACAGTTTCATTAGCTAATCCCTAGGTACTTAAACAAACTGAGGTAATACGTAAATAAGCAATACTTCTGGAAATAATGCAGATGATTATATAATTTGAATATACGCACATATTTTAATAAGTACTTACTGAATTGGTGATTTTGTTTTTTACTTCTCAGATTCATGCTTCAGTTTTCAGATTCAAAATTCAGAACATACATAGTAATTTTTACATAAAAACTATACTGCAGTTTAATAGCATTTCTATTTCATCATATTTAGAAGCGTTTTGTAGAATTCCATATATATGTTTGACATTGCGGGACAACTTATTGCAATGTTATGACTTTGTCACCACAATGTCCAGCAGTTTCCAATCAAATTAGTTATTTTGTTGAAGAATTCATTAATCTAAGGGGAACATTAATATTTCCGGAAACATTTCCTGGAAACAAAACATTTTAAGTGAGAATAATGACAGAACGAGGTTTAAAAACTCTTGTGTAGTCAGTTTTGTTTAGATAAGTAAAGTAAAGTAGAAAAACACAATACTTCACAAAAGAAAATAGACACCACTGATTTTATGGATTTACAAAATAGTGTTTCATCTTTTTCTGGAGAGGATAATGTAATTTCACGATATAATATAGAATTATTGTCCAAATTACACAATCAAATCCATCTCCCAATCCAAATTGGTTTACTAAAAATTACTTTTAGATTCACCATACTCGAAAAATGTTTTCACCAAGGCAACTGATGAATCAAGATGAATCTGCCAAGTAGGAATAGAGAACTTGATGAATTGTTCAGAAATAAATGATTAAATATGAAGTCTTTGGAAATGAACCCCTTTCTTTGCGTTTCTTCTTTAATAGTCTCAGCCCTGTTTCAGTACTAATCAGTACTAATAACATTTCTAAGCTTCGCAAAGAGTTTTTTTCTACGAAACAACTGTATTGTTGAGAAAATAAATTGAAGTTTCTTTGCCTCGTTCTTGAAGTATATTATCAATTTCTCGTATGTAGAAGGTCGCTGAGAAAATTAAAGAACTATACTGTGGTTCAAATGCTGTCGTTCAAATGTACAACACATTTTGTTTCTATCCGTACAGATTTCATTCAATTCCGCACATTATAATGCTGTTTGGGAACCTTAGCTTTCTAAAATTAGTAGTAGCTTTCTAAAAGTAGCCTTGGTTTTAAAAACAAATTGCACGCAGTCCAGTGATCCCACACATACAAATCAGTTGCACATCCACTGATCTTTACGTATCAGAACCGCTCTGAATCTACATGTATCATCAGCCGCTCCATGTATCAGGCTGAAGTCGTCCCGTCCGTCCCGATCGTGCACTGCAAACGGCCGGCCGTCACTGCGCAAACACCTGATGGTTGCTAGGCATGATTGGCAGGCCCTGCAAATCCGCCTCACAAACACCTAGTTCTCCACACACCCTGCCACCAAGCCACAGGCACTCCGGCGACGAAACCAACGACCTTGTCTTGTATTCGATTTAAGCATCTCGACATCACCATGTAGACGTAACGTTTCGTAACTATTAACAATGATTATCTAAAGAAAACATTCAGAATATATGTTGTACACGAGGTAGGCAATTTAAATAGCTCTTTAAAATATCTCGAAAACCTATCATTGTATAAAAAAATGCTTTAAAAATGTTAAGGCTTTTTGACATGGGAAATGCGCATGTGCGACAACCAGCTGACTGTCACTTATCGAAGGGACAGTTCCTCTTCTAGGGTATTCCTTTGGTTATTGCAAGAGGTTTTCTCTCTTGCATAATGTCTTCTATACTAGGGTATTCCTTTGATCAGAAAAGTACTGTTAAGATTTTACAAACAAACAAATTTTAGGTTTGAATTGTTCACATGCCTTAAATGTTTTGCAATTTTTATTATCTATTTTATGTTTAGGGACACATCGACTTCTGAAGTGATTGAGATGTGCGAATAATGATCCAATGAGTAGGAGATACAATAATATTGACAGAAAAGGAGTCGTATGAGAAGCAGAGGAAGCGGGTTGTGTTGTCGATTACAAATTCCAAATAGCCTGGATATCAAACCCGTGACTAGGTGAAAGAAGTAAATGCCATTACACCATAAGTCCCCACCTTCATTGTTATAGTATTGGGGGAGACTTCTCGATTTCGCTTCTAAAAGAATGCTCTAGATTTTAAGCTGCCAAAGAATTTTCAGCTCTCAAAAATATTGTCACAACTTCAACCGAGTATAAACACTATGTACCACCTACGTATTACAATTCATTACGTAAACCGTTGCATCGACACCGTTTTTGCATTAGCTGTTATACAAATCGGATCTGGAAGATGGACCTTAAACATATATTATAAACACACCAGTGCTCTTAGATTCAAGATAAGTAGAAACTAATAAATTACTTTATTATTTTGTTTAGTTAACAAGAAACAACAAATAAATTTGTTTAAAACTCAATATAGGTTGTAAATTGATTTAATTTACCTAAAGGACATTTTTAACGACACTCAATGAAAAGATTTGCAGTTCTGTCTCTGCTATCAAACATTCATGTCAGATGTTCATATATTGCATAACAAAACATTACAAAAACAAAAGGTAACAAAAATTATTCATGAAGTCATTTTATTTAAAGGGGCTACTGAGCTCAGTTTCGTGTTTAAATAACTTGCATCAGAAGAGCATTCAATTCCGATGAAAATTTCAGAAAGCTGAATAGAGTCCCACCTCGTATTACAAGGTAGTCAATAATTCAGATGTAGCTGATTGTTCCAATTTTCAACCCCAAACTGCCTACTAGAAATACAAAACGTCTTCGATTTTTTTTCTTCTTGAGATGGTTTCAGCGATAGATACCAATCATACTGATTGGGGCGTAAAAGATGACACATACGGTATAAGGCGTTAATGGATTTGTAAACTCAACAAAAATGATAGTTTAGGTCGACATAAGACAGAGAATTTATGTATTTTGTATCAACAACATCGTTTATGTAAGACATACTGTACGAAATGTACGAAAACGGACAAATTACTTACACAATGACTGTCTGTAAATCTTTTGAATGATGGAAATTATATTGAAACCTGAAATATAATTGCATTGTAACAGCTGTAAACGTATTTCGTCAATTTTTATTTTCTCGCCTACTACATACTTACGTAGTACAAGAGAAAGCATTGTAATGCTGCAGCGGAAAGTGGATATTTTTCGTTTCGAAGAACTCCCATTGAGGTGCCCTGATATCAAAAAAGTTGGTAAACCAGATGATGTCAGAATCCACGTTTTGTGGGTTCTAGTTACAAAAAATGGTTTACGGCAAAATGTTCCACAAACCTGATATTCCCCGATCGATCTGATCGAAATCGAGGTCTGGCAAACTTGAAACGGATATTTTTATTTTGGAGAGTACTTTACAAGAAGCCTTAACATTTTCAAAATGTTCACAAAAAGAACTTCAAATTTTCCGATTATTTCTTTAATCGAATAGAGCAGGTCTCATTATTGTTAAAATCTTTGTTTTCGAAAATTGGAAACAAAATTAGACGTCTTCCAACAACTGCTCTTCGCAATAAATATCATTTGTTCATTAATCGTTTCCTGTTCCTCGCTATTTATTCACAAATCTGTTGTGTAATTCAATTTCTTTTTCTTAAATAAAATACATTTTATGTTAATTATGTCTTTGAACCAGTGTCTTCCAGTATAGCTTGCCGGGAGTGCGAAAAGGTCAGATGTGAAACTCGGCAACGCGCAGGTGTTACATTTAGCCTTATCGGAAGTCTCAGTAGCCAGAACACTGCGACTTGTCAGTGGAAGCTATGAAGCAGCAGCAATAAGAGAGCCCTAGCTCCTTCAGTGTTTAGTACTACTTGGGAGGATCAGCATTCTTTAATGATCTGTGGTGGTTATTTTCAAAAGCACAAGATAAGAGAGGCAATGGCTGATTGAGAATAGGTGTAGAATTATACTAACATGTTGACATGATATTTTATACTTCATTTTTATTTCACGTTCAGTCTTTGAAGAACAGCTGAAACAGATATCATTCAGGAAAAAATATCTATTGTCAAAATTGTAGTTGTTTATCTAATGATAACTACCGAAAAAATTTGAACTGCAACTTTATTAAAATGAGGGATTTTAACGAAGATTCTCTTAGGCGTCTTTTACAATATCCGAGGACAAAGTTTAATAAAAAAATTGGAGCTATGTTTGAGAAAATTTTGAGGTTTCATGTAATGTATCTCCATAAATCAAAATATACGTTGTTTCAAACTTAGAGAGCCTCGAGTTCCTTCAAATCGATTGAGGGAACATCAATTTTAAAGAAAATCACGTGAATGTTTCTGGCCCTAACGTCGACCAAGTCAGACGTATACACGTTTCGTCGCCAATAGAGTTTTCGGTATCAAGGACTGAGATAACATAGATGCTGGCTACAAACCGTTTTAGAAGATATAATGTACCATACATAGGAAAAGATTTATCCACTTCTTCATTACCAAGGCCCGGCAATGAGAGTTTTTCTGTCCAAAATTATGCGTTATCCGGTGCAAGATTACAATACTTTCTCTTGTGAAGTAAGGTTAGAAAGCAAAAATTAACAATGATTCTAAACGAATACATATTACAGGGGGCGGGTTACAACCTGTAAGATGTTACCAGAGGCGATTCCCAAACTACCTTCACTAGACGCTAGAGTTGTTTTGAATATATTCACATCTAATACTAGCTTTTCGAAAAAAAGCTATTTTTCATTATTATTATTATTATTTTATTATTATTATCAGGCCACAATATTTTAGAAAATTGGGTGATAATTATTACAATACCCAGAAATAACAAAATAGGAAACACACAAAGTTTATTTTGTAATGCTTCAAATCATATAGCTTGTGACACTCCCTTTGTATAGAATTCCCTTGTTACAAACAATTTTCCAGGACCAATTATCAACAGGAATTCGTAATTTACTTTTTCACACTTTTCCACAGAAACCTAATCTTTATCTTCTAGTGCTAAAGACTCCTGTTTCATAGATAAAAGAAAACGTATCTCTCATTCAAAATGATCAGCAAAAGTTGACATTTTGCAAATGTCTATTAAATAGTGTAGGTGGGAGTCACCCTTCAATTCATGTCACACATCATGTTCCGCCCCAACTAGAGGCGCCACTTCTTCCTCCCATTATTTCTTTCACGGACATTCAACTTTGCAGCAATCGTGGACATTGAAATCGTCCTCCATATTCGCACTTCATTAAACGACTGTGGGCGTCCCGCCAGGATCCTTCGGTGAGCGGTTGCAAGTCGGCCGTATTCCACTCTCCCATGAGCTGATTGAAAAACTCTCGCGCCCACTTCCCTTTGGGACTGTTCGTTTGGAGTTCAGTGGTGCAGTTTTTAAGTATCAAAGACGTGTCATTTTTTCCATTTTTGCCAGCTACGGAGCCAAATTTGACCATTTGCAGGCGAGCGCTAAAGAACTACTCTTAAGATGGAATCTTAGACGATGTTAAGGTTTTTTGAAAAGATGCAGATTTTGTATATTGACAAGAAGACCGGAATGATGCCAATTGAACAAAACATTACAAAGAATACAAATTGTCATGCAAAATGTCGTATGAGCACATTCCTTTTTTATTGCATATACGCATACTATTACATCATAATTTAGCTGTATGAATTTTTATCTATTTGAAGGCAAAAACATCCTAGTAATTCTCAGGAACTAAAAATCATTTATTAGATATCGTATTACTAATATTCAAAGACGAATACATATGCAGGATATGTGAATACGGTACAGTTATAATATATTGTTCAATGAAATGGTAAACAATAACATTTATTTTGCATCAACATGGATTTTAGTAATAAAGGCTAATTGGTTAATCTTGCAATTCAATGAACTCTCTGGGCAATGATTATGACATACTTTAAATATGTAACAAAATGACATTTTCATACACAGAACATTAAACTGCATATGCTGTATTATGTAGCTGAGGTTTTTTCAATGTTTTCAGACATTGATTTTTCTGGTAAAAACAAATCGAGCATGAAATTATGCCCGCAGCGTTGGACTACTTCAGAGACGTTTCTGATAAGAAATTGCAAGGACTGACTTGTGCAGCGGACACGGGTGACATTTAACGGCGAAAAGGTCACCGCTTTTCTTACGCTTTTTGTATTGTTCCGCAGTGTGCTCGCTGCTTGATTAGTCGTTCAGCATCTGCGAAAGTGAACGAGAGACCCAGGCTAACGTTACGCGGTGCTGCAATATGAGGTAATGGAACGTTACATATACTACATACACTAGAATAAGTATACGCGAGGATCATTATTTTCAGACATTTTAATGCAAATAGGGCCATATTATAAAGGTGAACTTTGATCCAATTATGCAAATATTTAAAGAAAAACTTTTGAGACTTTTCCAGTCTTGTTTTATTTTACTTTCCATATAGTACGAATGTACCGAGTAATATATGTAGTATGAGGAAAGTTATGTAATTATGCGGAAAATCGAATTCGCGATTCAACAGAAATACACATTTTGCGGTCCCCTGGTACCGAAAAAATGTTATTTAAAAGTCTGTCTGTCCGACTGCCCGTCCGCCCGTCCGTCCGTCCGCCCGTCCGTCCGGCCGTCCGCCCGTCGCCCGTCCGCCCCGTCCGCCCGTCCGCCCGTCCGTCCGTCCGTCCGCCCGTCCGCCCGTCCGCCCGTCCGCCCGTCCGCCCGTCCGCCCGTCCGTCCGCCCGTCCGTCGTCCGCCCGTCCGTCCGCCCGTCCGTCCGCCCGTCCGTCCGCCCGTCCGCCCGTCCGTCGCCCGTCCGTCCGTCCGTCCGTCCGTCCGTCCGTCCGTCCGTCCGTCCGTCGTCCGTCCGTCCGCCCGCCCGCCCGCCCGCCCGCCCGTCCGCCCGCCCGTCCGCCCGCCCGCCCGTCCGCCCGTCCGTCCGCCCGTCCGCCCGTCCGTCCGTCCGTCCGTCGTCCGTCCGTCCGTCCGCCCGTCCGCCCGTCCGCCCGTCCGCCCCGTCCGCCCGTCCGCCCGTCCGCCCGCCCGCCCGCCCGCCCGCCCGCCCGCCCGCCCGCCCGCCCGTCCGCCCGTCCGCCCGTCCGCCCGCCCCGTCCGCCCGCCCGCCCGCCCGTCCGCCCGTCCGGCCCGTCCGCCCCGCCCGCCCGCCCGCCCGTCCGTCCGCCCGCCCGCCCGCCCGCCCGCCCGCCCGCCCGCCCGCCCGCCCCGCCCGTCCGTCCGTCCGTCCGTCCGTCCGTCCGTCCCGTCCGTCCGTCCGGCGCCCGCCCGCCCGCCCGCCCGCCCGCTCGTCCGCTCGTCCGCCCGCCCGCTCGTCCGCCCGGCCCGCCCGCCCGCCCGCCCGCCCGCCCGCCCGCCCGCCCGCCCGCCCGCCCGCCCGCCCCGCCCGCCCGTCCGCCCGCCCGCCCGCCCGCCCGCCGCCCTGCCCGCCCGCCCGCCCGCCCGCCCGCCCGCTCGCCCCGCTCGCCCGCTCGCGCCCGCTCGTCCGCTCGTCCGCCCGCCGCTCGTCCGCTCGTCCGCTCGTCCGCCCGCCCGCCCGCCCGCCCGCCCGCCCGCCCGCCCGCCCGCCCGCCCGCCCGCCCGCCCGCCCGCCCGCCCGCTCGTCCGCTCGTCCGCCCGCCCGCCCGCCCGCTCGTCCGCCTCGTCCGCCCGCCCGTCCGCCCGCCCGCTCGTCCGCTCGTCCGCTCGCTCGCTCGCTCGCTCGCTCGCTCGCCGCTCGCCCGCTCGCCGCTCGCCCGCTCGCCCGCTCGCCCGCTCGCCCGCTCGCCCGCTCGCCCGCTCGCCCGCTCGCCCGCTCGCCCGCTCGCCCGCTCGCCCGCTCGCCGCTCGCGCTCGCCCGCTCGCCCGCTCGCCCGCTCGCCCGCTCGCCCGCTCGCCCGCTCGCCCCGCCCGCCCGCCCGCCGCCCGCCCGCCCGCCCGCCCGCCCGCCCGCCCGCCCGCCCGCCCGCCCGCCCGCCCGCCGCCGCCCGCCCGCCCGCCCGCCCGTCCGCCCGCCCTCCGCCCGTCCGCCCGTCCGCCGTCCGCCCGCCCGCCCGCCCGCCGCCCGCCCGCCCGCCCGCCCGCCCGCCCGTCCGCCCGCCCGTCCGTCCGTCCGTCCGTCCGTTTCGAAACTTTTAGTAGTTTTTGCACGATATTTCGTTCAATATTTGCAATTTTACAGCCCGCCCGCCTGTCTGTCTCTCTGTCCGTTCGTCTCTCTGTCCGTTCGTCTCTCTGTCCCGTCCGTCTCTCTGCCCGTCCGACTGTCCCTTCAACTGTCCGTCCCACTGTCCGTCCCACTGTCCGTCCCACTGTCCGTCCCACTGTCTGTCCCACTGTCCGCCCCACTGTCCGTCCGATTGTCCGTCCATCTCTCTGTCCGTCTCCCTGCCCGTCCGTCTGTCTGTCCGTCTGTCCGTCCGTCTTCCGTCCGACTGTCCGTTCATCTGTCCGTCCATCTGTCCGTCCGTCTGTCCCTCTGTCCGCCCGCCCGCCCGCCCCGCCCGCCCGCCCGCCCGCCCGCCCGCCCGCCCGCCCGCCCGTCCGTCCGCCCGGCCGCCCGCCCGCCCGTCCGTCCGTCCGTTTCGAAACTTTTAGTAGTTTTTGCACGATATTTCGTTCAATATTTGCAATTTTACAGCCCGCCCGCCTGTCTGTCTCTCTGTCCGTCCGTCTCTCTGTCCGTCCGTCTCTCTGCCCGTCCGACTGTCCCTTCAACTGTCCGTCCCACTGTCCGTCCCACTGTCCGTCCCACTGTCCGTCCCACTGTCCGTCCCACTGTCCGTCCCACTGCCCGTCCCACTGTCCGTCCCACTGTCCGTCCCACTGTCCGTCCCACTGTCTGTCCCACTGTCCGCCCCACTGTCCGTCCAATTGTCCGTCCATCTCTCTGTCCGTCTCTCTGCCCGTCCGTCTGTCTGTCCGTCCGTCTGTCCGTCGACTGTCCGTCCATCTGTCCGTCCGTCTGTCCCTCTGTCCGACCGCCCGACCCGCCCGTCAGACCGACCGCCCGTCCGCCCGTCCGTCCGCCCGCCCGTCCGACCGCCCGCCCGTTCTTCTGCCCGTCCGCCCGTCCGCCTGTCCGCCCGTCCGTCCGCCCGTCCGCCCGTCTGCCCGTCCGCCCGTCCGTCCGTTCGTCCGTCCGTCCGTCCGCCCGCCCAGCCGTTTCGAAACTTTTAGTAGTTTTTGCGCTATATTTCGTTCAATATTTGCAATTTTACTATATTACAAATACAAAATTTTCTCAAACACGGCTCTAATTTTTTCTTTAAACGTTTAGTAGGGATAGTACTACATTCACTCTATAAGATGGCATAAACGTCATACTGCTCTATTCTTTTTTTGTTTTTTTTAAAAAAATTACAAAAATTAATTTTTGACTTGTCTTATGGCGTCGTTTATATGTAAATTAGCGGCAATTTCTTTACGATAACGTATTTAAGAATGTATGTGCTTTAAATAATGTCTGTAAAATTCCCAAAAAACTGAACAGTTTTTTTGTGAAAATGAGCTCATATTTCCCGCATTTTCAGAAACGTTCTAACGCCATTTTCTAAAAAAGGACTCCAATTTTTTTTCATACTTTTCCAACGGATAGTGCTAATTGCTCTGTTTAAGGTGACATAGTTTGCTGTGTTATTTTATTTTTCAAAAAATTACGCAAATGTATTTTTGAAATATCTTTTATCTCTTAAGTACGACTAGTTGATAGTAAAAATTGATGATTACGTGATTTGTAAACTTTATTTGCATTTGTGACTAGAAGTGCATGAAATGACGTTATATGAAGTTTTTCGAAAACTCAATACTTTCTGGAAAAGAAATTCAATTTCGAATTTACAGTAGCGGTGTTATGGTAATTCCTTAAAAACGGTTCAAATTTTTCCAAGAAAATTGCCAATTAGGGCGAGGTGTTATTGTTTTTAATAATATTAAAATAATATTTCCGTTCTACTATTAGAATGCCGAAAACTAAGAAAATTTCACAAAATGAACTTTGGGCGGCGATAGATGGCAGCAGGCAAATGTATGTTGCAAGGTCGAATAACTAGCCGAGGCCAAAGAAAATAGAAAAATAATACGGAAAATTCTGGTATATTCTGTAGCACCACTAGTTTTAATTATCATGGTTTAATCAAATTTCACGGAAACGACTCATAGTTTCGTAAAATTGAACATGAAATCATTTAAAATCTAATTTTGAAGAACAAATTTCCTTAAGAGACAGTGTATTAAACAGAGTGGTTGAAAGATAGAATACAAATAATTTCAACGTTCCTCAATTTTCTAAAATGTTTTAATGAAAATAGGCTTCTCTTCTCATTTTTATAAGCGTAGTTTGCTATAAAAAGAAAAAAGGGAAGCCATTTACGAAACTTTTTAAAAATGTTCTTGGTACTACATTGGAATACCCGCAAAAAGTAAAAGTTCAGTTGAAATTGAAATTCGTAGTGTCTCATTTTTGGCCAGATTCAGGGATATTGATTATTTGCGCATTGCAACACTTTCTGTATATTACGTATAAAGGAAGTAAAAATGCATGTAATGGGAAATGTGTGTAACCGTCAAGGAATTAATATCATGTATATTCGAGATAAAACCTGTTTGATGCTGCGTTAAATACCAAGATTATTCAATTTACGAAAATTATCATAGGACAATTTTCTGTCTTCACATCTTTACGCAATGTGAAAAACAAGTCTGAAAGAAATGATACAGTAAAATATTAAATAGGGTTTCTGTCACGTGCATTCTGTTAACGTTGTTTGCATCTCTCTTTATTGTCAAAAGGAAATGTGCATCAGTAATTCATATAGCATTTCAAAAGCGGTTATTTAGAATATATGTGTTTTATCCTAATGAAGAATTCCCGTTCTTCTATTGGACGTTTGGAATCAAATTATCATGCATTTATCCCAGAGCAAACAAAAGAAATGTCACTTAAAATATTTTATGAATGTAGGAAAAATCGGCTGTCGTAATGTCGAGGTTCGTTACCAGTCATACGAAAACACTCAACATAACATGAAACGTTATTTTAAGGCAGTGCAATACAAATGTCGAAAGAAAAGGATGCATAAATACCGGTGTTTAGAGAACGTTATAAGTAGGACCCAAGTAAGAAACCGCTGAATTAACAGGTATTTAATTCCAGAACAAAAGAGAGGAAGGTTGTGGACGGTGCAATTATTCGAAGAAGTGAAGAACATATGGAAAAAATAATATCGGAAATTTACATACCAGAAGACGTTGGTAATGAGAGGTGGAAAGAACTGCTAGAGACCACACAACACAAATTCATTCAAGGAAATCTCAAAGGGCCAAAGCAGTTGGGGAAAGTTCTTTCACACCAGAAAAGGGACAAAAACAGAAACAAATATTCTCAAGAATTGAAGATATCCAATGGAGCATTTGTAATGTTTCTTATACCATCTTCAAAATATATTTTGAGTAAAATGTTCCAGTTTAAGAAGGTTAATTAAGAATCATTTTCATTATTTTAATAAATTATCTCTCTTGTTCTGGTAAGCTAAAAGAGTGATTTAATGTTCTCGGCATATGGAATTTAATCATTGAGTGCTATATTTGAATCATTGCCTTATGTAACTTTAAATCATTACCACAGCAATGGTGGCTTAGAATATAAACGCATGCTAGTAATGTTTTGAAATTATAAGCATTAATCTTTTTATTGCTAACATAAGTACGCATGAATCACATTTGTACGTTTACAAATTATTCTCATTTTATTTGACCTGTGTTTGATATTGTTTATCTTTTTAAAACGTTGTCAGTTTCCTTCATCGAAGTTTTTCGTCGCATGATTTACACGTACGCATTGTATTAAATTTAAAGACTACATTATATTATCTGCCACTCACGGAACATATATTGCGTGAAACGAGAAATATATAATTTTTGATCTTGTCACCGCGAATAATTTTATATCCATTGTTATTAAATACACATGTGTATGTGTACTTCTGCATATTTAGTATTTGTTCAACGAAAAACTCCATATTTTCTCGTTGTAACCTCTTCGCCAAAGTAGATACTACCGGTTCTACGATTATATTCAAACGAGACCCCCAAAGTGACCGATATTGTCCAGAGCGTCAAGGTGACATAAAACTTGGAAGGTTGTGAACGATTGGTTCAGTTTCATGTACAGAATGTAAAGCTCCTGATGAAATACGTTTTCTCAAACACTCGTTCCCTACATAATGTAAAAATTGACTGATATCTCTCCACGCGCAGGAATCGACTCTGCAAACACTATCATGGGGTGCAATAATAACAAAATTTCTTCCTTTCTATAATCTGATGTTCTGGTTGTATTAAAGTAAAACTCTTCAACCATTCATTTTCTTTGCTAGTATTTAAAGTGTCCTAAATTGCTGGGTCGTTCTTAAATCCATTACACATCGATCTCGATTCTTGTTGAGTTTGAAAATGACATTTGTTAAGTTTTTTTCTTACACTACCAAATTCTTTATATGGATCATTTCAAGGATCGATGCTTTGGAATTTTAATCAGTGAAAGAAATTATCAATTCTAATTAATCAATGGAAAAATCTTCCATTCTGATCATTGAATTTGCTACTTGTTCCTGAACCCTTCTAGTCAAAACTATTTGCGCTGCGCCCCTCTCAGTCTCCCCTCCCCCGTAAGCATTGGTGCCGCGACGTGAAGGCCACCTTCCCCGACGACAACGGGCAAGTCTGGGGGTTGCTGCTGGAAATATTGTCCGTTTAATTTAAAATTCCAGACAGAAAGTATAGTTTTATACACAAATTAATATTAAAACACATATGATACATTATTGTACTCCTCTTTTCATGATCTATCCATTGCTGACGAGAAAAACATATAGTTCCGTATAAAACATCAAAGATTATTTAATTTCTCGAAAACTAAAAATATTACAGACAATTTCTCTAAGGCATATTACTTAGCGATTCGCCGGCCAGACCTTGAAGGTTCCCACAGAGGAGCGCGGAAGACCCGCAGCCTACGCCAAATGCAGTAGTATTGGGAATTTCTCTTCAGGCCTTGTCTTATGAGTTCGTTCAGACCTGCGCGGCAGGCAAGCGACGCGGTAGCGGATTGGCAGCGTTTTATTACCTGCGGATTTTTTAACGCAGACGGACGCGTTTTGACCGCTGACGATCTAGTTTCGTGGAAGTCCGCCTGCCTTCAGGAGTCTTCGCTTCCCTTTGGGTCGAGTTCCCTTGCCTTTGTTCATCGGATGAGGAAAACTCACCAAACGCTGAGTCATAATTGACGCTCCGGTGTGAACCACGGATTTCGCTGCCGTCTCTAGCGGGGAACTTTCCGCGCCGCACCAGCTGCGGATTTGTCGCGCCTGTCTGTGGGAGCCATTAAGGTGGGACGGGTGACAGAGAGGAGTACACTTTCTAAGATTAGATATTTATTTGTAATGCCTGTTGGAATAAAACAGCAATTTAAAACTTTGAAAGTAGGTACCAGAAAAGGTAACAAATACAAGATTTTCCACGAAAAAAAATCTCGAAATGTCCAACAGTTTTCTTTTACTCTTTATTGATAATTAAGTATTTATTGAGTTAGAAGTAAGAAGTTAGGAAATTTTCTTGGCTATTATCTTTCTAATGCTACCGGTAGATTGATATCATTCTTGTCGACTTGAAATTTCAGTAAAGGAATCGATAAAAGAACATATTTCATGATACCGGTACGTAATACTGATGTTTGTTTCTGTGTACTTCCATGGAAGGCTTGGTTTTTGTGGTTTTCAGTCGCCTCTCGCCTTCGGTCGGTCTTCTCTCCTCTTCCTACTAATGGTCGAGGTCTAACGGACAAGGCCGCATGCCGCATCGGCGGAGATTATTGCGCCTCATGGCTAAAATAACGTGTGTTTACATTTTTTTTAAATTACATGTAATATTCCTCTTTTTATGACATCTATTGCAAGACAATACAATTTTAGGTTGCATTTAAAAAATTGAAGTTGATTTATTTCACTAAATAATATTCCAAACAATGGCTTCACGGAATATTACTTGCTTCGTGATTCAGTGTTGTTGCGCGAAATCTGCATTTCGAGACCTTAAGCTGCTTAGAAGTTATTAAGTGCTGTAGTTGGTGGGATTTGCTGTATAGTATTGTTTGTGCGACCAGTTGTTATCCTTTATCGTAACCACGTTCACGACTCCGAAGATTGCAAGATAAATGATCGAAAACAAGGAACCAGTAGTGGGAAAGAGAATATTCGGTTCAGTAGTTCAAATGAGAATGGCGCGTTTTAATTAATTAAAAAAATATTTTGGATTAAAATGCTTTAGAAATTATGCGTTGGAGAGGCTCTAAGGGGTTTTATGTTAATCACGAAAGTCGGTGCATCATTATCACCATCATGAACTTAAACACGCGTAGCGAAGCGTCATCTTCCTCTTACAAGTTTGATGTTATAAATATATCAATATTACGTTCGGGGGTCCACGATGTCATTTGAAATGTTATCGCTGAAGTGATTCGATTAATTCACGTGAAGTACGTGAAGGGATAAGAACCTCAAGGCCTGTAGCCTGCATATTTAATGATTCTATGCTTTAGAAATGGCAAGCCAATAAATTTTAAAAATTTTGTGGGTTGAGCCCCTTAAGAACAGCCCCTTCATATATAATTTGATATTTTGAGTGGGGGAAAACTAGAACAATATAAGAGACATTTTATAAATTATGAGAAAAAATGTTCATTTTAGACCGTATTTCAGTGGCAATGCATTTTCGTGGTTTTAATGATGAAAGAAGATACCACGACTTTACAGTAATATTGACTTAAATAAAGAGATTTTTCTAAATTTATAAAATGACACTTATACCGTTGTGGTTTTCATCCAGTCATTTTCTTCGGATCTTACAAAGGGGAACATGCTAGTAGACGTTTTTATTCCAAGTCTACATGTTGTTGAAGTGTGATTCTATGCACATGCCTGCACGCATTTCGCGAGACGTAGGGACGCTTCCCGAAGGGCTTTCGCGCAGGTAAATTCTCTCCAAGAATTCGTTCATAAATTGAGTTAGCGGGGCAAGTTTAAATCTCTTCTTCGAGGAAAACGGCGTTTGAATTCAGATGAGATCCTTTTAAAGTATTCCGACGTACAAGTGTATGTGTGTCCCTTTTTACTCGCCCTTTCGGAAGTTTCGGCCTAGAGGGATGGGGTTTCACACCCTTGGAAAGTCCCGGCGAGGCACTTGTAGTGCCATGGGAAGACAACACATGCAGAAGAAAATATAATTTGTGCCTTATTACACTTATTTTGCGCATATTTTAAATATCTGCATTATTTTCAATTAACGTAGATTTTCCACATCGTGATTCAGTCATATTTTCGTACGTATTTACGGTGAATCAAAGAGTCATTTCCCCAACACATCTACCCCCTCTGTCCTGGTCGGTATGAAGACGAAAAACCTTCGAAGTGCGCAGTTCGCGTGGTCTCCAAAGAGTTTGTATGTGTGTCCCATCCTTCTGGGTCGGTTGGAGCGTAGTTAAAAATTCGTCACCCAACATTCATGTAACATGAGTTTACCCTTTGTCCGAAAACAACGGCGCCCGCCATACTTTAAGTAATAAGGTTCTCTTACTGCATTTGGTGAACTCGTGGTGAAAGTGAAACTAGCAAATTGAATCAATAATTAACTGTAGATCGTTCTTAAATGTATTAAATGAGATATCATGTTGTTGTGAGGTCAATCAGAAGCTTGGTTTGTCTCAGATGGGGAGGTGCTTTGTTGGGGCAGATAACTGGAGAATGGAATATCGCAAGTTGCAAGTCGACCTGTAAGCCGGCGCCGAATCTCACCATCCAGCGGGGGAAAACACTATCATCTCCCGTGATAAATCATTAACAATACTAAAGGAACTAATTAACATAGGATTTGACGTTCACGAAAGCATCACTTAATCAATCCAATCCAAATAATGTAGTCGGACACCGAACACATTGAGCAATGGCGAGCTATTTCTATGCAGCGGGGGCTTTCTTCTGACATCTGCAGAGAGAACATGTTCGGCAGTGAAGTCATGCGCGTATCACTGCTCACAAATAAGAGCTAGTCTCCAGAAGTGATGAGGAAGCGTTACACCGCTAAGAGAGGGCGATTGGCACCACCCTCCATGGCTGCGAGCGCAATAAAACGAGCCCCGAATTTTCGCACTTGCTTTATAGAGGGTTAGTAGAACTGGCTAAAAAATGCGTTTAGAGCGCACAAACTAGCGCACGAGGTTCGGAGAATTCTCGGTTGTAGGATTAATTACAAAATGAAATGGTCTTGCACTATCATAATTCAATTGCAAAAACCTAGTAATTAATGAACCCTGACCACTGCGCGCGTTTTAGCGTGATCTTAATCATGTTTCGTATATGAAATAGCAAAGTCAGTTGTAAAAGAAATCCATGCCCATTTTCCTAAATCCTTTAGCCTTTCTTCAAAATTTACATTTTTCACACGTTCTCGTATGTGTGGTCGACGAATATTCCTTCTTAGTTTTCTCAGCTCTATATCTTAGAAACTTCTGTTTTAAAAGCAAAACGCCCCGTTCCTTTCTGTCTATGAAATGGATATGGAAATGGAATATCTCACGAAATTCATCTAACATAATTTGATATGAAGAAACGGGTGAAACATCTTTTTTCTGTAAACTAAAGGAACATTCATAACGTCTATTACATCTGATGTGGAAGGAAATCGTGGGCTTCCGCGGCCGGATTCAATAGATTTTTGCTTGCCCGGAGAGGAATGGCTTTTCGTCCTGAAGAAGGTCTCAGTATGACGGTTGAAACGATGGCAACTGTGCCTAGGACGCGACCCCGAACAGCCAAAAATATATCTTGATGTGAAAGATTTACCGGAAGCCCACTACTTTTTGAAGTAGCATTCACAATCCCTTCTGTTCCACTCACACCAAAACTTTGTGTACCCAATCCTTAAAACTACAGGCAGAGTAATCACACTAAAAACTCATCATCTATTCTACAGAAACTGTTCATACTGAATATTTTGTAGAAATGGTGTCGTACTATACACACATCATACTAAACAAACTCCATGCATGATAATAAAGAACAAAATCACTGGAATCTCTTCAGGAGTCCAGGAATAACAGATGAGCAGTGCAGTTGTTAGTCAGCGAATGTACAGGTATCATCATGTCTACGTATAGTTGCCATCTTGAAGTCAAATGGTGGGGCATTAAACACGAGATATTACATTTAAAAATGACAACTTTTATTTATTTGAAAAGAAATAGAATTTAATCGTTCATTTTTCTAGGAGTATTGAAGTTGATATGTTTACCGTTCTATGAGCATATTCCTGAAACAAAACTTAATAGGATTGCTTGGGACAGTATAAACACTTCTTGCCTGCTGCAGAGAGACCTTAAGAAATTTCTTTTAATTAAGGGCGTGAAGGTGGAATTTAGAACAACTCATTGCATTTTATCTGACTGTACAAGGATTTCACGTGAAGTTTATTTCTCTCTTTCTGACCTTTTCAGGTCTATGCCTTTAATAGGTCCTCACAGGGATATGCTTCCTTCTCCACGGGTTACAAAACCGAATTTAACCTGATTTATATGCTTTCTCCCACCAGTTATTTATATTGTTCATATAAATTAACAGTTACAAAAGCTTCATGACAATAATTGCAAAAATTAACTTGTAAACACAAAAGTTGGCAATATAATCATATCTCTAAATCTGTGGTAACAACATTTTGATTTGATTTAATTTGTCGTCAAAAGGTATAATAAAATTTATGTAACGTACGTGGATGAAATTTATTTTTGATAGCAAGGGTGGTTTCTCATTTATAAATATGTGGATGAAGTTTATATTTTGATAGCAAGGATGGATTTCTCATTTAAAAATACTATAGCACCATGCAAAAGTTGTCTGTGGCAAAACAAGCAGTGTAAGCAGTTGTATGTTGAAGAATTTTTCGTTAAAAACATTTTAAGGAGAAAGAGGCACGAAGATTGGAAAATGAATTATTATTGATTATTCTATTATTGTATCATTATCATTGATATCATAATTATCATCTTTGCAAGTGTTGTTGCTGTTGTAGTTTTCAGCTTTTCCGGTGGAATCTTGCACTATTAAGCAATTTTGCAATGAATGAAAATGCTGTGAGCCGCGAGAAAAACTAATGTGCATTTTCGATACTTCAATAAGTTTAAAAATATTGCGCGGCATACATCGCATAACATTTTTTAAACAAACACTATCATATTATAATCGTTCCATTAAAAGAGTGTTTTTTAGCCCATATTGTTACCCCTCTTAATTCGATTTCATTTTCCCTGTGTTCAGGAAACAACTCATCTTCTACCCATTTGTGTCAATTTGCAAGTATATTGTAACCTACTGACTGCAACACGGGTCACCTCTCCCCTCTGTGCATTTCTGAGCCGGAGGTCAGAGACTGGCAGAGTAGCGAGAGCCAAATGAAGCCAGCGGGCCCGATCGGAGCTGCCCTCTGTCGGCTGGTGGCCTGTCCACATCACGAGTGCGTTGTGCGCCTCGGCGTTCCATGCGGCTTGTCGGGAGTGGGTGGGGAGGGGAGGGGAGGGGAAGCGGCGTGTCGGGGCGTTGAGGGCGGCCTCCGCACAGCCCGCTGCCCACCGGCCGTGATGAACGGCCACGCAAATGACGCTCAAGTGCCCGCCGGCAAATGATACGACGGCCACGCCATGACGAATGGCGACGACGCGCTGCCGGGGCCACGCTCTGCGCATATATCAGAGCCCACTTAGAAGGTCCCGCCTCCTCCCCCGCCCCTACCTTGCGGCCGCGCCGTCTCGCTCTCCGCCCCGCTCTTACGTCCACGTATTGGAGTTGCCTACATGCTCTTACCGAACATGGCGTGTCCCTTCCCGGTTGCACAAACTTCACGCCGGCTTAGGTGGCTCAGGGAATCAATTGATGTCACTGCTGTGCCTTTGACCGGGAGGTCATGGGTTCGAGTCCCGACAGTGGCAGAATTATCGACACTAACTAGTTTGGTCGGATTCAACCCGTCTGGAAGAGCGATTGCTCTGATTGAAAGTCTTCCGTGTTTTTTCCAATCAACACCGGACGAATGCCGGAGCAGTCCGTAACAAACGGGTCACGGACCGCACACGATCTTTCCTTACTCTTCCTTGTCCTATCTTCACCCCTTACATACATACGCTTACACACCTACATGCACTACTCTACCACACCTGTCAGCAGACCAGTCGGGAACTTAGAGCCTGTCCTGGCTAAGGCACTGACCCGCTGGTGGGAGATACGTGGTTGAGGCAAATCTGCTAGCTGACGTACCTCACTACGGCGCCGGATCTCACCATCCAGCGAGGGAAGGTCACCGCCATCTCCCCACAAAAAGGATGCACTGCAATTACAGGACTAATGACCTTAGTAGTTGACGCGTCCGGGAACACCAAATAATATATCACTAACGTCACGCCCCACGATATCACTGCCTTACGCACCGCACCCCCTACCCGCGTGTGCACTGTTCTCACGCCCCATCCTTGACTCTCATGTACCCGCCTCTTTTATCGTTACAGGTCACTCACCCACCACTGCCCTCCTCTCATGGAACCAACTCCCACGCCCTCTTTACGTTCCCTCGTTCAACACGCCTCTCTGCCCTTTGCATTTACGAGCCCCATACCTCAGCACTTTCATCAGGTCACCAAGCCACAACCCTTTACAACAACAGCGCGCATATTCACCCGATGCATACACATTATCCTTGCTGCCTTCCCACCCTTAATAAATATATTTATTCAGAATTGTTAAATCACAAATTATTTGCAAATACTTATTGTAAAAAATCAACATTCTATAAGTTGAAAACAATCAAGACTAAAAATAAAAGACATACCTAGTTTGTTTCTTAAAAGAGTTTTCCCTCAAATTCATATCAAATAAATTTATCTTTTATATTCGAATTCCAATATTCCACCGAAACTAACATCTGCTATAATTCTTGATTTGAAAATGTATTACACAAATTTTATTTATTACATCTACACATTATTTATGAAACAAAAAAATTACTATTTTTAAAAGCCATCAAAACATTTCGCATCTTTGCAACAGTAATGTTTTGTTGTTAATTATCTTCCGCATATCTTTTTATTTGCAATTATTCCGTTTCTCTTTTAGAACTGCGCCCTTCACGTGTAACGCCCGGAGCTTTCATGTGAATTCACGGAGGCGTCACGTAGTAACGAGGAGTCCTGCGAATTAACAGTCGCCGCCGCTTGTTAAGCTCTTTCCTAGAACCTGCGAGAAGTAGCGAGAGATGGGCGCCTGCGGCTGAGCAAGATGGATATGGCGCATGACGGACGGAACTCAAACTGAGTCGGCGAATACATCCCCTTGTCCTCACCCATTTATTTATTTAATTTATTTGCTTATATATCTGTCGTCCGAAAACAAAAACCGCTTGTGAGGTATATAGAAAAGCAAAATTAATGTACGTATATCTCCATTTCCTTCATATTACCACATTTCCTCCCTCCTCCTTTCTCTACCATCTCTCCCCGTCAACAACTCCTCGGCCCTATTCTCGCCCTTGCGTGCGCATCAAACTCCTACCATCGCCCTACCATCACCTTTGTTTTCCCACGGTCACTTACTTGCCCCTCGCCCGTGTTCATTTCCCATCATCCCGTCGCCATTTTCTCATGTACATATTTCATCGTTTAACGAAAATGACGACCATTTTAAGCGTTTTTCACACTACGGCACTTTTACTAAAACATTTTGAAGCTGGCCTGTCCCCCCGGTTCGTCGCCCGGTCGATCCCTTGTCCATTATTTCCCCCCACCGGTCACCCTACTGCGCATTTCCTCCCGTATCTCCCTACCCGTCACCACCCCAGCCCGACAAAATCCACGACCCCGTCCCACCACAACCTTCCCGTCACGATCCCCCTCCCGTCACGAACCCCCTCCCGTCACGATCCCCCTCCCGTCACGAACCCCCTCCCGTCACGAACCCCCTCCCGTCACGATCCCCCTCCCGTCACGATCCCCCTCCCGTCACGATCCCCCTCCCGTCACGATCCCCCTCCCGTCACGATCCCCCTCCCGTCACGATCCCCCTCCCGTCACGATCCCCCTCCCGTCACGATCCCCCTCCCGTCACGATCCCCCTCCCGTCACGATCCCCCTCCCGTCACGATCCCCCTCCCGTCACGATCCCCCTCCCGTCACGATCCCCCTCCCGTCACGATCCCCCTCCCGTCACGATCCCCCTCCCGTCACGATCCCCCTCCCGTCACGATCCCCCTCCCGTCACGATCCCCCTCCCGTCACGATCCCCCTCCCGTCACGATCCCCCTCCCGTCACGATCCCCCTCCCGTCACGATCCCCCTCCCGTCACGATCCCCCTCCCGTCACGATCCCCCTCCCGTCACGATCCCCCTCCCGTCACGATCCCCCTCCCGTCACGATCCCCCTCCCGTCACGATCCCCCTCCCGTCACGATCCCCCTCCCGTCACGATCCCCCTCCCGTCACGATCCCCCTCCCGTCACGATCCCCCTCCCGTCACGATCCCCCTCCCGTCACGATCCCCCTCCCGTCACGATCCCCCTCCCGTCACGATCCCCCTCCCGTCACGATCCCCCTCCCGTCACGATCCCCCTCCCGTCACGATCCCCCTCCCGTCACGATCCCCCTCCCGTCACGATCCCCCTCCCGTCACGATCCCCCTCCCGTCACGATCCCCCTCCCGTCACGATCCCCCTCCCGTCACGATCCCCCTCCCGTCACGATCCCCCTCCCGTCACGATCCCCCTCCCGTCACGATCCCCCTCCCGTCACGATCCCCCTCCCGTCACGATCCCCCTCTCGTCACGATCCCCCTCTCGTCACGATCCCCCTCTCGTCACGATCCCCCTCTCGTCACGATCCCCCTCTCGTCACGATCCCCCTCTCGTCACGATCCCCCTCTCGTCACGATCCCCCTCTCGTCACGATCCCCCTCTCGTCACCATCCCCCTCTCGTCATCATCCCCCTCTCCTCCCCCCTCTCCTCACCATCCCCCGCCCGTCACCTTCACCTCGACCCGTCTTTACCCCGTTCCCCTGCCCTTCCCCATCCTGCCCATCTACCCACCCTGACTCCCCAGACCGCCTCCCCCTTGTCAAATCCGCAGCCACCGTTGCTTGCGCTGAGCCCCGCTTCCCCCTTCGTGCCCCTACCGCCCCAGACTGTGGCTAATCGGCCCGCCATTTTCGCAATACTCGCCCGCTCACGAACATCGATGGGGCTTCACCCTGCTTCCCGCAGCGTTTACACTCCGCTTCACTCGCGTGCGTTCCTCGTCTCGTTCGCTGTGTGCACGTGCGCGACGTGCAAAAATTAGGATTAAGGCTATCGGAGCCGATTGCCCATCCGCACACAAAACGCCCGGGCGCCCGCTCAGGGTCTTTCATATGGATCTCCGCGCGCTGAGCAGACTCGCCAAGGGCCGGTTGCAGCGCGCCGCGCATCGCCGGCCTTTGTCGGAAACAAAACGGGGTAACGGCATTTATCCCCTTCTGCGCGCGCGCCGCGCTTTCGAGAACGGATTGGGAGCGCGGATCGATTTCGGGGAGGGCGAGGTAATAGGGGATGTAAGGCATCCTCTCGCGGAACGAAAGAAGCCGGGTCAGGGTTTTATTGTTACTACGAGCGGACGCTTCGTGAACAGTGTCAGTTGAATATATTTGGCGTTTCGAAAAAGTTCGTGGTAAAATTTGTGGGAAATTTTTTGTCGGGATTGAGGGAAGTTGTAACAATGATGTTCAAGTGGGCATAAGTGTACTCCGATTTACGCATTAAAGTGTGTTATTCATTTTAGATATTATTTCTAATTATGAATGAACGATTTAAAAATCTCAGAAATTTCTTAAGAAAAAGGGCATTTTACTTGTACAGTCGAGACCAAATTTAAAAAATGAATGTTTTCCATTTTTAAAAAGGTTTCTCATTCTTAATTCAAACTATCCATATCTTCTTACTTAAGATGTTAACCCGTAGAAACAAGACTTATACTAAAATATTCATTCAAAAAAGGAAGAAAATTCTATTCTCGTACAAATGCACCGTCACATCATAATATGTCAATTCCGTGTATCTGCAGGAAGAAGAAAAACAAAATATCTTCAATGTATACTAGAAATAGAATATGAGAAGGATGAATTGATAAGGTAATGTAAAAAAATATAAAATTGTTGTTGTACTGAAAACAGTGTATTTTAAAAGTATTAGATGAAAACCTAGCCAATGGAATACTAATATCCCAGAAGGAATAGTTCAGAAACGCATGTTTAGGATAGAAGCTCAAGAATTTTAACATGTCGAGAAACTTTATAATTGAAAAAGCCGTGAGCCTACGCGACTGTGAACGCCGGTAAAGATGTATCTGACGAGAAGTTACGGACGGGCAAATGGGTCAAAGAAACGATAATGAAGTTCTGAAAGCGTAAACGAACACATTAATTCTTGACAACTTGAATATCATAGTGGTTAAAGTTTCTATTACGAAACAGTAAATATACATGAGCTTATAATTGTGTGCGTAGCAAAATTAAAAACAAATGCAGAAGTCTTCCCACTACTATTATAGCTCCGTTCTCAGCTATATTTTCTCCACATGGCACGATGGGCTAAATGGCGAATTTAGACGGAACTAGATTTAAACTTTTTGTTTTAAACTTGTTAGGGGAAGGAAATGACACGTTAGAATTGAGAAATTGTTTCATAATAAATATTCTACATTTTACTCGTTTATGTTTATAGATGATGAATAATGTATAATAAAAATTAACAAAATACTTGCATTGAATAAAACAAATTATTCTCAGTTACTAGATTACCGATTAAGGGTAATAAATTAATGTTCGTTATCTACAGTGCATTCTACATATCACAATATCTCAATATCTCGTGTAATTTAATATTTTTTAATTGCTCAGTGTCAGAAACCTCTGATGCACGCATTTCGTATTGCGTTGAACTCTCATTGAAGACAATGATGATATCCTCTTTTGTCACTTGTTGCTGGTCTGTGAAAGCAGGAAATTATACATTCCAAGGAGAATATCTTCATGTGTTAAGTACATCTCTTCGGGAACATTTCACACACAGAAATGAGCAGGTGTGGTTCTTCGAGCGCAACGCTTCCTTTGAAATAAGACAAGACCACTCTACCAAGGTATTAATGTAAACCGAAAAAGTAACCCGCTCTTAAATCTCATTTTGCCAACATTGACAATCATATATACTAATACAAAAGGTCGATATTAAAATGCTGAGAAGGAGTGTCTATTTCCTCTTAGATTTGCCATTTAGCCCTCAGTGCATGGAAGCGAAATGCAGAAGTATATTGCACAAAACCCTAAAAGTAAAAAGTGTATTTTCTGACTTAAAATATTTCTTTATGCAAATAATACCGTGTATTGTCTTAAATTTTAAAAAATACGATCATACATATTTTTCTACAATATTCAGATGATAGACCGCACTGCCTGTTCAAGCTTCACGAAAGAGAACACATTCTAATAGGCCTCGAAGCGGTACAGAACTGAGTTTGCATGGCCCCAGTGCCAAACCTGCATTTCAGCGTAGTTTTCTCTATCATATTTATGTTGCATCTAAATGTAACGATTCTATTTTAAAATTCCAAATGAATAATGCAATGTGTAAAGAGAGCGTGGTACTGTCACGAACTCCCCTCACTGTCTCATTTCTCTCAGCAGTTGCCTTGATACTACTTCTTGGTGATGATCATATAGTGGTGGTAAAGATAATAACGGCAATGTTTTCAGCGATATTTGTTTCGAGATTTTTGTTCATGAATTGGAGTATATTTTGAACAGCAATGTTTAAATAATTTAATTTGTGATCAACCGTATCTCTATCAAATTTATTAACTGAGATGACTTACCTGTTTTTAACTATGTATGTATTTGTATATTTAGGTACACTTCAACCGCTAACGTCAACTCAAATCCATGTCTGATTAATAAGTAGATTAGTACTGCTCAGTTCAATGGCTCGCGGAGCTGCCAAAAGCCAGGTCGCTTCTCATACACTCAGAAATGCGACCGAGAGCTACGTTGTATAGGGGAGGGGTTGGAGGTCACGCAACGGCAGGGGAAATGGCTTTGGATGGGAACTGCCTGGCGGATGAGTGCATACAGCCTTCGACTTCGGAGAGCGTAGGAAAGGAGCTTCGATAATTACCTTTCTCAATCCGGCCTTCGTATGTGAGTATGTATGCAAACAAGCAAGTCGACCAGTTGACGGCTCTTCTACGGCCACCTGTGCAGGCCTGGAGTAGATGAGAGCAATAGTGATGATAATGATATAAAACTCTTTATATTAGCATTTTTCATGCAATGACAATAGTAATATAACAAAATGTAAAGTGATTCAACGATTGAGTGTACAATATACCCAAACTGAGGTTCGCACACAATCGAGATGAAAGAAATTAGCCAAGAGAGAAGACAGGGAGAAGCCGAGAAGAAACTTTTAAAAGCGTTCAAAACATAAGTAAAGACGAACTAGAAGAAAGTTCCACAATTCACTGGAAATAGATCCTGACATTCTAGTGTACGGTGCATGATAGTATTAAAAACTGTGATCTCAATTTCCTGTAAATGCAAATTTTCTGTACAAAAGGAACATTTTGTCAGTCTCTCTACAGTCTACTCTCTGTCAGTTAACTTCCTATCAGTTAGCATAGGAATTGATGTTAAATATGTAAGTCAGGAAGTTAATTTTTCTGGGCTAAGTGTCGTGCTTATAGTATTGGACATTTCACATGTAACTGAAGAGCCGCTTTGAAATAATGATATCCAATTGCAATCAAATATCAGAATTTTCTTCAGCTAAATTTCTGTAAACTTTATGGACGTACGTTGCATATATTTTCATGATTTTTAAGTGCATTCATACGCTATTTCCCACTTTCAAGTACTATAAATGAAAAAAATTGTCAATTTAGATGAATTTTTTGTCTAATATGTTGACGGTGGATAAGAAAGTTCTCCAGCCTTCCTTACTTGGGAAATCCAGAGTAGCAATGTGCCTTCTCCGCTCTTCTGAAATTACGACTTTATTTCAATATTCCAAATCTTCATCGTCGAAATTCATTGCATTCTAAACTGGTTCCATTTTATCGCAGGAAATATTGAAGGAAAAGGTAAAGTGGGCTGTTACAGGTTTCCAAGTGCGAAGTAATCATGACCACTGTCGACGGCCAGTGACGGGGAAAGTACTGGCGTCAGAGGTGAGAGCGTCAGAGCGTCAGAGGTGAGAGCGTCAGAGGTGAGAGCGTCAGAGCGTCAGAAGTGAGAGCGTCAGAGCGTCAGAGGTGAGAGCGTCAGAAGTGAGAGCGTCAGAGCGTCAGAGCGTCAGAGCGTCAGAGCGTCAGAGGTGAGAGCGTCAGAGGTGAGAGCGTCAGAGCGTCAGAGGTGAGAGCGTCAGAGCGTCAGAGGTGAGAGCGTCAGAGCGTCAGAGGTGAGAGCGTCAGAGCGTCAGAGGTGAGAGCGTCAGAGCGTCAGAGGTGAGAGCGTCAGAGGTGAGAGCGTCAGAGCGTCAGAGGTGGCAGCGAGATGATACGGGAATACGACTGTCGAGTTTCGTGGAGAGGATTATGACTTACGAGTAGTCAGATGGAAGTTGTAGTAGTGTGACTGGAGAATAGGTCAGTGTTCTAGGAATAAACAGAACAACTCCTGAAGGGTGAGGTAGTGGAGAGGCCATAAACGCGAGGCCTAGAACAAATCGCAAAGTCAAGCTGTTATGAGGAAGTGCAAAGAAATATCACGGAGAAAGCGTAGGCTTGCGTTGACGGAGTCAAAATATATCTAGCTGCTCGGGAGTCGCCCCGTCTTAGGCATACTCGCCAACGTTTCTGCCATCTTTCGATCTGATATCGCCCGGAGGGTTTTGTTCTAAATAAGGTCGCAGTATGACTGCAATCCAACGTTGGCAAGCCAAGTATCCCAGAGGCATGATGATTACGGCCGAGGAGGCGCGAGGGCCAGACGTGAAGAGGGGAAACGGCGGTAGTCAAGAGAGGCGATCCGCGAGCCATCGGGCGCCCGGTACACGTCTGGCGTAAAGGAGGAATTCGAACAGAGGCTTCGACAAGCAGATGCCTGGAATATTAGCATTCTTGGAGGGTCGCGCGCCCCGCCGCGCCGAGCCCAGTCGGGCCACGCCTTCTTCGGCCTCCCGCGCGACCTCTGGCGCAAAGCGCCACCGCCGCCGCCGCCGCCTGGAGGCCAACGAGTGAGCGTGACGCACTAGGCGTAAGGAAGGCGCGGGCTACGACACCGAAAATACGCCACTTATATGCACGGCGGCGGACTGAGACGATTCCTCTCACTGCTCGCGCTCTCTCGCGCAAGGCAGCGCGCGCTTGGAGGCATTTATGAACTGTGAGAAATACATGTAACGGGGTGAAATGCTGATAGTGACAACATGGAATAGCTTCAACACTTTATTAAATCGTTAATAGCTTTTGTGATTAAGTATGAGTTCAGAAGGTGTGCAAAGACTAATAAATAGTAGAGCTTTCGTTTTCATTATTGCAATTCTAGAATATTTGTTTAAATCAAGTGGAATGAATGCTTCTTAAAGATTGGCTCTCTTTGTGTGAAATTTAAAACGCCACAACTTTTGAAATGGTGAATCTGGCCTCTGCGTCATCAACTAGAGTCCGAGTGGATCCGATGATGCTGCGATGACGATGACGATGATGACGATGTTGTTGCGTACATCAACTCAAGTACAATCAACTCCCGACACAGCGTAGATGAGTAAGTAGCCTGGCCTATAAATCTCGAGTGACACAGTTGGAAGGTTAGCGTTTTTTCCGACAAAATGATATGTGCTTTTCCAATAATACTTGACTCTTTCGGGATTTATGGCGAATTGGACTTGGGAGAAAACTATCGCTTCGGACGACAGCTTGTTATCTAAGACTTACTATTACGATGACTTGCTATCGAATGGCTTACACGTTTTAATGAAGCCTTGCCATTCATAACATTATTTCTCGAGAATACGAATCGAATCGGATCGGATTTTAGAATCTCAAAGAAGCAATAATCATTAATGATGTGTTTAATTAATGAACCGTGAAATCATGAAATAACTTCCGTGTGTGTCTATATTATTTTGCTCGGTGATAACCCTTAAGATTTCTCCCTGTACTAGCATGCAGGGAGATTCAGTTCTTGGTGCTCATACAGGAGCCTGTGTTGAGTGCTATGTTATTCATGTGCTGAAAAGAATATAGTGTTTACTCTATGATAAGTTTTGAAATTTATTTTTCATTGGTCGTTTTTTGAATGAAGTTTGTCCAAATATTACATTAAATATTGTTCTTTGTTGCTATTATTACCAACTTATCAAATGGATATGAAAAAAGGGGGAAATCTAATCATTAAGTGCTATTTAGGATATTATTTGGGATATATATAGGATATAAATGCGGTCATTCATTAACCCGAGGAAAGAAGTCCAGCAGATTCAAATGCGGAGATCGAGACGGCTATGCTATTGGGCCTGCTCGTCCGATCCACCTATCTGGAAATTGCATATCTAGTAGGAATTTCCTAACTCAGCGATAATTAAGTTGGTTTGCGCCATCATGCTCGTACCACACCTCTGGCCGGACATTCAATGAGATGTCCTCTATAAGCGTAGGGAATACTTGATTTATAAAATTCAGATTCTGAACTAATCTCAAACACTCCGTTAAGAAGTGAGGATCGATGATAAATTCATTTAGCGCCAATCCGCACAATTATAGAGAATCACTCTTGGTGAGCAACGCTACATTCGACATGAGAATTTTCTTCCACTCACACATGCAAATTATGCTATTTAATTGTTCCAGTCCTTATGAAATACGCTTCATCTGTCCAAAAAAATGGTTTCAGAAATTCCTGATTTTCCTTGCTCTTGCGCAGGAAATGCCTGGATATTTCAGAACGAAGTAAGTCTGTTCTGCGAAAAGGTTATACCTGCTGGAAATCGAAAGGTTGTAATCTCGCCACATGAATTGTTCGCCAGGTGTCGAGACTGTATTGCGTTCGACCTCGGACGCTATTTGGCTTGCGCTCGCTTCCGGGATTTAGCGGATAGTATTAATAACTGAGTTTTACAGAAAAGTTGTAAAACCTTATAGAGAAATGGCGAGGTGGAGTTCGCTCACTTGCGATAGCCCGTGTTACAGGAACGTATGCACATAGTTCAAATTTTAACGTCAATTATTTACAAAATTAAAGAGTGAAGTGTATCCGATTTGGTCAAATTCAAACTGTACAGTACATATAGGATATGGCTCCGGCGTATTGGCAACGAGGACTGGATCACCAATTATTTCTATAATGATTGAGTTATTATGCCATATCGTGAAAATACTTCAATAATGCATGATATGAGGATATGTATCTCCTCTATATTTTCTATGTTTATTGTATTAAGATTAATGACAGGTTATGAAAGCATTGACTTAAAACTGTGTGTTACTGCTAGGTAGGGAATCACTCCTTAGTGCTCCACACAACAGATTTAAGACGAGAAAATACAATTTTTATTACGTGTCGCAGTAAACATATTACTGCAGCATACGTTAAAATTGCGAATAACTCGAAAACGATGCGACCTAGGCAAATACATTCAGATTTTCGTGTCCCCAAAGTTTTGAGACAACAGGTACTTTTTGTGGTGAAAACATCTTGGGGGACATATGGAAACGGGTGGGGGAAATATGGGAGACAGGTGGGGGACAGAAGTATCAAATAGAATGTTAAAAAGGAGATATTTTTGAACCTTCTATTATATATTTGGATATTTAGCTTTCCTGAGGCCCCCTTGACTGTAGCATAGGAGGTCCGGTACGAGCAGTAACTCGAAAAACTAAGTAAAATGAAATTGAAAGAATATTTGCACAAAGTACGAATATTTTACGATAAAATTCAAGTGATTACTTATTTTATTTGAAATATAATTGATCACTTAGTTACATTACAATGTCAACTCACATACAATACCGTGCAAATTGTCCTGCAACACAGAGTTCGGAGACGGTTTCAAGTTACTATTCAGTATGAAAACATTTTCACTTTTAACCTAATGATTGATAGTGTGGAGTTTTCCTACAGGTACAGAAAGTGTTATATAATAATCTAAGGAAAGATAACGGTTTTCTACAGTTCATAAGAAATCGTCACAAAAAATAGTAAGTGTACTACTGCTGGATAGGGATGTACCTCATATACCCGAATCAAACTGATATCAGACCAAACCTAGTTACTACAACAGCACGCCTCGAATTATTGGCAACGGTTATGTAATATTATGTAACAACTTCTATCCTACTAACAATTCAGCCATCACTTAAACAACTCCCAATCACACGATGAACCAAGGATCAAATCTATTACTTTGCAAATTCACTACTTTAGTCTTAACCCCAGCAGTACTGGTATAATTAATCCCCTGGATAGTGACCCACAGTTTCAATGTTGATTTCATTGATGTTTTAACGATTTTGCTAAATTAATAAATTGCTCTATCAAATAGTGTACATGTGTATTCAATTAAACAAAAAAATATTCGATTTCAGGTTCTGCAAAAAATTGACTTTTTCACAATATTTGTTGACAAAACCTATTACAATCTAATGTTAAATAAAGCCAGATACATCTTCATAATATCCCATTAATATATTAAACTATATTACATTAAGACTTACAATACTACAAATATTTCCAAAATTTATTCTGAATTTTCAGGTATCGAGTGAATCACAAATTTTTCACTCCACCAAAAACGCTACGCTAACTCAAATACTAGCGAAATATCGTGATAAATTACATCACTTAATAGACCAAAACCACATATTATTCAATATCAGTAATTGACAGCTTCCTAAAAAATCAAAACGTATCAAAACAAACCCAAATATTGGTGAGATTTGAGGCCCCCTGCTCCACGTACGGTATTGCGAGGATTAAACGAAAATATATTTATTTATCTGTTTACGTCAAAACAATTACAAACTGTGTGATGTGCTATGGGGAGAAGTTAATTTGAAGTTACATTATTTCTGCCATTGCTTTCAGTGTATTCTTTCTTGAGTGTGTTCTCCAATCTTTCAAAAGGTTTAAAGAAGGTAAAAAATATTTGACCATGTTATGATTTGAAAACGAGGGTCACAGGATACGAACCGTTTTTCGCAATTACTTTTGGTCAAGAATTGTTCTCTGTATCTCATACATCACACAAAGCGGCTGAGAGTAGCTGAGATGCAGCATTGCCAATGTCTGTGCAACGACTCTGAGCATCAAGCAGAGAACAACATCGCCACCTCCAGCGATAAAACATTCATTTCACTAATTGACTATAACAGTTGACGTGCCTGAGAAACATTAATCAATCAATTTATCATTTATCACATAAATTATTTTTCGTAGACACAGTAATGACTGTGCTGGTCAAAAATATACAATTAAAATCACGAAATGTTATGTTACTAAAATTCTTATTAGAATAGTATTTCTGAAAAGGAATGTTTATGCTGTCTGACGAAGAAATTGTTTTGGAAATATAACTGCTGCTTCAAAAATCCTTGTGCACTTTTCTAGTATGTCATTCCTACCGACTACTAAACATCTACGGTTTCATATTACGAAAATATTAAAAAGAAAGACTTACAATGCACTTGCAAAATAAACTATGACGTAGACGTTATTCAGAAAGAGACTGAATTGCCTGAAGTATATTTCATTGAATTATTTATCTGTACATAAAGTAAGAATAAACCGATGCCCGTATTCGATTATTTTTATTAACTCTCCTACGCTTATTATAAGGGTAGTGTTTCGTGGTAGTGATATCACATCACGCATTGAAACCATTAATCTTCATTTCTGTGGTGATCGGAAACAGGAGGAAAATTAAATAAAATATTCAAGTGATTCAATATAATATGATGTACTATTTAGCGACAATAAATGTATTCTACTCAAGCGTGTACCGAATGAATGTCATTATTTTCAACCATATATTATATGATTATTATTTCTACGATTACAATTCATTCGAATTCACTGTTGAATAAATTAAAGAACGGTAATTCAGTGTTGTCAAAGGTCTAGTTTTAAAAGCTTGGCCAACATTTCTTAAAAACTTCTTTTCTTCAATTAACTCGTAAGCAGGTCGTCATAGCTATTGTACATACGCGAAAAAATCATTACTTTCGTTTACGTTATCTTACCAAATATTGACCTATTTTCACAAGAATAATTGTGTAGAATATTTTCTTTACATATAATGTAGACCGTTCTCCATTCAGTCAGGTCCAAATTACAGCAGTTATCAAATATTCCACATTGAACTAAATGCACCCCGTTTGCGCCAGTGTGCTTTGCTTTTAGGTAAGACTCCAGACCGACATATTTTTTAACGTCATTAATTCGGTGTCACAGTGGGTGTGTGGCAAACGGATGATAATAGAAAACATTCCGGGTAGCGGTAACCGGTTGGCGAGCAGCACTTGATTTACGGCAACTGTAGCTTCCTACGCCGGATAAGCGTATTGATAAATATTGAAAGGCCACGTGGCTGTCTATTCAATTATGTGGTTGGTTTGCGAAAGGATTGAGTAATGGGAGCAGTGTGGCCCGACGCCCTGTCCCGCAATCGCGCTATCCGCGTGACAAACACCACTGCAGGAATATCGACCACGCGCCGCAGTTTAGCGAAACTGACACGTATATAATCCGGTTAGCCGTGCGCATCCACTAAGGCGAAAACGCGCTGTTCCTGCTGGGATACAAATGGCACTGCCGAACGCCCCGAGTTACGATCAAGACTTCGAATCTGTGTGCGAAAATTCTGAGGCTGAAATTGAAGATCATTCCAAGGACGAGCGTGTTTACTACTAATTACATATGCCGAGTTTTGCAGTCAATAGTTTTAATTAGAAAACTGTTCAGTAGGTTTATTATGTTGCTGATAAAATACACATTTATAGTTGTTTTCTATTTTAGTTTGTTTCTCTAGAACCTTACACTCGACCTTATCTATTGTCTAAGTTTGATAGTAAATTGTGTAAAGTTGATAATAATTTGTAATCAATTACATCGTGTGTGACAGAACTAATCACAATCTATCCTGACGTCACCTGACATTATGGTAACAAAACATCTACAACTCAGAAGGACGGTCGCTTATAATGATTAAGTGAAAGGATTCTGGAATGATAACGAAGTAAACTGGCATGTAATCATTACATTGATTCTGGCGGTAATTTTGTGGAATTCTACCAATTAGAAGGTATCAAGAAAGTAACGGCAGTTCCATTGCGGCAGCCGACCGAGACACATCGTGCTCCGATCGCGTGCAGTGAAACAGTTGTTACCACATTGCCATTTAGTTTGTGAACTTAATAACATTTACTTACTGGTAATCTCTTGTCCCACGAGTTGTGAGTGTGTGTAATCAACTGTATGGTCAGCCGGTGCAGCGGCTAACCTGCAAGGATGGAGCCTCCGGACATCAGGGCTCCTATAACCTCAACATCGTCACCTCAGGTATCTACTCACTCAAATATGAAAACTTACGCAAATGTTATGTCAACTGAAGTGTTTCCCACCAAGGACCAGGCCATAATTATCGACTCGCATGAAGGTCTCACTATTAAAGATTACATAAACAGTCTATCCGATATTATTGACGCCAGTGAAATAAGGTTCATATCAAGAATTGCTAATAACAGAGTGTGTATCTTTCTAAGCTCTCAAACTATAGCTGACAGCCTTACGAACGACCATAAAGTTATTAAAATAAAAAACTTTGAACTGAAGTTGAGACCACTTGTAACAAAGGCCAAAAGAATTATTATATCTAACGTTTGTCCCATAATCCCACATTCAGTAATAGAAAATGTACTCACCACAAAGAATATCAAATTGGCATCTAAAATTTCATTTGTAAAAGCTGGTATTCCTGGACAGGGCTTTTCCCATATTATGAGTTTCCGTAGACAAGTGTATATTGCCCCTGAAGATGTGAGTCTAATAACAGATTCTACTACTGTGTATTATGATGGCTCAACATATAGGATATTTTTTACAACAGATGAAATGTCTTGCTTTAACTGTCACCAAACAGGGCACTTGGCTGGACAATGCCCTTCACATAACACATCTAATCAACACAAGACTATCAATTTAGGCAGTGCTCCCATGGAATCTGAACAATTCAGGGGAAAATCCTGTGACATACCAGACCCTGCCATCAATGGAGAAAACACTGGAGCTGTAGATATTCAAAGTCACAATGATCTTACAAAAGAAATACCCACAACTGGTCCCTCACCACCTTCTAAATCTGTATTTTCTACTAATGAAGCTAAAAACAATGAAGAAATCCCAACTAAAGACAACATAGCTTCCCTTAATAATAATAAAAGATGCCTCCAGACTGACTCTTCCTTACCCTCCACTGTAAGCAACACAACTGAAACAAAGAATATGGAAGAAGTCTCAAAACAACCAAAAAAGAAAAAAAAGAAGAAAGAGAAGAATATGGAAGAGTTGATTACCCCTATCAAACACATCATTGAAGACACTCAAAATAACTTCCCCCTTAATTACATTCAGTTTAAATCCTTTTTAGATAATTCTTTCAGTGCTAATGATCCTATACTTATAGCTGCTGATTACTCACAGGACATATCATCCATCACCAAAATGATGCATAATTTGTATCCTCATCTCACCAACAAAACCATAAAAGGCAGATTCACCAGAATTATCAAGAAAATCAACTCAGTAATTAATACTGCAGATGAATCAAGTACTGAAACAGATTCCAGTATAGAAATCAACACCAGTTAATGTAATCACCCCATAGAATTTAAACCATGCTGACACATTTTAAAGTAGAGTATAATATAAAGAAGAAGTAATGATAGTCCTGCAATGGAATTTAAATGGCTTTTATAGCAGGCTAGAAAACTTACAATATTTATGCAAACTACATAGCCCTGATATAATATGTATACAAGAAACAAACTTTAAAGGAAAACCACATGGGAATATAACTGGATATACTTGTACCTTTAAAAATAGAAGTAATCCTGAATATGCATGTGGTGGTGTGGCAATATATTCCAAATTATCGATTCCCATCGAAATTCTAAAAATTCAAACTGACATGGAATTCGTGGCAATTAAAATTAATTCAGCTAACCCCATACGTATCGGAAATGTCTATATCTCTAATAGGTACCCACTACAAGAAATCGAAATGCATGATATTATAAACCAGATAAAAGAGCCCTTCATAATTCTTGGAGACTTTAACTGCCATCACTCCTTATGGGGATCGTACAAAATTGATAAAAGAGGCCGATTATTGGAAAAAGTAATTGACGACCATGACAGCATCATCCTCAACTCTGGTGATCCCACACATATTAATATCAGTAACAGCAGGCTAAGTGCGATTGATCTTTCAATAGCTTCTCCCACAATAGCACAGAAATGTACCTGGAATGTTATGGACTTCCCTTACGATAGTGATCATTTTCCAATACTGATCGATATCCACGAACCAAATGTGCCCATTAGTCATGAATGGCGCAACCCAATCCCCAATTATAAGAACATTAATTGGCTGGATTATCAGAAAAAAATTGATGAGCACCTCAACGAAGAATATATTTTCAAGGACGATAATAACATTGACCAGATAGTAGAATCATTCTGTAATATTATATCCAATTCTGCTAACTCAATGACACAAATGCACCATGGCCCGTTTAAGTTCAAAAGCGTTCCCTGGTGGAATTCTGAATGCAAAGTCGCTATTAGAAACGCTAAAAAAGCATTTAACCGGTATAAAAAAAGAAGAGATGATGATAGCCGAATCAACTATAAGAGAACTAGAGCTATTGCCCGCAGAACTGTAAAAATAAACAAAGCTAGATCATGGACTGAATATATCTCCTCAATAAACTGCCAATCGAACTCAACAGAGAGCTGGAAAAAAATCAAATCCATACGTGGTATGAAGACTAATAGTACTACACATTTCCTGCGTTGCAATGACCAGATAATTAGCGACCCCAAAATTATTGCTGAGGAATTTGCCGAAACCTTCATGAAAAATTCCAGCACTTCCAATTACCATACGGAATTCATCACTTATAAAGAAAAAGCTGAAAGTGAACCAAATATGACACCTATTGATGACAGCATCTATGATAATGATATGAATTCTCCAATTTTCATGCACGAACTACAAGAAGTTTTAAAAAACATCAACAACTCAGCTCCTGGCCCAGACAAAATTCCAAACTGCCTAATAAAAAATCTCCCAAAGAGAGGTATTAACATTTTATTAAAAATATATAACCATATATGGCTAAATAATGTTTTTCCTGAACTCTGGAAGACTGCCACAGTCATTCCGATTCCCAAACCTGGCAAGGACCAGTCAAATAGCTATAATTACCGACCAATCTCACTGACCTGCAACCTATGCAAAATATTAGAAAAAATTGTCAACAAAAGAATAAGGTGGTTCCTTGAATCTCAACATTTAATAAAAGACAACCAATTTGGATTCAGAACTGGACACTCCACCACCTCACATCTTATCAGCACGACAACGATAATCCAAGAAGCCTTTCTTCAAGGACAGCATGTTATCTTAGTAAATCTAGACATCGAAAAAGCATACGATATGGTATGGACACACCGCATAGCTGCTAAATTACTTAGTATTGGTATCAAGGGCAATATGTTTAAGTTCCTTACCAACTTTATTAGCGACAGATGTATTCAAGTACGTGTAGGTAATAATTTATCAACAATTAAGAAACTTAATAATGGGCTACCGCAAGGATCAGTGCTCAGTGTGACTCTATTTTTAATCGCCATAAACGATGCTGATGATGATATTGTAAGCCCAGTTGTCGTGCGGAAATACGCCGATGATATGGTGTTACTATGCAAAGGAAGGAACTTCGATTCAACCAATGAATTAATGCAAACTGCTGTAAACTGTATTTACAAATGGTCAATGAAAACCGGTTTCAAATTCTCGACTGATAAATCTGAATGTATGATTTTTTCTAAAAAATTAAGCCCCGTCTACCCGAAACTATTCCTGGGCAACAAAGCCATTAAAACTGTCACACATACAAAAATCTTGGGCCTTATATTTGACCACAGGCTCACATGGCAAGAACATATCTCTAAAACATACGCAGAATGCAAAAATCGACTTAACATCCTGAAGTGTCTAAATCACAACAACTGGGGATCAGACAAAAATACCTTACTACTTACATACAAAGCCTTAATAAGAAGTAAGATAGATTACGGATCTATTGTATATAATTCAGCGTGCAACTCAACTCTCAAGAAACTGGACACACTGCACAATTGCGGACTCAGAATAAGCACTGGCTGCTTTCACACAAGTCCAATTGGTAGTATTCTCATCGAAGCGGCTGAAACTAACCTCACATATCGAAGACAAACCCTGTCAATCAAATACGCAATTAAAGCCAAAACATCCTTAAATAAGATAATACGTAATGATGTATCTCCTGGAATTAGAAGTGGAAATTCACAGTGTTCTACACCTTTCTATAATAAAGTAGCTACGCTATTCAGCTCCCTCAACATTTCGAGGCTTCCTATAGAAAGTCAAAAGATCCCCGCTGTAAATCCCTGGACCGTCAACATCATTGAAGTCGATAAATCCCTGGTTGAAGTTCAGCAGAACAACCTTGACTTAGACGAATGGAAACTCAAATACTGCGAAACGTATGATAAATACAAAAATAACTACAATATCTTCATTGACGGACGCAATAATACATCATTTTCTGAGGCCATTGTGAAGGATCCCAAATCTTTGGTGAAATTCCGGTTTATGAACATTGCTAGTCAGGAAAACATGTTCAACCATGCAATTCTGGAAGCGCTTAAAAAGATAACCCAGAACAGTACCGATGCCACTATCATCACTAATAAAATTCCTAAAGATATCTTCAAAATATATGATGAAACACAATCCAAAACGACGGCTCGAATTAAAGAACTCCTTCATTTGATTAAACTCCAAGACTTATCATTAATTTTTCTTCTTCTACCTAATCAGCTGTATCCAATTATTATGACCGAAATACATAACAATGAAACTAACACAAAGATAATAATTGATCTCCAAGGAAACAATGTAAGACCTAACCCTGGATACTCCAAGCAAGATGTCATAAGATTCGTACATAGGAAGATGCTCCAGCAATGGGAACCGATATGGCGATGTCATAAGTCTAGTAATACCCATAAATCAATCGATTTATTCCTATCACTACAATCGGACCCCAAGATGACTAGACGCGAACAAGTTTTAATTACACGAATCAGAACTGGTCATTCTAAAATTACACACAGGTACTTGCTGGAGAATACCTCACCACCACTATGTGATATGTGTCAAGTAAGACTATCAATCGAACATATTATTATGTCCTGTCGTAAATATGATCACATTAGAACTATGTATTTTAATCCAAATGAAATGGAGAAAATCCTGTACTCTGTCCCCTTTCAAAACCAGATTGTCAAATTTTGCAAAAACACAAATGTCATGCCTGAAATATAATGTTATGGTAAGCCCGCCCGTATCTCTAAGAGTTGATGTGTTATGATCCTACCCCGATGATATTGTATGACTGTGTTACAAGTATGTAAGATAATAGTATGTTATAACTTATATGTTATTATGTTATATTATGTTATGTTATTATGTTATATTATGTTATGTTATTATGTTATATTATGTAAATGTAATGATGTGTAACCCTCGAAAAGATGTTATGACCATGCCCTGATTGTTCTGTATGATGATGGTATGTAAGATACGTAATTTGTGATACTGTATTTTGTTATGACCAATACATTCTGATACTTTTGTTTATGTAATGACAGATAAAGTCATAATTGTCTGTAAACACCTGTAATTAAAAATGTTGTCGCTAATAACCTTAGCCGTTGATGCGACAAAAATAAAGAGAAAAAAAAAGAAAGTAACAATATTATATCTCGTAAGTATGGAAGTATAATGTATTATATTTTAGAAATCAGAGACATATAAGGAATTTTACATCAGTTGAAAACATTTTCTAAAATTAAAATAATACGAAACAAATAGATCAGAGTTAATTCAAATTTAGAAAAGTTTTTATAGAAAAAAACATTTTCCTCAACTTCATCCATACTATCTGTTTTGAAAAAGTTAGGCCTTTGTAAAGACTGACGGGTTTTTCCCCCAATGGCATGATACACATTACTTAGAATTTTCCACTCTATTGGACTCAGCAATTTTAATGCATTTGTACCTTCTGATTTGCTTGCAGAACCACAACAAATCATATTTATCTGTTTCTTTCTGAGTCGTTCCCTGGATGAGTAAACATGGAAATCCATTATGTCGGAAATTGTCGAAAGATTTAGTTTTATGGAGTTTTAATTCTATTTAGGCCAGCGGTCGGCAACCGGTGGTCAGTAGATCATCAACATATCCTGTTTACGCACGCAAGTGGTTTGCAACCACCTGCACCGCCCCCTCCCCTCTCCGCTCGGCCGCCGGGACAGCGAAGGCGCAAATCCGTCTCTTTGACACCGCACCGCCGGCTCTGCCACCCTCTAGGTACGGCCGCGTCCTTGTCGGCAAATGCGGTTTATGACGCCCATTTGCGCCTTCCGCGAATTGCGACCCCCCAGCCAGCGGCTAGGCCGTAAGGCCCGCTTCACACGGCGCGGCCGCAGCGCGCTTCCTTCAAGGAGCAGAGCTCTTCAGACGACGCCACCGCCGCAGCCACCGCCGCCTCCACTGCGCTTGGAAGAGGGAGGATTACGACGTCCGCTGCGTCGGTGACGCGACGAGGTGCAAAAACTCTTGATAAAACTTGAAAATACAACTATCCCCACCGAATTTTTTCTTCTATCAAGTTTAATGAAATATTCTTAAGGCTTATATAAATTATCACACAGTATATAAAATCTTTGCCGATACATAATTTGTGAGCGGAACGCTCCTTATTTCCAATAATGCACATTGGATATTGCCGTCACACGCTCCTAAGAATTTTTTCGTAAAACATGAATATACATGACACGCAGCCAAATTTTCCTTTCACTCTCTATAAATTTGTATTTGTTGCATTGGGTTGTATAACTTTTACGTAAGTTATATTTTATATCTCATTGCTAGGAAACAGAATTTACTGTAGTAAAAAAGTAAAATCTATATCTATACATGTAGTTTTTTTTTCAAAATATGTAAGGGAAAATAGAAAACAATAATAAAAATTCATTATAGTGTTTGAAATTAGTATACACAAGCATTATCTGAGCACAGTACATCGTCGAAATGCTCTTAACATGATTTCGTAGCGGCGGAAAGGAAGTGATACCTCTACAGATGTAATTGTACATTAATTTTTACCATTATTTTAAATATAAAATACATTCGCCGCACATGCAATTTTTACAAGGAGCCGGTTCTCAAGTAAACTGTAGTACCGTGGACCAAGTGATGGATCCACGAAGGGGGGAGGGGAAGTTAAACGATACACTCCCTTCTCCCCAAATTCAACAATGCGATAAGGCAATAAATAAATATGTTCCCAACATATTACAATGGAAATATATTTCGAAATTTATTTAAATTAACATGATGTTTTTACTTACTACCAACATAGACATCTTTGATTGAAAAATATTTTAAACATTATTTTAAAGCATGGTTTTATAAATAAGGAAACCGCAGCGTACTATTTCCTGTGAAGAGCACTGACCGCGCACTCTACTTTCAACTTGGCCGTGGAAGGGGGTGGGGTCTGGAGGGGTAGGTTTCGCCGACCCTCCGGCGACGACGAACAAAGGGACCCGAGCAGGTAGAACGCCGCGACCGGCGGCAAGTGAGAAGGCTCCCATTTAAAGCTGTGTTCTGCTAGCGGTGGCGCGCGGCCCCTGGGGCGCTTCTGGTGGCCGGAGTTCGGCGTCTGCTGCCGCAGCAGCCGCCACCCGCTGCACGTGGGAAGGCCTCCATTCAAACCAATGCTCTGCTACGCGGCCCGCTGCTGCGTGGCGCGCCACCCGCTTCACGTGTGAAGGGGCCCTAAGTGCACCGCGCGGCCCCGCTGGTGGTCTGAGGTTTCCGCAGCCTTTTTCCCACGGCGGCCCAGAGCACACCCCCCCGCCACGCCTCGTGGTAGCCACCCCCGCTCCAGGGAGGGGCGGGGTTCTATATATTCTTAGGCGCAACCGCGCCCCAGGGAGACACACAAACATTCTTTGAGAGAAAACATGTGAAGGCGAGGCACGTGAGCACGTGTTTTGTCACGTCTGCTCCGCTCCTGACACATCATTCAGGGCCTCAGACTGCCCGCATAGCCGATGGTCGACACCAGGGCTGTCCATAATCGGCATCAGGGTTGAGGCTGTCCACACATCATAAACTGGACCACGACAGCGCGCATTGCCTGGTCATCGCGTCCGGGGGGCCTGCAGCATTCGCTCAGAGGCGCACTGTACGTGTTCGGCGACCTCCGTGCAGCGAGGAAATCGGACGAGCTCAGCGCCTTCATATAGCAGGTACCTGTTCTGCCTTTTAAGTACCGAGCCAAGCTTCAGGTCAGTTCATATCATACAATGGAACATTAATCGGCATTAATTGGATTGAACTGTTTCTCGTCATCATCAAGAGTCATTTATTGGACTTTGTGTCAAACTTTGTGTCAAACTTTGTGGCAGTTAATATAATTTGTCATTGTGAATTATTGATTAAGTTTAGATTTAGTTTCTGTAATACCTTTTATAGTAATTCACCGTTCGGGCCCGGCACACGTTTTGTGTATATAGTAGTTTTGTAATTGGCTTATTTTCATGTCCTTTCTTAGTTTGTAACTTTACATTTTATTCATCCAAGAGTCAATATATTATTAAATTAACATTTAAGCTATTCCGTGTTTCTATTCATTTCGGCCGATCCATCATTTCCTCGTACGAGGTGGTCCTCCAGCCCTTTCATTTTAGTAGCCCTCTGGCTACACCGTTTGAGCTACCGGAGGCCGATATGTGTGTGTGCTGTGCCCGTCTATAGCCAACAGTACGGTCCACGCTGTTGGCTCATCATCGTGCGTGGCGCCGTGTGAGAGGTGGGTACCAGGTGAGTACCGCGTCTGCACGCGCTCGCACGACACGGACGCGCGGTGCGCACACATATCCATTACGTAATTTTAATAGTCTGCAAACATATTAAATTATTACTTAAATCTAGCTGATCTGGTTCATTAAAATTTTTCAGAAAAATACAGTTTGTTTGCTCTATTATTACTAATGAAATAGAACACTGACATTGTATTACGAATGGTTTTGTAACAAAATATTACAGTGTATTTAAAATCGTGTATCTCAAAGGTGGTGTGTCTGAATTGCTCAAAAACGTTATACTCTTGGAAGTACATCTTTTAAAATTGTCTTATTTTAGTACTTTGTCAATGGTCTTTGCCAACGATGAGAGATCGTATTGTAATTACGAAAACATACCTTTATGTATCATAACTCAAAATCAAAGTCTTTCAGTCATCAAAGTATCATAATTGTAGCATTTTTTTTTTAAACTTTTTAATAAAAACAAAAGTACTACATAAGTAATGGACTTAATATAATTTCTTAATAAAATATATATTACAAAATTTAACATAATTTAATATGAAACTTGGAATTTGGAAGGAAATTACTATAATACTTAAACAGTTGTTAGCTGGCTGCGAAATCTGAATTGCGAGAAAGTATGTTTTATTTTATCGCAACTAATTCTTTCATTGAACCGTTTGATTTTCCATAAACACGTGTATTTTATCCCAATTGTATGTGCCCAATTGACTCCATGGTCAGTGACCATTTTTATCATCGCAACATCCTGACATTTCGCTTTTCAGCCTCAACACTATAAGAATCGGACAGAGATTTCAATGACACTGGATTCACTATTTTCCCGGAGGATACATTATTGAATAGTTGTTAATCGATTACTTTTAAGGATGTTCTTCATAAGCTCATGAAATAATACAGTTCAAAGCCAATTTATCTTCAGCTAAAATGAGGCTAGACATACTCGTTCAGATCAAACCTCGAATTGACGCAAGACGATTTATTCTTAATTGTAATTTATGCAATGTTTTAAATGACGTTAAAATTTACTGTTATAATGAATTTTGTGGGGTTTCAAACAATTTGCCGACACTATATTCGTGTTCACGTCAAAACATTGGGAAATAAGAACGTAACACTGAATATTCCAAAAAACACGATTGCAGAGGTTAAATCTTGTTTAAATTTCAACCCCTCGGTGTGAACGGGTTAATATCAAAATCGACTGTAATTTGACAGAGCGCATTTTTTTGCATTCTCAACCGAACGGCTGCAGGCAAGAACATACTTTGATTTTTTATCGGCCCTCCTACTACAAATAAAATGTGTGTATATTTGCTTGAATGCGTACCTGCCTGTACGCTCGCCAATAATTGATAGAGCGCGGCTGCTACTAATGCGTTATTACCAGGGTTAGAATTTATATGGAATAATATGAACCTAAATATTTACATACATATAGACAAAAATGTTCAAAATATGGAGTAAAATATGTACTAACAATTGAATTAGGAGATTAAATTTGTGGAAAAAATGAATACATCAAATGTTTAAATTATATGAATAGAAAATAACACCATTTCAAGATGTGTTATACAACACTCTCTGTTCTAAAATAGATCTACATTATTCGTTTGTTTTTGAAAATAAAGTACTCAATAATTTTCTGTTAATTCGCAATTTACTAATCAGTGAATTACAAAAACACACTTTAAAATATTGAAGTGTGAAACTTCCCTTTTTATCTCTTAATATTACTTTGTACTGTGTAAAATAACGCTCAACATCATAAACAGTAATGAATTTTACATTATACTTTGCAAAATAATATGTAGTGAAATTTAGGTTTACCAATTTTAAAAATTAAACAGAAATTGAAAATTGTACTGAAATTTAAAAATGTTTCAGGAATAGTTTTAAAAAGACAAAAATCAGGAACCTGAGAGATATGTGAGTTTTCCTGAATTATGTGAAAATATGTATTATTTTGGAAATATAGACAAATATTGATAATCAAATAGGTTTCAAATGGCATCAAAAATTTTAATCCAAATACATACGATAAAAGTTTGGTCGACAGAAAACAAATCTGTAATCCATACAAATTCTAGCCCCGATCATTAAGTAAATCACGAGAAATGCAAGGACGATCCTCCACGACAAGAAGAAAGAGGTATTACGGAGTGCACAGCGTATTCGAGAAAGTGACCACTACCCTGAAGAAGCCTGCGACATGACAGGCGAAACGTCGGCCTATCTGCCAACGACGCGGCGTCACCCGGACAGCCTAGAAGTAATGGACTCGAGCCGCGGAAGCCTACGTGTACAAGTAGTCAACTTAATTAGAACGGAGGCATATTTGTTTCGAACAGAAATTTCAACGCCGATAGCGGCGAGCATAAATTCAACTTTTTATGATCAAGTTTACGGTTCGTACAGTTTCGGGTTCCATCTCGATGAGGTACTTGAAATGTACTTGATGTGCTGAACATAACTGAATTTTTTTGTGTCTGCCGAAATAGAATTCATATACCACCCTCTTCGACCACCTTGATTTCGTCTCCGAGGGGCCTCCGGGATCCTGTCAGGGTTTATAGTCGTGGGCCCTCTGGGTCGTTCCCTATTCTCTTACAGGTGGATGAGAGGGAGCGATGAGAACAGGAATGACCCAGGTCATGGCACGCAGCAGTTTATTGGCCGTTGGTACTTACACAGGCATTGGCATCTGACATAGCCCCGCTTCCGCCAGGACTGTTCTCCGGAAGACCGACTTCGCAGCGGCCATCGAACGTCTCGGCAACACTCGGCGTGCGCGGCGGTCGGGAGAGAGGGCGGGGAGCTCTGGCCGGACCCCGGAGGGTCGGACGAGTGTCGGCAGGGCCAGTTAGGTCCGATGTGAACCGGAGGAGTGGAGGAAGTCGGCAGGGCCAGTTTGCGGCAAACTGAACAGACCAGGGGTCGGCAAGGTCAGTTTCGGCCAATCTGAACCGACGGAGGAGCTGAAGGTCCTTACACACGAGCGACGAGTTCACGAGTAATATTCGTTCCCTCGCCAAGGGAAGGTCACGTTGTTATATAGACCCTTACTGCTGAGACGCTCTTTTTGAGGCGCTGTTACGCCATGTTACGCCATGTTACGCGGACGCCCGCTGTCTGCGGCCAAGTGGCGCTATGTTGGAGCAGTACATTGCACTTTGGGCAATGAACAATATGCCATTTTAACCCACCACCCTTCGGGTGCCAAAGAGTATAGTAGCTGAAGCGGACAAAATGCTAAGTAAATTAATCAACCAATTACAATCGTTACCCTAGTTTAAGTCTCAAGTAAAGTCTCTTCGGCTGCATTTTCTGCATGCAACAGTTTCTATACAATTAGAGACTATACCGAACATCATAAAGGGAAGTAATATTAATTTTAACAATATTTAATGTAATATTTTTTCGACTGTATAATTCTAAACAAGTTGTAACAAGTACTGTACCTCAGCTTCTGAGTCAATGACCCCATCCCAATAAGGATTTTTTTCCAGTTTCCCTGAACGAATGCTGAGATGGCCGCTTGATTTGTTTCTGGACATAAATGTAACTTCACTATCTGTCCTTGTCATCTAGAGTGCAATGGGAAATATAGTTATTCAAATTATTGTTATCCATGTTGTAACGGCGAATTCGATTCCGTAACGAAGGACACGATGAAGGTTACGAGCTCATATCTATAGCTTATTTTGCATCGCAAATGGTTTTATTCACCGGAGAGTAATTTTCCCATTAATTCTTGACAAAAGTCATTTTCTTCTGTATTCATAATTCAACTTGTGTATGGCTTAGGGTACTGATTTCAGAATTAAGAAAACGTGCACATACTACACTTCTCCTCGTAGCAGGTTACATAGTTTTAAACTGGTTTTGACGTTAAATAAACAAAAATGGATGAAATGCGTGAAGCGGATGAAATGCGTGAAGCGGATGAAATGCGTGAAGCGGATGAAATGCGTGAAGCGGATGAAATGCGTGAAGCGGATGAAATGCGTGAAGCGGATGAAATGCGTGAAGCGGATGAAATGCGTGAAGCGGATGAAATGCGTGAAGCGGATGAAATGCGTGAAGCGGATGAAATGCGTGAAGCGGATGAAATGCGTGAAGCGGATGAAATGCGTGAAGCGGATGAAATGCGTGAAGCGGATGAAATGCGTGAAGCGGATGAAATGCGTGAAGCGGATGAAATGCGTGAAGCGGATGAAATGCGTGAAGCGGATGAAATGCGTGAAGCGAATGAAATGCGTGAAGCGGATGAAATGCGTCGTGCTTTCTATTATGACAATTGCAGCATTGATACGTCACATCCGACCACTTATACCATCCGGTCCTTCCCTCTACTACAACCACCACATCCAATTAATTCGTCCAATTTCCATTCAATTCCATTAAGCTCTTTTTCAACAATCCGAAACCTTGTCAACGAGTCGACCTCCCATCAGTCCTTACTAGTCTCTCACCCAATCCTCACGAAGTGCTGTTCGCTTGAGCACTTGCCAATCCATTCGGAATTCATCGTTCCACACCAGGATACAGCGCGCCTTCCGATGCACTTACGTTTGTCTCGCCCAGTGAATCGCGAGCAGCAGTGGACCTAAACCAGATTCAATCACTCGCGACCCCGTCCGAGATCCGCTGCCCAATCAATTCCCTCTGTCCTATCTAATTCAACGTTTGTCGCAGATCAGCAAGCCACTTCGGGGCACGCTCCTAATCCGAGACTGAAACGCCGGGCCCCGGGCTCCGCCGCCACCGCTGGAGCACCGAAAGCTCAGCAGCCGCGCCGCCGCATGCTTTATGCTAATTAATTAATCAGTTAATTAATATTGCTTCCAAGCAAGTTTGTCACACGCGCGTACCAGGGGAGCCGGAGAGGGCCGCTCATCAGCATGTTATTGCGAGAGCGTGGGGCGATGTGTATGAGGGGGGGTCGGGGCAGGGCGCAAAATGGAGGGGAGGGTGAAGGGATAGTGTTACTTTCTGAGCGCTGTATTGGGCAGCGGAATATTAATGAATAGTTCCAAAGCAGTTAAGATTTATCTGTTTAAAAAAACGCAGCACACGTGAAATTCAAAATTATCAAGATTTTTCCCAAAATAAACTGTACGTATCAATGAAAACCTCTTGGGAAATTTGAAGCGTTTTCAGAAGGTCAAACGGGCTCAATAAATCAAAATATACAGAAACATGATTTCTTTCTTTTTTAAGATTTCGTTTCATAAATGAAATAAAAATGACGCAAATATTAGCATATTTTTGGATCTTTTACAAGAATACGGATTTTACGTGCGCCCATGAGGTCCGCTCTTCCGTCTGAGCACGCAAATTTCGCTACGCTCCTTTCTCCATTTAGCGGAGAAAGAAGGTATTACTCGGGTGACGAAACAGGCGTTTTAATTTAGTTCAGAGGTTTCTTTGAGGCTTGAGGATCTTGTATATCCAGTAAGTATACAACATGGGATAGCCGGATTTGTTTCCCGGCTTCGATCGGATTTGAACCCACAAACGTGGATACAGCAGCCTTCGCTAACCATCTAACCCGAGGTTGCATGCTGGCCACAGAAATATACGTTACCGTCTTCAAATTCTAGTCCACATTTTTTAGTTTTAGGAACTCTTACATAAGCATGTTTTGGGGGCAATGGAGCGATTTCAGACAGAAGTAACAAGTCATGTTACCGTTGAAACCTACACAATCGAGTGTGTGGTGAGTCAATGTGTCAGATTGTGGGAGGAGTTTAGCTATTATTAAAATATTGCTTAGTCATTTCAAATAATACTTAAGAAAGTATGTGCAATTTTATGCAAATATATTTGATCGCAACAATCAAACTTTCCATGGTGGGCGGCAAGGGCATACATTTTTCTTTCTTGTAACCGAATTCAGTTTCGAAATAGGATGTCTATACAAACTGGTGTCTCGAGTGGCACACGTATTCAGCATCGAATAAGAATTCTTCAACTCTCCAAATTCTTGAGTAAGATAGAGACGGAGGGAGGTAGGGATATAGGGAGGTAGGGATATAGGGAGATAGGGATATATGGAGGTAGGGATATAGGGAGGTAGGGATATAGGGAGGTAGGGATATAGGGACGGAGGGGGAGAGGGACGGGGGGAAATGGGATGAGAGGGAGGGCAATAGGAACCCCCGAGGAAGGGAGACACGGACGAACGGACGGAGTAACGGACGGTTAAACCGGATATACTTTTTGAATAAATATAAATAAAAATTGACCAATTATTTAGAGAACTGAATATGTATATCATATTACTTTTTAATTCAAATACATTTTTAATTCATTGCCTACGAAACATGTTTGATTTCTTATTTCAAATTTTTCTAACACTTCATGTTTTTATTTTTTAAACGAACGTTTTAGTACTGTAGGCTATTTGATTAACGTGTATTTTACAGATCCAAATATATTTATGTTTTTTCGCTTATATTATGAATTTCTTGCCGAGACGCCGGCCAGCTATGAACGGAGACTCCCAAGCAAATGCTTGTATTGCCTGGGGTAAATCCGGGCCTGCTCGGAGGACCCGGGTGTGCGGGTGCCCGCGGAAGGCCTCCGAGAGCAAGGGGGCCAGGCGCAGCCCAGGCGGCGCTCCACTGCAATCCGCGCCCGTCGCGCCCCAGCAACTCGCGTAATGGGCAGCTCTTGTTCCCAGCGGAGGTTGGCTGCTGTCTAAGCAGTCCTCGCCACCGAACACACCCGCAGCCCACATGGCGCATTTACTTCCGCTGCCGGGTGCACCGAGTGCCCAGTCGTCTTCAGCCTCCGCTTCTCCTGGCAAGACTCGACCGTTTGCATGCGCCCAAGAATCTTTGTCACGGTCCTCTAATTTGCATAACGTCGCCATGATGTAATATATGAGACGCTTCCTCCGAAACATCTTTTTTTGAATTTGTCGCGTCTAGACGCAACGCGTCTCCTAGATCTAAGGGCCGTTGAATAGTCGTAGTCACGTCTGTTGCAGTCAAGTCAGGGAATGACCGACAGGTAGTCTCACATCTACCCATCGGCCAGAATTGGGAAGAAATAAGGATAGGGGTAAGGTTTAGGACGCTTCACAGGGTTTGGACTAGCCTCTGTGAAGGAGGCAAACTCGTTTTGTCGGAACAAATTTCACATGAGGTTCTACGAGAATTCTACCGGAATTGGCCTTGAACCCGACTTTCACCCTGAGCCACGAACTCACACTCATTTAGCTCATCTTAGCCGTTATATTCTAGCCTCTATGACGAACTTGCGTCTTCTAGCTGACCTTCCGTGTCTTAGCCTAAACCCCGTGTTCTAGATAAGTTCTCTCATCGAGCCTAGACTAACTCAGCCCTGCTCAGACCGGTGCAATCCAGTCCAAACTCGCTTTCTATACAAGCATTGCTACCGTCTCCAACCCCAACACGTCGCCAAGCCTTGCCTTGCGAACTTATCCTCGCCTGGTCTAGCCCAGCCCATGCCTCTGATGTAGCCAAATTTAACCCAGATCTCCTCTCACCCCGCCCTCGCCGCCTTGACCATGTTGGCGTATAAAGTGCGTAATAGTCATTGTGCGTATTGTTTGTCACAGGAGTTTGCAATGTTCCTCCCCCATTGAAAGACGAGATCCGGCGGTGACCTACACGACGACTTGCAAGGATGTTCCCCATCCAGAAATCTTCCCCAGCTAGGCCCCTCCTCAGTCAGAACAAGCTCTAATCTCCCGAATGGTCTCTTGCCATGTATGATAGTGTAGTGCATGTAATAAAAAGGAGAAGATAAAACGAGGTCCGTGCCCTATTTGTAAGGGCACTGCTGATATTGATCGGAGTAACCACGAGAAACTGCTGATGAGAGCAGCCGGTCGTGTGAATTCTCCTCCAGCCAGCGCCTGTATTCGACCCAGTTCAGTAGTTGGTGTAGAAAATCTGCCACAGTCTGGACTCGATCCCCGACTCCTGTTCAGAGTCGTTGCAGAGTCAGCGAGAATGAGATAATTTCGATTTATTCGATTGTTGCTTATAGTGGACGAGAAAATCAACATTTAAAATATGCGTCTCGTGAAAAGATTGCCTTTTGAATCACTAGTAAGTCAGATGGCGCCACGATATACTACAATGTGTGTTATACTCTGTTCTTGCGAAATTGTGAGCGCAATTCCTTCAGAGACGAAAAATGGCACAAAGAATCCATACCGAAGAGGTGATCCTGGAGAAAATAAGAAATTCACCTCCGTAATATTCACGACCACTGGATTATCATCTTCTTCACAGACACTATGGCATACTCATGGAATTATCAATATAGCAAGTACAGCTGTTCCCGCAGCCAAATTTTATGCAATAATGGTTGTTGAGTTTGCGAATATAGCTTGAGTGATTTGGGAGAGCTCCTGAAGTAGTTGGACGAAAGGAAACTGCGATACGTCCTTCTAACCCTTGAAACAAAAGAACATTCTGAAAACGACAAGTAATCAAGACGATTGGCACATCTCCACGTAAGGATCATTAAGTGTAGGAGAAATCGTCTGTTTTACCTGAATCTGGTCTAAAGGAAATAGTATTCTTGACTGATTATATTCGCTTTGTCGTGTTTACACGTAGCCTCGCTGTTTCGCGCGCGCAGCAAGATTCTGTGCACGGATAATGCAATCCCAATTAGCTTTGGAATACTACCACTTCTAAATTACTTTCATTTACACGTATTTATTCGTTGTTGTTTTTTGCGAGCGATTCGATTTGCACTTTGCCGGCTAGACTGCAGACTTCCAAGAATGCGATTTTTTCGCGTCTTAAATGGAGAGGCGTTTGATTCTGGGAATCTGCCGATAATGTACCATGCAGCCGGCGCCGCTATCTCCCGGGCATTTTTGAAAGTTCAAAAGTTTGTTTCAAAGAGCTCCATACAAGAAATGAATCCCCTTTCTCTTTGGAAGTTAGCCGGGGGGGTTGGAGGGAAAATTATTCCATCTCTGGCTGCGCGGTACGTTTGAAATGAAAACGGTTTGCTCGTAATTTGCCCCAAGGAATTGTTATAAATGATTGTATTCGAATTACGGCACCAAATTTGAACTTATTTAGCTGCCTATGTTCCAACAATAGTGATTTTTGCAGTCGGTTCTGGTATTGGAATAGTTTTGCCTTCAAAATGCAATTATCTTTTGTAATAAAACTTTTGTGTCAAGAGAGAAGATATACTTTCTTAGAGTACGAATGTAATATGCGAAGGAAGGACATGATTACCGTAGTTTTACAACCCGTGGTCTCATCGACTGTTGGCGTTGAGTCCAGTAATTTCTACTCTTTTATCATTTCATTATACACTGAAGAGACAAAAGCTGGTACATCTGCCTAATACCACGTATGGTCCCGCGAGCACGCAGAAGAGTCGCAACACGACGTGGCGCGGACTCGACTAATATCTGAAGTAATGCTGGAGGTAATTGACACAATAAATCCAGCAGGGCTGCCCATAAACTAGTAAGAATACAAGAAGGTGGAGATCTTCTAAACAGCACATTGCAATACATTACAGATATGCTCAATAATATGTCTGGGGATTTTGGTGGCCAGTGGTTTAAATTCAGAAGAGAGTTTCTGGAGCCACTCTGTATCAATTCTGGACGTGTGGGCTATCGCATTGTCCTGCTGGAATTATCCAAGTTCATCGGGATGCACAATGGGCATGAATGGGTGCAGGCGATCGGACAGGATGCTTACGTACGTGTCACATGTCAGAGACGTATCTAGACGTACCAGAGGTCCCGTATCACTTCAATTGCACACGCCCCATACCATCACAGGCCCTTCACCAGCTTAAACAGACCCCTGTTGACATGCAGCGTTGATGGATTCATGAGGTCGTCGCACACGTTTATTCGCTCGAAACAATGTGAAACGAGACTCGTCAGACCAGGCAACTTGTTTCCAGTCATCAACAGTCCAATGTCGGAGTTGACGGGCACAGGCAAGGGTAAAGCTTTGAGTCGTGCAGTCATCAAGGGTAGCCTAGGGAGCCTTCGGCTCCGAAACTCATATCGATAATGTCTCGTTGAATGGTTCGCACGCTGGCACTTGTTGATAGCCCAGCATTGAAATCTGCAGCAATTTGCAGAAGTTTGCATTTCTGTCACGTGTAATGATTTTCTTCAGTCATCGTCGGTCCCGTTCTTACAAGATATTTTGCGGCCACAGCCATACCGGAAGTTTCATGTTTACTGAATTCCCGATATTCACGATACACTCGTTAAATTGTCATAAGAGAAAAAACAAATCTCATCGCGACCTTGGAGGTGCTCTGCCTCATCTCTCTTGCCCCTACTGTAACACCACGTTCAAACTCACTTAAATCGTGATAAACTGTCATTGAAGCAGTAGTGACCAACCTAACAACTGTGCCAGACTCTGGTTGTCTTATATAGTCGTTGTCGACCGGTTCTGATTGGTTCCAGATCTCTTTTCTTCAATACACATGGTTGTACCAGTTTTTGACTCTTCAGTGTACGAAACGTCATTACAGAATACAACAGAGATATTTTGTATATAAGAATTAGTGGAAGAACAGGAAACAGCCAATATAATAAAATGTAATATAAATCGTGATGACAATTCTAAACGTGTCGCACTATTTCGCAAGATACCTTGGTGACGCGGTTAGGAACATTGCGAACTCCCGCGATACAACATTCAGTATATTAGCAGGACTAATGATCATTGAAATTAGGGCGCTCCAAAAAATACGCTCGAATTACTTTTGCTCAGAAATAAAACAAAAATAAGATTGACGCACATTCCAATAAAGAACAGATTAACACCTTCAAAAAACTACGCTTCCCCAAGGAGCACCTACAGGCAAGGTCTGTCTGTACTGACACAACCGCTCCTGACGTGTCCAAGGCCGATCAGCGACGTCTTATGGCCATTCGACCATACGTGTGGTTAGCACGTAGGTATCCGTACGCCGTATTCTTGTCTTCTCAACCTGAAAAGTGAGCTTCCTCATCGTTACATTTCAACAGATACTGGGACATTGCGAGGAAAGCACACACTATAATCTACCCCGACCGGGAATCAAACCTGGGATTGCGCCATGGAAATCGAGCACGCTGACCAGTGAGCTCCTCGTGGGGCTACCTACAGGCATCGTCAGAAAAATATTAATTGTGATGTATAATTGGTTATACTTCTAGACGTGAAATATTCTGAATAACACAACAGTTACAGCAAGTTTTATTTAATAAGTGACATTTTCGTATCCTTGTGATTGGATGTTTGTACCCTAGTTGCCTTTCATTATAGTTTTAGATATCGATTATTCAGGGATTGAGGATTTACAGATGGATGATTATTACGTTTGTAACAAACTTTTTCAATATAAATATTCTAATTTTGCAAATCTGAATACAAATTAATATTGGAAACATAGTAAGGAGCTTTAAAACTTAAATTAACATATCCTTAAAGAGTAGTTGTTTCCTAGAGTTGCATACCAGCCGTATTAGTAGTGTTCTTGAAAACTGTTATCGGTTGAATTGAAACAGCGTTTCCCCTTTTGTTATATTATTTTTAGAACAGAGAAATTTGATAAAGTATTCGGGAAAGAGTTAATTAGTATTTTACGTACGTTTTAACAAACTAATTATAATACGTACGTTTTAATAAACTAAGATTATTCAGGTATGATTGTATTTCTCTATTTTTTTACATTTTCTAATAATATTTGGGCTATTTCTTTGTTTTATTAAGTGAACTAATTATATTAAACATCACGCTGAAATGGTTCCGGGTAGTGACAACGCATCATATTCTTGCCTCCAAAACACGAAATGGTTTAAACGCAACCTTTGTTACACAGATGTTAGGGAGGTTGCGGCCTGTTCTGTTCCTAGGCGCGAGGAACACAAAGTTCTAAATAGTAAAATGAAATATACTGTCAGGTGGTTTAGTTAATGGATTTTCATCGCCATTTACAACACTAAGACACGCAGTGAAGGTGAATGAGGTCGATGGTTATTACTAGAATGAAGTTGATTTTTTCACCAAACAAGGAGTAGGAAATATTTGCATTCGCACATCCACGGCATTGGCAGAATTTCAAGTTTCGCGTCTCAACGTACACACACACTCACATACACATACACACAGCTAATTTTCACTCCCATATTCGAAGTTATAAACTTAAAAACTACCATGGCCTCCATCATAATTGTTCGTTACTTTCATCGTTATTGATGATTAATCGGGGAAGTGATTTGTAAGACTATTAAAGTAGAATAGAATTGAAAGAATTAGATGGGAGTGAATATGTACTCACCAAAAAAGTGGAAAATATTGTATTTCGAATTTTGTTCGGTCAAAGGATCTTCATTTTTAAAGTGCATATATGCTACATCGGGGATGTTCAACTTGAAAAGCCTCAAGGGCAACAACTAAAATTCTTAATATGGTTGCGGCTCATATTTTCAAACCTCGGGCGATCCACACCTGACTTCCACGTATTGTTGATCTCGGCAGTTTGCCCGGCTGCTGAGGAACGGGAAGGGGATGGGAGGAACCTTGCGTATATCAGGCCGAACCATGAAGTGAAACACATTAAGATGATTTCGAATTTCTGAATTTACTAGAAATATCCCATAAATCTAAACTTAACCTATTTTACATTAAAGTGGGCAGTTGTTGATCTCGGCAGGGGGCGTGCGATAGACGCACAATGTACTCGCCCGTCATGAACGAAAGAGATTTTCACTTTCCATTATTAACCCTTCGCGCGGCCGTAATAAATGGTACGGCGGGCTGCTAGTTGGAAAACATGATAAACATCTAGTTTGAAATTACTCAGAATGAATAGAATATAATGAAAAGGAAAGAGGTTCAGAATATGGAGAAAGTATGTTTGGCGAAAAACATGTTGGACATTTTGTCACGCAATGCAGGCGAAATATGAAAAACGACCACCATCCAGAAAGTCATCGCGCTGGTTATACCACATTGTTTGTATTGGACCCCGTGGGTGAGCGAGGATTATTTCGGGACACGTTACCTACTAGACATTGTAGCTGTTGGTAGTAGTGCATAATATATTCCGGGAGATGGAGGTGTTCCTCCTCTATTGTAACGTGAGATCTGATGCCAACCCATAAATATTTGTTTGCAGATTCCCCCCTTCCAATTATATCCCCAGCCGGGACAAACTATAAGCTCCCAATTGATGTGAGTCGTAGTGTAATGCATGTAAGTGTGTGAGTGGGTGTTAAAAATTAGTGAAAAGGTGTCATGAATGAGGAAGGAAAATTATGGCCGGTCTGAGGCTTGTTTGTAAGGATACTGCCTAAATTCGCCTACTATTGATCTGAGAAACCACGGGAAACATCCGATCAGAGCAGCCGCCTGCTAGAATTTTCCTCCAGTTGCATCGAGCCAGCCATGGCTCATATGAAGGCCACTGTCGTGTCGACGCGGCACCACTCGACGCTTTGCACGCCGACGGCAGAGCTCTCCACCGCCAAATGACGGAACTATGCGCGTCTTTAAGAGCCTCCGCCGGGTTGTTGACCGCTTTCCTTCACTTGTTCCACTTTAAACTTTGTTCGCCCGCCACTCACCAGGCCGCGCCGCCACGTCAGCACTTGCAGTTCCGCGAGCCTTCCCCCTCACGTGCAGTGCATTAGTTATTGCTTGCTCTTCTGCCCTTTTGGCAGGCTGGTTCTTCTTTTTGCTCTCATACATTCCGTGTCCCAACGGGGTCGTCAAAGGTTATTGGAAAACGAGTATACAAATATCTAAGAAAAAAAGTAATTCCTTAATATATCATTGGCATTATAATTATACCATTGGCCATACATGACATGTTATTTCCATGTTCTCCTAATTTCATTGAAATAAAAAGTAAGATTGTAGTTTATTTACGTATTTTTTGTTTTAGGAAAGAAACTCAAAGCCATCTAGAAAAGGTGTATATAGAAAAAATCGGTCATGCACAAAAAACTCTGGAGAAAAATCAACGAATAGTTGTGTGTAGGTAAATTCATTTGAGAATAGAACTATTCGAATACGCGTGCGCCCACGGGGGACGGAGAGGCCTTGGCCTCCTGAAATATGGGAAATGCTGATGAGGTGTTGTTGACATCATTAAATGATGAAATAATTGATATGTTTGTCCACTCAGATTAATCTAAGTTGACAAGGATGACTTCAATTACTTCATCTCCCTAAAAATGTTAAAGGGACACCGTTGCCGTAAGAAATAAACCATTTTATTTCCTGAAATATGTTGAATCCCTGATTTTGACCGTTTACTAATCTAGTACTGGGGGAGCATGAATACTCTCAAGAAATCACCACTAGCTAAATAAATTCCCGGGCTGCCACTTGCCGCACCGTCGACCGCCCAGCCTGCCTCGGGCGCGCAGACAGTCCCACTTCTATTCCGATTTAAAAAGTGACACTTCAAGGTCACGAGTTGGAAGGATAGAGGGAATTTGACATCCAATAGGGATCTCCAATTCCAAAAATCGTATCGTATAATTGAGGACCCGTAATCACTGTCATCCAATCGGGACGTTACGTCCCGATTGATTGACAGTGTTCCTCTCTACGTCCAGCTCGTCGCCTTGAAATTTTTTTATCGGGGTAGTTTCATGTTACTTTTTATTGAGGAGAATCAGCATCGTAACGTTGACTCCATTTTTACACCCCAAGGTAGATATCACGGGAGGATGGAATGAAATTGTCATGATGGCGGATGATGAAATAGATTCACACAACACAACGATGCCCGAGGCGGGACTCGAACCCGCGATCCTTTGGTCCGAGACTGCCACTGCACAGAACGGTCTCAGTTATCGGATTGGTTCTGTTATTATTATTATTATTATTATTATTATTATTATTATTATTATTGTCATATGCTGAGCATAGAAATACATTTTGGTCGATAAATACCGCATAGCACTGCACATTGAGCACTCTTGCCTTCCCCGTGCCCCTTGCATTGCCTGCCGGGCTGGGTGGGCGAGGCCATGCGGAGTGACCGGGTGGAACGTACAAGGAGAGGCCCCTCCGGGCCGGCGCGCCGCGGCTCTCGCGTTCGTGCGGGGGCAATAGCTGCCCGGCGAGCGCCTCGCGCCTCTCGCCTCTCGCCTCTCGAGTGGCGCGCGCTCCGCTGGCGCCGGCGCTGGCGCTGGCGCTGGCGCAGCTCGAGGGCGCCGAGTGGCCGGACGGACGAAGGGCTTTCGCTCAACGAGGCAGATGCAGCCCTACGCCGCTGCCCGAGCGAGTGCACGGGTGTTGTTGCTTTTGTTATTGCTGTTGCTCTTGTTGCTGCGGGTACTTCTGTTGCTTTTGATGGTGTTGTTGCCGCTACTTCGCTTCTTTTGTTGTTGTTGTTGTTGTTGCTGCTGCTGCTGTTGCTGTAGCTATTTCTGTTGCTTTTACTGCTGTTGTTGCAGTTACGTTGTTGCATTTGTTGCTGATAATTTTGCTGTTGTTGCTTTGCTCAATTTGCTTCCGCTGTTTTTTTGCTGATATCTTTTTTCTTTCTAAAGGTTTTGCTCTTTTTAGTGCTCTTCCCACTTCTTTTGATTTTGCTACTTCTGTTAGGGTTGCTGCTTCTGTTACGATTGCTGCAGTGCTTCTGTTGTTGTTCCTGCTTCTGTTGAGCAACCGTTCAGTTGTCCGTGGCGTCTACGAAGGACCCTCAAATGTTGGTGTTCGATGGCTCGTTTACGCGTCAGAGTTTACACCTCTATTTCCTATCTCAAAGTTGTCCACATTCATCCATTGTTACTGACTGGTTAAAACTCATCATGCAACTAACGGGACAATTTTGACCTTCGACGGCTTGCGACTTAAACTGCTTAAACCTTTATAGGTTTACGTACACAGACGTTCAGTTACAGTGTTCATGTTCAAACAGTATGCAACTTCGCCTGATGTGGTCACCCACATTTATGTCATTCATAACTCCTATGTTAATGACAGTGCAAAATCTGTCGAGATTTTGGATGGGTGTTCAATCGCCTGACCATCTCGACAAGCGATCGTGACCGAAAAGTTGGGTACGAATTTCCTACTAAGGACGAACGAGATTTCATTACTATCTGCTAAAAGTAACTTCGAAAGGCTCATTGTGAATGTTCTGGTTTTTAGATTAGCCAGACTGCGCAAATGAATGTATGTTTTTTATTAATATGTATTTTGATACCTTATTTGCGTTTGTTTCTGCGTGAGCGTGTTGACGGGGCACGTAATGACAATTGTAAGGAAATGAGTCTGTCAAGGAAAAACAGAGTCAAAATATAAGGCAATACATCTCTTTGGAGCGTAATTAGTTTTGTGAGTGTGTTTGCATTGATGAACATTTGGTATGTCCAACCATCCGCGTCCAATTGGTGTTCAATCATCCGCGAGGAAACGAACTCGGGGAGGTTTCGAATATGCGGATCTACGAATGCTGGTGTGCGATGTGCTGCGGATGTGCGAAATGTGCGGATGTGCGGATGTGCGTGGGCTGCGGATGTGCGAAAGCTTTCAGGTCGGCAATGTCTGTGTAGAGTAGAAAGTATTGAACAAGTCGCGAATGCGTATTGATATACGTGGTAAATAAATTGCAAGAATGTCACACTAGAACTCTCTAACAATAAAAATATTTACAATTTTTCCTAGAGGTTCAGAATAACGTAAGTCCTTGAATCTCTACCAGTACTGGCAATCATAATTTCATATTTCTCCCTCCCATTCTCCCTCTCTTTCTTGTTGAATCCCTTCCTCCTTCTCCCTCTCTTACTCTCCCTCTCTTTATCCTTCTCCCTCTTTCTCTTTCTCCTTGAACCTCTCGCTTTCTCCTTGCACCTCTCGCTTTTTCCTTGCCCCTCCCGCTTTCTCCCTCTCCCTCTCTCTTTCTCCTCCCTCTCCCTCTCTCTTTCTCCTCCCTCTCCCTCTCTCTTTGTCCCTCTCCCTCTCTCTTTGTCCCTCTCCCTCTCTCTTTGTCCCTCTCCCTCTCTCTTTGTCCCTCTCCCTCTCTCTTTGTCCCTCTCCCTCTCTCTTTGTCCCTCTCCCTCTCTCTTTGTCCCTCTCCCTCTCTCTTTGTCCCTCTCCCTCTCTCTTTGTCCCTCTCCCTCTCTCTTTGTCCTTCTCCCTCACCTTTCTCTCCCTTTCTTTCAGTCTCACATTTTCTTTCTTGCTCTTTCTCTCTCTTGCTCTTTCTCTCTCTTGCTCTTTCTCTCTCTTGCTCTTTCTCTCTCTTGCTCTTTCTCTCTCTTGCTCTTTCTCTCTCTTGCTCTTTCTCTCTCTTGCTCTTTCTCTCTCTTGCTCTTTCTCTCTCTTGCTCTTTCTCTCTCTTGCTCTTTCTCTCTCTTGCTCTTTCTCCCTCTTGCTCTTTCTCCCTCTCATTCTCTTTCCTTTTCTCTGACCCTCTTCTCTATTCCTCTCCTTGCTTCCTTTCCCCGTCTCCGCATTAATCTGCAAATACAATTGTTCGTGCGCTTAACAGCAGTATTCCTAACAACCCCCAGCCCCTCTTAATTCGATGCTATTAGACCGTTACCCGTCACTGACACACTCGTCCCCCCACCACCCAGCCACGGCCAGTGGGAGGCGAGTCAAACCGGACAAACATCGAAACAAGTTGCAGGGTGTTGAGCTAATATACATACTTAGTAATTTAGTCCCAGCGTTTCATGTCGCTCTAACAATTTAATTGCTTTGCCGAACAAACAACCGCCCCAGTGCCCGGGCGATGCGTTGGGGAGGGGAATTGGTGGGCGGTACCGCCGACTGCCCCCAGTGTAATTGCACCCGACATTTGCACCTCTCGAACCGTTGACACAGAACGATATTCATAGAACGAGTCGAGATTTCATGTAATACGTCGAAGGAATAAAGGCTATTTGCTCCTTCTTTAGTTTGGGCTCAATTTAAATCGAAGTTTTTGGATCTCAATTCGATCAAGAAACGTAGTATTATTGTGCCACTGTAGGTTTAACTGCAGCGGTGATACTGCAAACAATTATTTTAATTTTTCTAATAAATATTGTACCATGTAAATGGTCTCAACATTAAAGCATATTTGAATGTAAAAAAAGTATGCACAACAGTACAGGGATTAAATACATGATTGTAATTCACTATACTGTTGCTCTCAGATCAAAGAACCAAAATTGAATTGAAAGGGAAATATTCGTCTGTTACTTAATGCGCGATTGACATTAATCAACTTTTAGCAAGGAAATATTTAAGGGGGTCCTTTAGCCTATTTAAGTATAAATACAATAATTCATCTGCCAGAGACGAAGGCTAAATACATAACTAAAAACATGACGGAGAGTTGATGGTGTTTTAAACTTAGAACGTCCTACAAATGTTTATCATTATGAAGTAAAGATACATAGAAATTATACAACAAATTTTCTTTTAAAAGTCATAACAAAAGTACATGCTCGCTCACGATCGTGCACACGCAAGCACACCCAAACTGAAAAAAATTTCATAACGTACGTACCAACGTAGAAAACGACTATGGCGCAACCAAGCCAATATGTTTGTAGTAAAGTGTCTTATGAAAGTACGAGTAATTATGAAAAATGGCACATTTCGTACAGAGCTCTGTTGACGGTTGAAAATAGAGAATGTCATTTCACGAGGAGCAGTTCACAAGTGTAAAATCGGTTAACAAGACAATCATTCTACTACTGGCTGAGTTTCATTCACAGCCAGCATTTCCACCGTGTCTGCACCGACTCTGTTAAGGAGGTCCTAAGGTTCAATTCCCGACGGTAGCTAATTTTCGATATTAGCTACAGAGCTAGATGAAATTCAGTCGCTGTGTCGAGGTGAATTCTAGTAGTCGGCTGCTCTGATATGTATGTTTTCGTGGTTTATCTGTTTAATATGAGGGGAATCCTGTAGCAATACCCAACCATACTACCACGGAACACCCGTGATCTTGCTTTTCTCTACCTTATCCTATGTTCTCCCCTTCGGTGGCTTAAGTACATCAACTGATGCCAGTAACCGGGAGGTCCTAGTGTTCGAGTCCCGATGGTGGCAGTATTTTCGACACTAGCCAGATGGGTAGGTTGAATTCTGTCGCTGTCTGCAGGAGAATCCTAGTGGGCAGCTGCGTTGATCGGTAGTTTTCCGTTGTTTCTTCGATCAACACCAGGGCAATGACGGAACACTACCCAAACAAATAGCCAACTGGCTTTGCTTCCTCTTCCTTGTCTTATCCTCCCGCTATACTTACAACCCCTTAAATGTACTACACTACCACACATGTCAGAAGACCAGCCGGAAGCTTAGAGCTCATCCTGGCAGGGGGATGCTCTACTGGTTGAAGTTACCTGATTGGGGAATATCCCGCAAGCAGACTGTCGGCTCCAATCTCCTCATCTAGGGGGAAAGATCACGCGTCACGGCCCTTAATAAAACATTCACTACATTTACGGGATGAATGATCATAGAACATGACGTGTTCGATTACATAAATTGATCGTTTGAATCAAATTTGCACACACTTACACGCACAAAACTACCACGTATGCCGGGTAACCAGCTTCTCCCGATTGTGGGGATGCCTCACCAACTCCAGACATGAGATTGTGTTCATTACACTAATGGAACTATTGACCATAGTAATACATGTGCCCGGAAACAATAAATTAACACTCACTCTATTATGCACATTGTCAGATGCATGAATGCATCGTCCATCTACACACCACGTCACCCTTACTCATTTCTGTTTCGTTTGACATTCTAACAACTTTCTTCGTGATACACAGGTTGTATGTTGTGTGTATAAATAATCTTTCATATACATCTCGGTTCACGAAAGTTGTTACTAAATTGAATGTGTTCAGTACTACTCTACATAGCACACAACGGAGCAACCACACACTCGCTTGTGGAAATCCTTTCGGGCAAGTAAGAGTGGATATTGCGTGTATATGCTACGACTTAACGCGCGGTAGTGTAACGGTTAGCGTATCGGACTATTGCACCCAAGTTGGCGGGTTCAAACCCGATCGAAGCCGTGGATTTTTTAAGGGCGAAAAAATCCTTCGTACGCCTTCGGAGGGGACGCAAAGCCGGCTGTCCCATGTTAGTAGGTTTACTTGCATGTAATAGGTCCTCAAGATTAAATGACGCCTCTGAGCTAAATTCAAATAGCCTATTTCTTGCCCAAGAAATAACCTCCTTTCTCCGCAGTTGGTGAAAGGAGCGTAGCGAAATTTGCGTGGTCAGACTAAGAGCTGACTCCACGTAAAATAAGGCCTTAATTCATTAATTCAATTCAAATCCTAACTTGGCTTTGTCATGCATCTCTTCACGCTTCTTTCCGGCTCGATAGAATTATGAGAGATTGTCACTCTTAAGACACTCCCCTTCACTTCTAGTTTTAGAGGCCGAAGAACGTCAGAGAGCGTCAATTACGGGACGCTGCCCCATTTGGTAGGCCCAGAGCACTCTACCTGTTTGATTAAACCTTGCAGCAACCGATATTAACGCCCCACCGAATACAGGAGCTTCTCTTCGCCTCGTCTCTTGGCCGTTCTCTTCCTCTCCACTTCTATTCGAAGCCTCTAGGCACGCTATCTCATCGCATCCGGTGTCCCCTTTTACACGAGATTGCATGCCTACGTAATGCGACATCGCCGCTATTATCTGGAAAAACTGCACGGCTATTGTGTCGAGCTTTGTCACATGCTCCCGGAATCTCCAGCAAACAGAGGCGCGTACGTGAGAAAGGCGAATACCGTACTCGTGTAGACATACGGAAGTGGGATCTTGGAAATATTTGTAATATTGCACGGGCAAGTAATTTTCACATAGAAGAGGACAGAGAGAGACGCTTTCTGGAGAAAAGCAAGGGAAGCAGACTCCGGAAATTGAGAGAGGATGCCTTGACGCTTGTCCCAAACACACAATAAAATCCACCGTAAAGATACAAAATGAATACCGTAGCATGTCGATTATATCCGAAGCAATTGGGAATTGGGGGTATTCGGATAATAGATCTTTGAAGGAAAACGAAGGCTCAACAACTACTCCTTACGAGAAATGTAACAATACATTGTCTAGCAATATGAATGTACAAAATATTGGGAAGAGCCATGACGTAATTTCTACTTTGACAGCTACGTAGTAATAATACACAAAATAATAATGAATTCATTATATTAAGTTAGACAACAAAATCAGTGAATCAATATAAGTTTAAAAATATTTTAACCATCTATAAATACTACTAGATTTGTGTAAACAGCACGTTCATTTTTGGATTACTAACAGTTACGTAATATTACAATAAACAAAATCCTTCCTTATTAAAACATATAAGTCAGCACTTGTAAAGCTTGCATATCATAGAGCATTAGATGCAAGAACTAATTATTTTGAAACTAAAATATCAACACAAATTCGACTACCCAAAACTATTTCAAACAAACATAAACAATGCCCATAAATGGGACGGAATCTCCTTGAATTTGAAACTAGTGTGTCGTGGCATTGAATTATCGAATTTTGAGCTGGTATCTCATGAAAAACTCTAGAGAATGAAGCCCGGGATACTCGAATGTGTAATTTCTATTTGCAAAAATTTGACAAAATTACTCACATTTTCAAAAACTTTGGATGACCTTATTTGAAGATCTGTTTTAAAGAACAGATTTCATTAAGTAAAAAGTCTATCATTAATATCAAAATTTTACAATAGTAATTATTTGTAGTTTTAGAAAATATCGGGAGTTTACCAAAAAATGAGTCATGTCAATTTTAAAAGTGTATTTTACTCTATTCGAGCAAAAAATTGAAGGAAAAACTGTGATTCATTTTTGTGAAAATCCTTTTCAATGTTGTCAATATTCCATGCAAATTTTGACGAAACCACCTGTTTTTTATTTTATTTTAGGCGACCTTATTTAAATATCCTTATTTAAATTTAAATTTACCTTATTTAAATATCTCTATGGAGATCATATTTCATTAAATAAAATCTACGATATTGTAGTAGTGAAAAGATGTCAAAACTTTTTACTTTGGTGATTTTCGAAAAATAAGATTTCAAAAATGCACCTTGCACATTTTACGCTATCCCACTATACAATTGAATCAAAAATTTTAGCCATTTTTTCTTTCTCGCCTTACGAATTCTTCGCAAGAATTGAAAGTTATGTAATCGTGCGCCAGAAAAGGCCAACATTTTTTCATATTGAAAATATTGTAAAGGCTACACGTTGAGGCACGCCCAAACTGTTCATTTAAAAATTCAAGGGGCCACGACGTCAGACAGATTGATCGTGGAATGTCAATTTTATTGAAAACCCTACTTATGATCGCTAGCTTTGTGTGCCGACGGACACGCGTTTGCTGCCAACCAATTTATCTCTCTCAATGACCCACAAATCTGTCCGTCCGCCTATCCGTCTGTCCCCTCTATCTGTCCGTCGATCCGTCCGCCCGTCCATATATCCGTCCGTCTATCCATCTGTCCGCCTTCTCTTGATCTGGCTGACTCATTGTCCCTTTGTGAACAACTCTAATGCACAAAACCCCCAGAAATGGGAAAAAAACCGATTAAGTCTTCTGAATTTTGGAAAATTGTATCAATTTATTTTTCTTCCAAACCTAAACAATACATTCATTATTTAAGCTATACATTGTTTTCTTAATGCCATTTATTTGTCAAAAGTAAATAGTGAAATTATTACGTGTAGAGTGTCAACAATTTAATAGTTGTAGCGTATTATATGTTATTAATAAAATGGCCCCAACATTCTGTAAAAGAATTTTGTCCAAAACAGCTTCAGTGATATTCCTTGGGCATATTCTTCATGAATGAAGATCAAGGAACTAGGGCACAAGATTGAAGCGTCAATTTATTGTTTAAAGTTTTGAAAATTAGTCATACGTAATTCATTTCTCCTCCCGGACGAACACTTGGATTGCAGATATATGTTTGAATGTATTGCTTCAAATGATCTCTGAAAATGGTTTTTGACATCTTAAATATCTGTGGAAATTTCATTTCTATGATAATATTTGGGGACCATAAAATTGGAAAAAAGACATAAAGGATACGTTTTAAATCGATAAAAATAAATACGTACAAATAGACATTACAGTAAAGAAATATAACCCTTGTGTTAATTGAGAAGTTCTCCAAACATTATATTCACAACTCTTTCTGTAGGATTACTTAATTTTGAGGAATATATTTGTCAATGAGTTTGAAGATTGTACTTTTAATTTAAGGAAACATTCGATCTGCGGTTGCAGGCCGTTGAATTGTGTTGAAATACATTCTTTTGTTTAGTTGCGTTGCTCCAAACTAATTATTGGTCATGTGTGGTCATGTGTCCCTGTACAATACCTTTACGTGTACTACACAAGAATTTTCAAAATTAACATGAATGCGAGTTCCAGGTTGATAATATGTTGCATGAGAGTTGAAACATTAGAAGAGCATAATATGTACTTCTAATGTGTATAATTTGAATTTTTATGTAACCCTCATACGTAATATGATAAATAATGAGTTATGCAGTACCGCGTCCAGTTTAATTTGCGGTAGAGTGATGCACACGGCGAAACTACACATTTCTTACAGTATTTTATTCATTGCAGTACTGAACATTAAAAAAACTCATATTTTGTAAATATTCACTATTTGTGTGTTTTCTTCATTTCAGAAGTAGGAAGACGATTCACGCCAGTTTGCCCAGCTGCTGCAGCTCGCTGGCTTCCGCCCCTCGCCCGCCGCCACGGCTCGTGCCCGACGCCTAGTCGGTAAGCTTTCGCGAGTCTCAAGCGGCGGCTCCCCGTCTGTGTGCGGGAGCGTCTGCCCGGGACGTGTGCGATGTTGCACCAGGAAATGAACAGGTGACGTGCTAATTTCGCAGGAAATAGAGTTCTGTGTAACAAAGCGACCCGGGGCTTACACGCACGCGCGAAGTGACAGACTCGTCGCTGGGCGCAGGTAACCGGTTCCGGGCGGCGTTTTCGTTCCGCGGAACGTGCAGACCTGGCTTTTGGAGCGTTCTCGGAGGTGTGGTCGATATCCACGCGTCACATTTCGTGTTGTACCCCTGGATTTCTAGACTCTTTTAATTTTTCTCACCGGCTTAGGTGGCTCAGGGCATCAACTGATGTCACTGCAGCGCCTGGGAGGTCCTAGGGTTCGAATCACGACGGTGGGAGGATTTTCGACACTAGCAAGATAGCTTGGTAGAGTTCAGTCCTGTCTGGAGAATAATTTAAGTGGCCGATTGATCTGAACGGTGGTTTTGCTAACAGCATTAGGTGAAATGTGTTGTACAGAGTTGTGTGAGTTCTAATTTGATCAGAACGTACACTGTACTTTCAGAATTTAGACAAGAATTTGCATACATACAAGTATGCAATGCCACGTTTGTGTATACACGACAGATCACATTTTAAGTAATTAATTTATTTATTTATTTATTTAGTTAGTTAGTTAGTTAGTTAGTTAGTTAATTACCCACAACAGGGCAATGCCCAATTATAGTAGGTATTACAAGATAAAAACAAACAAAAAAGAAAATCATCAGTTGCAAATGAAATCACAGAAATCTAATCACAAGAATATATATTTTTACGAAAATTGATCAAACATAACACACCAGTAAGGTAAAGAAAAAGGGAAAAATTACACCTTTAAAACAGTCATTAGAAAGAATATAACAAAAATGAGCACACAATGACAATATTACAAAAATGGAAAACGTATCTTCAAAATAATCTGGTTATCAAAGCGAGCAACACTTAAATTAATTTATCTTCATTTAGTGATTATTCAATATTTTTATTAAATTTTGTTTATATTTTAGAAAAAAAACTGAAGTCTAAATCCCACACTTTACCCATTTCATTGAACTTCGTGGATATTCTCAAGTGGTGAATGTTTTTGTACGATGAAATTGGGTGCGGTTTGTTAAAATATAATATTTCTCGTTCTCTCAAATTAAACTCGTGCATTAAATGACAATTGTGACAGCAATTCACTGTTATCTGATAGATTATTGACTACTTTAAATAAAAATAATTGTTTAGTAAAGACTCTTCTATTGGCAAGAGTAGTTACATTAAATTTTTTAACTAAAATAGTATAAGAAATTTCATAAGCAGATTGCTTAAACTTTTTGTAATAAATTCATTGAGAATAGTTTTCGATTTTTTTTTTTCAATTTGGTTACTTAGTGATATGCAATAAGGAGACTAAATAACTGAAGCGTATTTCAATTTGATGCTCAAAAGACAATTAAAGAGGAGTATTAAACTCGGCATCATGGAAATTCTTGGAATTTCCAATAATAATGCCAAGATTATTTAATGCATTATTTGTTATATTAAATACGTGTTGATGGTGAGTCAGGTTATGTTGAATTGTAGCACCTAAGTATTTTACAAATTAAACACATTCTAATGATTCATTATTCATTGAGTAACTTGTTCTTATATATGCTTTATTTCTTGTATAAGTAATGAAGCAACATTCTTTAATATTGAAGTATCAATGATTTTCATCAATCTTTGTGAACAGATGTTTTCCATTTTAAAATCTAACTAGAACGAAACATCGATCAAGACTTAATGATGAACATCCTCGGTCTATTTTTAAACTTACACAAAACATGAACGTACAACCACATACAATACATGTACGTTTCTTTATAACGCACTGCCAGATGACAGGTTTCGATGACACATCTCGATCAGGTTTTTGTTCGATCAGTTTCCCTGATCCATTGACCAAATGCTGAGATGGCCCCTTGTTTTGCTTCTGGACGTAAACGTAGCTTCACTATGCGCACCTTTTGTTGAACTCTCCTTTTGCTTGTAATGGTAAGAGCAGAGGTAAAGGGCGAGTTGCTCTTTTGCTAGCAATGCTGAAAAATCATACTTGCAATTCGTGTACCGATGCAAATAATTTTTCTATAACTCAGAAACGAAAATGACTATTTTTCAAATATAGCTAATCTTACGATTTCTAATTTTTTTAATTTATTTTTATTTATTTATGGTAAACTTTTACTCATACTATTTAGAATTTAAATGACCGGAAGGGTTTCTGGAACTCAAGAAAACGTGCGCATTGAATCTTTTCGCCCTTACCTCACATACAGTTTTTACTATTTTTTGACTGAATAAATCTAAATCTATATCTAAACTTTCACTAATATGACACATAAATGAGGTTGTCAAGAATAAAAATGTCAAGTCACAGTTTCCTCACGATAATTCTACATGAATTATTAATTAATTATTGCGTCTGGTCTGCTAGCATATCCCGAATTTTGTATATGGAACTATAGAAAATAGTTTGGCACCGTCTATCTAGACTACAATTTTCAATTGATCTGTTGAATAAGGGACATATTATTCGTGATGTTTCCTCATCTTTATTTGTTTTCTATTGCCTTTTTACATTCCGTGGACAAGCCAGATCATAGTTGACAAGGTACAAAAATTAAAAATGTGTTAAGTTTAAGAAAATTACTTCTCTAGTGTTGTTGTAAGTTATTATTTAAGTAATATGGAGTGAACAATACGTTAAAATGTAGAACTTTTACTTATTGAAAATAAATTATTTTCTGAGAAAGTACATTTTTTATGCCGTGATTACCCAAAATCATAAGCCATTCATCCGTTTTTTTTCGAAATTTTAACAATGATATTGATATTTGCTGTCGTTCAAACATAATTTTATCCCATGAGATTTTTTCCCATGAGAGATCCCATGAGACCCATTTTTGAGAATGCATCACTTATCTTAATAGAATTTTTCGCCTGTTCCGTAAATAAAACACTAAACAAAAACCTCTCCCCATGCTATCGATAAATTATAAATAATATACTATGATATTGAGGCAATGAAATTAAGTGGTATGTATGTATTGAAAATAAGTTTGTATGTAATGTAAGTATGAAAATTTAGCTGTATGGGGGTATATGTGATTTGAATTAGTTGTACGTCTATAGATTTTCCAATTTAACATTTCATTAATAATCAAAGGAACAAAATTTAAATGAGTACATAATTTATTTTCGGAAATAATTTCTTGATGTACCTCCGTTATCTGAGATGACAGGAATTGGGGGATAAAAAAGAGATTTAAACCTTGCAAAACCGAAATAAAGTGTATTGGGTCATATGCGTTACACATGTACATTGTGTAACACATGTGTAAAAGAAACACAGGGTTCATTGAGAAGAAATGTATTATATAATACAATCAACAAAATAAACCGTTAATTTTAGTTTTGTTTTTCATTTAGTTTTTATTTTCTGTCTGCTTGTTTCGTGATCAAAATGCATTTCTAAATCAAGCATTTAAATTACTTAAATAATTAGAGGTCGCAGCTTAGTCATGCCGCTGACATTTTTTTCTGTTAAATCGTATAATAATTTTCATCTTGTAACAAAGCCTTTTATTAGACGCTCAGAGAATGTTAGATAAACTACTGATATTGAGAATATTACGAGTAGGCACAAATTACTAGAAGATAGAGCTCCAATCAAATCATCAAACTCCAAGATCGTGCAATATCTCTGAGTGGACTTCGTTATCATGTGTCGCATTCATTACCGATTTGTATTGAACAGCGCTCCGTATCGGCAAATTGTGTTACTAATTTCAAATACCGTACATTTTGAAGTGCCGATTAGTACCAACAGAGGTCGTGAGAGTAGTAGCGAAGTCGGGTGAGAGTTTGATTTCAAAATTGGTTCAAAGGCGTTATGAAACTCCAGAAGCAGGTACTGAAAAAAACAGATACAGGGTATTTTTCTTACTATACTGCAGGTACAGGTAAAAGCATATTAATGAATTTAGGACACGGCAATCTACTTTTATTATCCAATTTCAATTTATTAAATATATCAAAGTCATAATTTGTTGTATAAATTTAATTTATTTTCCTTCCATTGTTCGCAACTGTTAACGTTGACACAAGATGGAATGGGATAGAAAGGACACAAAAAGTATAGAATTAAGTTATCATATTCTTGAAGATATTCTACTGTTGTCATCCTCGCATCATATATTGAGAAAGAAATACACCAGGCTTTTGAAACAAACAAAAAATCTCACTGGCAAGATTGCTTCGGTTTATCTAGAACACATTCAATGTAGGTAATTTCTGCTACTGTAGAAAAACTTATATTCTTGATAGCAATACAAGGATATTGACATGTTTGGACAACTCCAACTTGTAAGTCGGACATAAAGAGATTTCACTATTTTTGATATTATATTTATATTGACGGCATTTGTGTATGGAAGCAAAGATGTCGAGAATTGGCTCCTTTAATGAAACGTGTTTAATTACGTTAAAACAATTCCTGCCACAACTTAAGATGCATAATATTTGTATAACGAAACGTTGAGAATTTTGTTTGCAATTCCAAAAGAATTATTGATTTTTTACAATAAGTAAACATGTTACCGAATGTTATGTGTAGTGATGATGTGATTTGAGGAAGTCAGTGCGTTTATAATATTCTCAGACATTTTTCATTGTACTTATTTTAATAACGCGTAAGGCTTTTTAGAACTAATTCCGGCCACTGTCAATGCAAACTGTGGTGGATGGGTGCCGGCATAGTTGGCAACTATGTTTTGCTAATGTGAATCAGGATACGTAAGATTTGAGGAATAAAACGTTTTATGAGTTCATAACTGTGTCGCAGAATTATAATAATTATTGATAAGAGGTAAAATTATTATTCGAACATTAACAGATTTTTAACAAACATCGAAAAAGTGAAGAAAACATAATTATTACATATTATTATTTCGTGTAAAATTATTTTTCAACTCTTTACATCGTTTGGACTATATACTATTTTGATCGACTCCACTTCGGAAAATATTCTAATGCATCATGAAAATGAATGTGATACTCATCGAGTAACGATACTCATCGCGTAAATTCCGACTCGTCCGAAATGGTGTTTTGATAGACACAAGTTAGTGAAAATTATTGGGATACTTAATTAGTATAGCTTTTTCAGTGCCAAAACGTCCATTTCATGATTATCGAATTGGTGTTAAAGACAAAAATAGCAGATGCAATATTTGAAACAACTTCCACAGTTCAAAACACATCTACAATTTTACAAACGTTTTCAACAGTTCCGCGGTAAAATAAATTGAGTGCAGTTAGTGCAACAGAAAATTAATCATTAACTAGCTGTACATCAAATAGTAGTGCTACTCTTATAAATTGTGTGTTTGGAAACCAATCACATTGCTAGAAGTAAGCTTTAACCATATGAACATGAAAAACTGTACTAAAAATTTTCTTCAACTAGAATCGTTTTTACGTACGAGTAAATTTAGAAATAAACTACTGATAAAATAGATGTACTTATGCTTTCTGCAATTGATGTATATTCTTATTATCAGGAGAAATACTAATAATGATTCATATTCCTTCCTCAATGAAACCGCACTGGGTTGGTTTGGATGAGAGCTTTACTAGAGTTTCTGATTACACTCTTGTTTTACTACGTATCCATTCACGATATGATGCTACGGAGACGAAAACAACCCAAGAGTCACTGTCGTCGCAGAGATATCGAGGATTCTTCCATTTGTCCGTGTTCATTAGGTGCGATGACACGCCAAATATCTTTCCATCCATCAACAGTGGACCACCAGAGTCGACCTGAAACAAGTGTATGAATATTAGTGTGTAGTCAATGTGACATTTTGTATTTGTTGTTAGGACTATTCCCAGTTTATGACTTGAAGTGAAGTGAAATGAAGTGAATTACTTTCTCTAACTCGCTTGAAACTATAATCCGTGTTTTGTGGGTCCTCGATACCAAAAATCGTTTGACGGAAAAACGTGTGTCAGTTTGTCGTTATTAGAAAATATTTTTTCGAAAAATGCCCCAGTTTTTTTCTTTAATTTTTCCCTAATAAAACGGACGCTTACTCTAATGGGAAAGGTCTTATTTTTGTTTAATTCTCTGAATTTTCGAAAATTGCTAGTTGAAAATAAAGGTAGATAACATATAGATATTTTAGAGTCGGTCTATGTGAGCACGTCACAGCGACTTATTCACTTGGGTTGTTAATTACAATCCTCAAAAAGTAAGATTGCAATGAATTATTTATTTAAAGTCAATCATAGTTAAAACTATGTGCTACGTACTGTTGGGGTATTTTTGCACGATTATTTTTGGGAGCCCTATCTAAACACATATAGAAGTGGAATACCGAATATTGCATATAAATGGAAACAAGCGTTTTAGTAAGAATTGACAAAATATTCGCCCAAGAAACGAAAACTATTTGCAATACCAATCAGCTACAGCTTTTGGCAATTATCCTCTCATCATGCCCTTCGTGAACGAATCGGCTTGCTACAAGAACGTGGAGAACAATATTCGGTAAACTATATTTCCCAAAGTTATCTTAGAAAGATAGTGAAGTTATATTTATGTTAAGGATCAGGGAAATTGGAATTGACAGTGATGTCAATGAACTGTCAGTGATACTTGTGCCATTGTTACAGTGTAACTGTTAAATGAGTGACTGTTTAATGAATTACCCAGAACCTAAAATCAAGCTCGTGTCACCTGTTTTAGCCCCAGTTCTTAAGCATCCATACATAATGTTACTAAATCCAATTGTTTAGTATTTGGGCGAAATCGTAGATAACTTGATACTATTTCTGGCCTCTGTCCATATAATGTAAATTCTCCAAATTATCATTTCGACCAGGAATAGAATCAAGATAAATAGTATTTCGTCCAAATGCTAAACAACTGTGGAGTGAAATTGTTGGCATTAAAAGCTGTGCGCTATTACAAACTTGAACAATGTAACTGAAACATATACTTCAACTATTAATTATTAAGAAGAAGACGAACAAGAAGAAGAATATAAAGAAGTATACAAACTTGCATCTGTTGAAATTATAATACTTGTAATAACAGCACGTGAGCTTATGTGGCCTCTGTTAACAAAAATCTTAAGTATTCTTGAAAAAAATTGATCCCTACCTTCTCACAAAATTATTTCAAAAGCTCAAAAATTATACTTTAAACCTGCCGAATTGTTCGCACGGTTCTGAACATGTGAATCTAGGAACGTCGTGAGCCTGGAGACTCGTCAAATCTAAGACCCTGAGTAGGATAAACCCCAGAAAAAAGAAAATAATTTGTTCATATAATTTCATTTTGCAGTTCACCTGGAAGATTTTTATTCAATATTTTTTCCACAGTGTCTCTAGAATATTCAATAAGTTTGTACTTACGATGCAGATTCCAGATTTTGTTTCCGATTTCCAGCAAATTACTTGGGTATTTTCAGTACAATTAACGATATCACCATCAGTCATTCTCTGTTTCCTTGTCTCGTTTACCTGCAACATAAATATTTAAGAAATAAATTAATCATATGATATAATCTCAATTCAACAACCAAATGGCTCGGAGCAAAATGACACTATTCTAAATGAATTAGTTTTATGAGAATGTAGTAATATTTCATTTAATGTCAAATGGTCCATTTTTTTTCGCCTTACTTCGTAAGAATAGAAAATATTGTAAACATGCCACGGAAAAACTTATCTCTGGACACAAAAACGTGAATAAATCTTGTTCATATATGTAGCAAATTAATTCGTCGTGTAGTCATAATAAACATATAGTGGATCCTTGATATCAAAAAATCCACTGATGCCAAAACATCTGTGTGTGTGCATGTATCTGTGTGTGTGCATGTATCTGTGTGTGTGTGCATGTATCTGTGTGTGTGCATGTATCTGTGTGTGTGCATGTGTCTGTGTGTGTGCATGTGTCTGTGTGAGTGCATGTCTGTGTGTGTGCATGTCTGTGTGTGTGCATGTCTGTGTGTGTGCATGTATCTGTGTGTGTGCATGTCTCTTTGTGTGTGCATGTCTGTGTGTGTGCATGTCTGTGTGTGTGCATGTATCTGTGTGTGTGCATGTCTCTTTGTGTGTGCATGTCTCTTTGTGTGTGCATGTCTCTTTGTGTGTGCATGTCTCTTTGTGTGTGCATGTCTCTTTGTGTGTTCATGTCTCTTTGTGTGTGCATGTCTCTTTGTGTGTGCATGTCTCTTTGTGTGTGCATGTCTCTTTGTGTGTGCATGTCTCTGTGTGTGTGTCTGTCTCTGTGTGTGTGTCTGTCTCTGTGTGTGTCTGTCTCTGTGTGTGTGTGTCTGTCTCTGTGTGTGTGTCTGTCTCTGTGTGTGTGTCTGTCTCTCTGTGTGTGTGTCTGTCTGTGTGTGTGTGTGTCTGTCTCTGTGTGTGTGTCTGTTTCTGTGTGTGTGTCTGTCTCTGTGTGTGTGTCTGTCTGTGTGTGTGTGTCTGTCTGTGTGTGTGTGTCTGTCTCTGTGTGTGTGTGTGTCTGTCTCTGTGTGTGTGTGTCTGTCTCTGTGTGTGTCTGTCTGTGTGTGTGTCTGTCTGTGTGTGTGTCTGTCTCTGTGTGTGTGTCTGTCTGTGTGTGTGTGTCTGTCTCTGTGTGTGGGTGTCTGTCTCTGTGTGTGGGTGTCTGTCTCTGTGTGTGGGTGTCTGTCTCTGTGTGTGGGTGTCTGTCTGTGTGTGTGGGTGTCTGTCTGTGTGTGTGGGTGTCTGTCTGTGTGTGTGGGTGTCTGTCTGTGTGTGTGGGTGTCTGTCTGTGTGTGTGGGTGTCTGTCTGTGTGTGTGGGTGTCTGTCTGTGTGTGTGGGTGTCTGTCTGTGTGTGGGTGTCTGTCTGTGTGTGGGTGTCTGTGTGTGTGGGTATCTGTCTGTGTGTGTGTGGGTGTCTGTCTGTGTGTGTGGGTGTCTGTCTCTCTTTGTGTGTGTCTGTTTCTGTGTTTCTGACCGTGACTCTCTGTCTATCTGTGTCTGTGGGTGTCTCTGTAACTGTGTGTCTGTTTGTCTCGGTGTCTGTCAGATTCTGTGCCTGTCTGACGCTGTATCTTGCCTCTTTTTTACGAGGGTAGGTGGAAATCTTTATAAGACACTGGGGAGCCCGTACTATCCAGCGTGTGAGATTTTTACTCACTAAAACCGAACGTCCCTTCTCCTCCATCCTCTCCGCGGAACCGCCTACTGGCATTACATCGCGGAGAGTGAAAGAGTGACTCAGTTGCATAAAGTTAGTTAAATGAGGGAACAGAGATACCCCTCCCTCCTTTCTCTATGTGTCACAATTCCAGCGACACGTCTCATTTTCGTCGGTCGGCAAATTTACACACCGATCGCCAATTGCTTTCAGAAACAAGCATACATGCAACTACATTTTTTGATGTCATGCCTTTATCAAGTAGCTCATCAGTGACTCGTCGTTGAGGAGCGAAATGTGGCCACTGAAAAAAACACGTATTATACGTCTACACACACAGGATAGTGTGGAGAATCATCCAGTTTGAACATGTGAAGGTAGGCTCTGAAGCAACCATGCCCCGTTAGAAGCTTCGTGAAGTAATAATTTACCCCGCCGTTCTATACACGAAATAACTGTAGGAATCAGTCGCACAGTCCATCTTGTCCATCCTATGTGTCTGCCTGTGTGTCTGCATGTGTCCAACACACTCATAAATTGTTTAATTTTTACATTTTTATAACAAATTGAACTGCCCGTATCTCAAAAACTATTCAAAATATTTCAATTCTGGATGCAATATCTCCGTTCGAAATGTAATGTGTTTCAGAAAATGCCTTCATTTGCAAACTCGTCTGTATTAGAGTATATTTCCACGCGCCGTAAATTCTAAACCATTTGACATACAGCCGTGAGATTTGCACGGGCGGTTATATGTTCGTTACCCTTTGTCGTGAATATAAGACATAATTTTTAATTCTAAGAAAATTGGTTAAACATGGCAACTTCTTACTTTGAACTTTTGATAAAAATTATTTTTGTTGTGAAAAATATTGCAACCTTCTGGAAACCAAAGCATCCCATGGAAATGTGTCCAGTGTATTCGACATTAAATTTATGGCTAGGACTCCGGCTCCGAGAAGAGAAGCTCATGTCGAATGTCAAAAAATTCGACGATCGTTGAATTTTAATTTTTTTAAGAAAAAATAACAGCCCATATTTCGCAAACTATGCAAAGTATTTTAATTCTTGAGGCAAAACCTAAGTTCAAAATTTAATGTAGTTGATGAATGTGCTTTCTAGAAGAAATTTTCAAAAACTTCTGTTTTTAGAGGGATCAAAAATTTCAAAAAATAGATCAATTTTGACGCGTCGTAAATCCTAAACTGCCGTGAGACCTGCACTGTAGGTTTCATGTACATTACTCTTTGTTGTGAATATAAGGCAGAATTTTTATTTGTAAAAGACATGACAACTTCTTACATTGAATTTTTGATGACAATGACATTTGTTGGGTAAATTTCAACTGGATTCTGGAAAACAAAGCATCCGATGGAAATATGCTTATTACCAGTGTATTCAACATGAAATTTCGTACTAGGATTCTGGATTTGAGAAGATTCCGGCTAATATCGAAAATCGCAAAATTCCACAGTTTTTGGTCTGTGTCTCTCTCTGTCTGCGTGTGTCCCTCCATGCGTCTCTCCGCCCGTTCCCCTGCCCTTTCCCCGCCCGTTCCTCCGCCCTTCCGTTCGTCTGTGGTCAGCGTTAGCGCCTCAACTGTTCAGACGATTTTCTCCGAAGTATATGTACCTCAATCGCATTGAATGAACTCGTGGCCCTGAGAATTTGAAATGGGTATTTTGAATTTGGGGGTACTTTTCAATGAAGTCTCAACAAAGTCAACTACAAATTGGCTTTGTGCTAGAATACTGTTAATTACCCTTGAAACAATTCATTTTTGTTCAAATCTTCATTGTTTCAGTTCAAAATGTTTCTGCGTCTGTTCGGCGTCATCTGTATGTTACTTACGTCACATGATTATCGAGTTCTCAATTTCAGTTCGTGAACATCAGAAATCAATTTTTAGGTAAAAATATCATGAGGAGAGTGCAGAAGCGCTCAGAGGTACCTTAGCCCAAGTATTCTTGCCCCATCCGACGACAAGCCCTTTTTTAGATGGCAGGGGCTCGTCAGCTTCAGGCAGGCCAATGGCAGCAAGCAGCTTTCCGTCAAGTGTTAGCGGCGTCCATAACTGTGGACATGGTTACATAAATCAATTATCCGATTCGAATAGGATTCGTAACGAATAGAGATTGTAAAGGAATGTCATTGTTTTGTTGTTATTTCTTCAAAATGCTTGTTTCAATATAGGATAATTTTTCTCAAAATTACATTCCAACATTCTATGAAGCAGCGCCCTGTTTTTGGACTTACGTCTATAATCTCATTCCAATGGTTTGGAGGCACTGATCCTTGGAAGATAGTGAATGGCCGATGAATATCGAAAACGCAATTCTAACAGAAAGTAGGTTCGTTGAAAAAATAATTTTCTAGTATTTTTTTCTTAAGAAACTATATATTTTAAATTTAAAAAAATAATAAAATATTGATATCCCCATTCTGAATTCTTTCACCATGTTTTATATTGATTTTTTGGTGTGCTCTAAGTTTGATTGATGCGGTTTAGGGTTAAATTATGCGTAATCAGGGCACAATAACTTTGTGATTTTACCCCAGAGGTGTAATCAATCAGTTCATGCTATTACTATTAAGTACTTTACAAATATCAATAAACATAAAATACTTGTAACATAGATGATCATTAATATATATTAATTAACGCTTTCAAGTTACCCAAACCATTTATTTTAGGAAGAATACAATAGAAGCAATAAGACTCAAACTTAATTTATTTGAACTAAATCCCTTTAAAATATTTGAGAACTTAACAACACAGGTTGCATTATGGGCCGTTTCTTATACAGAACTATTTTTGTTTACTGCATTATATGTAAGAATACTAAAGCCACCTACTAATTTCTTTATATGTAGTGCTGAAAGTGATAAATCACTTACACACACCCAGAAACAAGAGAAGTATAACTTTATCCTACATCTCCATATGTTGCTAACAAGATCAGTGAGAGTAACAAATTAGTGTGAATGGTGTAAATTAACACAAAGGATATGGAACACAAATATTGAAGAAGAAGAAGAAGAAGAAGAAGAAGAAGAAGAAGAAGAAGAAGAAGAAGAAGAAGAAGAAGAAGAAGAAGAAGAAGAAGAAGAAGAAGAAGAAGAAGAAGAAGAAGAAGAAGAAGAAGAAGAAGAAGAAGAAGAAGAAGAAGAAGAAGAAGAAGAAGAAGAAGAAGAAGAAGAAGAAGAAGAAGAAGAAGAAGAAGAAGAAGAAGAAGAAGAAGAAGAAGAAGAAGAAGAAGAAGAAGAAGAAGAAGAAGAAGAAGAAGAAGAAGAAGAAGAAGAAGAAGAAGAAGAAGAAGAAGAAGAAGAAGAAGAAGAAGAAGAAGAAGAAGAAGAAGAAGAAGAAGAAGAAGAAGAAGAAGAAGAAGAAGAAGAAGAAGAAGAAGAAGAAGAAGAAGAAGAAGAAGAAGAAGAAGAAGAAGAAGAAGAAGAAGAAGAAGAAGAAGAAGAAGAAGAAGAAGAAGAAGAAGAAGAAGAAGAAGAAGAAGAAGAAGAAGAAGAAGAAGAAGAAGAAGAAGAAGAAGAAGAAGAAGAAGAAGAAGAAGAAGAAGAAGAAGAAGAAGAAGAAGAAGAAGAAGAAGAAGAAGAAGAAGAAGAAGAAGAAGAAGAAGAAGAAGGAGCAGCAGCAAATAATTTATACTTTAAAACCGAAACATACTGTGAATTATTTTAAAGTAATCCATTTTCCTGCTTCCAGGGCACTTTCCCCTTTTTATTGTTATATTTTTGTAGGCTACAGTAAGTAATAAATAACTAGTATACGAAAATGATTGAAATACGAATATTAAGTCAAATATCTTTATCCTAGAATTAAAAAAACATTCTCAATGAACACTTTCCGGTTCACCCAAGTCCCATTTGCCAATACGTAGGGTAGGTGGGGTAAAGCCCCACGTGCGGCCCAACCCCGCATGAGCTTTTATAATAAACCACCATTGTTCATGGAGTTCACTGCCGGGCAGCAGTTCGGTGTTGATACCAACCAGTTGCTTTTAAAAAACCCGTGGAGGTTGCTTCATCAGTCGTTCAAATAATAAAGTAAGTTCATTGTTTGACGTTCTGATGCATCTCCTTAAACATACTGAAATGGGTAAAAAAAACACAGTCTTTGTGGGGCATATCCCCACACTCGAAAATGTGATACTAGCTCGGAAATATGCATAGCATGCCAGCATACTCGGAAATGTGAGAGGATTTGCTTCATTTGCGGCTTCATTTGGTGAAAATGTATGCTGAAGCTGGTACCTTCATTCATGTACCTATAAATGTTGAACGATTCGGTAGGCACAATACTTATGATGTACCTACCATGCAGATACCTCTTTATTTATGTATCTACCCATTTCCTTTAGTAACCTATTTAGATTACCAAAGAGATGTATTGATAACACTAGGGAACAAAAAAAAATATTTTTTTTCAAATCTCCAGGATGAAAGTAGGTGATTTCAAAGGAAACTATCACGCTGATTTTGAAAGTCATTTTAAGACGTTTCCATCACGCAAGGTTCAAAAGATATAAATATATTTCGTATTTGATTTTAAAAAAATCTTGTACCGATTTCCGCATTGTCACTCCAAATATATTAGTACAAAATTGTATTATTATGCGTCATATGAGATAAGAACAAGTAAAAATTGAATACGCACATTCGTACAATACGGTATATGTAAGAACTGTGACGTTATATGACGTTCTTATTGTGATATTCGTAATTTACGTATGAAATTGAATACGCTGCGCTCTCTACCTTCCTGGATGTGAAAATTGTGTTCCCCAGTGCAATTTTAATTTTATTCACTTTTCATAGGGACCACAAATGAAAAACAACTTTCAAATCCATGACAGATAATTTGCTCGCAGGAGCCCTATTATTTTATGTTCACAATGTCATTTCATGTCACAATGAAAGCCAAACACGGAAGGGAAAGTGTCAAATTTGGCTGAATATTCTTCAAATACAGTTGACCTATTCTCTATACATGATAACAGCCCAGAATTCGAATTTCGATTTAGTGAAAAGGAAAATGATGGCAAAGATGAGACTGAGACTTCACCGTGTTTATGGTTTTTGCCATTGCTGACACAATAAAGTGTTTATTTCAGGTGTTTCGTTAATATATTTTACTACTTTAATCTTTATCGGAACAAAGTCCCGCAGTGCGTGTATATGCCCATTTTGGGGGGGGGCAAAATCCCAAAAAACATATTTTTGAAAAAACAAAATTTCTTAGCAACCAATAATCAAACATAATGATGTTGTTGTGAGATATAGGGAAGATATCATTCTATAACATCAATGTGAAATTGGAAGAAAATATACTTGTGATTTTTTAAATTAAAATCCCAAAAATGCGGGACTTTGGCCTCACCTACCCTACCATTCTTACCTCCACCAACCCAATGTCATTGACTGCCTGGCTGGCTGTGAGCCCAAACAAGTGGAATTTTTCGTGAACGATGGTGCTCTTCGCCAATGTCATCGAAAGTTTGTCTTGATCACTGGAACCGTAACCAATATACGTTCCGCGAGTGTTGACCCTGTAAAAAGATACACGTGAATTATCCCATATACGTTAATATTTTTCCTCATTCAAAATCATCATCGAACAGGAGAAAACCTATCGGTTTTAAGCTTACGCTCCGTAACCTCCATTCCGTAACTCCGCTGTGACTCGTAAGCCCATTACGATCAAGTATCATCTCTGCCGCTTGCGCTTCGTAGGCCCATGCCGGAGCTTGAATCTTATTACAGGTAGGGAGTTTGGTGACGGTCAGGTGGCGATCACGTAGCACGCCTGTTACGCCCATTACACCCATTATGGAGCTTTCTCCCTTTCACGAAGGCAGTCACTTCATCCCTCACTTTCACTTATTGGAGCAACGAATGGATCATTGAAGGTCCTTCATGGAGGTTGGAATAAGCTCCACAATACCACGACACTAAATCGGATATCCATGCCCAAGGCGGAATTCGAACTCGCAATCTCCGCAGCTCTAACTACCATCATCACCACTACGCCGACCATTATTTTTTACTTTCTCGCTACGGAGTAGAGAGAAAATTACGTAATGTGCAAAAAACGGTGCATTTTCGACAGAATAACTCTTTATTACAGGGTCCTGGTAACGAAAAAGTGGATAAATCTACTTGCTAAATTTAGAAAAAATCCTCTTAACACCAGAACCCATGTTTTGAGGATTCTTGGGGACGAAAAATCGAATAACGGCAAAACGTTCGTCTGTCCGTCCGTGTGTGAACAACTCTAACTGCTAGACCGTTCAGCCGATTTTCCCCAAAAATTTATATTCAATTGATTTGATGTGCGGCCCCTCGAATGTGAAACCTATATTTCAATTTTGGGGATTTATTCATATGCAGATCCTGGGATATTTTCCAAAGTTTTGAAAAAATTGCTCCATTGTTTTTTATTAAATTTTGGTTTTGGATCACTATCCAACGTTTGAGAGACTCGTGCAGGTCTCATGTTCCTTTAAAAATTTATTTTTTGAAAATTGCACAATTTCAAAATGCTTTCGGGGTCTTCCTACAATTAAAATATTTAAGGTATTTTTCCTTTAATGAAATCTGTTCCATAATGATAGATTTTGAAATAAGATAATGTACAATTTTTTAAATATTTGAGTGCTTTTTGCCTGAAAATTTAGGGAAGAACGTACGTGTTGTTTTATCACCACTACTTTCTGATTATTGAAAAGATTTTAAAATGTGTTCCACTGTACATTTTTATTACGAATTCTGTTAAGGAAGGCTGGCAATTCTATTTCTTGTTTGAAAATCTCACTGAATATGTTAAATAACTTTGTCAAAATGTTGGGCAAATTGTGCTAATTTTCAATCAAAAACTTCTTTAAAGCACTTTCAATAGAAAGTAGATTGCATTTGTCTATCTTATGCCATATATTTAGTTATAAATCAGAATACTTACAAACAATGTGCAGCAGTGAGGATCCATTTGTCAGAAATAATTGTACCTCCACAACTCTTTGGCTCAACCAGAATACGCACCTGTTGGGAGAAAATGTCCAATTTTAAATATCAAATTTTAAATTTCTAATTTAACTTCACGTGTTAATTAAATGTCTCATTTCATACTGCATTTAGAACATAGTTACAATAATTGTAAAATAATTTAAATTTTTACCAAACATTACAAGAGCACAGGGGGGAAAAGTTAAGGGTTCTGGACTCTTCACTTTTGAGATAAGTGTTTTTAACTTAAAAAACAAATAACTTATTTTCAAATGTCTAACAAAATTAAAAGTTTGACCTTATTTTAAACAGCAATTAACCTGGTTTATGTTCCGTATGATATTGTTTTTTATTTGTATGTCACCAATACATCCACTTATGTAATTAATTATCAATACATTGGCTTCCTCATTATGTAAGGAGATATTACGGACTAGTAGATATATACTGAAGAACCTATAAACTAGTAGCGAAAATGTTGCACCTTTCGTTGCAGTATTTCAATATTTTCTCATTGTTACGCAAGTTCGTAGTGGGCGAGAAAGTGAAACTGAAGACTGTCAAGAATCGCGACTAAAGCCAGTGTGTTCAGTTTCTACTATAAAACTCCTACAGGTTCAACCCCTGATGAACCTGGTCTAGTGCATACCAAGTAGCTCCCTAGCCGTGACCCATGTGACACTTCCCGCAAGTTTCTCTCTTGCGACTGAATTACGTACTCTTCGAAATTGACATATATCCTAGTTTGATTTAACATTAAGTTATTTTTTTCAATTTTCAAAAAATCTCAGAATTTAAATAAAATGAAACCTCCACCATACTCTTAAGCATCCTTTACGCAATCCGAGGATAGTTTAACAAAAAAAATTGAAACCATTTTTGAGAAAATGTTGCAAATGCTATACAAGTTTCATGTCAAGCACTTACAATATTCATTTCAAATTCAGAGAGGTCGAACTGATTTAAATCGATTAGGGAGTTTTAATTTTGGAGAAAATCGGCTGAACGGTTTAGACCAACTGGCGGAGAAAAGACGCCGGAGCTCTATTCCCCTCCGCGGTCAAGCTATAAGAGAAGCAGCGCGGGCAAGGGGGGGAGGGGGAGAGGGGTAGACGGTGGTTGCCGGTGACGAAATCCTTGTAGTGGCAGTGGGCCTTTGTCGGTGTTTCAGGCAACATGAGAGCCTATCTAAGCCCGTTAATTTTCTTTCGATTTGGAAAGAAATATTTATTTTTTTAGATATCGTAACAATGGTGAAATGTAGCTAATGATCTAGAGGTTGATGCGACTTTAAATAACAAAAAAATAAGCGTTTAGTGTGTTCGAAAAAACTGCAGAATGTTAAAAAGTTCAACCGGCAGAACAGGCATTACGCAGATTTGCAACCCAGAGAAACCCACGAGATGAACATAATTTCTGAGAATTTACAGATAGTCTGCAATCATGAGATGAGAAAAGAATTTTGCAGTTAGATTGTGGAAAAAGGTACTGGATATCACAGAGGATTTATAACATTCTCAAGCAAAACTGTACAAGAAATAATCAAGCCGGGAGTACAAATTTCCCCACGCGATCCCTCCCGGGTATATATTTGTTAACATTAATTGTTGTTTTAATTAACATTATGCCTGTCTAAAGCACAAAAATTAAAAAGTTGTCTAACCCAAAGACTTGACATGTTTCTCTATGTATGTCGACGCGCTGAATCCGAAGCCGAAGACAGTATTACGGTACCATCCTCCAGTTGTTGTTTTTTATATTGCAAAACACCACCGTGAAATTGTAAATTGTAAATTTCGCTGTGTTTTTGGCAATTAAAAACCTGGAAGGTAGTGGTGCAATTCTGGCTTTGGATTCGAATCCAACGCGTCGTCATACATAAAGAAATATATGTCAAGTCTGAGGTCTCACAACTTTTGGCTTCTGTAGATCATAATGTTACAAGGCACCATTCTATTTCATTCATTCCATTTTAAAAACTAGAGAACGATGACACAATTCTGACTTTGGATTCCTCATCAACATGCATAGAGAAATATGTGTCAAAGGATATTGCTTTGTGTTATAAAATAATCTACGTTCATTTTTTAATTTTTCATATTTTTATATAATCATAAGCATTTAAATAATAAATACCATTAAAAATCGTAATTATCGAGCGAACCTTTTTCCCCCAATTCCCTACCATCATTGGAACACTGTACTCCCGGTGCCTCGTCGGGCGTTGCTTTAGCTCGGCCGCTTGTGCAATGTTTGTGACGGCACAGAGCATTGAGCTGGCAAGCACTTGTGTAGACGCCAGCGATCAGCACGTGCAGACAGACGGATCTTTTGCAGTCAATTGATTTTTCGGGGTCAAGGTCACACAAAACATGGATTCTGACTACACGACGTGATAAAGAAAGTAATTTACTATACAGCAAGTTTCAAGAATTGGGAGTATAATTTCTGGTATGTACGTATCCCCAAACGCTTTTCCTTCCGTAGGTCGGTGAAAGTGACATTAACAGAAATGAGACACTGAACAGTTTACAGAAGTGAAGGTTACATTCAGTGTCGTTTGGCGTTACACTGTGCGTCATGTACTCCAAACAGGATATTGTAGCAATCACTTCAAGCTTAAAGTCTGACGCCAATCATCGTTTATACAAGGAGAGGTACCTAGAGCGACAATGGTCCGGAAGATACTCGTATGTCTCCATCGCCGTTTGTGCGAGCATGGAAAAATGTAACTCTTCTTTTATGGAGGTTTGTGGAGAAGACGACCAAGATCTACAACTCCAGCTATAGAAGTGGACGCTGTGGACACGGCTTCTATCAACACACGAAGGTTAGCGTTGCAAGAGAATGTTCCGCATACGACTGTCTGGAGAATGTTGCAAGAGTATCAGTTGTATACTTATTTCCTACATGTACTTTCCCTGTTACTAAGAGATTACCCTGCACAAGTTAGGTTCTGTCAGTGGTTCTTTCAGCAGTGTGGTGCAAATCCGAACTTCCCTGCCTTAGTATTATTTACTGATGAAGCACAGTTCACACGAGATGGCATTACAAATTTCCACAATCAGCAAGTATGGGCATATGAAAACCCATGTGCAATGGTTTCATCTCATCACCATATTCTCCCTCAACATTGGGCCGGTATCATTGGTGATCGATTAATTGGACCCCATGTACTTGTAAACAGACTTCCGGGGCAGGCGTACTTTCTGGAAAACCACATACCTCATGATCACGAAGACACTTTACTGATCAGTCGTCAACTCGCTCACTTCTTGCATGATGGCGCTCCTGCACACTTCAGTCGTTCAGCTCGACGGAACTTTGATCGAAGGTTTCCTGATCGATGGATAGGTAGATGTGACCCAATTGTTTTGTTTCCATGCTCACCTGATCTGAACCCTCTCGATTTCTACTTGTGGGGCCATTTAAAATCATTGGTGTATTCGACCCCGGTGCCTGATTTGGAATCCCTTCGGTATCGAATTGTGGCATCTTGCCAGGACATACGCAATACTCCTGGAGTTTGGGATCGTGTTCGCAGGTCAACGAGACATCGGTGTGAGGTCTGAACTCAAGAAGGAGGTGGACATTTTTAACATTTGTAATGACAACAACCTGCGGGAAGACAAACTTTTCGGTGAATTTTAGCGTTGTGATGGCTATAACTCGGAAACAAAGCATCTCCGGACTTATGCCGTAATGAACTATTTTAATTGTCTGCATGTGGGGAATACGTTCCTGAAATTATGCCACCGATGTTTGAAATATGCTGTATATAACAACACGTTTTATCCACTTTTTCGGTACCAGGGTCAGACAATAACAATTTTCCTATCGAAAATTTGCCATTTTCCGGCACACAACTACAATACTTTATCTTCTTACATAGTAAGGGCGAGAAAGTAAAAGTTAAATATGTAGTTCGTTTACCGACGCAATGAAGTTTTCTATAACTTGGGAGCGAAAATGACTACTCTTCAAATGTTGCTAACCTGGCATTTTTTAAATATATGTTTATTAATGAACGAATATACATAGTTCATATTATATATACTATATCACATGTATTTTCTGACATAACTTTAGTGCTAATCTTACAATTATATCTATCTACATATAAATAGGAAACACTCAGAGAACATATGGGATTAATTCAGGTCTCAAAATATGCTGAAGAATGAATATAATGGGTATCTACTTTTTATACAAGTAGGGAGCTGGTAGATGGTGGTAAGGAGGTGGTAAGATATAATTGGTTGCTTGGGTTACTGTGTTTATTTTGCTGAAGAAATTGTTAGATATGAGCGCAATATGGTGAACTATAGGGGGTAAATTAACTTCTTTGTGCAGTTGAAAGTTTGAGAATTAGTGGCATTGAGAGTTTGTGCATGAGCGGCAAGTCTGAGGAAATGGTTTTGGATGATCTGTAATTTATTGGTGTATGTTTTAGAGACGTTGATACAGATATGGCATGCATAAAGCATTAGGGGTATAATTATTGATTTGTAGATGGTGATGACGTTGTTTAATGAGAGCTTACTATTAAGATTTATATGTGGCTTCAGTTGAATTAGTTTTATTGCTTACTGTGCTTTTACTGTTTATAGTAAACTGGTTTACTGGAATGGTATATAGGAAACTGGTATGTTTACTGGTTATTGCGTGCTGTGCTTTCAGTGTTACCTGATTTTTCCAATTTAGTCAGGTATCTAGATTCAGCCAGTATGTGCCAAATTGATTGTGTGGGGTCCATGGATTTGGGTGATAGTTTATTTGGAGTGGAGTTGGGACCTGCTTAAATCTTTGTAGTGGTCTTATTTGGGATATAAACACAACTCATTACTTACTGGTTTAGTTTCAATCATAACATTATATTCATAACCATTTTTTTCTTATTTCAGTGGCAAAGAAAATGAAGCCTGGATTTCAAATTAATTTTCAATCGTATTAAAAATACGTTTGCGAAAAATTAAACTGGATAGTTTTCATTTTGAATATACTTTCTGTACACAAACACTGCGGAAACACCTCAGCACCGTATGGACTGAAAAGCTACATGTAAACGGAACAGTCTCTACGAATTAACGCAATAACTGCGTTCATGTGATTAATTTTAAAAATCACAAAACTTACTATATCGGATTTAAAAAAAAATAGGAACGAAAGCGCAATGCAGAACTTCTTTTGTAGCAAATATCGGAAAGAAAGATAAAAATGCGTCGCACCTACTTGTGGAACGGAAAAATGTACGTTGTTTTTAACAAATACATGTATGTTTCAATAAGATATTTTATGCATTTAAAATATTTGTTATATTTTGTACCAATTTCATTCATTATTTCAAAACATGTAAAAACAGAAAACTTCCGAAAGATGAGTCTAATTATTATCATCGTAAAATTGTTTCAATTATACACCTGCTTTCTAATATTTAGTTTTAATTACGAATTTTTATGTTCTTGTTGTAAAAAACAGTTTCTATTTTTTTCTTCGCTTAAAAGTAAAGACATTTTACTGAATTTCTAGGTTTCCTCAAAGATCAAATGTCAATACCTGAATTAGCATTATTTGCTCAAGTGCTTGTACCGCTTTAGTTTTACGCACCAAAATCTTTCAATTCATTAGAGAACGGTAATTCTAAATTTCTTGACCTGTGCAATGAACAAAATATTATATTTATAAAATCTTAAACGCTATGTCTGCATCACGCCGAACCACAGCGGCAACAGGCACTTCGGATTCAAGCGTTTTTCGTGACAGATTATCAAAAGTACAAAATCATATCAATGAAAACTGTGACAAAAAGTCTCTTGTTGCAAAAGCTTAGTCGAGCACATTTTTTCTTAAGTCGTTCGTTTTCCACTATAACTCATTATCAGCAAGCATTTTAATTCTTTAGGATTTTAATAGCACTTTAATAAACAGATAATTTATGGACTAAATTCCCATTGATATCATCCAATCATGAACAATTATACTTTTCTGAGACATTTATGATAATTTAGAGTGCAATTTAGCGGCAATCAGGCCACTAATCACTCCTCTGTTGCAGTTTACATATATCAGTGAAATTTTTGTTTTTACACCCAATTTACTCCAAAAAAGATCTCATTAACTTCTTTATAATTAAATGTCACCCAGCAAACATTAATTATTGTTTGTTTTACGTAACGACAAATATTACTCGGTGTTTGGTTAATGACGTTTCTGTTGAACATTTATTGGCATAATGCCTGGTGATAAATTAACAATTGTTTTGTCCCTCTGCTTCCCGCTCTATTTTATGTTGCCGTCAGATTTACTTTTTTTGTCAGTTGCCCAGATTTTACTTCTTTTGTCATTTGTTCATACAGTTGTTTCCACCGTGTAATCGTGTCTGATTTCCTATGGGTAAATTAGGTATTATACCTATGAAATGGAAACATTTTACACAGTTTGATACAAAATTGAATGTCAATTTTTTTAGCGACGTTTCAGCACTTATTCTATAGGATATATACAAATCTTAACATTTTTGCATACAGTAGTATCATATTCTTTTTTTAAATGTCTAAACATTCATTTATTGATACAATAAAATAAACATTTTATTATTCTTTCTCGAATTCGTGAGTACATGTGGACATCATGAAAAATAATAAGTGAGATAGTTATGTAATAAGTGTTGAAGTTACGAAAGTGAAAATATAATACCAGGTGCCATTCTAAGATGTCAACTCTATCGATATAAATATAGTAGTATAATTAATAACTGTATAGGAATGTAAACCAATACAAATTACAGTTGTGGCTCATGACCAGAGCACGTGTGAGGCGACCTTAGATAAATAATAAAAAATAATTGTAATATAATAATATAATAGTAATATAATAATAATAATAATAATAATAATAATAATAATAATAATAATATACTTACTTAAAAATATGTCATAAGAGAAAAGTGTAACATAAGGAAAATAAAATAACAAATAATATCTTTCAGTATGTTAATATGAAGATACAATACCACACAAACCACCATGACGTCAATGCAAATAAAATGACATTAATATCTAATGCAAATTTATCTAAACCTAACATATTAAATGTCGGAATAATAAGCATTGGAAGTGCTTCCCTGATACATAAATTTTAACGCAGATGCTACAAATGCACACTAGTCGCAGCAATTCCATTCCTCCAGTACCTGCGTTTGCGTTGGCCCTAACACATGCCTACCTGTGCAGGAAACTGATGTTCGGACACTTCTACGCCATTGCCTTTTCGCGCGTTGGAGCCCGTGGCCCTCGGACAGGTCGTGAGCGCAGCCGCTACGATCAGCCAACCCGTCTGCATGGCGCCGTAACGCTCGTGGGCTCCGTGGCAACTCCGAGTGTGTCGCCGTCCCGCCGAAAGAGAGCGCTCCCCCTTCGGTCGATAGTCGAAGCCGAGTCCCGGCCCGCGCATGTGGACGCGATACATAAAGAGGCTGAGTGTCCCTGTCGTCGGTTATCGCGCGGTTTAATGAGAATTTGGGTGATTAAGGCATGGCTTTCATATTCGACTGATTATTCACATGTCGCTCGTAAATGTATGAAATTCTTTTGTGTTAGAAGTGCTATAAATGCCTCTCAGAGACGGTGGCGATCCAGAAAACTATAGTTGGTATGTTTTACGAGTGCGAAGAACACGTCCACGTGTGTTACCTACGAGTTCACGATGTTATAGACTTCATAGCCGATGAAAGTACTAGTGAATGTTGACAATCATTCTCAGCTTTTCTTTTTTTTTTTTTTTTTTGTAGAGTACAAGGTCACAGACGTCGATAAAACGTGGTATACCTCAAAGCACAAACATTTATCCAAAACAAATTTTGCAATAAAATGAATTACAAATGAATTTCACATCATGAATTTCACGGACTCGTTTGATGGGTTGTAAAAATTGGAAATAACATAAAATACTCGCAATGAAATTACAGTGAAGAAGGTCAATTAAGTTCTAAGTGTTATGCAGATAATATTCCAAAATGTGTGTATTCGCCAGCAAGGGACTTTTTAGTTTTTGCGATTCTATATAATGCTTTTTAAAAAAGCGACAACTAGTATTTTACTTTAATAGCATGAAACAGTGAGCTCAGAGTATCTGTAGTCCATGAAATTCGTTTGATCAAATGTACTTCTTAATATTCCACTAAAAGTATGTGCACACCCGAAATATTAATGTTACATTATCATTTAGTTACATTTTAACCATTTCTTGCTTTTCGAAATGAATAGCGATTTCATAAGAATAACAATTTTCATTCACTATGTTTAATGGTCCTCTGGATATATTCCAAATAGAAAGTATGAATGTGTATTCTTCCAATAGAAAGGTAGACATTTCCAAATCTGAAATACGAGTATCACTATTATAATGAACAATAAGTTTGTTCCTTTTTAATTTTGTACCGTTTAATTATTTCGAGTCAGCATCAAAATGCTTAATAAGGTATAGGGCTACTTCAGAAAGTCATTACAATATTTTTTCTGCTTGAGGAAACCTCATGAGGCATTTCTTTGGAAGAAAATGTACATCTTAGTGAATTAATTCTATTGTTTATTGGATGTTTTTTCATAAATTAAGGCGGCAGAAATTGGTTTTTATTTTTTATAAAGCGATACTGGAATTTTTTAGCCTAGTTTTGTAACTAGGAATTATTTAATTCGCTGTAGATTTCTTTGTTCTAAGAGGGTTTTTAAAATCCACCGAAGAGTGTTATTTTGAATAGTTTGGAGTTTATTAATGATAGTTTTGGCAGTACCACCGAAGTTAGAGGAGTTGTGCATGATCTTATAATGCATTTATAAAAAGAGACCCGTGTTTTTATTTGAAATGAATATTTATAGTTAACAATGGATATAACTTGAAATGTTTAGATTTTTTCGCATTTACGGAGATTGTTTTGAGGTGTTTGTTGTACAGTTTAATTTCGTGGAGACACATTAGTATTTTTGAATGTAGCCTACTATCCTTCATTTAATTTTTGATAAATTATTTTGAACATTAAACCCAGGTGCAGGGTTTGCTTTACCTATAAAATAATATGTTGGATCATTACAAAAAAAGTACGCTACTCTTACATGAATGTCTCTAAGATGAGAACTGGAAATATTATGGGCCAATTGAACAAACAAAAAATCACAAAATCAACAATTCAGAGGCATCAAGTGAAAACACATGTAAAAGTCGAACCAATAGTCACTAAATCCGCAGAATTCGTCAGGCAACACAAAAACGGTGTGTGAAGGAACTTACTCGAAATTTTCTAGTCCACAATTTAAGAAAAAAATCTAAGTTAAAACCAGCATTTCTCTTTTAATGAAACTAATTCCTATTCATTTATAAGAGAAAAACGTTAGTCCGAATGTCAAAGTGTATGCAATAATTAGATGACTTTCTGAATTAAAAATTAATTTCTGCTTGGCCCCTAATTTGATATTAAGACAAAGAGCCCTTTCGGCCAAATCGATATTTTTATGTAATTCTAGTTTATGAAGTTAGAATGCTTTCTTCGCTACTCTGTGTATTTTATACACTGTACGTTGGCTCAATCACGTAAACAACAAAGATATATAACATTCTCTGAGTTCTTTGTACACACTCTAATGCGTTAACATGTATATAAAAACCAGGTTTTCATGTTAATTGGAAAGTAACAACTCCTGCCCATTAACCCAAGCGCTGCTTCCTCAATGCGTAATTGGGTTTATGTAGACAGACTTTCACAAGTGGATGTGACAAGCATACTCGCTTAAAGAAACAAGAATTAACTTGCCTTATTTCATAACATAGAGAGTAATTTGGAGCAAGGGCAAAGTATTTTATGAATAGAAAGTATTGTAAGATATAAACAAGACACCAATATAAGGCAAGAGGTCCACCCATGAATACTTTTCGAAATCATAATACAAAAAGTAAAAGTGCTTGAAATAAAAATGAACACCGCAATATATTTTGAAACGTTGTAATTAATATTTGATGATTCTAACAAAAAATTGAGTAAAATTAGAAAGAAATGCTGGCTTTAGGCCACAAAGTCCTCATAAACTCCTGAATCCACCACTGTTTGAAAGAACTCTTTCGAATTTTATTCAAACAATTGTTACATGTCAAATAAGATGACTGAGATATCTTTGGGGGCAAGAGGATGGGAGAAAGTGACTCTATATTACGTATGGACAACAGAACGCGCGTGTAAGAAAATATTAACTAATGTCGTGTATATGCCTTTTCGCATTATCGAATCCTTACGATTCGAACGTAGTTTCAAGACGTGATAAAACAAGAGAGAGTCAGCAGATGAAAGTATTTCAGGCTGGTCCTTATTCGCACAGGGGTGATTCCGAAATGGAGAAGGGTTCCGTAAAATCTGGACAATGCTAAATTATGGTTCTCTCCTTTCATTTTTATGTCAATTAAATTATAGTAAAAAAAGCAATTTGTATAATGTCTTCATATATTTGGACGTAGGAAGGGATTACTTACAATTACAATTCCATGTGAAACTTTTATTATATTACTGAAAAATGGATTCAACTTTTGCCCCTTCAACAATTAGGATAGTGTCATCCACATGTCTAGCATAAAGTCTAACCGCATTTTGACTTAAGATTACAGACACTAACTACCGCATAACTAATTCAGAATCTTTTTTTGCATTACGTGCGCCCTGTTCCTAGAGCCGGATTTAGGTACTGCGGAGGCTCTCAAGCACAGAATCATGTTGGAGCTTTCTCCGGGAAAAAAATCGTCCAGGTTTGCTAAAAAAAATAACCCAAACGAACATTAATAAGTTGCTTATTGAATTGATCATATATTAAATATTCATACATACTTTATGACTGTTTTTCGAATGAACATTTTTTTCCGGGCCGTGTCCGCCAGTGGTTGGAACCCCTAAGTCCCAGTTTGTTTAACTTGTAGGTAAATCTGGCCCATCTTCTCCCGCTTACGCAGTGTTTGGATCGACGCCCGATCGCCAGTCATCTTGTTCCTCGCTTCGCCTGCTTCGAACGAGCGAGGCTTCGGGCAGGCGGAGGACGCACAACAGCCTCTGGTGTGCGGCCATCGTCTCGCTCCCTTGTCCCCCGTTGTCCCCTCGTTGTCCCTGCTCTCCCCCCCCTTCTCCCATGCGGTGCGTTGCCGCTAACAAGCCTCGTTCCCGCCGCAAGCCCCGTTGCACCCTCTCCCCCCGGACCAGCCTGGAACCGTCCCAGAACCCCTCAGTCTCTCCGGCATCCCGATGGCCCTGCCGCGCAGCGCTGTTCTCGACGTCACAGCCTCCCTCCCTCCCGTACGCCCCTTTCCCACAAGCCGCCGATGAGATGTTGCGAGTCGTGTGTGGCTTACGGTAGATCCCGGATAACTGATTGGTACGTGGGGCATCCTGCCCAATAACGCGGAATAGGGACCCTTAGTTCAGGCACAAAACAATAGAGTAATAGATTATTAGAATGAAATAATCGACCACTAAGAAAGCTTTTTGTCTAGATTTTTCTTTAAACGTTTAGAACAAAATATGTTTCGGGGAATTGTTTTACCATCTGCAGTGGGTACAAGTATCTGGGGTAAAGAAGATTTTGTCCATTAGCTGTTGTCAACACATCTACGTGCACTTGATCTCTAACAGTAAAATAAAATGTTTAAAGTGTCTTAACCCTCCGTCGGCAGCAAAAGTTTGTAACACAGTTCACAGTCTGAAATGGCTCAGTGACCACATCCGTTCCCGCTTCAGCAATTCTGGCGTGTAGGTCAAGGTAGGGTTCGAGTTCCAATGGTGGCAGATCGATATAGTTATATAGCTAGTTTAAATTCAGTCATTGTCTGGATGATTCAAGTGTCGGGCTGTCTGGTGTATTGTTTTTCGTGGTTTCTTCGACCAATACGGGGCGAATGCTGAAGCGTTGCCATAAAAAAGGCCACGGACCGCGCTCGATCTTTGATTCATTTCCCCCCTTATCTCCCCTCACACACAAACACACACTCACACACATCACTTACATTTGCATGCAATACACTACCAAACATGTTGGGGGCCAGAGCCATATTTACCAACAACAGGCAAAACAAGCCGTTGCTTAAGGGTCCCTACCCATGTAAGGGGGCGCGCCCGGAAGAAAGAATCAGAAAATGTTTTTAAAAAGTTCTAACATGTTTGTGTGTGTAAAATAATGAATACATTTTCATTTTGTATTGTGGTTGGAGGCCTCGGAGTATAGAAATCTGATTCTTGTCGGGAGACGTGCCAGAAGCTTATAGCCTGTCCTTGGCGGTACTCTGCAGGAGAAGATGCTGAAGGAGGAAAATTCAGCCTCGGTACGTGACTACAGTCTCGGGATGAATAAAACATTTTTGTTTCGGGTCTTACTTAATCTAAGGTCGTAACAAATTTTAATTTAAACTTATAAAAAATTACAAACGTTTGTTATGAAAGTATTGCTAAGCAAACCTGAAGTAAAAATGTTTCGTGCAAGATTATAAGATAATATTTTAAAGAAGAAAAAGAAAAATGTTCGTGAAATAATTATTCATTTTGTATAATAGCATCTAAGTGCACGAAAACAAGTTGCAATGAACATTTATAAGGCACATAACATTGAAATTAAAGAATATAAGGAATGATAATAATCAGGAAGCACTGAGAAAACGTGAAACAGCGTTTTTGTGTAGAAAGCCATGGAGGAGGGAAACTATTGTTGACAAAATGTCCTTCCAAATAACACGGGAAAAATATCAAAGACAAAAGGTCCAACTTCATCTGATTGATTTGATGAGCACAAGGGAGAGTTAATCTACCTTTTTATCTACTGGGATAATAATGACTATTAAATTTTCACTAGTACCTAAAATTAACCCTTGATTTTGGGCGGGTCGTATTTTTCATTCTTTTTTCGTTTAGGAAATTTGTTAGCCCATAAGAACGCATTACTGATTTTCAGTTGCATAGCCCTGAATTTTTTAAAAAGAAGTCTCAAAAGTTGTTTTCTTGGGATCTACAATTAATCTTTATTTTTGCAAACGGTGCATTTATAAACAGTGTTCATGCAAAAACAAACATGTCCATGGGGGAAAAATGAGTGAGCATTGCTGTATCACTAATGACCGTCAGCTGCATTTTCTACCCTGATGTGAAGGAGCAAAAGCAAATGTATCCCTAATAATTTCACTTGTGAACATACGACGTTCAGGCAAAATCCAACATGTCCACAGCGTTGTTGCAAACAATAAAGAGCGTGACCCTGTAACCAATAAGAAGACAAGATTATCGATCACGTGTCTGCTCATGCCGCGTGGTTCATGCAGTCTGTGAAGTATTCATAATAGCTTCCTATTTTCTGTATTAAATGATTGGGATCTCATGGGCACAAAAACTTTGAGTAGTATGTGCAAGAAACCGAACATCAGAAATGTGAAGCGAATCATTATTCAGAAAACAGTTTCCCACAACACACTTTTAGATTTGATGAAGTCCCTGTTTTGTCTCTTTGGAAACGTGCTTTTTCGTTAAAAATATGGTACAATTTAGCTTTCAGCAGGTGTCACTTGCATGGGTTTTACCATTGGCAAAGAGATCTTATCTAGCAGGTATACTGACTGACGCTTTAGAAAACAAATGGCGAGAACTCTTCAGATACCCCTGGTTTAGAATTGCATTACTTTGTTCTTGGTGGTGAAAATTAAAAGATAATTATGATTGTTCAGGAGTTAATAATGGCTGGCACAAATAGATTTTAATTTATCTTTGTAATTTCTTTAGATTTATTTATTTAGATTTAGATTCATTTAGTCAAAAAACAGTATGTGTACTGTTTTGTGTACTGTAATGTAAACTGTATGTGACGTATTATGGAGAAGATTATCTGCGCACGTTTTCTTGTGTTACAGAATCTCTTCCCGTCATTTTAACTATAAATAGTTGAAAGACGAGTATAAGTTTAAATAAATAAATAAAAATTAATTTTAAAAATCGCGAGATTAGCGATATTTCAAAAAATAGAGCCCAAAATATAGGCAAATAGAGGCCATAATTTCTTTAGAGACCAAAAAATGTTTACATTAACTATAGAAATTTGTGTAGTAGTTTTGACTGTTTGGAAAAGTAAATATTTGCATACAAACGACAGTAAAATAATTTATCCCAATTAAATGAGATGATGATAATGATAGCCCTATTTTGTTCAAAACCAACATGTCCGCAGGTAATACGGACAAAACCAAACGTGTCCAAATTTTCCAAGCAAAAGCAAACATGTTCAACTTTTAACCTGAAATGTCATAATTATAAATAACTGTTTTGAGAGCAGAATATGTAGACTATGGTAACAATACTTGTATGCAGAACAGAATTTTACATTGTTTGAATAACCTGTCAACAATGAGTTTTTCGCTGTTTCTGAAAAATCTGATTTAAAAGACATATCGTTATTTGCGTGAATGCTAACCTAAATCAAGCAACACTCATCTGAATAAAAACAGTATATCCTAAAAGTGGGGATTATAGCACTTGAATAGCCTAAAATAATTCTTTAATTTTCTACACGATTTGGTCTACCACAACAGTGTTTTGTTCTTTGTGTGCCACTAGGATGAGATTGTACAAGTTGCGCCGCGCCCACTCCCCATCACCTGCTCCCGGCCAGGCTCCCCGTGCTGTCGATTTAGGGTCGACAGATTCCCCGACGAAGTCGCCCCCTCGGGCCCCTTCGGGCCGCCTCCGGCCCCCTAAGGGGCCCTTCGCGTTGCTCCCAGGGGCACGTTCCCTCACCCGCTACCCACTCCTGTGCCTCGACGGCCCCGCCCTGCCGCCCCGCCCCGCCCCGCTCCGCTCCGCCCCGCCCTTCCCCGCCCACCCCGCCCCGCCGCCCTTCCCCGCCCTCCCCGCCCCGCTGTCGCGCCCCGTCCCCCTCCCGCCCCGCTCCACACCGCTCCACCCCGCCACACCCCGCCCCTCCCGCCCTCCCCCACCCCACCGAGGCCATCCCCGCCCAGCCCCCCCCCGCCCCAGCTCCGCCGCTGCGCCCCTCGTCGACGCGCCGGCCCCGGCTTGCCGCAGAGCGCCTCGTGTCAACAAGTGCGTCGGCCCGTTCAATTAGCGCGCCTGCTCCCCTTCCCACTCCCCGGCCAGTGCAACCCTCTGCGTCGCTGCTCTCCCCAATCTATTCGATATTTCGTCCATGTGTTCCGTAGCAGTGCCCTAAAATCGAGTCACGGTCCTCACATGGCCTTTCTTTCCTCTTCCTTGTCATATCCTCTCCCCTTACATATATTACACTATCTAACATGTCAGGAGACTAGTTAGGAGCTTATAGCTTGGCCCTGCTGGAATAGTGACCCGCTGGAAAGATAACTGAGGCAGATTTCCCCCGCAAGCTGACGTGTAGGAAGGCACCGTATCACACCCTCCAGCTGGGGAGGAACGGCGCCACCTCCAGGTACAAGAAATTCACTGCATTAACGGGACGTGCCCAGGAACGTCATTCAACAAAATAAAAATAGGAAACGAGTAGCAAATTTAGAGGTCCTACTTGAAGTGAAAAACGCACAACGGTTATTCGTTTGCCTCTGAATAGAAGAATTCAATTATTGATTAATAAATGGGTGATTTCCCTGATCACGTCCAGGCGAATACTGGAGCTGTTCCTCAAACTACGGGTCATGTAACGTGTACGTTCCCGCCTTTGCTACGCTGTCCTGATTTCCATCGTTGAAGCTGAGCGAGGGGCTAATTCCCCATGCGCGTATGTGGCATCCCCTATTGATCTAAGAAAATCTAAGCGACGGAGATCCGGGGAGCAGCAATAAGGTGCGTAATCCCCGAGATACCACCTCGTAAGTTTCGTGGTGGGTTAACCGAAATAAAGATGTAAATGAATGTATTTCAGTTTGGGGGTCGACTGTTCGACTTTCCTGACTAGCTAACGGTGTCCCCCAAGCCTGGCCCGAGTTTATTTCTCACTCTTGGGGAGCAAAATGGACATGGGGCGAACTGACACATTTCCTTTACCGTAACTGAGACCGACTTTACAGTTACCGTATAGAACTTCAGACGATTGTAAAGAAAAGCTACTACTCTACTTTTGCCTCGACTGGAAATCGAACCGGAGATCACACAACGGGAAGCTTATTCTACCCATGGGCCATGTTAAAGGCGTCGAAATAAAGATAAACATTAATTACAAATATAGAATTAAAAATGAAGTCCGTTAGGTTCAACAAAAGTAACCCCAAAGCTTAAAGGAATAAGCTTTTTGGACACCCGGATTATTTAGTCTACTGCGACACAGTAAATGGGAATTCAATGTTAATACCAACTTTAGCACGTAGTGTAACGTATACAGACTCCCATCAGCGGAATAGATTGGTTTACTGCGTACCATGCATTTATTTACCACGACTTGGATGCATTGAGAAGTGTTTTCTGCTCAATTGCTCTCTCGTCATGGCGTAAACTGGCCTTTCTATTTTGACTAATGGAACCACTGTCACATTTGCAACCTTACAAAAGAAATTTGCTTTCCGATCTTCCGTTGATTTTACAGTAATGTTATGTTCGATTAAAACGGCTTCAAAGCAGTGTATAATTTCTTTTTAAGACCAGGATAATCCAAACTAATTAACAGAATATTTAACTTTGGGGCATTTCTTCTAATTTACACCACAATCATATAGTTAGATGTTTTCTCTTTCTAAATATCTCAGTGGTTCGTCCTGAGTTTCAAAGGCTTCTTAGCTAAAAGGCGGATAGTGCATGCAAAATTCTATTAAGAATGGTCATTAAAAATGAATTTTTCTTTAAGTAAGGGTGTATTTTTTTTATTAGACTGTTACTGTGGACGTGAATAACAAGCGTCGGCTTCCGAGTTTTTCTTTTTCGTCACCCGCTGCACTTACATTCTGACTTCTGCCAGTACTTCATCCGGGTCTCATCACCCTTCGAGAAAACATTAATGATTGTCAAATGAACTCGTTATACGACCTTTTTACGTTCTCAAAGTCTTGGTAGCTCTGATCAAAAGGTTTGTTAAATTTTAATGATCCGTTTCGGAGTTTCCAGCGCCGTTGATGGCCCGTAGGATATGACTGGCGAAGTTATGATGCAGTACTGTATATTTATCTCCCAACAGTTCTGAATCAGTTGCCACATCGTGAAGTTTGTTCATAGTGCCACTGGGATACAATTGTATTGCTAGTCTCATTTCAGACCCAGTTTTTTCAACAATAAATGTTGGGACTTATCCCAATAATTTAATTTGCATTGCTTCGGAACAGTATATATACATACAATGTAGGCTTTCACGGCCGGTTTCTATATAATTAAACGTTTGCAGGTTTGTAGGCCATGATCTAACGGATACTAGTCCATACGTTTCGCCTGCAACAGTGGCAGGCATCATCAGTGGCGTTGCTGGCGGGGGCGAAGTGTTCTTCTTGGCAGTACCGCGTTGACTGACGGTCCCGCGGTTCTGGAACCCGTATTTATGGTGACGGGCGACGTTTGCGCGATCACGCCTTAGGAACTTGTTTATGTGCATGAGGATCTGCGATCAGGTTCCGTGCATTGGCGCGTCAGGTTAATGAAATGACTGAGACACTCCTGCATTCTGGATTGTCGGCCACCCTCATGAAAAATGCCACCCTTGATATAGGGTCTGCTCTCTCGCTGTGGCAAATCCAAGAGGGGCGTGGGGGCCATTTGGGCCCTGCCCCCTCCAAAAAAGGCCTATAGTTTTAGTTTTCCTTGCTCTATTTGTCAAAATTGATTTAAATATTGATGTTAAAATTGTGTTGTTATTTTAAAAATATTAAATAGTATCATTTATACACTACAAAATTATACTCAATATAATAACATATGATTATTATTTAACAAAAATATATGATCCCCCTCCCAAACGATTGGCTAAACCCCCCCTGCTCAAAGGCGAGACTGTCTCAAAGATGAGACCACCATATTCGCCAGTTATATCAGGTAATAGAGTGAAACTACTTTATGCCGACCTCTTAAAGTTGCACCTAAAAGTGGTGATCGTCTTAAAGGGGTGGTCGTCATGAAGGGGTTTCATTATCAAGTCTACATTCTGGACATGGACGTAAATACATACTACACACATATATACACATACTACGTATTTGTATTTGTAAAAGTTGCAAAGAAAGAAGCAACAACACTTAAGAATTATTTGTTAAGAAAAAACTTCCAGATATGTATGCCAAAGCGCTAACTCAATAACTATAAAATTAAATTCAGCTAAAATTAAGTTAGTTTTAGTTAGTTGTTAAGAACAGCCCCTCTCTTAGCTGCTCAAGCCGTAAGGAAGCAGCGTAATGTACACCAATTAAGAAAATAAATTCTCGCTTATTCAGGGGAACTGCGGAGGGGAAACGGAAAAAGGGATACTACGTTTTTATGAGTTTATTACGTAATAACTTTAAAAGTATGCGAATAACATGCGGTTCATTAATAACCATAAAAAAGCTATGGTACATACCAGACTGTTACATTTTTCTTTATTTATCTTCAACATAAAATTGGATATAGTTGTCTCAATTCCTTCACAGGTTCAGTCACAATAATATTTTCATATTCATATTTATTAACTTATCATTTTTCAATTTATTTGCCTTATCTTGAAACTTATGACTTTCTCCGTCACTTTCTTCATTGTTGTCGACCGGGCCAACTTCCGAAACCAAGTCATTCCAAGTTTCATTATCATTGAAACAGAAGACCCGCTTGTCTATATTATCAATGTCAACGTCAATATTGCTGACTTAAGCCAAATCGTCGATGACTTCTACACTGCTGTCATGCACCGTTCCTTCAGACAAATTAGCACTTCCAAATCCGCAGTTTATAAAATAATTTCTGATTCTTTAAGTTTTTAATTCATTACAAGAACTTTCACTTAGCTCACAACATCTGACACAGTGGTATATTTTGCTAATTCATGAACTGTTGTGGCATAATCCATTTTAGCAACTAATGATCTCAATGTTTTTCCTGTACAAGATTTTAAACATACGAATTACTCCCTGATCTAGCAAGCGAGGTGCTTGGCGGAAAGAATTTGATTTCTGTATGTGATTTTTTCTTTGCAATGACATGGCGCATTATCGACGAACAGTAAAATCTTCCTGTTTGTTGCATTTTCTTGTTCAGTTTGTGCAGCCATGAACGAAAAAGTTCGCACTTCATCCGTGCTCTTTTGTTTGTTTCTGCGTGCCAGATTATGTTTTCTTGACGTAGTGTCGTCATGTTTGAAGCACCGTGGACGCAGAGATGTATGAATAACAATAGGCTGCTCCTTTTCTCCGCGCATATTGGCACGTAACGCAATTATTAGTCTCTGTTTTGCTTATTTACCACCCTTTCATTGGTCTCCTTTTGTTTCCGTTCGTCCGGTATTGCTTTAAGTAGAAGGCCCGTTTCATCCATGTTGTAGGTGTCACATGTCGTGTATCCTGTCGTGATACTGGAAATTCGTGATTTCTAGTCACTAGTTCATTCACTTCACCTATTTCACCGCTAACACTTCGGAAAACAATGTGGCGAACACGAAATCTGTACAACCATCCATTGTTGGTGCTAAAGTTTTCAACATCAAAGTGCGACGCGACTTGAAGAGCTTTGTCTTGCAACATTGGTCCAATTATAGGAAGGCACTTTGAACGAGCGCGATTAAACCATTCTAGAAGAACATTCTTTTTGTTTTCTAACTACTGTCATTGTGTCTTCTCGGAGTCCTTATTGACATTTTTTTTCCAATCCTTCGGGTACCGTTCCCGATTGGCAAGAATTGACTGTATCTGCCTTTTACCACAATTAAAAAGCTTAGCTAACTCTCGCTGCGATTTTTCGCTTTCCGTTATCACTAATAAGCGAATCTCAAGAGAAAGGACAGTGAGTTTCTTTTTGCGATTGATATTCGCCATTTGCTAGGAGAAAATGAAAATTGAAACAGACATCCCTATTGCACTTACCCAACATTACACAGTGAAATCACAGTTCAGAGCTGAATTGTATTGCTAAGTGAAGAAGAAATCGTCGAATCTGCCTGTAAGAATAGCACACCAAAGGGAGAGGTAGAAACCACAGCGGCGGTACCCTGTACTTCGTGCAAAACTGCATGAATAATCGCCGGTTGCCACAAAGGCTGCAAGTTGCAGCTAGCAGTCAACAACGTAAGGCATTGTAAAGCATTTCTTGAAACGAAAATGATTGTGTTCTTGTGGGACAAACTGTGATTTTGTAGACGAATTGATGGTCGTTGGTCTGGAAGAGGAGTGGTTGGCATAAAGGAGATTGAAATGTATTGGTCTTTCGGGGAGAACATTCCGTTCCGAAAAAGTGGCCGGGAGGAAGGGTTGTCGCGTTGAAAGGGTGGTTGTGAAGAGGGGTTTCACTGTCCATGGGTTTAAGTGAGACATGCGTATTTCTTCGCCAGCTCAACTTTCGTTTCCTTCCCCGTCTCAGTGCTCAATGGAGCGAACGCGCGCTACTCGCCGTTACTACCATGATTGCACTCTATGGGTTTACATGTCACGAAAGAGCATTGTGCTTCCTGGGACCGGTGTGCTTCCCGCCAATGAAATCGTGGCTAAGGACGATGGGAGCTTCGCGAATTGCAGATGAAAAGCGTACTCGATACGGGCACCACTGATGCTCGCAGGCTGACTCAGGGCGAAGCAAGAAATCCGGCAAATGCCGCGAGTGCTGCAGCTGGGACATGCACCAGAACTCAACCGGAACGGGACTTTTACCAGGGAGTCATATGCCTACAAAGAAGCCAGACCGTGTTTTGTCGGTCCTCGATACCGAAAAATCGATTGACGGCAAAACGTCATTCTATCTGTGGTCATCGCTAACGCCTAAACCACTCAGCTGATTTTCTCCTGAAAGAAAATTCCCCGATTGATATGAACAAACTCTAGGCGGTGGGAATTGCAACAGGATATTGTTTTTATTTTTGATGGTATTTTACATGAAGCTACCAAACATTTTCTAAATTTTGGCCAAAATGGCGGCAATTTTTTATTAAACTTTCTCCGCTGATAGATTAAAGACCGTTTAAGAGAATCATGCAGATCTTATGTTCGTGGATTTCCCTCATTTTTCGAAAATTGCAAAAGTGCCTTTTTTCGTACAACTATTATATTGACGTTACAGATTTTTCCTTAATGAAATCTGTTCTTTAAAGATCTTGAACTGAGGTCATGTTCAATTTTTCGACAATATATGTAGTGTTCGTGTAATTGTGCACAAAATAGGACAATTTTAATTTTTTAAAATATTTTTTCTCAAAAATCGCTCCAAATTTTTTCTTCATTTTTTCCACGGATTGAAGAAGGGATGCATAAAAGAATGTCGCGGGTCTCATTTTCGTTGAACTCTTTAAATGTTCGAAAACTGAAATTTTAGAGATAATGCGATAAAGTGCATGTGTTGTAGTAGCTCCACTAGTTTAAATTGAAATAAAATAGTTTTAAATAAGATAGTTTAATTCGAGCCTCGTTCGAATACATACATCTGCAACTGCGAAATTTAACATGGATCTCTTGCATCAAATATCAAGGAACGAAATATTGTCGCATTTTTTCCACGAAATATCTAAAGCGATCTTTAACAACTGAGTCTAGAAGTTGTAGCGTGTGTTCAGTGTTTGTGCGTAATCTATTACTTTATATCTTTTGAGAGGGGTGGACTTCAGTTTCTTTTAAGGTTTTTTATGATCCTAACTTAAATGCAGATAACACTGTCATGTGAAAGATCACGCACGACACACAACACGCAAAAAAGGAATATTTAATTCATTAAAAAGAGAATATTGAAAGTGTTTCTTTCGAAGCTGTAAAATAGTATATTTGCGCTTCAAAACAATTTTCAATATTATCATATTTCATTTATTCGCATTTGTGGCTACTGATATGCCGATCCATTGTTTTTTTTTTTAATTCATGTATGTTACTTTGGATCACATTAAGAATTTATCCATATCCTGAAAGCAAGTCGTGTGTTCCATATTTGCACACCGCACAATCTACAGAACAGCTTGATATTATTTTCCTCAATAATTTTAGTATATCTCTTCCTAATTAAGTACAAACGACAGTTCATAGATGAAAGCCACGTGAATACCTTAAGAGCTGATACGTTTATCTTACTATCTCATTTTGTATTTTTTTTTAAATAAAACCTTCATTTGCGCTGCTATAAGTGATATACATAAATGAACTTCCATCAAGAAATAATTATGTTTGCTTATTCTCTTTGAATTTTTTCTCCTTGATAGAAGTTCCCTATTATGTTCCCCATTTTCAGTATTTTGCGTTTACAAATGTTTCCCAATCGCAATTGCGATATTTCTCCTATATTTTTTAACAATATAAAATACATCAAATAATTATGGAAGTAATATTCCCGCAAAAATGTTATTTTCGAATAATTTTGGCGATTTCCTTGAATAAGGAGCAGATCCACGGCAAAAGGTTATCAGGAAAATTTCCACGAAGAAATGAACAAAATTGTCCGTAACTAATAAGCTAAGATATTTTAAATAAAGAACAGATATAAATTTATTGAAATCATCGGTTCTTCATTTGAATGTTTTGGTTTATCCAGTGATCCCTGAATAATCAGATATTTTATTATGAAACATGAAAATTTCGAAAATCACAGAATAGGGTAGATTTTTGTCGGTCGTAAATATGACACATTTTATTGTCAGGAGCATTTTCATGATATAATTCATAACTATTTTCGATACTTTATTTGCTTTAAACATTTATGCACATACACAAAAGCTGCGATTTTATCCTTGAAACTTTTAGTGATAATTTTCCTTCACTGCATTCGTATGTAATTTTTACTTTCTCCCACGAAGAAAATGTATTGTTATCGTGCGACAGTTAACGGTGAATTTTCAAAAGAAACTCTTTACTACTGGACCCTGATGCCAAAAAATGCATCAAACTTGTTCCTATATATTGTAAATTACTACCTCCCAATACGTTGTGTAGTCAGAATCCATGTTTTGGTGGTCCTTGATACGAAAAAATTGTTTGACGGCAACACGTCCGTCTGTCCGTCTGTTCGTAGCCAACTGTAACTCCTAAACTGATTTTCTCCAAAACTGATGTCCCTCAATTAATTTAAAGAAGCCTAAGACCATTGATGTTTGAGGCGGATATTTTGATTTTGGGGGTATTTTACAGAAAGCCTCAATATTTTCAAAATTTTCTTAAATAGCTCCTAATTTTTTAATTAAAATTTGTCATTGGATAGCGTGAAAAACGCTTAACACAACAATGTGTGTCATTTTCGTTAAATTCCCTGTTTGTCAACAATTGTAAAAGTTCATTTTTGTGCGTCTTCCTACAATTACAATATTAAAGACAAATATTTTTTAATTATTGAAATCTGTTCCCGAAAAGCATATGTTGAGATAAAGGCATGTACTTTTTTTTAAATGAGTAGTTTTTGCGCAATTTGGAATGAAATATACGCAATTTGATAAACAATAGTATTTTTAATTATTTTTTAAATTAATTTTACTATTTTTAATTTTTTGAATATTTTTCTCAAACTGCTCCAATTTGTGTCTTGTGTATACCAAAGAACGGTAAAAAAAATATGGAGGTAGTCTCATTTTCGGAGAACACACTGTATTTTTAAAAACTTCCAAAAAGTTTGATTTCAAAATTACAAAATTTAACATGTAGATTTTGACCTTAAACAAATATTCTAAAAAATCAGCTCTTAATTCAAGCTTGAAGGTGGAGGTAGTGAAGAGACGGATTGGGGATCCCGAGGGCCCTGGTCCTTAGCCCGCGTGGTCCCCAATTGGGCACTTGGCTTCGTCGTGGCAGTGGCCCGATACCCTGGGCATAGAGAAGGGATTTGTGAGGGGTGCAGTGATTCGACTTCGGCACTGGTCTGAAAAGCTGGTAGCTTAGAGCTGTCAGGGTGGCCCGAACCACGCATTGATTAGGAAGGCTACCGACAGGGTTAACTCTGGCAGGACCCATATACCAGCCTGTCGGCGTACTAGTGCGCCAGCGAGGCTGGGGATAAAGGTCAAAGAGCTTAGGTGTCCACTGCAGGGTGACTTCCCTGGTGGAACAAGCAATTGTGTGGAGTAGAAACCACGCAGGGTTGGTACTTCCTCCACAGAAGTTAAGAAGGAACGACCAGGATACGTTCGCATTGAAATCACAATGTGCGCACTACATCACTTTGAAAGTGGATCACTTGGTGCACATTGCATCTCTTCGGAACAAAGATTTTTATGACATTTTGTCATCTATTGGAGATTCAAGAGAAGATAGTTTGTGACATGCGAGATCTCCCAACATGGTGTCACCCTGTGATGTTTCTTGTGGGTTGTGTTGAGGTGCAGAGTATACAAAAGCAATACCCAAACAACGTCGTTACAGAAACGTATATTGAAATAAATATGTAAAATACACAGGACAATGTTAATAAATAAATCTGAACGTGTTTGTGTGAGCATAAGCGTAGAGCATTATCAACAGCCCCTTCTTCGTTGGAAGTTGTATGAATGCGCATGGCAAACAGGTACCGGCGCGCGGACGGTTCCCGTGGAATAGAGTGCCCATCACACCGGACCCCGAGGCGCCGCGTCCGCACAGTTCTTGAGTAGACACAGTGGAGGCTAGTGGGGGTAGTGACAATGTTAAACCAACAAACAGGAAGGAAAAGAAAAATTCCTCCACAAATACGTGCAAATAGTAGTTTATGCAATTAGTGTATAATGTTAAGCTTTATTGCATGAATACATGTTTTGAAAACCAGCGACTTTACGAGCGAGTGTTCAAATTTGTACGAATGTAATTACTGTGGTCGACTGCGTGCCTTTAAAAGTGCCGCCGGAAATTAGTTCCGGCGCCACTCAAGAAAGGCCAGCGATAGCAGACGCCGCGGCGCCGTCACGCTCGACCAGGCTCCGGAGCGGACGGGCGCATCCGTATCGGACAGCTGGCCTGCGGACTCGCAGCCCGAGCCGGCTATAAGAGCCGCGCCCGGCGAGCAGAGGGTCAGTCAAGCGCCTGCCTTCATCGAAAAGTGATTAGCGAATGGTGAACAAGTGCGACGACACGGCTACGGCCTCTCTCGTGAAACAGTGAACGGTACAACGGCTGCGGTTAACAGTGAACGGTACAATGACTGCGATTTTGGACATCTCCCCGGGAAATTGTGACTTGGACATTCTTCGGTACATCTTCTGGAAAATTGTTTGGATCTGGTTTGAATTTGTCTACCTCTGTACTGATTGTGGTTGGAATAAATACATTTTTAGAAATTGCTTTCTTTTGGATACTACAGTAATAAAGCAACATTATAAACGAGTTGCTTACTATATTTTTTGTATAACAGCATTATACATTTATAAGATAATCAAACTTAATTTTGCGAAACAACTTCCCTCTGACGACTCAGGTATTTGACATCGTGCGAGTAAACGGTGGTCGGCTGTTCTGTTTAGCTCTACCTCCCCCCGATTCTCTCGCTACGATTGGCTAAATGTGTGATGACGCAATCATTCGTGACATAAAATCCAACACGTCATCATTTGTGTCGTAAAATGCCCGATAATGAACGATTTCTTGCAACCGAAAAGGTTCTTTTATAATCCTGGAAATTCGTTTCTACAAAATATTTTCTTTATATTAACTCATTTGAACCAGCACTTAATCATTCGATGCTCTATCAAACGCACAGGGCGCAGTGGTATCTGTTGGTCTCCTAAACCTCTGGGCCACCTGCAGATTGACACCGTGTCTGCCCATTCAACACCGTATAAAGAACGCTGTGTTGGTTTGTGTGTGTCTCGTGTGGATGGAAGATGTGCCAAAATCGAACTGTCATAGTGGTTCTCGTTCTGATCGATAGTGCACTAATAGCACTATCTTCATCGACCAGACTATATATCTCCTGCTCAGGATGACCCCGACGACGTGGTATTTCTTTCCTTGTGTTTCGCACATTGAGAGGCCGTACGCTGTGAGCGGCAAGGCTTCCCCTCTTCTTCCGGTAATCTTCTGCAGCGAACTCGGGAAGCTGTGGCCTCTTGGGATTACTGTGGTCGTTCAGGCTTTCAGGTTGAGTATTTTTATTATTAGCTTTAGTTTGTTTTCAGATTAATCTTCATTATAACTTATTAAACACCGTCACAGTAAAATTATTTTTTTTACCCACGAATTTTATTTTAGAGATTAATAAACTAGTTTTAAAATATCACATCGATTTTTAAACACATAGATATTTTGGATCGATGCTTTATTAACATCGATGTTTTAATTTTGAATATCCATATTTGGTAACATCGAACGTGAAGACAGTTCAAACAGGGCAGTATTGAAACGTCTTGTTGACGATAGACGCTAGAAGGGATGCCAACGATTACAACAAAATTTATTTCGTCCAAATATCTTTTATATAAAATGAGATAAAAAGAGAAAAACGACGTTGGAAAGGCTACGGGACGTCTGTCAGAAGTTTTAGGGGAGACATACCCCCCTCTCTGCTGTACAAATGACTTCGAGTTTCATGACTACTCCCAACAGTTACGTTCACAAAATATTGTATACCATATACACTTAAGTAGTATACGTTCACTTCCTTGGTCTAAATCCACTTCCAATTTATTATCCTCTTGGTTTACACTCTACTACATAATATTTCTACATAATATTTCGATATTACCCCTTCTATTTGCCCTAACTCGAGGCCCTGTGAATTTAAATGAGATATTTTGATTTTTGGCGTACTTGACATGAAGCCTTAACACTTTAAATTTTTTTCAAAAATATTACAATTATTGGATTATTTTTTCTCGGATAGAACAAAGGATGTTTAAAATGGTGCAGGTCTCAATTTTATTGAACTCTGAATTCTTCAAAATGGCAAAAATTCAATTTTTGTAGCCTGTCTACAACTACAATATTCGGGGATTACGCTGGTGAATTGAATTGGTGAAAACCAGAACGTATAAGTTACATTTTATAAATTCTGAAAAAAACGTGTTTATTTGAGGCGATACTTTAGTGGAAATGTATTTTCGTGATTTTAATGAACAATTAAAATGTCGTGGATTTAATCATGAAAACAAAGCACCACGACTTTACAGTAATATTGACTTAAATAAACAGAGTTCTCAGAATTTATAAAATGTCCGTTCTGGTTTTCACCCATTCCATTATGTTCTGAATTTAGTAGTATTTGAATCGAGGTAGGACATGAACGAAGAGCACTCTCGTGACAGAGTTTTGCAAAACAACGTCCCTAAGTGTGTCGAGTAGCCATGTACTTTGCAACTAATCTGTTTCGTGCTTGGTGAAGTCGCAAGTGAACATTTAGACGTGTGAGAACATAGGAGGTGTATCACAAGGTGCCAACCGTTTTGCGATAGGTGTTCCACCGTCCCGTTAATGCTGGCCCGCCCTGACCGCAACATGGTCACCCCAGTCTTGTAATCGTCTCGACACGACAACGAAGGAGGGAGGAGGGAATGGGAATGCAGCGGGGTGGACTGTAATGTTAAAGCTGGAGGAGAGTCCAGGGATAGGGAGAGGGTATAACGTGTAGATGAGGGGGAATTGCGAGAGCAAAGTGAAGACGTAACACGGTGTCTGTGGGAGTGCATTATGGGAGTTGTGGGTCGCAAAAACTCCTCAACATTTGGAAAGAGTACTAGAGAAAAGAAGGGTTACAGAGTACACAGAGGAGGAAGCCACGTGGGAGGAGGGAACCACGTGGGAGGAGGGAGCCACGTGGGAGGAGGGAGCCACGTGGGAGGAGGGAGCCACGTGGGAGGAGGGAGCCTCGTGGGAGGAGGGAGCCTCGTGGGAGGAGGGAGCCACGTGGTAGGAGGTAGCCATGTAGAAGGAGTTAGCCAAGTAGAAGGAGGGAGCCACGTGGGAGAAGGGAGCCACGTGAGAGAAGGGAGCCACGTGGGAGAAGGGAGCCACGTGGGAGAAGGGAGCCACGTGGGTGGAGGGCGCCACGTGGGTGGAGGGCGCCACGTGGGAGGAGGGCGCAACGTGGGAGGAGGGCGCAACGTGGGAGGAGGGCGCAACGTGGGAGGAGGGAGCCCCATGCGAGGAGGGAGCCCCATGCGAGGAGGGAGCCCCATGCGAGGAGGGAGACACGTGCGAGGAGGGAGACACGTGGGGGTAGGGAGACACGTGGGAAGGAGACGGGAAGAAGGGGTGACGAGAATAAGGGGTCTCGCCAAGAAGGGGTGCGCGAAGGGATGACAAGAAGAAGGGGTCACAAGGAGGAGTGACAAGGAGGAAGCAACGTAGGCAGTGTCCAGGAGTCAATGATAGTGGAAGGCCCAGCGTGATCTCCCCTATCACCTGCCGGTCCCCTCGCACTGGCTGCGCCCGGGAGCGCTGTGTTCGGCTGCCGGGGGCATTACGCGAAGCTTTCGGCGTCGCACCGCCCAATCGCCCTCTCGGAGATTAACACCTGGCGCGCCCCACGGCTCCTGCGCGGTACGAAACGACCCGCACTGGGACCGCCCCCGGACGAGACGGAATTTCGCATTGCATGGGCGCAAACGTAATCGCACCGGGAATAACGGATTGCGAATATGAATACGAAGTCGTTTTCTAGAAAGTAGAGGCCTTTTTATGAAGTTGTTTATCCCAAAACTATTTTTCGTCACATTGCATATCAACCATGTCATTCGATTTGACTATACAAGCTCCCTTCATATCAGTCACGTTGGGAGCCCCATTGAATGTGGTCCTTGTAGATGTTCAGGGAATAGAACTACGAAGATTTTGCAGCATGAAATTTGTTCCCAGGGATCAGTTATCCAACACATAATTAACCGTTTCTCTGTTTTTAGCGCTCATAGTCCAATCTAATTCTCATGTCGTTCTAGTGGATGAACGCTAAGTTGATATTAGATTATAAAAAAGATCAAAACATACCTCTCTGATTTTCTGTTATGCTATTTCTGTATATTGTAACGTCGTGCCAATGTGCCCGCTGGATCTCACATTTCGGGAGGCCAGCGAGGAGGCGGGGGAAGTCCTTTGGCGGCAAATCGAAGGCCACGAAAGCCGGGGCCTCCCTGAGGGGCCGGGGTGGGTGTGCCTCGGGACGCGGGTGTCAACTGGCGCAGAGGGAGGTGATGGGTGACACTAGCCGCTGGGCAGCTGGGCTCCAAATTACAACCAGGCCTAGGGTTCGGTAATGAGATGACGCGGACAGCAGGGGGGGTCTGTCACGACGAGAGACCAGGAACGGCGTTAAGTTAGCCGCTGGAGTCTGCGTCAGGCTGGGGCGGGTATGCCTCAGGGATGAGCAGTGCTGGGAGTGCAGCGCTAGTTTCTCAGGAGTGTACAAATTGACAAATTGTATAGGAAAACTTGTAAATAAATCTGCACAGAACAACTCCGTGTGTCTGGGTTTCACTCGCACCCGACGACATCACAATATCTGTTTCAATAGTTCTATAAATATCTTTTGCTCTCATTTTGCGGATTTTTGAAAAATTTGATTTTCCAGAAGATTGACGCGTCGCATGAGGCGGAGGGTGCTGGTCGATCTACTACAACAGACAATCGGTGCGCTGCAGGCAGGGTCGAAAGAGACAGAGGTGAAGCCCCAAGAACATGTGGTCTCACGAACAGCGACAGAGGAGGGTTGGAGCAAGGGTGCATTTTTTTGCCTAATATTACTCCAAGATGGAGGATACATGGAGTTAAATTAAGGGACGATGAAGAATTGGCAATAGCTCGATGAAAAATTAAGTATGAATGTGCAGCATGATTCAGTAAACTGTGCTAGAGGACTTTCCCTACTTCCTGCCCGAATACGCTTCGTTGCACATAATTTGCATATATCGTACAAGCTTGACATTCAGAAGTGGCATGTATCAGGAAATGAAGAAAAACAATTAGTAGAAGCAAGGAAGAAAATGGGGCAAGAAAAGTTTGGGTCAAAAATAAACCTCATGGTGGAAGGAAGTGGGATCACCAAAGACAGCAATCATTCTCGAAGTTTTGTGGAAAACCCTCAGAAATCGACAAACATTACAGGTATCAATATCAAGTACAAAAAACGGCATTTCATTAAAAATCTGACCTCTAGGAATGAGATTTGCGATACGTATTACGTATTTTGTAATAAGCGTACATTTAGTCTTCTCGATATTTTTCTGTAGTGGCGACACTTTTCCTAACAAGAGGTAAATTTCAAATACGCTTACACTCTGTAAAATGAGTGACTGCTGTGATTCAGAAATCGAATTTGCAGCAAATGCAGCATTAAAAGCAAGAATAAAAAAATAAATAAAACTGTATGAGTGTGAGTGTGGTATATTTAAAGATTCTCGTGTAAAAATTATATTAATTCCATTTCGGAAAAATTAATTTGGGCTACCTCTCTGGTAAGGCAGAAAAATATGTCTTTGTACACACGACTCTGTTACAAAGTACAATTTATTTGAACGACAGTATTGATAAGTAAGTTTACGGAATTGTTAGCGTTTTTGAACTAAAAAGTAAAGGCAAACAAGCCTTAAATATTTTCCAAAGACCTACATAATTTTTTGTGAAACCCACCATTACTCTACCGCTCTAATATCATAATGAATTATTTTACAGCACTTGTGCAGTCATTACGCGTATTTAAATATGTCATAAATTTTGACTTTTCCTAATATAAAAAGAGTGAAGTAATGTACATGAATTATATTTGTATTTCTTGTAGTAAGCTCGTGATACTGACACCTGCTGAATATAATTCCTACGACATTTGTTGAAATTGTAATTATCAGTATTGCATGAAAACATGTTCCAATGGTTAAGTTAGTTTTGAAGAAAAATAACAACACTGATTCGTAAATAAATAGGCAATGTAATGGTAGGATTCCATGTGTATTGAAGGGGGCTTGCAGGAATCACGTAGGTGGCTTTTGCTTATTATTTGTACAATATTATTCTGCTGTCCTTAGGTCTGAAAACTATGGAATGTTTCCCATATAATGCCATTTATAAAGCGTAATATACATTCACAAAATCACGCAACGATCAGACATGAAAAAACTGAATGCAAGTTGACTGAATTTGAAAGAATTCTAAATGGATAATACAAAGGACTTACCTTAGTGATTAATTCATTTATATGGATGTTCTATTTGTTATACGACTGTGTTGAAAGACCCAGAAATTTTAATACCAGCCACTTGCATATTGTTGACTTTCAATAGTGCATTGAATTGCTTATTTGAAACGCAAAACTGCAGAGAAATAGTTTTTCCTTCGATTAGAATTGTTATTACGTAACCAATTAGAAAATTCGAAATCATAATTCTCTTCTGTATGTTTGTATTTGTATTTGTATTCTGTATATTGTTTGGCAAAGAATATTCGTGTAGTTAGCAAAGAGAACTGCTCTTTGGGTCTTTTGAAGAAATATTATCTTGTGGCAGTTAATTATTAAAACTTATTACACTCCTACAAGCCAGTCCGGGTAGCTGTCATCGCTAGCGCAGTGTGAGTGTTGTTGCGATCTCGGGTCGAAGGTTCGCGGGTTCGAATCCCTCCTCGGGCGTGGATGTATTTGTGATTGTCCATTCCCATTTAAATCAATCCTGGATTTTGTAATTGCAATAAGTATGTTTCATCGCAGTATATACTGAGTCAACAATCAAATTAAAATGCATTTAATACTTCCTTTCTGGCAAAGTTTTAAATTATGGTACTTCACGTATTTAGGTACTTATAATGGATATGTTGTTAATAAAAATAGTAAACTATTATGTATTATTAACTATTATGCGATATTGACAACTTATTAATAGTTTTAGTATAATAAAATTACATAAATCGTTTCAATTGACTTAAATAGGTGCTCACAATCCATGCACAAAAACATGTGATAACATTTATCCCTGTTGAAGTAATCCTTGCGAATTGAGACAGTTATTTTCAAAATATGGGTCCAAATACCTAAAGTCATAAAGCAAGTACAGTAGAACCTGGATAAGCAAGAGTTCAAGGGACCGCAAAATCTTTTTCGCTTATGGAGTTTTTCACTTACATAGGCACAGGAATAGTTTTTCTCATTTATAGAAGTTAAAAAATACAGCAAAGATGTAGTAATAAATATGTATGTGCGGCCCAGAAAGCCGAGGAGTCTAAGGTTGAAGAGCCATAGCTGCCTCGTGATTGAAGGGTCGCAGATTCGAGTCCCGCCCGGGGCATGGATGTTCGTGTGTGTATTCACCCTTCACCATCATCGTCATCGTTGTCGTTGTCGTTCCATATCTCATCCCCCGGTGCTAACAACCCTGGGGTGTAAAAAATATATTCAGCACAGAAATTCGGATCCCTTCCAAAACAGTAACGTGCACCAAGCCTCTAGAAAATATGACTGAGCCTCGATGGGTACAAATGCACATTCGCGTGGTTCAAAGATGACCAATTCTCTACCAAAAAAAAATGTATGTTTGTACTATGTAGGTATTCATTAGAATTTGACTTATATGCTTACAAAAAGATAACAAAGAATCTTACACTATATTTGCTTAAAGAAAATCGCTCGTTTCTTCTGCGTTTCTGTTTTTCCATTACGAATATGTTTTTCCCGTTTATATATATTATTGCTTTATCAACAACCGCCGCAAATTCAAAAACTGGGGGAGCGTCATTCAAAGCTTCTTTGGAATGTTTGATTTTTTAAATTTTATAGAATAATTTTGTTAAAGGTGGATTTTGATATACCAAAGCCACTTTGAATTATATTTCGCGATTTCCAGCTCTTGAACGTATGAACTATATAAAGTTTATGACTCGACAACTTTTATTTTTCGTTTTAACATTTTGAGTATATGCTGAACCTTTCATCGCAATTAATACTCATAATTTGAAACTATATAACTATTGTAATAATAAGTCGGTAGACACGCACATTTGGGCATTCAAATAGAATACTATACAAAAACAATGTTTGTTTTACGAAATTTATGAACACAAAAAACCTTTTGGTTCTTCAAAATTTAAGAATGGGTCATATATAGAAGATGTGAAATACCCTCAACTGTCGTTTCTAGAGGTAGACAAGTAGCAGTTATGGTTGTCGATAGGGAAAAACTACTTTCTCGCTTATCCAGTTCTCACTCATCCAGTTTTAACTAAATATAAACACAAAATGGGTTTTGAAACCCACAAGAAATCGATAATGGTTTTGTTTTAGCATTCATTGTTTGTAATGGATTAGGTAATGCAATTCATTGGATTTACAAAAAATGATTAACCACAAGTTAAACCAAAAAAATTTATTTATTTATGTTAATACTACAAAACTTTGGCATTAAATAACACGAATATCCCGAGGCAGTCTAACTAGGTTTACAGTGGTTCTCTAATTATACTAAATTGTGACCTTTTCTCACTACTTATCTAGACAAAAAAGCAACAAAGCAACACAAAATGAACAAGAAAGCAATACAAAGTAAATAAAAATGAAACACAAAATAAACAAAAAAACATACAAGAATAGAAAATACAAAAAACATAAAAGGACACAAGAATTAAACACAAAACTATTAATACTTATTCATTATTAAACATATATGTGACCAGTATATGACTTTTTATTAAAGAATGTATAGTCCAAGAAAAAGTAAACACTAAGAACACGTACAATATTAATATTAAAAGTTTTGGATTAATGCACCATAATCATATCGTAACATAAATATCATTGTAGAGACAAATATTACTACCTTAAAAATAGAAAATTACATGTACAATTAAAATATAAATTTATCGCACTCTTTATACAAATTAAAAAATAACTATGTTAAAATATGTACAAAATTAATTTTTACTTTATTATTAAAATGTGATTAACCCTTACACAATTCTAGTTCCTTCATGATGAGAGGAACGCTAAAAATTTTATATTTACTTGATCTAAATGTGATGCAGTTATTTTTGTGTTTTAAAATTTTCTTGTGAGTGGTATGAGATTTGTAAATTAATTTTAAAAAATGCTAAGGATGCATTTATATCAAATTGGGTATTGCACTCTGAAGGATATGATAATTGCAGGCTGTATAACACATTACTTAATCCTAATAAAGTCACAAATAATTTCAAAAAAATATAAAGTACGACTATGGACTGCCCTGGGAAAAACAAACATACAAAAAACGAATGTGTTTTGTAAAAAAATTGGGAAGATGATTAAGTATCTTCGATACGCTGGCCAGTGAGGGAAATGTATGCATCAAAATAAGCGTAACCAGCAGCATCCATGTAGGAGCGACCTTTCCCCACGAAGAAATACTTGCGGAAGTGAAGTCTGACTGTGAGGAGCACGCGCGAGAGTCCGTCTTCCTCCTGCGGGAGTTCCTCGAGGACGACGTTGGTGCCCCCAACCAGAGCGCGGAGGTCGTCGCAGTACAGCACTGGGCGGCGATCAGGCAGATGGAAGTCGCGGGCACCGGCGATAGTCATCTTCCTCTTGTCAGCGCCGGGCACAGGGGACAGGTCAGCGGCTTCTGCTCGGTACTGAAAACAATTAGCACAACGATTAAGCTTCATTTTAGGCTTTAATAAAAGTCCGTAAGGTTTGGTATTTGTTCTGTCCCGAACGGGTCAGGAAAAAGGCATTTATGTTTAACAAACTAGGTTTCACGATAAAAATTTAAGGGATTATTTCTTCTCCAATTTACATACAGCGAGAGGTATTTGAGGCAAAAAAAAGGAATGCAAAAACACATAAATATATCACATTGCATAACAAAATAATTTCGAACATATATTAATTCATTCCTTTCTGCAATGATTTTACTGGACAAAAAAAAATCATCACGTATAAAATTTCAAAACATTTTTGCGCAGAAATACTTCTCACGCACACAAGACGCCTCATACACGGTCATTCAACGTAATTTAGCCTGTCTCTAATTTCAACATTAGCGAGACAATGTCCGAGATGATCCGTTCATCGACCTTAATATAGCTTTTTCCCATACGACTGGCTAATGTCCGAATTAACCGGCAAATTTGTGAATTATCAATATTTAGAACTGAAGCTTCCGTGGTGGTCAACAAAACGTGCGCAGGTTGTACGTCTCTCCCACATGTCACATATAGTTTTAAATGTTCTTTGACAAAATAATTAAAATCCAATCAAGCCGTAATATGCACACAATGTAAATATATTTTATCTAATCGATTTTTCGTAACAATATTTATTTTCTTCACGAATCTTATATTAATGAATTTAATAAACTGCTTTCGAAGCCGATGCTCAGTGATAGTGAGTAAATCGCCTAGTTATAAAGTATCGCAGCAACGTTCTACTGGAGCATGTCGAACTGCGCCCACACGAGTCCAGCGTTCCTGCGAGCACAAGCTAGATACCGCTCTTGACTCCGCTCAGATTTCCCCTCCAAATCTAGAACGGGGGAATGTAAGCGCAAAGCGTTCCTGACGTAACGCGAAGAATAGTGGCTAGATACTACAATATGTTGGTCTGATTGTTTTTAACAAACAACCGAGATGTGAATTATATTTATTTAGATTATGTATCACATTACTTTATTGAGTGTTTACTTTCATTTTAGATTCTGCTTTGTCTAAAAAATTTTGCCAAGAGACAAGAATATGTTTAAGTGTCGAATTATTTCCTTATTTTTTCTTGTTATGCTTTTTAATTTATTCATTGATGTTTTACAACAATACAACAATAATGTGAAGTAGGTTACCATTTCTTAAATTAACCATTCTCGCTCAACAGAGCTAAACAGTTCAAGATAATTTAATTTCATAATGATTAATTTTACTTTCAATTGACCACTGTTTGCTTTCAATTGATCAAACTGATTACTTTCAATTTGAAATCCGGTTAATGTATTATTTCATTTCAATGGGTCAATTCTAGTAGATAAAATGGGAATGAATATCACTAAATTTAAGAAAAATAACTGTCAACCAAAGTTGACTGTTCTCCAAAAGAGTGTCCTTGGCCTGATATTCAGTGATATCCCGCCATTCCTGAGCATTTTTGCAGCTTTTATTTTTAAATCAAGCGCCAGTCGCTCCGTACGCAATGCTCGCCAATTCTAGTGAGCCACGGAGTTAGTAACTTGCCCGTGACCTTGACATGCCTGTGCATGAAAGAGGGTGATCTATACAGCTTCTTAAACACGCGGCAAATTAATATCACCATTGGCTCTCGAATGTACAAATCGAGCGAAAGATAAATTCACCTGCTAACGTTAAAATATATGTAAAGATATTAAATTTTATTTATCTTTTCTAAATATTAATGTTTCAACTATTTTAGTGGACCAACAATTAATGCTTGGAGATTATGCAGTTCGTCGTTTATAATTACAATTAAGAAAGACAAGTAATAAAATGTACATCAATTATGATATCCATGCATAACAACTGTTCTTTTCAAAGACAATTTTAAAAATGTCTTGCAGTATTACTCAAGTAAATAAATAATACTTGCTTCTATGAAGAAATATTCAAACGCAATTTCATGAAATAGTTCTTTGCTTTTCTCAGAAGCATGCACTAACAGAAAGGACTGCAATTGCGAAAACAGTGCTGTTACTTAAATAAACTCACTAGTAAATTCATCCATTTTTCGATTCTGTAACGGAGACAGATTGTATACCAAAGTAAAGTAGCGAAATCCCATTCGCATGTACCTCGGGACGCGAAATACGAATTTTGCAGATTTTTTCGAAAAGGTCTTTTATGTATGAGGAAAAGGTGAGTCGAAATATTTTCCGTAAAAGTACTCTTCATAAGTGTTTCAAGATTTCCTCTATTTGAAGCAGTCATATTACATAATAGTTCTGTGGCAACCAGAGCTTAGGGAAGAATGCACTTTCTTTCGCTTGTGATCGCCAGAACACACATCTCAAACGAACAACAAGTTTCATAGAATTATTGTACTAAATTAGTCCATTAAGTATAATATTCGGACTGGACATGTAAAGAAGGGTAATTGATCACAAGGAGTGTGGTGCCTGGTCATAATGATCAATACGGCGCAGTACATTTCAACAATCAGATTTGTAGTAGATCCAAGAAAACCCTATTTAACATGGTAAATTTGAGACGATACGCTTTCATAATTACTAGACATCGAATAATCAGGTACATGCCTATTTGGCTCTTTTGACGTGGACACTGGAAATTAATTATGAACAGAATTAATAACTCGAAAACTTTCATGAAAAGAATCACGTGCGTATACCTTTCTCCAATAGAGCCTAAAACAGTGTCCACTAAAAGAATAAAAATTTGCTTTTTCGGAGTAATTGAGACCTTAGAGAAAGAGTTTCTGCATATAATTCTAAATATATTTCTGCAAATAAATTTAAACGGAGGCAGACAGCTCGATTAAATAACTAGTAGAACTAGAATAGCACGTACTTTCTCACCCGTATTTTCACGCAAAATTTCGCAAAAAATACTTAAATTATCGGCAAGTTCTACCGGACCTTATTTCAAAATCTATTTTTAAGGAACATATTTCATTTAGGAAAAAGTCTCCATCTTCATAATTGTAGTTGTATGAGGACGCCGAGAAGTTTGATTTTCAAAAAAATCAGAGTTTTCAAAGAAAATAAGATCTACAACAGTAAATTAAATGATCCATTCACACTACCCAACAACAAAATTTAATCAACAACGATGGAGCCATGTTTTTAAAATTGAAAATGTCAAAAGGCTTCATGTAAAGTGCCCCAAAATTAAAATGTCGATTTCAAATTCGAGGAGCCGAGACAGCAGTCAGATCGATTGGGGAATATCAATTTTAGAGAAAATCTGCTGTGCGGTTTAGCCGCTAGCGTTGCCCACAGAACATTGATTCTGGGTACACCATGTGTTAGAGTATTTTCTTTTCTAAATTTAGCAATTGGATTTATCCACTTTTTGGTTACCAAGCTCTGTAATAATAGTTTTTCTCCGGACAATTCGCCGATTTTTCGCGCAGAATTTCATAACGTTTTACTGTGTAAGCGATAGCGAGAAAGTAAAAACCATTGATAAACTTATCTGGTCTCTGCATCAGCAGAAGAAGAGACAATAATGCACTATTTTTGCTGCATCACTAAAATATGAACAAATCACAAGAGTTGACGTGAAACGATAATTTGGCGTATAAAAATATTGAGTGAACAGTTAGGTGGTTTAGCTTTTACATTTCTTTAATCCTTTTAATATTGAATGATCATGTTTTGATCGGGAGAGATGGCTCAGGGCATCAGCTGATGTCACTGCAGTCCCTCTGACCGGCAGATCCTAGGTTCGAGTCCCGACGGTGACAGGTTATTCGACACTAGTTTGTCAGCTAGGTCGAATTCGGTCCCTGTCCGGAGGAGAATTCTAGCGGCCGGCTGCTCTCATCAGTAGTTTTCCGTGGCTTCTCCAATTTATACCAGGGGAATGCCAGAGTAGTACCCCAACAAACGGGACACGGACCGCGCGCGATATTACCTTCCTCTTCTATGTTCTACCCTTTCATACACTTACACTTAAGTTCACTATACTACCACCCAAGTTGGGAAACCGGTCGGGAACTTGGAGCTTGTGCCGACTGAGGCGGTGCCCCTCTCGTGAGAGATACCTGGTTGCGGAAAACCCCGCTAGCCAATGGTAGGTCGGCGCCGGATCTCTCAATACAGCGGGGGAAGACCACTGCCACTTCCGGGAAATACATGCATTACACATATGTAACTATGATCTTAATTGTAACAGCTCATTTTGATGCATATTACCGTATTTTGGTGATGCCTGCGAATGGGATTTCAACACACAGTCTTCAACGCACAATTATATAATAAACTCACAAAAATTTATAAGAGATATGCTTCTACTTCAACCAACATGATACAGTAAATTCATTAAAATCAATCTAAGCCGGAATTGATCGGGACAAAAATTCCGGTTTAAGGACATCTCCGTTTTATGCAGGGTTGTCAGTTTTATAACACTTATGATATTGATATTTCAGGTTTGAAACTAGTAAATTATAACTTCATTATGATTATTAAAATACATTAACATCTAACATATTTATGCAAGAAATCACCGATAAATGAATATTTGGTATTCTTTATTGACAGCTTCTGACTTTCTCTTGCTTCTGTAAGTTTGACCTTTTCATCTACGTTTACCTCACTGCTCACCATTACCACACCACATTTCTGCCTAGTCCTAGTGGCTGCAGTCGGATTGCTTGCTGACTCTTTCAACGCACAATGCGTCACACCCCAGAGCACCACGACTTCCTGATACTCTCGCATGGACTTGAGAAATGGGTATCTGGCCGAGCGTTTACGATTTGCCGTGCGTGGTAAGGAAACTCATGAATAGAAACCTGCCATTACACCTAACGCTCAGTCGGGAGGGAGGGAATTCCTGTACGGCCTACGCCTTGAGAGACTAGCGACTCCTAGGACGAATTCTACGATGACAGTTGAAGCCCTCTCCTTCACTGTGCGACTACCATGCCTAATCGTGTGCCACAGGGTAAGTGAATTTAAAACAGACTTTCAGATGCATTTATTTCTTTAAAGTTCTTGTGTTTCTCTGTAAATTGCATGCAGTTCACAGGAATTCAATTTTATAATTTTTCCCCCTGTAAAACATGAAAAATTGCTCCGTTTCCGCGTTGGACAGATTCCGTTTTATGCTGTGTAGAATGCCATTCAACTCCACATCCCGGAGATTTTTTCCTTTTAGGCAGGTTTCCGGCTTGTGCTGGTTCCAATTTAAACAGATTTCACTGTATTTACATTGCATTTACAAATCAAAACTAAATCATTGTTTTGGGATATTTTCCCGAGTTTCTTATTTTTTTATTTGTCACGTATTTTTACAAAACAGTTAAAAACTGAATATGATGTGCTACGGGAAGAAGTGTATTCTGCACAAGTTTTCTTCGTTCTGTACAAGTTTTCTTAATTCTGGGATACCTACACTACACCAATAAGTTGAATTCTGAATACAGACAGAAAACAATTGTTCACAAAACAGTCGTTTCGCTGCAATAAAATATATTTTTAAAGGCAAATCAGCTTTAGATTTGTGTTCTTATCCCTCATCATGTTTGTTCGTCTGTGCGTCCATCTGTTCTTCTGTGCGTCCATCTGTCCGTCCATCTATCCGTCCATGTCTGTTCGTCTTTCCACCTGTCTTTCTGTCTGACCGTCCCTTCGTCTGTCCACCTGTCTTTCTGACTGTCCGTTCCCCCTACTGCCCATCTGCATTTCAGTCTGTCCGCCACTCTGTCCACCTGTCCGTCTGTACTCAAAGCTGGCGCCAAAAACCGTTAAGCCGATTTTCTCGTAAATAGATATTGCTGTATCAATTTAAACGAAGTCGAGGCCTTTTGAGTGTCAAACGTATATTTTAATATTGGGGTATTTTGCATGAGGTCTCATTTTCAAATTTTTCTCAAAAATAGTTACAAATTTTATATTAAACTTTTTCCACGGATAAGCGTAAGGGACCATCTGTCTTCAGAGAATGGTACACAACTTAATTTGTTTGAAATCACTGAATTTTGAAAGTTACGAAATTTATTCGTTGAGTACAAAATTAGTTTTTGTGTAAAATTACGAAACTCATTCATAGGATTGTTGGAGGGGAGACTGGAAGGGTTATATGGACCCATGACTCCCTTCCTCCCATCCATCCTCTGAATTCGACACTAAATCTCAAATATCCATCTATCCACTTATCCATAATCTGGAAAGATTCGGACCGACTGACTTAGCTCAGAGCCAGTATTGCCGCTGTCTCTGTAGCGATTCTGGAAAGTCCTAGAGTTCGAGACTCGACGATGGTGGATTTGCGATACTATCTAGGCGATAAAGCTAGGTCGCATTCAGCCGCCGTCTAGAGAAAATTCTAGAAGTTGTCTGCTCTAATGAGTACTTTCAAGTAGTTTCTCCTGTCAATGCCAGGTGAATGCTGGAACATTATCCTATCAAACGGGCCCTGGACCGCGCGATCATTCCTTTCTCATCCTTGTCTTCTCTCTCGTTATAAACACTAATTTACACTTACGTATACTACACTGTCTCACATGTTGGGAGAACAATAAGGATCGCACTGCTTGTCCCGAAAGCGGCGGTGCCCCTTTGGGAGGAGATACATAGGAGAAATTCCTCCCTAGAAGTCGACCTGACGGTCAAGGCCGGTTCTTGCTCTCCAGCGGAGTAGGAACACTTCCTCCTCCCGGGATATTACATTCACTACGCTATTGGGACTAATGTTCGTAGCAGTTGACGTGCCAAACCCATCAATCAATCGAAATACTCTTGCACTTCAGCGAGTTCGCGGATGCCAAATCACATTCCCACGTGGAGTGTACGGAGCCAAATGTCATATCCAACCCGGCAGCGGGCTCCAGGAGTGAGATTGTGTTTGGCGCTTCCAGTTTACGCAGGAGTGTGAACGGGCGTGCAGGTCGGCCGATTGGGAGGCTGCGGTTGGACGCGTCATGTCCGACGCAGTCGCGTCGCCCCTGCCCTCGCTGGGGCTCGGGCGCCGGGATCTATCAATTAGCGCCGGATGGCGCGCAGGCTCGGCATCCGAGATCCTCCGTAAATTCGCGGCCGTTGCACCCTGCGTAGTCCGCAGGCTCAGGGAGGATCGCTTCCCCTCCTTCGTTCGCCACCACCATTCGTCCCTCCCTCCCTCCCTCCCTCGCTCCCACCCTCTTCACATCTCATTCCCGAAAAAGTAGATACTCTATCTATTCACGTTTTCGTGAGCTCTGTGTGGTGTAAACGGGAATTTTTAATTTGATTTATTTTCGTCGAAGTACAGAAGAACTGAACGTGAAGTACGGAAGAGAAGTATATTTTGCGCGCTTTTTTTAGTGATTTATTTTATTGAAAATATTTATTACGGACACGTATAAGCACACACAGAGATAGTAAATATATATTCAATAATTTCAAGATTCTTTAGTTTCTGAGTAGCTTAGTTTGTAATCTTCATTGTTGTGCAATGTTTACAAAATGTGGAGAGATTTTTGACTGACCTTAACGTTTCTCCGGTGCATATTACAAGGAGTATTTTCTTCTGCGATAGAGTATTGTAGTGAATTGATAGTTATAATTTGTTAAGAATTCTAAACTTCCTAATCCGTTCTCGGATGACTCGGTGCTGAAAGTCACAACGAGGCTCCAATATACAATACACGGAAAATTAAAAGTTTTGAATCTGATATAAGAACATGGTCGCTACAATGGAGAAAATAACCATGGGACTGGATTTGTTTGCCGATACCCATCCATGGGGGGTCGTTAATCAAGGAGGTAAGAGTATCGTTATCCCCCTTACTTCGGCTGTCAGGTGTGGTGCACCGGTCGCACCAGCCAAAATATACCCCTCATCCTGAGGATAAACAATGAATACGAAAGAAGAGGAGCATATTTGTAATTTATTATTTGTTGTTACTTTATTACAACAACAATTAAATGACAAGTTAATTCATATATTTTGTGTTATTTAGAATCTTGATTATACCTACCTATCGCTCGTTTATAGTCACCAATGATCCTCATTCGACCCTTGATTATCATTCAATCGATCCCTTCAGAATTTCACAGACCCCAGAGGGTCTATTCCCCACCTCTTTGCAACTCCTGATCTAAACCGACCGAATATCTTATGAAATAAAGAATTCGTTAGGTTTTACATGATTTTCTAATCCCTCATGTCATCCAAATTCTGTTTTTTCGTGAAACACTTAATTTTCTTTTTTAAGAGTAAATCACGTATTATAGTGAAATGAATTCAACGAAAAACAATTAATTGTATTTGTTATTTCTATCAACAATATTGTAAACAACGTCCCATAATACCTGCCCTGAGCAGTGTATAAATAATTTTATTTTACTTTCAGTAAACAATCTATAAGTACATTTATTATTTAATATGTAGGTTTTCTCAGTTCTTGTAATTGTAAAAATTTGTACATTGTTGTAACTGTAGCCTAATTGTTTCTTTACAATTTCATATCTAGTGGCGGTTTTGTTAATTATAATTTGATTCCCTTCCTTGAATAAAGAGTGGTCCGTGTAAGTACATTTATTGTAATATTTACACCGAATGAATCAATGAAGTTGAGAAATTCTTCTTTTTGGTGACATTCGACCAAAATATTAATGTTAAAGTTTCCGCTTACAACAATGAAGATTACTGATTTCGTTTAGAGCGATTGTTGACTTTGTTTAGAGTCTCTAAATTTCCTTAGAACATGGCATAATCTATAGATCACTTTGTTGGAGGTCAATTGAAAGGAGTTGTTGGAGGAGATTGAAAGTAAGATTGAGAATAATGTTAGGACTATTCACAATATTTTAAAAACAAATTCAATTGAATACATTAATACATTTAATTCAGTCATGGTATTAGAATCGATATCATTTAATTTATTGCTTTCGATATAGAATCAATATCATTTGGAAATAATACACCACTTCCATTTGAAAGATCCTTATTTGATTCCCTTGTTCTGCATCATAGCCTTCGCGATAATAAAAGTTGGTAATATGGCAATTGCGAAGTTCATTATAAGATAATCTATCTTTCTGTAGAACAAAGAACATCTATTTAATTTAAATCGCAGACTTATTTTTGTTTCAGTCATCAGGATGGGAAGACCCGGAGCTGCCTAGGTAAAATCAATTTTATTTAAAAGAGACTGAACGATAGCAGCATGTGAATTTTTTGCGAGTTCCTTCCCGACAGAATACGGACAAAAAAGGCAAAATGAAAATCTTCTAAAACGATTCCAGAACTGCAGTTAAGTGATTCATCTTGTTAAAATTCGTAAATTCGTAACAATAATAAAAAGGTCTTTTGCCAAACATCGGGGATCTAATGATCATTATCGAAATACATGCAATTGCATTAACTTCTCAGCTATCTGCATTAGGCAACCCGCATGACGTTTATTGGTTACACACATTAAGCATCGACTCATTGTAATTATAGTCATGCGACATTAATAATAGTTAAAACATCGGAATAAAGAAAAAGACGAAGATTAAGACGAAGATTAAGGCGAAGATTAAGGCGAAGATTAAGAAAAAGGCGGAGACAAAGACAAAGAAGATGGCGATATGACGACGAACAGGAAAAAAAACAAGAGAAAGAACAAGTTTAACTCGCCTCAATTGTGTTTTCTCAAAGTCGAAAAATGGCGGTATTTCCTACATGGTTATGTATGCAATAAACGACAAATGAATTGTATTCTAATTTTTCGCATCTCCCTGTCACAGCCGAGTCAAGAGATTTAGTAATATTTTAATGTTCCTAAACCAGAAGTGCATCCAGTCTACATTAATCTACATGTATATAAGTAAAAATTAAAGCAGTTTATGCTTCACAACTATCTTTTCCTTCACGGCTGAAAAAATTTTAATTATATTATAGACGCGAAGGTAGTTCATTGCCCAACTTAATATCTTGTTTTATGACTTTGATTATAGGCTATCATTACAGTTTAATTTTTAGTACCCAACTTGTTAAGCATATTATGCAGGCAGGATGGAGCGGGATTGGAAGGAGTTGGGAAGGATGTAAATAAAATACGATTATTGTAGATATGTGCTCACTGTACATAGAATGTATTACTATTTCTGGCAAAAATGATAATTTTTATAAATACTCGGAGAATGCCAGGTACCTCAGCTACAATTTTAATGAATTATTATCTTGTGGATAGATTTAGAAAATAATAACCATGCTTATTCAATATTTTAATTTATCACATTGCTGATGTTTCGTCAATATAATGATTTGCTTCTTCAGAACTAGACTATTTAATTTTGTTAATACAAAATACGGTTTAGTAATATGTAATTCAGGTAACAAATAGATTACCTTGAGATCAAATAAGAGTAACATATCATTGATATGTTTTAAGTGTGTTACTTTGTTAATGTTTACGTTGATAAAAACCAAAAAACAGCAATCATAATAATAATAATAATAATAATAATAATAATAATAATAATAATAATAATAATAATAATAATAATAAAATACCACAACCCATGCATGAGAAGACAAATTATACATTTATACCTATATAATCTAATATTAATTTTATTTCATATACAGTAAAAACAATAAAATATGAATTTAGAAAAGAAAATAGTGGTTTAGCAGTAATGAACAGACTTTTCTTAACATATCTAGCACATGTTACAACTGCACAATTACATAAGGAGTGGTGGTTTATTTGATTTATTGCAGTAGACTTGTGTATTCATCACACACAATTTCATAATGGAGTCTTTTCATGACGTATTCATTCAATTTAATGTCAATGTAATTGTTAACTTTGTATTTGATAACTAGTTGATAAATAAAAATATTGGGTCAGATTTAGTTTGACTACACAGACACACACGATCATACATTCATAAAAATATTTACTACACATTACCGGATTAATATCGCAAATCATCTACTATGTTTCATACATTTTGTGAACATTCCAAAGATAATATTACATTTCTTATGCAATAATACGATACAAACGCATCAGGAACACGTTAAAACACAGTAGTATTACAATTTTGCATTCCTTATTTTGAGACTATAGTGTACTATAAAATAGCGTGCACCTGTTGATTATTACTGTTGTGTTCTTTCTTACCTTCAGAAGATCGTAAAATTCTGGCCCAGGATGTATGTCCTCGGGGATTGGCTTTGGACGAGATCCCCAAATTCCCATCTTGAAGAAATAGTAAAAAAGGTACAGCACAACAGGCCCGTTGACAGTCGTTCTGCAACAAACATACATCCGATTCAATAACTAACAAGGCGATATGTCGGTCGAATTTGAATAGCAAGCGAAAATTCGCTAATTCTATTTAACTCCGTCTTTACAATTTATCAAAAAAAAAAATAAGAAAGTAATTGATTCATAAAACACGTACCTTTCAGCGGTGCGGCGACCACGGAAAAAAGAGTAGCGTGTGAAGTTTGCAAAGAGCGAAAATAAGAAAAGCGACAAACTTAACTAACTTAACAAACAGCGAAAAGACAAGTGAGAAACTTCCAGAGACTACTCACAGCAAAAATATCACTAGCAAACAAATCGAACTTGACTTCACGGAGGTAATACAATGGAGTGACAATATTTCCACAACTGATCCCTCAGGGAAAACACATCACGTGATTACATGAAAAGTTAGAATGATTGCAATTACAACAGAGCACATTTTCGTTTTTAAGTCCATAATTTATATTTGTAAGGCAACTGAAACTATAGTTTAATTTAATTTAATTTAATTTTACTTAATTTAATTGTTTTCAAAAGCAGTAAAAACTATATACGACGTATGGGGGAGAAGCCTAACATGCGCGTTTTATTGAGTTTAAGAATTCCCCCTCCCCCCTTTTATAATACATTGTTGAATTATTAATAAAGATTTCAACAAGTTGTTGTTGAAAAGAAGAAATATTCTCACCTGAGTAACTTAATAAAAATTATATAATAAATAAAAATATTTCCATCGGCAAACGATCTACAACATCACGTATGCAACTAGAAAAAAGTGATCCCTATGGCCGAAAGCAAATATGCCCTGCTGTATTTTTTTGGTTGTTTGTTTTTCTTTTAGCGTTTCGGTGGATTGTTAACGAATATACAATATTTTCAAGATTCAGTGTGGATGTAGTAGGACCTTCTTCAAAAACAAGACTAAATGAAAGACAATAAGAAAAGTCATCCATTTCCCACTATCAGAGCCCGAATGTAGGAAATCTGTCGGGTTATCGCCAGTAATGTTTTGCCTTTAAAAAATTAAGCCCTAAGTATCGAATTTCCAAATTGTCGTAACTTAAGAATGTCAACATGGCACCTACCACTACTTGTGCCAGCAACAGAAGATTCAAAGGCCATTTCTTTTGTTGCAAAAAAATTGCTGACCCACATTACTGTTAATTGTAAGGAAAATATATTCAACTAGTAAATAGACTAAATATTATGGGGAAATTATATCCAATGTAGTAGACCTTTTATATCTTTCAAGAGGTAAGTAGGATCCTCGTTTGCAATAGGTAATACTCTTGTAAAAATGCCCTCCAATACCTTTTTATTAATTTCTGGATTTGACTTTCTCATATTAGCAGTTTTAAAGACACATGTCCATATTTTCAGAAGATTCACAAGCTATTTAAATCAATAATTGAATTTTATGACAGTAGCCTTCTACTTTTAGCATTTATTTCATTACAACCTCTGACATGTTTCATATGAAAGTAGGGGCAGTCTGAACTAGTAATGGAAATGATGTTAAAAAAATATTAATGTAATACAATTGTGGCCCCACAAACTTGGATAACTAGGTTTCAGATCTAGTGGAAAATAACTTACCTACCTTGTGTTTTTCAAAACAACTTTACAAAGTGGAACATTTTCACAAGTTGAAACACAAATATAAAGTCCAAAAATGCAAATTATGAAGCACTAATATAAAAGAAGACTTGACAAATGTTAAGAGTCCTTCAAACGAACAACCCCATTGACTTCATAAAACTCATTGACAAAATAAAAAAATCTATTGATGATGACTCATAGATAACCTCATACTAATTACAAACCAATTACTATTTAAAAAATATTTGAAAAAGTTCCTTTCGGCAATTCAAATATTTAGCAAAATACTATAAGAAGACATTCAGTTTATCTTATCTGCAAATTTTGACTAAAAACCATCCTTGCTTAACAGAAAGATTAATTGACATTAGTTTCAACAGAAAAAAGATCAAGAGTAATAACACCAAGGGGAGTCTGAAGTGACATGTCTGATGTGAAGTAGGTCTTTAGAACATTGTCAACTTGACAATACGGCAGAATATTAATAATTATTTTGTACAATGGCCGAGAGGGAAACACTCTTATTCAATACTCATGTAAATTTAGACAAAAAATATAAATAAGATTTCAAATAAAAAGATGATTATATACTATTAGAGAAACTTGCCATAGTGTAGCACTGCAAGAAAGACTATTAATACTAATTAATACCTCTGATGTAATTTTCTTAAAAGAAACAATTCTGCCCTACTGACTTCATTAGGTACAAGGCAATTATATTAGAAGAAACAATTAATCCTAAATGGTGTTTAAAAGATAATTCCAAATATGGTTTTTAAATGTGTGAGAAAATAATATCTGTAGTAGTGTTCACGGCTATATTGACATTTATCATTCTGCTGTATGATTCCAAAACTTGTTTGTACTTCTGCTTATGACATCTGTCTATTGAAGAAATAAATTCACAATATAAGACATTTGATTTAATAAAATAAAATGAAAATTTCCTGTGTTCTTTTAAAAGGATGGTGGGAAAATATAGGTTAAGAAAATACAAACGAAGAGGAAAATATAAAGCAAGAAAACAATAATATTGGAAACATTTTTCCTTGTTAATATTATCTCTGGCTAAATCAACTCTCATCAACTCAGCACTGTCTCTATCAATCATTTCTCATCAATTTATCTCTGAATGCTGAGAAGACCTAATAAAATGGTGGGAAAAATATTGATAATTCCAAAAACTGTTATTTTGAGTAACATATTCTTCATACATAACAAAAATGTTGCAAATATCTTATCATCTACTTATCCTGATAACTTTAGTGATGACAATCCAAGACAATAATTCCAGGCATATTAACTTTTTTTTTAAATATGTTATGATAAAATATTTGCATGTAATATTAAATGTTCTATGTTAATTTAATCTTTTATCTCCATTGAAAAAAACATTTTAAATATCTCAGTAAAAATTCAAGTCTTGGATTAGATATTGTGTATAACTGATTTCTGAAACAGCTTATTAAATGTTATACTTCATTATTCATTTATTTAATGAAATATTTATTTCCAGTGTGTTTCCTGGAGAGAATCTATTGTAATTCCAGGATAATGCCTAACAAAAAACAGTTACAGACCAATTTCCTTTTACCTTGACTCTGTAAATTGAGATAAGCTGTTAATAGAATATCATTTTTACCACATGAATATCAGGTTTATCACCAATAAAGAGTGAATTGAGAAAAAATTATTCAACAATCCACCTTGATTAGTCAATTAGACTAGATATTGATAAAGCTTATGACACCAAGCATCACATGGAAAGACTTGTGTTATTAACTTTCATTGTTTTTTCAAACAAGTGTAAATGAGTACCTTATATTCTTATTAACAACTTTTCAAGACAAAAAGCATTAAAATTAAATTTTATATTATTTTGTGTAATAAACTTGATGTATCAAATGTCATTCTACAAGGATTTGTGTTCAGAGCTAACATTTTCTAATTATTGTTTCTATTAATATTATTTCGGTAGTGTAAACCACAAAACAATAAAATATAACCAAAGCCATTAAAATATATTTATATACAGATGATGCTACATTATTTTTATTGAAAAAAGTTAACAAGTGAGGAGCTACTTTAAAATTGCTAAATAAATTATAAAACTGGGCTTCTGTCTCCGGTTTGAATCTTCCAAAGCCAAAAGTGACATAACAGTATTCAAAGGAGGAGGGAATTCTAAATAATATTAAACTTAATATTGGGTCCATCCATTAAAATATTTCACTCATATTAATATATTGTTGAAACTTTTTGTATGGCACCAATAATGCACTTGTGTCAATAAAAACTGATTATGGATCAAATAATTTACTATTCTGCTTTTCCACAATAATTAAGCAACCTTAACTCTTGTTAATTTGACACTCCACAGTACATACCTCACTATTTGTTAATAAATTAAGAGTCCTATAGCAAGTAGAATAAGGAAAACCAAAGAAGACATAAATATTATAATAAGAAAATTATTTTTTTACATGCATGTTAAATACCTCAAAGTACTCCTCAAAATTCAGTTAACAGAAATGTTTTCTCCTTTGGATTTCTATGCCCAATAATCCTTCTATTATAAACACAATAGAAAATTTGGATAATATTCACTTAAAATTTCAATACATTAAGCACGTAAAGAGTAAAAGTGCAAAATCACAATTTCTACGACAAAACAAAATTGATGCTAATTTTATAGTGTTCTAAAATGGAAACAAGTACTTTTAATATTTCAGTATCTCCTTAAAGAAAGGTACAATAATAAATAAAACAAATATATTTGCTTCATTGTAGATGGATTTCACTCACAAGATAGATAATATGCTGTAAATGTGGTAGAGTAATTAAACTATTTCAATTAAATAATATTTTTTCTTTTCTTTTGTGAACTTTTATTCCTTTGAATGTTTGAGGCGTTGTAAAGAGTCATTATATGATACAAGAGAGTCTTGATATAATAAGATAGTAATGTAGTAAATAATGTAATTATATTTGATGTTATTGCAGGCCCATGAGTTTGTTATTAATATCTCATGGATATTGAAATAGAAAATGTTGTTTTTCCACATTGCACTGATTTTAAAACTTTCAGGAAATCCTTCAAACACAATAAGTAAATCCCCCTCCCCACAAAAAAAAATCACATCATATTCACCCCTATCATAAGTCAATAACAAATATTTACTTCAATGTCCCTTTAAGTCATGCTCACTTTCAGGCATTTCATTTAATTCCTTGTCTATAATTTCTACTGGACAATCATTAGGCCTAATGGAATTCAGCATTGTTTTCTTCGAAGAATTTTAGAATTCTGAAAAAACCTAATTATGAAAAATATGGAATAATGTAGAATTAGAAATAAATTAAAAAATTGCAGTAGTATTGAGAGGTCTTTGTAGGCAAGATCTTTGAAAATTCATCAAACAATAACTGAAACCATTAATACACACAAAAATAGTAAATGTTAATGATTTGAGCTTTATATACACTCTTATATATGAACCTCTGTTGGCTATTCATACTTTCTGAACAAACAAACTCTGTTGAAAAGACTCTTAAAATGTGTTCCTAATTTTAGAATTCCATCTATAGGACCTAACTTTAACTATATCCACCATCAGAAGAACAAAGGTAGAAAGGAACTCAAAATTTATTGACCTGTGTGATGAATATCGTTTTCTTTCCAAGAACTCTTAATCCTGTATTTTAGGAAGTTAATATGGACCAACCATGAGAATGAGGAGAAATCATTTTTTTATTAAATATTTTCCTTCACCCTAACACCAGAACAGAGCAACTCAATTTATTGTTAACCTTAAAATTTTGTAACTCAAATGAGGCCATGAAAATAAATATGTATTTTGTAAGCAATATGTGTAAAACCACACAACATTCATTTTTTTAAATTTTAGTATACGAATAATAATACTATCACTTAATGAATACACTTAAAATGACTCAAATGAAGTGGAAATATTATTGGAATACATTTTTACTTGCAGCTAAAATTATGATAAATGATCATAATATTCAATGTTTATATTAAATATTCTCAAAGTTGTTGTGCAGGGAATGCTTTATATTATTTTCCTCCCTACTTTGTCAAAACATTAACCCAATCTCATGTAGTGCTTGAAAGTATCCGTGTGGTCCATACACCATGTGGTTCACATCACCACATGTGGTAAACATTTAACTAAAGAAGAATATCTAATAATTAAGCATTTTACTGAATGACAGCACCTAAATGCTTACAACTGTATTAGTGTAATCCTACCACAAAAATGTACAATTTCAAACCAATGAATCGATAAAATTATTTTTTTCATTCTCATATGAGAAACAGCTTTGTTATTCAAGTCATTACCATCTAAAATTATGACTGAAAAATGTTTGAAGAAATTGGGTTGATTTTGCATTCAACATGATCAATTGAAGGACATAAGTAAATTGTGATTAACTGCTTAATCAGGTAGAATGATAGTACAGAATAGACTAAATTTGACTTAAGGATCAGATTGTCACCCCATTACTCACAATGTTAAAAAACATTGTGATAGTAAACAGAAAAAGCGTCAGTCACACAGAATTTCTACATTCCAGTTGTTTCTTCAGCCTGACTGCCAAATTTGTTTCCTAATCTCCAGCAAATCACGCAAAATTCGCTCTGTACTGCGTTTAAAGGATCCGCCCTCCAATACACGTTGAGCTTAACACTGAGATATTTCTGTTGGTATATTTGAGAAATAAAGAGAACGCTAGGGATCTTACACATCTATAGAAGAGGAAATCGGTGAGTAAGGAATTGTAGAAGAGGAAATCAGGGAAATCTTACTAAACAATTGAAGAGCTTATTTCCTAAATGACGTATCTCCATGAAACACAATATTTCAAGTAGTGGATATATTCACGTTCAGCATTAGATTTTAAATAGGATTCGACGATTTTCGGATACCATTTAAAAAGGGAAAAAAGCAATTTTTTGTCACAATATTTGCCACCATGATGGAGAAGACTCTTGAGAACATACTGATACGTTGAATTAGAAAACGAACGAAAATGAAGAAACGTCACTTTGGAAGTCATCTCTTCAGTTCGCTGTGCACTGCATTGAAAGAACCATTCGCAGATTGTGGCCTCTCAGACTTCTTAAACTCACCCACTGTGATATTTCAGTTAGTATATTTGAGGAATTAGATTACGCGAGGGAAAATACACACAAGATAAAATCAGCAGAAACCTTATAAATCAGAACTGTTATTCCGTGTGATTTACAGCTCCCCTTCACAGCGAGGATTAAGAAGACTATCGGCCCAGGATACGGTTTTAAATCTACTTCTTTAGCTCAGTTTGTAAAGCGGTGGGCCATAATTGGAATCATTGTCAGACAAAACAGTGTTAGTTCATGAAATTAAAAAGTTAACTTTATTTTTTATTTAATAAATTATGGTTTATTTTCATATTTTGAATAAATATATAAGATAAGCAACAGTGAATCTGAAACTTCGTCGTTTGCACGGTTTTATCCTCTAATCAGAAGAAGTGAATCGCATGCCCTGAATGTTGTCGTTAATCAGAGGAGCGTCATAACAAATGTCAAGAGTGAGGTCAATTGTGTTAAAGCGCTCTCCATGAGTGAGAATTGTTTGAAGTAAGTGGTTTTGTTATTGTTAATCGGGTGTCGTAACATGATCGAGCGCATAATCCATAGAAACGCCGTTCCCTTTCATATTCAACTGCTAAACACCTTTAATTTCATTCGGTTCGTAAGACATTAGGGGGATGAAACTTTAAGGGAAAAGAACATGGCGACACAACACAGGGAGATTTCATATTTGCTTCAAATTGAACCGAGATACATGGTAAAATCAATATTTGTTCATGAACATATGTTGAAAATCGTGTTGGGGTCCAGGTTACCTTTCTAAGGCATTCTGTAAAACATTTCTTTTCGACAGAATCTTTTAAAAATAACCTTTTAAAGAAAAGAAAAAAATAATGCTATCTTTAAAACGTAATGCATCGTAGTATTCATTGTGGAATATTAAAATAACTAAAAGAAACCAGTAAATTATACAGATTATAGTATCAGATTCTCTCATTTATTGAATGTCTTATTAAATTGAATCTCAGATTGTAGTAGCGTAGATTTGTTGTGGGAATTTAGGAATTCCTAAAGATTTAGGTTTTTCGGAAACTTCCAACTTCTTTTCATCTATCCATTAGACCTTCTGGGTATTAATGCAACCCGAGCGTACTCTTCACCTCATTTTCTAATGAAACCAAGGAAATTAAGCCTCATATGTATCTAATGGACATTCCTCGGGATTCATTAAGAGGATGACTTTACCGTACGAATAAGCACAAAAACTCGTATGTATAAAGTATAAATCATAGGGTTGTAAAATATGATATGCCCATCATCACAATTTCTAGTGAATAATTTAGTTTCGCGTCGTAGTTTTGAAAAAGAGTGTTAAACATGTGTTGCAAAAGTGAGCCTAGAGTATTGCGACACAAACGTGAGTTGCAAAATCGTTCTAATTGTTTTAAACATATCTAATTACAATACAAACCCACTTATAGAACCTGCATATAACTTGGTGGGGTTAGAAACTGCAATTAAAAACCAGAATAACACAGGATCTTGTCGGACTACTTTTCCTCATTTGACTATTTTGTTTTCAGAAACTGACCAAACAGAATTTAAAAGATCAATTTTGTAGAAACACTAAAATGAAAAGACTGAATCCTTTGCAAGGGAAAATAATAGAAATATTAATTGCTAATACGCTTTGCACTACGAGCTATATGATCAATCTGATGATATATCTGATCAATCTGATGATATATCTTCAAGTACAGCAAGTGTATCTATGCACCCTCATTACATTATTTTGAAATATCCTTACGCTTCACAATTCCTATTTTTCTGTGTATGAGTAATAAAAAAACACCGGTATGTTCAATTTAAATTTTAATTTCTCCATAAAGTACACAATTAAATACGAAGACATTGCCAGAGAACCAAACAAAAGTGTCATTAATCAGGAATAATTAATACTGCAAATATTGCATGTCTAACAAAAATAAAATCTTGTGATTTTTGAGGCTTCGTAAATTGGATTTCGAACTAGAGATGGAAACAGCAGAACTTAAATCTCTCCGTGATTTTATCAGGTATTGACAGGAGAGTCGGGCTTCTGTACTGTAGAACAACGCTCTGATAGAAATCAAACACAACCTACCATTACACGAAGCCATAATAATTGATTCATTGCGAGCCTGACTGAAACGCCGTTTGAAGTCTTTGGCACATCCCACGTGCCAATTAGTACCATTGTAAATGGCCGTGAGGCGTGCTCAGTAAGACTTCCCATGACCTTCATTCCCTTTAACTCGCACTTCTGGTCAATAACGCTCTAACTACAACGTGTGAAATATCTCGCTGCCAGGGTAGAGATTCATACTTCCGGGTAGGCTTATAGAATTCTTAGCAAAGAATTGGATATGCTCTCCTAGGTGTCCAGTTTCTGAGCAATAAACACCTATACAAAGGTATATGTAGTGAGTAGACGGAGGTAAAGATAAGTGTTAAGCCCCCCCCCCCCCCCATTTTCGGATCGGTTGTCCCCCTTTTGCTGCACACGTCGAGGACCACATATCTTAAGAATGCTCCCACCTCACTCATCGGCAATTGAATTGGGACTATATTCCGATTTAAGTATAGTGGCACTTCAAGGTCACGAGCTGGAAGGATAGGGGGCATTGCCATCCAATAGGGAGCTCCAATATAAAAAGATTAAGTCGTAACAAAGCTTTTGATTGGATGACTGTGCCCCCCCTCTCCGTCCTGCTCGTGACCTTGAAGTGCCACTATTTTTACATAGGAGTACATGTTCCGCGAAAGAAATTGCGTTATCACTTATCTAAAAGATGGCAGAATTAACATGAGGGGCGAACGACTACAATTCATTATTTACGTCGTGGCGCCGGCAAATGCTATAATCATTAGTCTCGCAGGTGTAGGACATGTTTTTATCACGGGAGATATTCTTTCCGTATCGGTGGACGTGCAGGTCGGTGCCGGGTCTCACCATCCAGTGGGGGAAGAACACCGTCACCTCCAGCGGCAGAAATTCACTACACTAACAAGAACGACTAAAGCAGTTGATGTGTCCGGAAACATGAATCAATCAATCCAATAATAAAGGGCAGGTGCATTTTCATATCGTACACCAAACCGATTCGAACCAGAATTCTTTCGTCGTTCCGTTATGTCTCTGCTTCTCGGAAATTGGTGCCCTGGACGCGGACTCATTGAGTCCGTAAGTAAATCCTAGCCTGTTCCTCGCCCGCGTTTCCTAAACGTGACCCGAATGCGTGCTCGCAATTCGCTTCCTTTTCCCAGGCGCTCTGGAAGGCTCCCAAGGACGGCGTTGAATCTTGCGAAATTAGTAGCGGGAACGAGTGAATCGCAATAACAGGACTAAGAAGACTAGGCGTCGTAATGCGAATCTAATAATCTCCCGCGGTGGAAGGGATTTCATGTCCCAGATTCGATAAGTTTATAGTCGAAGCCCCCCAAAAATCTATTCCGCGGCATTAATATCCAGCAACACATCACTGCCGCCGGCCCGCTAAGGCCGATTTGAAATTCAAATCGTCGTGTAAAGGGTGTCTTCAATCATCGGCCGTTGGCGGCAAAATACAGTGGAGGGGGGGCGGCGCGTGGAGATTTATGCGGCCGAGGGCAGCCGGGGTGGCGGCGGAGAAACTCCAAGGCCTGGGGGGGGGGCGGAGTGGGAGATGGCGGAAGGCGAGGAAGACGGATTCGGCGTCGGGGACGAGGAAGTGCAGAAGGGGACTTCGGAAAGGCGACAATGGGAAGTCATCGACTGGCAACGCGTCCGACGCCAAAAGGTCGTAAGGGCAAGGGAGGAAGGCGTGGGAACAGAACATATGAGGACTTAATAGAAATAATGCAACATAATCATGATAAATATATTATTATTATTATTAGTATTAGTATTAGTATTAGTATTACTATTACTATTACTATTAGTATTACTATTAGTATTAGTAGTAGTAGTAGTAGTATTAGTATTATTATTGTTGTTGTTGTTGTTGTAAATTACTTCATTAGGGTACGTTAAAATATACTATGGGTAATAATTTAGTTAGTTCAAAGTCATTTGCGCGGAATACCCCCCTCTCTTTCTGGTGCCGGTCAATGTACTCGTATTTACTATACACGCAGTCCAACTAGCGCCTATGTATTTTGAATAGACTGTACCCTTTCCCGTGGAGTACCAAACAACGAAGTTTTATTGGCTAACATGATCAAACAAAGATATAACACGTATTGGATCGGACGAAACTTCTGAATAATTTATTTAAAGCTTCCTGGAAACACTAGCCTCCCGGAAACGCACTGCCTCTCAGAAACACCGGCGGCGGCGACGGCAAGAATGCACGAGTTTGGGTAGGGGAGAGTGAAAGCAACACGATTAAATAAATTATTTTCACTCTCATAGTATTAAAGTTAATGCAAACTAAAATTTGATTAACCTCACACATTTTAAAAAAATAATTGATTTTGTAACCTACACGAAAAGGTTACGTTTGTAAGCCTGAAGACTAGAAAAAAAAGTGCAAAGAAATTTCCTATAAAAAAAACACTCAACAAGGCGTGGACGCATAACAATGAATTTTAAAATAAGACAAGAGATAATTATACTTAATTCCTTTTTTTCTTAATGGGCAATCACAGAATAAACGATAGAGCTAAATAGAAAATAAGCTTCCACTGAGCATACTCTGAAATATCCATAGACCACTATACTCTCGCCATAGATGTCAGCTCCCGGCGGACATCTTGCCATCCATTGTTCAACGTGACGTCATGCGATCGGTAATGCTGATGGTTGACGTTTTTCAAGCACGATTACATTACATGAATAGGGTGCTAATGCATCAACTAACCGTTGCAGAGCCCAAAAAAGCAATGTTTGAAGAACTTTCCTCGCCAGGAGAACCTGCAGAGAGGGACACTTTCCCTACCCCTCGATTAAAGGGCGAATTGACTTTTGATCAGCTGGGATGCGGTTATCCAATCGGGAATTTCAGGATCAAAAATGAAGTAACAAAGAGCCCGATTGGATAACCGCCTATTAGGTGATCGCTGTCAATTCGGCCTACGGTTTAGTCGGTGTATAGGCCACGAGACGCAAGCCCCACATTGGAAGTAGTTTTCTCTCCAGGACATTTATAAATTCCATTCTCTTTTGCGCTCCCTTGAATGGTTACTGGGTTCAGTCCCGATTCTTTTGGGACAACATTGACTTTCTTTCTTTACCCTCTGCAACTCTATAGAGAGACGCAAAACCAACAAAGAATCGATTTATTAAAACTCGAAAATGTATTAGAGACTTTTTGCCCAGTGTACGGATTAGCAACTACAGGAGTCTCTGGATTACTCTATACTACTTTTGAACATCTGTGCATGCGTAACTCGAACTATGCATGCACAGAGGCTCGAATTTACTAAAAATTGCCGCAAAAAGACCCCCCATTTGATTCGGTAAATGAGGTATTATGACGATCTGGATATTGGTAGCAAATGCTTCATTCGTAACAGTGCTGCTCGTAACCATTACCAATGGTTGTATTATGTTGTGCGTCCAAATAAATACTATTAAATGAGACAAATTTGACGGGTTTCCTCCACCGCATTATGCGGACTTAACAGGTAGCACGAAACGAAGTTATCTGGAGCACAGGAGCAAGCCGAGCAAAAAGAGGCGGGAACTTTGAGGTTCGCTACTAGAATCTCGCCAGCCGCGTAACTTTCAAAACCTCGCAGCGGGAGCCGAATACGCTCTGATCCGCTCAGCTCAGGCAGCCTTAGAAAAGAACACGCCGGCATTAAAGTCTTCCTCGATCGGAAGCACTCCACAACTGCCACTCCACGGCGCGGGCGGGGCGAAACCCTCCAGTGCATATTTTGCTGGACTCCCGAGACTGGCTTGCAAATCTCCGGGGTAGATCTAGAGCCTCTTACTGCCAGGGGAAAAATATTTGTTTTATAACAGGCTCTTCTCAGTTCACACTGCAAGATGAACTCAAAACAGTTCGAACGACTCAAAATAGTAATTGACCGAATATATTTATGCTCTATCCCTTCAGTCTTGATAAAGAAAAAACAGTTTTATTAAATACATTTATTTTCCAATTCCTTGTTTTGCCGAAGTTTGCATTCTTCGTTTGCTTCTTCGTGTGCATTCTTTTATAAGTTTCATTATAGAACGTATGCTTCACTGGTTTCTTTATAATACTTATTTCCTTAGACAAGGAAAACATTCTTTAAACTGTGTAGCTTCGTTATTATTTTAATCAATGCGTTCAGTAACAAATTATTCTCAATATTGTGTATCGGGTAGTAGGTACAGTTTAAATATAGCATTTAATTTTGGATATTTGATGTGTTTTTATTTTCAGTACCCTTAAAATATTGCATTTGTTTTGATTCATTTAAAATTACATCGGGTGTGTATTTTGCATGTAGACGCAATATAGTTAATACTTTAACCGAGAATTTAATTGTTTATTATATACGTGTAGTAAAAGCGTGGGGGAAGAATTCTGGAACCCAAGTAAACGTGAACAGATTATATTTCTCCCCCATATCTCACAAATAGGTTTTATTGTTTTTTGATATAAACATATATACATGTATTTGATAATAAATCAAACACAAAAAGGAAGTCCTTTCCTTTTTCGCAGCTAAATTCACTCTTTTTTCGAATCAGAAGTCTCGCTATGACGTATTGGTTTCGAGACAATACAAATCATTTGATTGATTATTAAGCGAATCCGGACGCGTCAACTACTATTGTTATTAGTCTCATACGTGGAGAGCATGTTATATTCCGGGATGGGGTGATTCCTCCCTTGATGGGACGTGAGAATCTGCGCTGACCTATACGTCGGTTTGCGGGGGTTTCTCCCTTCAAGAATCTCCACCAGCGGGGCACCGCCATAGTCGGAACAAGCTATAAGCTCCCGACTACTCTCCCAACGTGTGTGGCAGTAAAATTATCTAGAGGTGTGTGTGTGTGTGTGTGTGTGTGTGTGTGTGTATACGGGAAGAGTAAAGAACAAGGATGGGGAAGAATAGATCGCGTACCATTCGTGGCCAAGTAGTTCTGCTTCTGGAGGCATGTGGTATTGATCGGAGAAACCATGGAAACCTACCGAGCAGCCGATAGAGAAGAAACGATCTGAGACGGCAGGACTTGATTACCAATTGGAAGCTTCAAACCCGACCTCCATCGGAGGTCCGAAAAAAATCATAATATCAATGGCTCATCCTTAAAACCCATGAAGGGAAGATGTATATATAAATACGATTTTTCAAATGAGATTTTGAACTGAATTGACTTATCTTTAGCACTGAACAAACCACTTGGCGGTATATTGAATAAATTATTTTTTAAATATATGAAGTATAATTTAATTATAAAAGATACGAATTTTTAAATATTCCTATTTTTCTAAGTTGTGAGTGCCTTTCTTGTTTGTACCCGAGATTGGAGCATTGATCATAACAAAGACGAAGTTTACAAAAAGTTATTGAAGTTCTGCAAGGAATGAATCTAGGAAACAAATGGTGTAAGACGGTCATATCAGACGGTTGCACAGGTGGAATGCCCTACAAGACGTGAGCAGAAAACACGTTGACTTGATTCAAGTAGAGAGGATTAGAAATTGGTGTTAAGGATGTGAATCGGACTGTAGGGAGGAGATATACTCGCTGACAGCAATGCAGTATTGTTCATGATGGAGATCAAAATAGTGGTAGAAAAGGCATTAAAGAAATAAATAAGATTTTTATAAATTAAAGAAAAAATACAGAAGAGAGAAGACAACAGACCGCAAAGGAAATGAAAAAGGTAAAGTAGTGTATAAATAGTTGGAAAAAAACTTCAGAAGAGATATAGGAAGAAATTAAGTATGTGTTACCCATAAAGCCGTAATAATTTAAAACAGGTCTTAGCGAAAGGAAGCCTTGAAATATAATTAGTTGTCATTTAGCGATGTCCGGAACCAGTATGAGTAAATAGTGTTGTACTATGTAATATAAAAAATGATGTTTCTTATTTTATATTCGTGATTTTAAATATTTCAGTATCTTGCAAATGGTAATTGGGTAACCAGAATGTGTCGGTCAGACCTCCTTCGGCCCAACATTTTGGACAACTGATTTGACATTTCCAGGAACCTCTTAGAATATTCTGGAAGAATTGTAGAAAAAAATTGTCTGTAGTTTCGTGGCATCTACACACTTTCCGGCATAACATGAATCTTTACGAATTGACTTATCATATTGGGAACAACGAAACATAACTTCGTAATAAAAATGTTTATAAAGCGAATATTTATACTTATACGTTTTTTGTGACTTTCAATGTCCGTGGATGGAAGAACCTGACAAATGTATTACGTTTAAACCGTCTTTCCTTTACGGTTTGCATAGCACAAATTTAAAAAAATAACCACCGGTAGCGCCCCTTTAATGTTAGTTTAACTTCTGAGGATTTGTGATATTCGGGAGCGCTGTTGAATATATATATATATATATATATATATATATATATATATATATATATATATATATATATATATTCAACAGCGCTCCGCGTTAAAATAAAACTATATATATATATATATATATATATATATATATATATATATATATAGTTTTATTTTAACAAAAAAAAGGACTTTGTTTATAGGAGGAGGGTTGGGGGACAATTTGTAGCAGTGGAGGGCCATTCCTAATCAAATAATTTTGTCAGTAGGTCTACAAGAACTAATTTCAAACTCCCATCGATTTATCAGTGACAGGCACGAGTAGTACAAAGAACACAATATAAAAGCTGATATATTACTGATTAATAAATGAGTCGTCTATCATATCATCATCAAAGTAATATTTTAATTTTGATGCTCAGAAAGTAAACGCCTATCAAAATCGAAATGCAGCATCAAAATTAGCTTTTGAACATCTGCATTGACTATATATATTCCATTTCCTCTTGTAAAGCGTATTAATAAGTATACGAGTATTGTAAGAGGACGCTCGGTCGTGTGCTGGGTGTATTGACAAAAAACCCTCAGAGTGAATTCATCTTTAATTCCAGAAGAATTAAACCGAACACGACTTTTTATTGCCTGACTGTCGGCCCCATGAAGTATATCACGGTATCACGGTTTTGTGTCCGCATTTTGTTAATACACAAATCCAATCGCCTTGTTTTCCTGAGTCTACATGCACGCACTTCTGGCGTGTCAACAAAGACCTATTAGGAAGCTTGGATATAAAGTAGAGGCTACCATAAAACCAGGCATTTTGAAGTTGGGATCCGCCCCCTAAAACTGTTCCATGGCTACGTACATCAGAATATCCGCACATCCATGTCACAATTTCTCATATGCAATACACATTCCATTTCGAGACTTACTGACCTGAAAACACTAAAGGTTTTTCTTGTCTCAATTTCTGAAGATTTCGTTACAATTGCATTGTTTAACAAACACATTTTTTTAGAATTGGGATGTGCGAAATCCGATTTTGGAAAAAGCATTTTTTCGCAATTTATTGCATATTTGGTGCTATATAGAGGCAATGACGATTCTTAATGATTTTTTCATGATGATGGCTCTACACTATCGAACCAAAACGTTAGTAAGATACCACAGAATAATTAACACACTTTTTTAAAGAAATTTGTAATCCAAGTTTGTTTGTATGTGTGTGTGTGTGGGGCTAACATGTTCTTTAATGAATAATTATTATTCGATGTTGACATCACAATTGGTGTTCTCAAAAACCTTCTTCTAAATTGAGACGTTGCTATCAGGCATAAGGACCTTCGTTCATCAGACGACCAACGCCAAATTCATCACGTTGGCGGAAAGCTCAAGCATACAATACACAAAGATGATGAGTCATGCGCCTTTTCAAATACTCTACAGCTCACACTGTTCAAATTTTCCTGAACACGGTCTGGAGATTAGCATGCTCAGGCCTTTCACAGACACACCAAGCCTAACACCTTTCCCCCAATTAAGATGCAGGCCAGCAAGAAAAATGAGAACAATTCACGACTTACAAAGATTACCCACAGGGTGTACAGGGAAGGGTATTTCTGGAAGCGGGAATCTCTTATTATGCCGCGTGTCAATCTATTTTGACAGCGAAAACAATGAGTCACCCGGCACGGAGCGTAGGAAAAGGCTACAGCAGAATAAGAATGTACAAGGAGTCCCCAAACGGTTTAAGTTAGTACTTTGTACGTACAAAGTACGTCTGATAGTACTTTGTTAATCTATTTGAATCCAAGAAAGGTAAGATTAATCATTTTTCGATTCCCATCTTCTCCCGCCCATTTTATAAACAAACTTGTTTTTCTATGCCTTATATCTTTATGATTTCTATATCTGATACAAGTTTTTTTTCACACTTGTGCTGGGTTAAAATGAATTTATAAATAGGTCTACTCAACAATATTTAAAAAATATATATTTCATTAATGTTTGGCGGAAAATTTAAATGTGTAACTCACTCAAACGCTCTAAGATGCGACCACAGAAACAAATAAGTTTCATGAATTTGCAAGCTCAGCATTTAAATTAACTTTTAACGATCTTATTTTTAGAAGTGAAATATTCATTTAAATAAGTTTTGTTATTCACAGTACGTTTGTTAATCATTATCATATCGAAATAAAGACTAGTAAATGAATTGTCTCATCCGAATGAAAAGTTCGACAAGTAAATACTATTATTCACAACAGACTTTTGACAACAGTGAGTTATAAATAAATAAAGAATAAAAGAAAGAAAGAAAGAGAGAAAGAACAATTTTAAAAAAGCGCGAGATTAGCGATATTTGAAAATAGACATATATTTCAGGCGTAAAAAACCTGTTTGATTAACATTGTGCATATGTATATAGTATTAATGTATAGACAAATAATGCGATGGATGATATCGGTGTAGGTTTAACAGTCATTAGCTCCAAAATTTCACTATTATGAAGCATTTTCCCTAAAATTGGAGACTTGCAGATCAATAGAACAGCCTCTCGCACCATTCCTCCCACGTGTCGCACGAGTCTCCCAGTCCCACTGCCGCGGGCACCTCCGATTTAAATGTAGAGGGGATTGATTTTTGATCAGCTGGGTCGCTGTTATCTAAATTGGGAGATTCAATATAAAAAATGAATTAAGTTGTAACGAAGACCCCGACAGGATAATTGCGTTCCAACTAATCACAGTCAATTTGCCCTACATTTAAATCAGAACGTGAACGTGGAGTCTGAGCGATCAATCTACCCAAGATTCAGCAAGGGATACGAAATCGATGTGGATGTTTTTGCAAAATCTATATTTTTATAAAATTATCAATGTATTTAACTTCTATTGTTTATGTTCATGTTTTTTAAGATGTATGTTTTGAGTTCGATGGTTTTCGTGGTTGATATTTTATTTTTAGGTGAAAAAAGTATCGTACTAATAACTTGTAATAATTTTGAGATATTCATAAATTGGACTTATAGGTGAAAAATAATTAAAATAAGAGGTTTTGTCGATTAATGCTGCCTATATTACTTTTGAATTATCGAATCAGATAATAAAACTTTTTTTAAATATGATCATTTTTTATACTGTTCATTTTTTAAATTTTATTTTGCCAATTAAATATTACTAAACGTGATCACTGTCAAATTGCCTCCCCCGTGAATATAAAGGTAACTAAAAGTTATAGTTAAGGTTTTCAAAACAACTATGTTTAAAAACGTAAATGGATTTGGGGCGATGTTTTATTTTTGAATGTCGATGTTTAGAAACATGGATGTTTTGTTGGCAATGTCGCATTCCTACTCGGCTGGCGCGAGGCGCTCGCATCGCATGACGTGGCAAATGCGCGGCGCAGCCACCGCTACCTCCTCGGCGCGGCTGTGGGCCGCGCACGCGTCGCCACTCGGGAGGATCTCGGCCGCGCTCGGCCTCTGTCGGCCGCCACACGCGGCGCCGGCGCCGTCCACCCGCCGTCCGTCGCAGCAGCCCCTCCTGCCTCCGCCTCCGCCGCTGCCGCGGCCACGGCCGCCTTCTTTGGACGTATCGCGGGCGCACTGCTCAGTCACGAACACCTGGTCGCTCCGCGGCAGTGGCGCGCATTAAAGTAGTATGTTCGTTAGATTGACAACGATGACGTACCCCCCAAAATAATTTAAATGAAAGTAAAACTTTGTTCTTTATGATGGTAAGAAAAAAATTGGTCCTTACCGGACTATTTTTGTAATAAAAAAAAGTTTAAATTAGTACATGCGCTCAAGGGAAAACTTTCGCAGGCATAGGCTTATTTTAGTTTCTGAAGCAGTTATACGGTGAAAGGACGCATTTTCTTTCATTCAATACGTTGTAATGTTTTTGAGGAATCAGATGTTAGATACCTCACCGGGCATTCTGGAGAGTAATTTATTCAAAACTGCTCAGAAATTCATCGCAACCGGTAATACTGGCTCTCGGCGTAAGAGTTATACGTACAAATCATGTTATTATCAGAATTGTTCCTCTTGGGGTAGGAGAGAAAAAAGAAAAACCGTCCTAACTTAAAATTTTGTACCATACGTACACAACCACTAGCCATTTAACGATAATTCCCTTTCAGTGCAAAAGAATGTGGACTAATATGCAACACAGAGAGAAAGAAAAGTACGGGGCCGAAGCCAACCTAAACTACAGCCAAACTATAAAAACGAAAAATCATGCGATATACTAAATTTGTTAGTAAACATTGTCTTTCTAGAGAAACTATTCAATACTTCTCTTTCAACAATTTACAAACAGTCATTGAAATGCTAAATTCACCTTCACAAATAGATTTTGTTAATACATGGATGTAATGGTTGAGTGAGTGGCACGAACATACCACCAGGCGTCTCCACACACTCGTTACTTCACGAATAGCGAGCATCATCTCGACGAATCACAAGTAGTGTGGATGAATTGCTTTTGCTTGCTATTTGCCGAGTGACGAACGAACATTCGGTGCTGGTCCTACCCACCGCATGTCGTTCTTTTGGATGCAAAGGGAGCAAACATTCGCCGAACACTTCAGCTCTTGGCGAGCAAGAGATTGGGCGAGCAGGAAGCTCGCTGCTCACCGAATGCCGAATGTGTGGAACCGCTTTTAGCGATGCGACATCGCCAACAAAAGCATCGATATTCCTTAACATCGATGCTCAAAATTAAATCATCGATGTTATTAAACATAAACAAAAATGTAGTTTTTTTACATCTCTCACACGTCGTTATTGTTTACATAACTGCTATTTGTATCAATTATATAACTTCTTCTTCTTCTTCTTCTTCTTCTTCTTCTTCTTCTTCTTCTTCTTCTTCTTCTTCTTCTTCTTCTTCTTCTTCTTCTTCTTCTTCATTTTCTTCAAAAATTTAGCATTTTTTTTTAAAAATTCCTCACGCCGTCAATATGCACATTTCCCGCGATTTATATACATTATCGCATTTGTGAGTAGAAGTGCTTCAAACAAATTCCAATCACGTTTTTCGAAAACTCATAAGTATTCTGTAAGGGGCTTTAAATTTCGCATTTCGCAAGCAATTTAGAAAGTCTACAAATTTTTCAACTGAAATTTCCATATAGGTCGAGGTTTTACTTTTCTTTAATATTCTGAAAGTAAAATTTCGGTTCTACCACTAGGAAACCGAAAAAAAATGAGATTAAAAAAAAATGTACTTGAGAGGCGAAAGATGGCAGCTATCAAGAGGATGGGGCAAGAAAAACTATTCCAGACCAAAGAGATGATAAAATTACACTGGTACGAGAAAGAGTGCCATTCTGTTCCACAACTAGTTAAGGTTATGTTGGATCCTACTGTAGAAAAACGATTTATATTTGCTTTTGACAATGTTCTATTTGCCTTGAGAGGAGAGGAATAATTGTCAATCCCTGTTGGTAAATGATTACATTTAGAGGATTATTTTGGTAGTTTTCTTAAATTTACAGCGGTCTATAGAAATATATGGTATATCCCGTTGTGGACTGAACGAGATTTGAGATTCAGAATCTAAAATCAGCCTTCATTCGAGAGTGTCATGTAGTCATAGATTGCAGTAGTGCTACGTTTTTAGTATATCACCCTTTCCATAAAGATATTGTTCTAAAAGCTTTTGGCAATCGTAGATACACACCCATTACATTTTAAGTGAGGTACTCCTACAGAAGAGCACAACTGCTGGGAAATTTGAAGTAATGATTTACTTTTCGAAAGCTCTAAGTCTCACAAGATTATTCAACTCCTGTGTTACCTTGTGTGAATGAGGTGGTGAAAGCATAAAATGGTTGCAAATAAAATTCCCGTTTGAAGAGGCTAACTTTGAACCCTGGTATCTTGAAAATAAGAAAACGGAAACAATTTTCAATACAATGTTTTTAATTAAAATCATTCAGAATCCATTTCTTTCATGCTACAAACAACCTGGATATTCACTAGTGCGACCTATTGGTTTACGATTTGGAGATAAAAATAATGAAATACTAAGTGATTAGACACAATTGTAGAACATCAATAATTTTAACTTTAAAATAATAATGAGGGAGAAAACTAGTGTTTTATTTTTCATTTGAGATCACATAAAATAATTAACTTTTTTAAAAACTGATTATTTTTTCAAGCCGATTTCGTAAGGCTTTACTCGCATGGAATATCTACATTTTATTTCATTATGTTAAAACGTAACCTTGCCGTAATGAAATATAATAGTAATAGAGTAAGATAATAGTAATAGCAGTCTAGTAATAGTAGTGCCCGAACTAAGATTTGAAACGTATCATATGAAAATATCCAATCGGTGATTTCTCAAATATCTTTAGAAAAAATGTTATATTTTTAATAAGACACCAGAGACTGTTACGAATTGGTTTAACGACAGATATGACTGTATTGAAGTCCAGAAAAAAAATACCAAAGAGCTCAGGCTGCAGAAATCCTTCCTGGTTAACAAAACTCGAAACGAAATTGTATTTCTTTCTAAAGAACTTTTGCTTCATTCTTACACATTTCAGGTTTAATTTGGTCAGAAATAATTAATTCATATTCATTCATTTTTGACACTTTAACTAATTTCATGTTATTGGTTCCGCAGTCATAATGGTTTTCTGAATGTATAAACACGTTTATGAGCTATAACTTAACCTGCACCCTGACACATTAAACACTGGCATTCCTTCGGTAGGGGGTATATGGATAAATTTCACCGAGAAACTTCAAATCATGATTTCTTACTGGATGAGAGTCAGAATTTGTGTTATAGAATACGCAATGCCGAAGCTCTTAATTTCTTTTCACTTGTCCATTGTGTCGGCATGCTTTCCGCCGGAGGCACATTCCTGGCAGATGATTGATCGAGGCAGTTAAAAGAGAGGATTCCAGATTTGAAGAGTTTCCAATTTTTCTTCTTAGAACACTTGAAAACTATGTATGTAGTGAGGCACTTCCTAACCAACAGACTCTGGGACGTGTGTTTGCTTCTCGCAACGTTGTACGTCGGGAACAAAGTTATTTTTTTGAAGATGCCTCAGTTCCTGATTTATGTCTGCAAGCTTTGTCACATCAGGGGGGGGGGCATATTTCCAGCAACTTTTAAGAGGATTAGAGTATTCGTTTTCCTTTCGGCTTTGTAAACAACATCTTGTATGTTAAAACGCATCGTAATTAGGGATTTGTTTTCAAACAACTGAATGCTCTTTTTGTAAACTTCTCTTCATGGCTCTATACGTTCCTTATCCTCCAAAATTGGTAGTTTGACAAGATTTCAGAAGACAAGTTCTTTAGAGAATATGCCCTCTCCCGCACGCACGCACACACTCCCGCACGCCTGCCTTCATGCAAATCTGCCTACCTGCCCACCAGCTTCACAGCTCTCTCGCCAGCCCACCTGTCCGCCGACTCGGCTGCCCGCCGTCCCGCCCGCCGTCCCGCCCGCCGTCCCGCCTGCCGTCCCGCCCGCCGTCCTGCCCGCCGTTCCGCCCGCCACCGCTTTCCCACGCAATAGAATTGTGACTTGATGTGTTATAGCTCGTGAATTATGGGACAGAAATGCTTTCTTCGTTCGGACACCGACTACGGGCACGGTTGTCCCTTCTTTTCGGGATTCACATCAACTCGAATTTTCAAATAAAATGTGACTTCAAATTCTTGAATTTACATTTTATCAGAAAATTCCTATGAAATGCGTCACGTCGTATGATTACTTTGGTCTATTATGCATGTGAGTATTAATAATGCTGGAGTAATCAGAATATTATCATACTTCCTTTCAGTTTTTATAACAGTAAGTGACCATCAGATCTAAGGAGTGCACACTCATTTCTGAGCGTAGTTGGAGGAGGGGGATAGTCTCGTCCTCTCCTCTCTTCTCCTGTAAATGTGGCCACCTCGATTGCCTTTCCTACCACAACATGGAGGATAGTTGGGTGTACATATAGGTTTGACAATGATAAAGAAAAATTGATGATTATGGAAAGGATGGTGTTCAGACGGGATAGGCAATGATTTGGAGGAAGCCAACCATACCGTAACGGGATGAAAACCCTCATGCCTTGGCCAGGACTCAGACCCGTAGGTTTTGTCTGCAGTACATTTGCCCGGAAACACCAATCAATTAATCAATCAATAAATCAATCAATCAACCAGTCAATTGAAGAATTCTAAGAAAAAGAAGATTTGTGTAGTTTCGAGGTTCTGGTACAGGCGTAAAACGCTGAATTTTATATGCCTTTTCGTAGTAACATCAGTCGTTACGATTTGGTTATCAGATCGACTATAATTAACACTAATTTTGTAATGAATATTTTTAGTAGCTACTTTTATAGATAATTTTTCACGAAACGTTCTATACCCAACGATGAACAAGGCCGACAACAGTGTTTTATTAAATTTATTTTTTATACTGACTCAAATAGAAATATTTAGTGCGACAATACCCACCGGAAGCGCCTAAGCGCCGTGTTAAACTAGTGTAACTAGGGTTACCATACGTCCTCGTTTCACCGGATACGTCCTCCTTTGGAAGTTAGAAAAACCGTCTGGGTGGATTTTACAAGAAAGGACGAAATGTCTTTTTTATTGGAAAATGGGTACTTCTTTTAATGCAAACGAGTCGTACGAAGAATACTGCGCATTTTTCAACTTTTTGACCCGACATCATAACATTTCATTGTTGTATAAATAAATGACATTTAACTTCAACTATCTCGCCTAGCAACCACTAAAATACATAAATCAACTATATCTACATGTACGTATTTTCTCCACGAAATGCGTCAGTGCTGCCATCAGTTGGTACAACACATTGTACAATGTATTGTATCATGGTGCTGGTTATAAATTCTGTACTTTGTGGTGTCAAACTGTTCCTCTGGCGTGTGGAGTTAATACTGGACTGCGGTGTTTATATTTCGAGCAGGTTGACAAAATGAAAAGCCATGTTTAAATACATTCTTAAAAGTTCAAAGCGATTGTTGCAAGGTTCAAATCGAAGTTTTAATTGTTGAAGGAGATTTCATCATTTACCAAACGTTGCTGGCATAAAACATTGAAATGATAATGAAGTAGGCCTATTGAATGAAGGTGATGACAATGAAGTATTTATTTTGTCAGCAGTATTTTGCCTTTACGAAAAATAAATTATTATATTAAAATAGTTTATATGAAGTGTCTTCTTTTTTAAAGTAATATAATCTTTTTTTCCTTAATGGAAGTATGGTAACCGTATGTGTAAGAGTAAATGACGAAAGAGAACAACGCTATCAACATCATTATGTGATCAACAAACATCATCGTCTGAGTAAGTCGGTAAGTCCTCTTTCTCAAACATATCTTTAACATGATTTTTTACAAACCTTTTCATAATACTGAAACGATATTTGAATCATCCGGCTTTATGCAATTTATAATTTGTATTTATTTATGTTATAATTTGCACCAGTTTCGTGCGATATACTAATGTACGCAACCTTCCCCAAGTAGTGCTTTGATTGCCTTCCGCAACTTTTACTGAGAAGTTACCATCCGAATGAAAAGTATACTGAGAATCGGCATCACAATATATTAAGCTCACGGCCCAGCACTATGTCCCAATACCTCTCATATGGGCTTGGAATCCCGGTCAATAGTGCATATACCCTAACAATTGGCTCAATTGCGTTATGGAGTGCATTATGGATGCACCTATGTAGTCTGGTATTATGTGCTTAATCCATTTCGACTACTATAGAACACTATTGACTACTATTGAACGTAAACCACACGTATCTTGTGTAATCTGCAAATATATATTGATAGTCTTACACATATCATACTCGTGACTGTCAAATCCAACAGTTTTCCCCACTCAGAACGTCACATGTATAAACATTATGCGTACAATATGATATTGTATTCACAGATTCCTGCAAAATTAGTTCTCTGAATTAATTTGGTTAATTCGCAGGAAATTTCAAGAATACACAAAGCAGATACACCAGTGCAAAGTTCTTTTTAAACGAAACACATGATAAACTCAACAAAGTGTGTAACTGAAATGGAAATTTTAGACTTGCTATCAATATTGTTTTTTGTAATTGGACGTACTCTGTCCGATATAATAGTATAACTAAATTCCAGAGTAGCTAAAGAAAGGTTCCCTGCTCATTTTACAGGACTTTTTTTTAAATCGTCTACAATTTCAAAATCAGTGCAACTGATTCTTCTTGAAGAATGAAATTCCATTAACTGGACACCGAAATATAAAGGTGGAACCAGAAACCTCAGATGCCAATACATGGATCGGACAAATCTCAACTGAGCCAATGGAATTTCAAGGGAAACGCGGAATTTTAACCGCGATATGAATGCTATGACGTCAAAGAATCAAGTGTTCAGAGTTTTGCATTTTTATAAAAGAAAAGTGCATAAAATATTCATAAATATCACATGCTTGCATTATATTAATTTGATTTTAACCCATTGTTGACTTTTTTAAGACAATTTCACTTTATTTTCATAATTTGCGCACTGAAGATGTTTATGCCTTGAGAGCTGAAGGGTTGGGTACAGTTTTCCTTGCAAACGTTACTAGCTACGCACCGATAAGCTTTTTTTCTTGTTTACTAAGCATCATCACGCAATGACCTAATAGCCCACTTGTGAACACAGTTTTTTGAAAAAATGGTGCTGTGATTTGTGGAAAACTCAACACAGAGCATTCTTATTATTGTAAATCGTCTGTTTGCCGGATTTTTAATTCGCTTTTCAACCAATCCGTCAATGACCGCTAAGGCCGCTCACTTCGTGCTTCGTCTTGAAAACTGGTTCGTCGATCATTGAATTGTGTGATCTACGTTCTCACCAGTCCCTCACCCATTGCATTTTTACCATAAATCTCTAAGTTGGCGAGGAACCTTAGCTGGATTAACATTCTTTGCGTTCAAAAACATACGTTGGTGGCTGTCTTTATTGACTGTATTTTTCTATGAAAAGGGCACAGAAACGTTAGTTTTCCCGCTATGACAAATGTCTGATTATTGGAGGCAACTATGTAGAAAAATAGTTTAAGACATGTTATTTCATGTAAAAATAAATTTTGTTTTGACAAACAGATTTTTGTGACTTTTTTCAAAACGGCGCTTACTTTTCGGACACGCTTCGTATTAGCAGAACTTGGGAATTGTGTAAGCACATAAAAACAACACACCGGAGTATTTAACGGAATTATGTTTATTAATTATAGACAGTAAAGCTCTTCAAGATAACGCGTAGTATTATATACTTCATTAAGAAACTTCTCTTTACTGTGAAAAAACGTTTGCCGGTACAACGTTTCACAAACACGTCCGCTTGCTCAGCTACATATCGCTTTCATAATTCAATTAAAATAATTTTTCAATTTATGACGTCGTCATCAACTAATTTTAAAATATTAAAACGTTATAGATGTCTTGTTTAGGCATTAATTGACAAAAAATTGCCTTGCAAAAAATATTTTTTAAGAAACAGCTGAAGAGGTGATTTCCCCGTGCGCGGTCGTAGATCATCACGAGATTCAAAGACCAAACAATTAAACGTGAAGTGAAAGGCTATGGTAGCTCATCAGCTATGCAGTTTCATATGCAGCATTGCTGATCGAGGAGAACATGGATGGTCTTGGCAGTGGCGGATTTTCGAAACTAGTAATGTTACTGGGTCGAATAGCTGCAATAAAGTACAATAAAACTTGTATATACCAGAGTCGAGTGGTTTCAACATTTTCTTCCATCTTGTACAGGTGTCTAGATATTTCAGGTTTGGAATAAAAACGGTCAATTCATAAAACGCAATCGTTCAACATTGCAATGGCATAAGTTGTATAGGTAGAATATTTCACCCCGAAAGAAACATTTTAAAGAAACAAAGACGTCGCAGAAGAGAAAGAAAATTACATCCTAAAACGCAACACGAGGTCTTATGAGACAAAAAAATTCTTAAAAAGTAAGAAATATTTTCTTCAATATTTGTAGGAACAAAAGAATTCGTCTTATGATTTAGGCTTCGGCTATTTGCCTAAGTACTGGTGAATATTGTGGCAAACATTATAAAAAAATTCTTTTGACCGCTCATTCTTGATTTTCTTTATAAGTAGTCTTACACTTAAGTATTCCCATCTTTAAATTTCCTTATCAAAACCTTGACAGAGATGTTTTTTTCGAGTTCTTCAATTAGTCTAATTTTCTCACCAAGAGTTCACGTTTTCAATTTACCGACTGACATCCCAAACATTTGATTAATACCACACCTGAAGTGTGGAACTGAACAACAGTAAACGTTGAGGACTACTGACCCCAAAGCACGCATTATAAGAACTGAGTCATTCCACGGCGTCGCACTAGAGTTGACACGTTTCTAAAAATGTACGATATTTTTCTGAAATGTAGACAACAGTGAAACAGTCACGTCTTTTTTTATTTGCCTAAAAATTCATTATTTGTGTATGTCTATATTAAATTTTGTAATTTACACGTACTTCGCAAAACAAAACCAATTGTTGCTCCGAATGTACTAAATATAAAAATTCCTAGTTTGTTTCGGTTGATACTTTGAAATGTGTATTTTATTTATTTGTAAATGTAGTTTTCAAAAAAACATATATTTAATGAAAAAATATAATTATTTTAAAAAAAGTAAAAATTTATATATGAAATGTAACAGATAAAAATTTGAAAAAAAACATAGGCGTATTTATTGTTCAGTTTTGTGTGAAATACAAAAAAAAAGTGAGCACTGCTCACGTACAGACCTAAAAAGTTTAATTGTAAGTATGAAGGCGCGCTCTCCCTCCCCATGTACCAACGACTTGTGTTCGACCAGTCTTTGATCCAAGTACTGAAGAACAATAAAAATAATTATTGCATGCCTGATCAAGGTTTCAAGAAAAATTAGTGTTTCGCATGTTCACTCTTCCCCCAGAAGGGATGGGTGACAGCAAAACGAATACAACTACTGCTTTTCCTCGTGTCAGCGAAAGGAATTTTACTGCTGGGTCCTTTTGCGCCCTAGGGATGGTTGGCCCTCGTGACCTTGTTCGTAAAATACAACAAACTACTTGTCAAGGGACATGAGTATATTTTTTCAATATCAGTCGGAATATGCATCTTGTAAAGTTAGGAGAGATGGAATTTGTACTGTGAATCGTGTGAACCCTGCAACAAGAGTGGCAGCTACCGTACAAGATACGACATATGATTCAATCCATCTAATTGTTAGCCGCGATTTACTAGTGAAACATGATTTAGAAGTGTCATTAGATTTGCGAATTTGTTATTCATGTCGAAAAATTATATATTTCTCCGATGATTCAAGTGTATAATAGAAAATTAAGAAATATAAAAAAAACATTTTTCTCATGCAGAAAAAGTTTTTGTCAGTGCGGATTGGCACTTCTTCTATCGTCAATTAGTAAAGGCGTTGCGATGGGTTTGGAGGAACTGTTAAGAGACTTGCCGTTGGAGCCATTTTTTTCATTAACATATTACAAGACGTTTCTGAGCTATATGTTCAGCGAAAGAACCACAACTGAACACTTGATGCAAATTTCAACCCTAACCCAAGCTCACCAGCTTCAAAAGTGAGAAACGAATTGCAGTTCTACTCGGAAATGACCACTTTCATATATTGTAACTCACAGTGGAGCAAGCTACCGTGTTGATGCCGTTGTAGCAGTGCTGATTCTCTCAGTATCGCTGACGTTTCTACACGAAAAGCGTACGGAACAATTTCATGGAACAGAAACACAGTGTGCTTGACGCTTCATTCACTGCCAGGAAGTTTGAGGAAATGCAACATAGAACTTACTCGTACTTAATAGAACAAGACGTTCTCCCTCATTCGTGCCGAGGATTAACTGTTATTGCCCAACTCTGATATTGGTTAAAAATTACAGTAATATAGAAAAAACAGAGGTGTACCCACGGGGAGTGTGTTCATGGAGTTTCAGCTCCTCACTTCTAGAAGCTAATTATGCATAATAAAAATGTATGATTTCCTAATTTTCTATACTAAAACATTCATTTTATCAAATGCTTACGTTATAAATGTTAACTACAAGTCAACAAAAATACATTTTTTATTCACTTGATACTGAAGAACATGTATTTTTGTTGATGGAAAATGATTTCCAAGAAAATATCGTCGGCTTGACACTACACTTTTAGCTCCCTAAATACATGCAAAATTCAGGTTGCGCCTCTGATTAAAATGTGTACGTATACTCGTTTTCTGAGTAGAGAGTGAACATGAATCTAAACATTACAAAAATGTGCGTGACTTACAGTCCGATTAACGGATGCAATAGATACACGTAAAGAGCTGACGCGTTTACAATGGAAAAGTCAATTTCAGATTTTTGTGTATGACATTCATCACCGCACTCTATGATAAACCGCTTATGTAAGTTCTAGACACATAGTCTTTAATCGGGAACTCTTTTACCGTTTTCTTGCGGCTCACGGTTTAAATCAGTGTTGCAACGGTAACTCCCCTTTGGTCCCATTCACTGAACCATCATTAAAATATTGAAATAAAATAATATAGAAAATCAGAGACAAAATACCACCAGTTATTAGATGTTTTGGAGACCAGATTACCCAGAGTGTATTGCATGTACCACGGGGAACTGTTGAGGGGGGGGGGGGGCATACACACACGCCCCTCGCCAGAAACGCGTGATAGTACACGCGGTACCCTTTCGCTAACGACGGCATTTACTCCTTATATGAAGAGAGATTATTATAAAGGACCGCTTTGACAGTTACAGCTTGAAAACTGCTAGCAACATAAATGCAGGTTGTGTCCATGCACCCATTTTGTCGGTGCGTTCGTTTACATTTAGCGCATTTGTAAATCAGTATCTTTGGCATATCATCGCCCTGCGTGAATTTTATTGGTTTCCCGACCCGTCAAAATGGCCCCTCCTTACAATAACTCATCTACAACTCAGACATCGAGCCGAACGCATGAGTTACAGAAATCAATTTGTTATCATTAGGAGGTGGATTTTGTTGACTTAAAAAGAAACATCTCCAAAAATGAACAATACAGTGCTCTTAAGATGTTTTAATAATGTCCCAAAAGTAAAGAGATTACGTAAAAAATCTATCAAAACCAGTTCAGATGAACAATTCAAGCTCCTGGATATGTTACTGATGGAATTGAGGCTTCTTCCTCTCGTCCAAGTGTACTAAGCTTCAAAATTTCTAGATTGGACTGTCCTTTACCAGGAAATCTGTCTTTAGTTATCGCGAAATCGGCCGAACTGACAATGGTGCTACTAAGCGTTACAGGAGCCTGAGGTTACATACTCACAACGGCTGACATCACAATTTCTACGCGAAGAAATCGAAAAGGCTAAAATTCGATTTTTTCTATAGTGGCCGATGATATTAGGTAATTGTTACACCTGTCTTATAAAATCTTTGGAACAGTGGTAAGAAAATTTGTGAGGCCGCGAGCCTCGTTGAGAAGGGCGTTCGCGAAATAATTAAAAATATTCATATTATAAGGCAGAAAGTGTAACAATGACCTAATGTCATCGGCCACTATAGAAAAACCGAAGTATATTAAGGAATTCTGTGGACATTTGTTGCATCTCGTAAATATTAATTGAATCAAGTGCCATTAAAATGATATAAAAATCAGTGATATATGTGAAATATGCTTTAAAAATGACGGAAAAAAGGTAATAAACTACTGTGGTCCAAATTGAAGAAAAATGCGAAAAAAAATAAAAATATATAAATGGGTCATTTCCTCCAGTCGTAACATAAAATTAGTGTATACGAAAAGGCATTGTTTTAAAGTGAAAATGAAAATGGAATTACTATAAATTCCGCCCCTAGTGATAAGTTTTAGCCCAAAATTGAAAATGCGAGAGAAACGGATTTCAGGAAAAACTGGCGGGAGATATAGGGCTACCACGCGCCGACGAATTCGTGGCTGCCTTCGTGTTTCAAGTTTGTCAAATTATTTATTACTGAATGTATGAATAGCTGCGACAACGCTACACCTTTTCAGCAAATAGATTGCACCATTTTAACGACAATAAATGATTTAAAACAACAATTCGTGGTATGAACTAAAAATCTGCGGCGGTATTTGTAATCACTTGCATTGTTGTCCTCCCCCAATGTTTCGTGCCAGACATTTCCATATGAACCACTACACTGTTGTCAGCTGAAAATAACACACACTTCTCAACAAATTACATGAGTATATTTGCTTACCTGCGACGCACGCTCCCGCTGGGTTGTTGGGGCGTGAAAGGGGCAGATGAGTCACACGGTCAGTACGTCGGAACGTCCGTGCCCAGCTGCGGTCTTATCGCCGGCCGAGCGTCCCGCACCCTCAGCTCCTCAGGCCCAGGTTGCGTCCGAGTGGAAGGCGCGCCGGCTTAGCACTGCGTCGCAATGCAATGCTGTCTCTTGCCTTGGGGCCTCGCTACCCCGTGGTCAGAAGCCGTCAGGCCCCCACCCCCCACCCGTCACGTGATACCTACTCCACGAATTCCGAGTTCCTGCTGTGCGTTCGAAAAAGAAAGAGTTACAGTTTTTGCAAAAATTGGCTAGAAGTATTCATTCCGAAATTCTAGGCATGTGCAAAATTAGGATATTATCTAAAAACATAAATTCTTACATTCTTTGATAAATTCAAAATGGAACTCCGCAAAGAAATCGTATCGATCTTAGGAAACTGAGCAATGAACGAAATGCAGCTATCATTATCCCCAATACACTCGGACTCGTTTCTGTATTGCCACGAATGTGATATGCATACTCATGCACGCACACACACACACACACACACCGATTATATATAATTTATTTAATAAGCTATTTAGTCAATTTTAAGCATATTTTGTCTTATAAACTCTAATGTTATATTGGATGAGCCGCAATAAGCAGTTAAGCGGTGATTTAAAAAAAGACTTTCTGTGTAAAAATTTGCATTTCAGCAATATTGAAACAGTTCAGGAACATGTACTGCAGTACATGTACATGTACAACAACTAATGCCACAAGTGCCACAACTACATACTGTGCAACAAGTACATGTACAACAACTACTGTAATACTTACTGAACAACACTTCTATACATGCCAACAATATTAAAAAATGATGTTCGTTAATGCAATACGTTAATAGCAAATATTTTTGGCGGGTGAGAGGAGCCTTTCTGCCAAATGCCAATTATGTGTAAGCAGTGACGCACATAATATGAGAATTCAATTGGTAGGCGCAGTATGGGAATAGGCGAAATAACAATATTTCCTTTTTCAGTCAAAATGGAAACTGTTGCTCTTCGAAAACGAATGGATTGTTTCTGTTGATTATAATACTTGATTTACTGATTTTTTGTTTCATGCGATATTTTGGACCAACAATATAAACCTGAAATATATTTAGAAGAATAGCGGCGTTGCAAATTTTGTGAAATTAAATACCATTTCGTGAAATGAGATGACAATGATTCTACATGCATAAAAAAGAATCCAAAGCCCCATATGTACTTTCGACATCAAAGTATAATTTAAATTTCTCCTTTTTCCTTCAAACGGGCTAGTTTTCTAAGACACAGTAAATTTGATATTTTTTCTTTTCAAAACAATTTACGCATTAGATTGTAATATATTTGTCAAGCCTTCGGATAAATTTACTCTAATATTAATTATTTTGGTCTACGTGAATATGTCAAATTCGGACGCAATGTGATAGCATACTTTTAGAGAACAGACTTCGGAATGCAACCCGCGTGACATTTCATTCTGATATGAAGAACAGGCAACGCAAAGTTTACCACACATTTCATCAAAACTTACAAAGTTTAGACTATATTTTTTATAACAATTTATTTGGTTTTGACGTTTTTCTAACCGGTTTGAGGTCTTTTTCAAAAATTTATTCTTCAGATTTGGTGACACCACATCATAAAGCAGCATTTTGATTTTAAAAAATGTCAATGTTATAAAAAACCTAATCAATTTGTAAACATAATTTGGACCAGATGTTGTTTATGACTTGATCAGGTTTTTTTATACCACTGACATTTTTAGTAAAAATACTGTTTGTGTACGATGTGGTGCCAACAAATCTGGACAATATATTTTTGAAAAAGATCCCAAATAGGGTCGAAACGTCAACAAGAAATAAATTATTATAAAAAATACTGAGTTTTATTAAGGCCAAACAAATCATTGCAATAAAATTAACAAGATAACAGAAGTTAATATATTCATCACATGCCTTACAAGCAGAGTGTCCGAGTGTGAGATAGAGATAAAAACATTTGGTGTCTATACGTAAGTGTAATGCATAAACGTTGAGATCTACCGAACTTCATTATGTACTTGAAAATGTTTCCAAACTAATCAGTGAAAGTTTTATATAATCTTTTGTTATAAGATTACCAGCTGCAATTAAATTTCTTTCACTAACTGCATTTGTAGTAGGAATTCAAAATATTCTCGCTATTTTTTTCTACCTAGAGTGAACATAATCATTCATGCCCACATTTTGGACATACCTGTACTTACATTGTAATAAGGAAATATTGTAGTGCTGCAGGGAAAAGTGGCGATATTTTTTTAGAAAAACTTGAATTGTGGGGTCCTGATAGAGAAAAAGGGATAACACTAGTTCTTATATGTAGTAAATTAATTCTTCCATCAAGCTGAGCAGTTATAATCCATGTTCCGTAGGTCTTTGATAGCAAACAATTGGTTTACGGCAAAATGTCTGTCCGTCTGTCGTTGTGCTTGGTCAATATTAGCACCTAAACAGTTCACACTTTTTTTTCTAAAATATTTCTCTATTGGTCTTGCAGAAAATTGAGACTCTGCTAATTTGAAACGAATATTTTGATTTTTAGCGGTAATTTACTTGAAGACGACACAGTATTTTCAAAGGTTTCCCAAAAGTGGCTTCAATTTTTTTTCCATTAAATTTTCTCTAGGTTAAAGCAAAGTTTTCTTAAATATAGAGCAGATTTATTTTTGTTCAATTTTCTGAATTGTCGAAAATTACAAAACTTTTAAAATTTAAATCATTTCAAGTAATTTTTTTTGAAAAAGCGAAATTTCGTGAAATTTTTGTTTGAAGACTACTGAAAAAATTCTCAAAAACCGGCTCCAAATTTTTGTCTTCTTTTTCCCCTTAGATAGAGATTAAAAATAGCGTACGTCTTATTTCATTGACTCTTTGAATTTTTTTAAATTGCAAAAGTTACAATTAATGTGAGAAAGTATAAGCTCTTGTAGTACCCACTGTGTTTATTTTTATTAACCACAGTGAAGAGACAACATTAAGAAATCCCTCTCTAGATGTTATAACAGTAATTCATGCGCATTGTGTGAATAGAGATGTATGGAAGTCTATGGCTTTTCCTTCCATTCCGTCGTTTTCTCTAATGGTCATGCGCCCGACCTGGCCCCTTGACCTTCCCATGCTTCACCAGTAGTTTATTCCCATGTAACATTCTGTTTGTCTTCGACGAAGAAACGCCCCAGTTCTCTCTCAATACATATTTTCAACACTCTCTCTTGCCCCAACCTAGTCAACAAGGAACTGAAAGGGATAAGGTCGTGCTGATAATACAATATGTAGTTAGCTTCTGTCTTTCGATGGCATTGTAGCGATATCCGATTCACATTGAAACGAGTGTTTTCTTACTATATTTTTTCTGAAGTGACCCGCGGTGTAGCTGGTGGATCTCTTCCATTCCGACGCTAGGTCCTGAGTGCAAATCCGATCTGTGTGGAATTTAAGGTGCATAAAGCGGGTTTCTGGGAAGTTTTCTCGGGGTTCTCCCTCTTTATCCTGACCTGATATCTCAGGATGTGTCATCTTGAGATGTATATTTGTCGGAGGGGGGAAGTAGTACTACACATAAACAATCCACACACAATAAACAGTGACGGGAAAATATGAAAGACCTTGGCGGAATAAGTTCGTTGAAATTATCTCCAAAATATTTTGAACCAGCGGTGTGGAATATGCTTGTGATCAAGAAAAACTAAGATTTATCAACTTTCAGATCCACATTCTCTCTATAGTAGACGTGCAGAAACACCTAGTTATGTGACAGTTTAAACGGACGAGTATTACAATAATTTTCATTCCACGCACTTTAAAATTTAATTCGATTTTTCTATTTGTATAGGTTACACGTCACAACACTGTATTAACATCAGTAGCATTCTATCTTCATGTAACAACTTCTGTACTATATTTGCCTCGCAGTTATTCCGTTCGTATTCCAGGGAAGAAACATGATTTAGTTGACCGTAACAGTAATTTTAAAATTTTAGTTTTTAGGAACCTATCGTGAGAGGTTTACCGAAAATTTGTAGAAGACTATCACCATTTATTTTTTAAGTTGTATTTAGAGGAATAACAATCATTGGGTCTTAAGCTACAAATTGAATCCGTGAATAGCCGAACACTTGACAATGTCGCCACCGTTCGTAATACAAGTAATGAAAAACATTTTCACAAATTCTCAGCCTATTCGGAGATAGATCTCGTTTTCAATATGTTTACCCAGAAATTTCAGCTTGTACACACGTTAAAAATATATTTAACAGGTGTGTAAGGATCATTTACCATTTAATTCTGCTCTGATCGGTATTTTTCCGTTGTTTGTCAGATCAACCCCAGTCGAATACCAGCAGGAAACGAACCACAGACCGAGCGCTATTTTTCTTTCGCCTTCCTTGTCCTGCGTATCCTCACCTGTTACTTACACACACTTACATGCACTACACACTACTACTACAACGACACAAGTCAGGAGAACGGGTGGGAGATTAGTGCTTGTCTCGACTTGAGTGATTCCCCGCTTGCAGTAGATGCCTGGTTGGGGAAAACACAGCAAACTGACGTGTAGGTCGGCGCCGGATCTCTCCATCCGGCATAATACCACAGCCCCTGATAAAGCATGCACTACACTAACGGGATTAATAACCATGTCAGTTGCCGCGGCCTGAAACACAAAATAATCACCCTTTATCTATCTCTGAGCTCCCCTCGCTCTCCCTTCGCGCCCCATCTCTCAGCCTTCCGAAACCGACTCCGGGCTGAGTGAAACGTCGGACATTCAAGTGGGGGACGCAACTTCCAAACGATGTTCTGATTGCATCACTTTTTTGACGACGCAGCACCTCCCACGTGCCCTCCCGAAAGTCGAGCGCGTGATGATCGTGGGAAACGTGGTGTACAGTTTCACAGGGTTGGCACACTTGAAACATTAGATAAAATTCCGCTGTGTCCCATGTTTCTCTATTTCTGAATCATTCATTCTATGGAGGTACTGAAATAGAAATCGTTAAATATTTCGAGATTTCGAGTTCCTAAAATGGTTCGCGATATCAAATTTCAAGTTATCCAGATTTCCTCATATCGTAGTTCATCATTCATTGCGGCAGAGAATAAAAATTTGCTTCGAAATATAAAAAAAATCTGCCTAAAGGCGTTTGACAGTATAGATATTTCTTGGTGCACCTGCTCCACGAATTTGATCGCAGTGGTGCCCCCTCCATAAGAACCAACCGCCAGGCAAGCAACTTGCCCTCCTCTTTCCACTGTGGTGAGGTGGCCACGCGTTCTGTATCGCTGACGGTGGATGTTTCTGGAGCACGTGTTTAGCCGCACACCAAGAGAGGTAATCGTGTGGCACCATAGCCTCAAACGCTCTTCTCTTTTTTATTCACCCAATCCATCAATTCTTTTTATTTAAAGCAAGAAACAGTTAAAAAGTGCGTGACTCAAGTATTTCGGTTGTTACTCATATACAGAACATATTAATTTGAATTATGAATACCGGTACCAAGGAGCGTTTTCGGCAAGAATAGTTTGTACTATGAAAATATTCCCGTCCATGTCATTAAAACTATTTGCAAAGGCAAATCGACTACAGATTTAGGCTATTATCCCTACTGTTCTTCTGAAGTTTCGGACATACCGCAGCGATAAAATGGAAAATGAGTATTTGAATATCTGCATTCCCTTCAGAGCGGAAGAAAACGACCTCCGATATGGAAGGTATATTTGTGACCAGAAGCAAAAAACAAGGGACCATCTCAGCATTTGCTTAAAGTGTCGGAGAAAATGGACGAAAAACCTGGTCGGGAAAAAATGGGTTTGACAGAGAACCTGAGGTACAACATTTGTTTACTACTCCTTGTCAACAAAGTCGGACAACAAAGGCCAAGAGTTCAGCGAGACTACGCTACCCCCTTCGAATCAAGCTCCATTTTCCAGATTTTTCTACGCACTGCATCTACCTACAGCCCTTAAAATCCGCGCCCGTGAAGCGGGATTGCGGGCGGCACGCGACCTTCGACGGCTCGAAGTCAAGCGCGGCGCGGAGCGACTGGCTGGGCAAGCAAAAAGGATGCTGCTGCCGCCTGGACCGGCGCGTGGCGGGCTGGCGGGCTGGCGGACGGCTCTCGAGAGGCGAAGACGCCCGAAGATGCGTGTACGAGAGCCGAAGCAACGCGTCGCGTCCGCGGAGAGCAGCGCGCCAGGGCAGGTGGCGGGCGGCGTTCCGCGTTCGGCGGCGGCGGGCGGCGGGCGGCGGGCGGCGGGCGGCGGGCGGCGGGCGGCGCGACGGCCGGAGCGAAGCGCGACGACATCGGCGGGGATCGCCCGCGTTCGCCCTGCTCCGCCGCCGCCGCCGCCTCCGCCGCCGCCGCCGCCGCCGCCATTGCCACGCGGCGCGGGTCCAGCCCGCAGCCGCGCGGTTGCGACAGCTCGCCTCGCCGAGGTCACTCTCGGAGTGCGATTTCACCGCAAGGCAGAAGACGACATTATTTCCATTTTTATAGTTCATTTATTGTCGCGTCATGTGGTTACAGCAGTAGTTGTTGTGCTGTTATGTTAGCATTATTATTATTATTATTATTATTATTATTATTATTATTATTATTATTATTAGTATTATTATTATTAGTATTATTATTATTAGTATTAGTATTAGTATTATTAGTATTACTATTATTATTGTTATATTTACAATAATGCTTATTTGTTTGACTCTTTCATTAACAGCAATATTTGGTTATTCAAGCCATCTGATAAGAATGAGTGGACCACAGTGAGGAAACTTTATTTTTAGTTAAGAAATTTTCCCACGTTTAACATCACTGCACGTTCTGTTCAGCCAGTTCACAATCAAAATAAAGAGTATGTGTCGGAACTAAAATTTGACTAGGTAGGCACACAGACCACATAGACACTAGAAAATATTGAAATGAACAAAGTTCTTAAAAATTTCCAAATGGAGTTATTACGTTACCGTACATAAGTGAAATGACACACCATTTTGCACCGAGATCAACAGCGAGTCGGTCAGTAATACCTTCAGGAAAAAATAAAGAAAAACTATGCTCAACACTTTGTACTGTCGGTTAGTAAATAATTTAATCCTCATTGAAATAGTGTATATGCTAAGTTCGAATCTGGCTAATTCTAGAGTTTGCCAGTTCAAGTGTAAATTTTTCAAAATGGATAAAGTGTGAAGTAAGAACGGCTTTGAAGCATATTTCGGGCTTTGAAACCGGCCGAATGAAGTTGACGTTCGCTGGCTCGAGGGGCCAATGCTCATGAAGTACGATGATAATAATAATAATAATAATAATAATAATAATAATAATAATAATAATAATAATAATAGATAAAATAAAATAAAGTTCATGATTACATAAATAAGTCTGGAGACTCAGAGCGCTTTTCCTCATTCGTATGACATGTAGTATGGATTAGTGTGACACAAAAGTGAGATAACAATAGCCATCAACCAACTCGATAATTTGCTACTTTTTAATCGAAATAACGAATTTCCATAGAATTCACAATGTTCGGAGAGAACAAATTTCATAAAACTTTACACACTTTTGAATGCGTATCATTAACTAGTGTAATATTATTATAAAATAATGAAAAGTCACATTGATTCCACAAATAAATTGAATTTGTTCCACAAATAAATTCAAATTGCTATGTTATTACTTATTAAGATACACTTGAATCAAAAAGTGGTTGTTCGATGACTGAAGTTGTGCCCAATGTTTCCGTCACGTAGGTGAGCTAGGATAGTCTGGCCTACAGGTGTGTAGGGCGCCTTCCCACGCCGCCACGGCAGCTCGTGCCCGTCAAGCGGCGGGGCCCTTCGCCGACCCTCCGGCGACAACGAGCAAAGGGATTTGCAGCAGGTAAAACGCCGCGACCGGCGACCGCAGTGGGATGCCTACCATTGTGTTCTACCAAGCTGTGGTCTGCTAGCGGTGACGCGTACGCCCTCCTCTGCTTCGCGTAGTGAAAGTCTTGACGGACGCGCGCTGCTGCGGCGGCGTGAAAATGCTAGAGGCGAAAGAGGGTCCAGTCAGGTAAAAGATTATGCGACAGGGCATGGAAGGATGCACCGCGAGGTATAATGGTACAAGTTTGGATGAACTCTCGGTAATCCTCAGTCAAGCCCTCGAAACGTTCCTGGGATAATGGTTGCTAAATATCAAGAATGAGATACTGATCTAAAATAAATATAGATCTCCTTAAAAGAGAGATTTGAGGGCCTCAATTTTTATCTCCGGACGATGGAAACTCTCATAAGTGGGATACGCCAATACACGTTTATTATATCTTCTAAAATTATCTTACATTATTATTTTTTGTACTAACGTATAACGTTAAAATGTTCGAAATTTACTTTAACTTACTATTCGGAACCATCGCATTTGGGATTCCCAAAAATTAAATATCGAAATTGAGAAGTTGCCATCGACGCAAACAAACGATTGTTCTTCAGACTATCAACGTCAATATTACCACGGTTGGTGAAAAACTATTTACAAAGTTATGCATTAAAAGGATGAGTCGTACGCTTCGATAAAAATCTGCAGACCTTACAATGTTTATACTTCACAGTTAGACGTCACCATCCACGTGCTTCGTTCACCAGACGACCAACGCCAAAATCACCACGGTGGCGAAAAGTTCAGAACCAGGTGCATTTTTCACATTTCGAGAATGAGTCATGCGGTGTGTAGCGTCCGCTGTTTCCACTCGCCTGAACAAGATCATTAGCACTAGCAGAATCTTGACGAAGACGCCAAGCCTTATCGCCTTCTTCGAAACAATGCACAGGGAAAGTGGAACCAGATTTTTCTTTACACAGATGAGTTATATCTGGAAGAGAACATTCGCGAACAATGAGTCACCCCCCGGCTTACCGCGCTAGAGATCGCGTCGTTTCAATTGGGGACTCGGACTCATGGGGGGGGGGGGGGGCGCTCACAAACGAAATAATATACTGCGAACAATAGGTGGGAAACTCGTTGGCCACTCTCCATCCTACTTTAGGCGGGAAGATCAAGTCTATTTCGGCAATTACTTTTTAATGAAAAATTAAAACGCACAGTCATTGCCGAAACGAAAGAGTAAACGTATGTTTGGTATTTTTGCGCCTCTCTACGTACCAACGTAGTAAAGAGAAAGTATTGTAATGATGCAAGAAAAATGGTCAATTTTTCTATAGAAAAAGTCGTGCCGTGATATAGAAAAATTGGATAAATCTTGTTCCTGAATGCAATAAATTGCTTCCTTTAACATTATGTTTAGTCAGAATCCACGTTCTGTGGCTCCTTGGTACCGAAAAAATTGTTGACGGCAAATCGTCTATCTCTCAGTCCATCCACCCGCCCGACGGATCGACCGTCTGGCCGACAGTCTGTGATCTACCAAACGTACAATGTTCTCCAAATTCTATATTCTTTGATCGCAATGAACTCGAAGTTTAAACAGATATTTTGATTTTGTGGGATAATTTACATGAAACCTCTACGTTTTCAACATTTTCTCAAAACTATATTTTTTGGATAAGCTTATTCCTCGGGTAGCTTAAATGACCCTTAAAGATATGGCGCAGGTCTCATATTTTTTGACATCTGAATTTTTGAAAATTGACAAAGTTAAAAAAAATCGGCATCTTCCTATATCTACAGTATTAAAGACAGAGTTTTGTTCATAATAAAATTTGTTCTTCAAAGACAGAAATTGAAATAAGGCCATGTGCATTTTTTCAAGAATCTGCGTAGTTTTTGTATTTTTTTGTGGGAAATGTAGGCATTTTTAATAATTTTCTCAAAAACACTTTCCTTAAAATTTTCCTTGTATGTAGCAAAGAGCGGTAAAAATTGTCCTGGTCGCATTTTCGACCAACTCTATATACATTCGAAAATCGTAGAAAATTGACATTGCATTATTGATGGTAGATATTTTTTCTTTAAGTAAAATCTGATATCGAAAATTAAGTCTTTAAATAAGGCTATGTACATTTTTAAACGAGTAATTTTCGCGAAATTTCTAATTTATTATTTTAATCTTCAGGCTTCAGGAAAGGAAGATCTTGCTCAGTTTTATATTCTACAGCAAATTCTCCAAAAAGAAGGGATTTCAAAATCCCAACATTCATTCATCGTCTTCGTGGATTCTAAAAAAGCTTTTAATTCTTTAACCTCGAGTCACGTCTTGCAAATACTTAGGAATACAGCTAGACAGTAAATTGAGCTGGGAAAATCAAGTCAATTTCGTTGTAGGGAAAGCCTGGAAATCTTTACATTTTGTTATGCGGATACTGAAAAAGTGTACAGTGAAAGCCAAAGAACTAGCATATATGTCATTAGTGCGACCTATATTAGAATATGGCGCGGTATGTTGGGACCCATACAGAATTTTGCAACAAAGAAATCTAGAAAAAGTCCAGCGTAGAGCATCAAAATTTACTTTCAGGGGTATCAAGAATAAAGGGGTATGGGAGTCACTCGAAAGGAGAAGATTAAAGTCACGTCTCTATGCAATGTATAAAGCGTACACAGGCCTTCGAGCGTGGAAAGAAATTCAAAGTCGATTAGGGAAACCTACATATTTCGGCAGAGCGGATCACATGCACAAAATTCAGACAAGAATTCAGAAAACGGACGTTGGGAAATATTCATTCGCGAATCGCACTATTAGGGACTGGAACAGTTTGCCTGTGACAATCTTCGATCCCTTTCCTCAAAGCCTGAGCAAATTTAAAAATAAATTAGTTTCTTGAATGTGGTTATGTTATAAATATATTTAATAAAATTCAGTGCAATTACCTATGTCTTCTTTGTAATTAAGTATTATTATTATTGTTATTATTATTATTGTTGTTATTATTAATGTTATTATTATTAGCATTATTATTGTTTTTATTAGCATTATTATTGTTGTTATTATTATTATTATTATTTTTATTTTTACTATTATTATGTGCAGTGCAGTGGCGTGAAGTGCAGTGACGTTGTGCAGCTGAGAGAAACGAGTGAGTAAGAAAGACATTACAGCTCGCTGTATCGCAGTGCGGTGAAGTGTGGTGAAGTGAAGTTTAGTGAAGTGAAGTTTGGTGAAGTGGAGTTCTATGAAAGATTGCACGGTGAAATGTTCATGAGATTTGTAACGTTTGTAGAGTTTGTATAGTTGTTAAGTTCTGTAATGTTAAGTTAGTGTATTCTGCCACCAAGTTCTCACACTTAATTGCAGAATTATTAATAAATCTAAAAATCTAATTCCATTTACAGAGGGAAGCTGTGGGATATAATGTATTCCAAAGGCTATTCTACCCATCTTATTAAAACCATACCCAATACGCAAAAACAATACAAATAAACAACAAGTACAGCAATTCATGTTTTGTCAATCAAGGCGTCAAACAAATTTGTCCATTATCACCGACATTGTTTAATATATACATAGATTCAACTAAAAACGAATAACAAACGTCATCACCTGGAGTAAATATAGGTAATATGCCCTTCAAGACTATGCTATTTGCACATGATCAACTACTTGTTCCAGAATCTGAAAATGACTTACAAATAGCAGCTTACAAATTACAAAAGTAATGGAGCAATATCATCCTAAGATATGCCACCAAATTTAAAACCGTGCTCTTTGTAGGTCCAGAACTTGCTAGGTGCAAAATAGTCCTAAATAATAAACGTTTAAAACATGTTTGCACCTTGCATTACCTTGAGTGCAGTGTGCCATATCTAGTAGAAAGCGATATTGATCTCAAACTGAAAATAAAACCTGAGGAGACACTCAGTTAAAATGTTACAAAACGCTTGCTGCCCGAATATTAACCTTTGGATGAAAAAATTGGACGTTAAATAGACCATCAAAAAGAAAAATTCCAACTAACAAAATGAAGTTGCTGCGAAGTGTTGTTAACTATACTTTAGTCGATCATAAAAATATGATTAGACGTCAAGAATTAAATATTTGTAACCTCTTAGAATCAGTCCAGAAACAGAATTGATACGCCCAATGTGTTGTAAGAATGAACGACGATACACAAAAAGCAACTAATAACCCTAAACAAATAATAAATTATGTGCCGGCTGGCAAAGGAAGATTTGAAAGACCACATATTCGGTGGATTAACGGATGATATTAACGTTGAAGAGGACGGAGCAAGCCTTCAGGCCTAATCGTTGATGAAGAAGATGATTTATTAATTATTTAAAACGTCTCAACGATTTGAATTTTATTCTAATTTTTTTTCTCCGAAAGACTCGGATCTTTTTTTCGATGAATTTTTTGAATTTCCGAAAATTGCAAAAGTTAGAAATAATGACATAAAGTATGTGCTGTTTTTGCACTACTAGTTTCCTTAACGATATCTGTTCTGAAAAATAAAATATTTAAATATGGGCATGTACGATTTTTGATAAAACAAGTAATTTCCCCCTAATTTATGCTTGAAATAAAGACAATGTATAAACAAATTCTCAAAATGTGTTCCCATTCTTTTCGTAGAATTCGTTCCTCGGGCGGAGCAAAGGGCACTTAAAAAATGGTACGGCGTATTTATTTTCAGCTTTTAGAATTTTCGAAATTGGCGAAAGTCAGAAATATTGGAGAAAGTGTGTGCTGTTGTAGGTTCACTAGGTTTTTTTCCTTTTAAGTGAACTTGTGTATGTTGACAGATATTTCATTATTTTTACATTTCTGTACGTATTATCTACTGAAGCTAGATAGCTAGATCGAATTCAGCCGTTGTCTGGAGGAAAATTAGGGTCGGAATTAGGAAGAATGCGATCGGTATTTTTCCATGGTCTCTCCGATCAATACAATGCTAATACTGCAGCAGTACTTTAACAAAAGGAACAAGGACCGTGCGTCATCTTCCATTTCTTAATCACTCTTTACACACACAGACAGACACTCAAAATTCGACATATTGGCGTATTGGACTCGAGCCTAAAGCTGGACCCGGGTACCAGCAGAGTGATCACCTCCCTCCCGAGCAAGCCGACATGATGGTCGAAGCTGGATCTCACGTTCTAGGTGGAGTGGCTGTCTCCCATCTCCGTAGAAGTAGCACACACAACTTTACGGGACAAATGATAATAGCAGTTGACACGACCGGAAAGACGAACTAATCTTTTTTAATCTTACGAAATATGTAACTTGTTATATATAATAAGAACGGTCGGTTGTTGTTGTTGTTGTTGTTGTTGTTGTTGTTCTTCGTTTAGAGTCCGTTCCGGCTTCAATCGAGTTGAACTGCTCCTTCCACCTTCTCGGTGTGCCAAAGTCTCTACTTCCTTGATGTCATAATTGAGCCCTTTCATTGGAATTCCATCTCCAGTCATTTTTTGTATGTTATGAAACCAGTGTGACCTATAGGTGTTTAGTAATGAGTTTATCTCTTCTACTTCAAATTGTTCCCCTAATTTCTGAATTTCTTTTTTTATCTAATCGGGTGAATCCAGCAATCGACTTCGGAATTTCATTTCTGAGGCTTGAATTCTAGAAGCGGCTTTTGCTGTTAAGTTTCAGAGCAGTAGGTGATGGTTGGGATGGCCATTACTTTGCAAAGTTTCATTATGGATTCTGGTCTTCATATAGTCTCCACGACCCAAAAATGATGTAATGTAAAAAATATTAAGCCGCTGATATTTTCCAAGCTGTGTGTCTGCCTGAAACGGAACCGCAGCGGGAGTCCCTGGGTGCCGCACATTCGATTGTGGCGCCGCGCGGGGTCTGCCGGGCGCGGCGAGCGCGCGCAAGTAGGAGAGAGCTAGTGCGGCGACTGCAACGGCGGCGGTTTTGGCGTCTGGGCGTGCGCAGACGCCTTTGTCGGCCGATGGGTGATCTCCCCGGTACCGAGGGCGCGGGGTGCGTGATGCGGCTGGTCGAACGCCCGCTCGCCCGCCCCCGTCCCCGCCCTCCCGCGGGTTCGAAGGGCGTCGCGACGCCACCTGCAGGCGTCCCATGCTGGCCGCGTCGGCGTCGGGCGGCGCCCCGCCCGCGCTCGCCCGCGAGTCGCCCGCCCCGTGCGCCCAGGCGTCGCCCGCGGTGGCGCCCGGCGCCCCGCGCCCCCGAGACAGAGCCACGCCCTCGGTCCCCCCCCCCTCCCCTTCCCTCCCCTTCACACCTCCCCCCGCCAAGCATCCCTGGGCACTGGCGGGCGCGCCGCCTTCGATCTGGCCCTGGCGTCGCCCTCCCCCTCGTACGCCCTCGCTGAGCTGATGCGCCGCCGGCTGGGCTGCGCTCAGGCGGCTCCTGTTCCCTCTTGGCCTGCCACGCGCAACGGGGCACATGTTGCAGTTTCTTTAAGCGCGTCTTAAAATGTACATGTGATTTTGTAAAAAAAATAAATAAATTAAGTGTGTCTTTCGTATCAACAGTATTCCCTTGTACTGCCACTCCGAATGGATTAGAAATGGCATAGTTACTCAGTTTACGAGCGTCGTAAAATATACATATAAGTTTGTACAAAATGAATTACGTTTGTCGTTAGTATCTACAGCAATGTAGACCATGATTTCTGGATCAAATATTTCTTAAAGAACTTCATTTTATCTTTAGAAAATCTATACATATGTATTTGATGAAATTAATGAGTTTTCGCGTTCTATTGTAATTGCGTTGATATAGAATCGTAATTATTCCAAACGTAAAAACATAATTCGCAATTTATATGGTTCTGATTTGATTCACTATATAATTGTAGCTGGATGATTAAAATTGGAGTTTGAAAAGAAGTTCGTTATGAGAAAATAAACTTTATACCTAGGGTCTTATTTGACTTCAAGCGATTTCGATAGCTTTCTCAATACACTCAATTTTAATTGGAAGATAACGTTATGGTGCATTATGTAATTATTTTGCAAGTTCATGTAAGTACATTTATCTGCTGTATCTGTTCTGGCTTCTAACAACAGTTGACATGTATTTAATTAATTTTTATCTCTAGTGCATGGAAGGAAGTAACTTGTACACTTGTTGGTACCAGAAAAGCGGAAAGTAAGGCTGCAGGTGATGAGAAATTGAAGGGATTCTTGAAAAAACTGCATTAGTCCAAGATTAAAAAATGGGGTTAATGATGCCAATTTGAAAAGTGACCTTTTGTACATTAGCGGGTAATATCGATTCGGCCTAAAATGCATAGTTACGAAGAAAAATAGGTGAGCTAGGAAATTGAGTTAGAAAGGTGGACAGTATTTTCTCGTTTCCCAGAAATTGGATTTTTGTTCTAATATTTTTTTACGAAAAGCCCTTCAGTACATACTGCAAATAACAAAATGGGTAGTTTTTTAAGAAAAGAAGATTGGAGGTCTGTGTAATTAGTGTGATACGAGCATAGGCGGATACAGAGCTGGGCCAGTGGGTCCGTGGCCCTCTGATCGTTTTGATAGCTGTGCGTGAAAAAACATTTTTATTTCCATAAATGTTTTCAATACCTGATTTTCCATTTTTAACCGATCAATTAGGGATTTTTAAGATATAATTTCATTAAGGTCGTTTCAGGAGAAGCTGAAGTCATTAGTGGCTACTATAATTTTATGCGTAATCAACATTTCAAAAATTGTAATAATAAAAAGAATAATAATTTACAATAATTTTTACTTACCCATTCGTACGTACGTATATACGGAATAATATATTACTTTCCCCTATACGTACGTATATACGGATTAATATACGTAGTATAGGGAAAGTTATGTAATGTTGCGGGAAATCGATTTCGAGATTTCAACAGAAATAGGTTTTGAGGTCCCTTGATACCTGAAAGTGTTGTTTTTTTCAAAACGTTCGCCTGTCTGTCTGTCCGTCCGTCTGTCCGTAGGTGCCTAAACCATGCCTAGGATTTTTTCCCAAATTGAAGAAACCCCCGTCCATCTGGCTCGAGTTGAAACTTTGAGAGTTTGAAACAATTTCTTTAAAATTTGCGGGTACTTTACATGAAGCCCCAAGGACATTTTCAAAATTTTCTCAAAAATATTTCAATTTTTTTCTTTAAATTTCTTGTGAGAATGGAGTAAAGTATTCTTATAATAGTGGCATTGATCATATTTTCAGGTATAAATCTGAAGTTTCGAAAATTTCAAAATTATTCGGGCGTCTTCTTACAACTACAAAATTGAAGATAAAGATTATTTCTTCCCATAAAATTTGTTCTCCATACTGAGTTCTTTCATTATGTTCCTGCACATTTTTTAAAAATTTTAGTAGTTTTCGTGTAATATTGTGAGCAATAGTGCAACATTGAAAAAACACAAGAAAAAGATTGTCTCAAAAATGGCTCCAAATTTTTTTCTGTTCTTTTAGAAGGGATTATGCTAAATGCACTCTACAAGATGACATAAACGCCATATTGCTTTATTCTTTTGTTGTTTCAAAAGTGCTAAAAATTTAATTTTTTGACTTACTCTCACGACGTTAATATTTACGTTAGCAGCAATTTCTTTACATGAATATATTTATGAGTACATGTGTTTTAAATAATGTCAGATAAAGTTTCCCCAAAACTGACCAGTTTTCTTTGAAAATCTGCTGAATGCGCGAAATGTAATGAATGAAATCTGCGAAAATTAGCTTCAAATTTCGAATTTACAGTAGTCCTAAAGCGCCATTTTCTTAAAAATGGCTCCAGATTTTTCAATGAAAATTGCCATTTAGGACGAGGTTTTATTGTTCTTTAATATTTTTACCGGTTGATAGAGTATGCGAAGAAATGGATGGAGTTCAAATCAGTGAAAACTTAATTGGAGCCACACAGAATCTATTTAAGAATAACACGTCTCAGAGTAAGATCTACAGCAGGCTCTCGAATCCATTCCCAGTCAGCAAAGATCTTCGTCAGGGTTGCTGTCTTTTCCCAACACTGTTTAAAATATATCTGCATCAAATTTTACAGCAGTGGGAGAAACAATGTAGAGTAATGGGAATGACGATCGGAGAGGATAAATTGTTTACGTTATATTTTGCCGATGACCAGGTAGTAATTGCAGATGATGCAGACGATTTGAGTTTCATGATCCGTAAACTCAATGAACACTTTTTAAAAGCAGGACTTAATATTAATATGGACAAATCTGAATACCTGGCAGTTGGTAAAAATGAAATAGAAGATCTTCTTGTGGAAAATGGAGGGGAAAATGAAAGGGGTAAACAAATATAAATACCTTGGTGTACTTTTTAACAATAAGGGAAATAGCCATGACGAAATTGAGAGACGAATAAGCTTGGGGAGAAACGTGACACGAAGTATAAACTCTGTCTTATGGAACAAAACCATCACTAACACTACTAAAAGACGTCTTTACTCCTCGCTAGTTAAGAGTGTTACTACATACGGTTCAGAAGTTTGGGAGATTGATAAAAGAACAAAAGGGAAGCTGCTGGCCCTTGAAATGGACTACTGGCGTAGAAGTTGCTGTTATAGCAGATGTGACAGAATCAGGAACGACGACATAAGAAATAAAATGGATGTAAAGAAATCTATCCTTGACAAAATAGAGAAAAAACAAATCGTCTGGAACGGTCATGTTATGCGAATGACAAACGAAAGATGGCCAAAACGTGTCCTGAAATGGGTGCCGACAGAAAGACAGAAGAGAAGAAGACCCAGAATTGCATGGCAGCGGGGAGTGCAAGAGGCTATGATGGCAAGAGAAATGCAAGATGATCTATGGTCCAATAGAGAGGCATGGAGACTGAGAGCGGAGAAACGGCGGCAGCTGTAGAGCAAGAGTACAAGTATTATATATATATAATATAGCCGATCAGATGGCCGAGATCGCTAAGGCAGTAGTGCCGGAGTGGTTTCGGACCAGAAGATCGCGGGTTGGAGTCCCGCCTCGGGCATGTGTGTATGGGTGTATTTGTGTATGTCTGTATGTGTTGTCCTTTCACCCCCATTATCATCTTATCATCATTTCATCTTCCATACCCCCAGGGCTAACAACCGTGGGGGATAAAAATCGGATCCAGCTAAAATGCTGGACCCCCCAAAAAGTTGTTGCAAGCACCTGCCACCGCGATAATAAATAAAAACTGAGCCACGGTAGAGGCAGGATGCTTGCATGCGTGGTCCTAGTCGGCCGATTAACGAAATATATATATATATATATATATATATATATATATATATATATATAATATTTTTAAAGTAATAATTCGATTCCATAATTAAGAAGCCGAAAAATTAAAATTTTTTAAAAAAAAATACTTTGAGCGGGGTGTTAGATGGCAGCTGGCAAGAGTATGAGGCATGTCCGAATAGCTAGCACAGACCAATGGAAATAGAAAACTAATACAGGAAAGTGTGTGCCATTCTGCAGCACCATTAGTTCACAATAATATTAAAAAAATTGACAAACCGAGTAAATTAGGAATTTCTTTTATGACATTTGAGGAAGAGGCTCTCCAGGTCTGGCAACGCTGTAAATAGTTCAACCTAAATTCATTTATATTTTTAAAAGTAATCATTAAAATTATAATTTATATATCTCTGTCGTATATTTTATTTAGTTCCTAGCACAATATGTTGTATATAAATGTAAAAATGTTCAATGGAAAAGGAAGCCTACAAATGTAGTGGGCGGCCTTTGCTATTTTATGTCGCCCACGCCTATGGATTTGAGGATTTGAAATATTGATGAACTGTTTATTCAATTTAAGTCCACAAACCAACTTTTCGTCGCTCCTCTCCCTTTACCAAACGGCTTTGTTTATTTCGCTTTCACGCTTTCCGTATCTGTTTCTGTAGCGTTCCACTTCGGCCAATCGCGCTCTCCTCATTCTCCTTTATTTTTGTTTTAACCCCTTTTGTATGGCGCCATTGTGCTGCCTATATTGGAAAAATGTAGACCGATAATTGCTCACAGCGTATTGATGATTGCCAAAATACCGAATTTCATATGTGCAAAAATAAAGTTGCGATTAGGAACATTCAGCCTTTGACAACATCGTGCTTTCTATATTAACGTTTGACAAAACAACTATATTTCGCCGTCGGAAATTAAAGAGGCGAAAACACATGATTACCAAGTTAGGTTGCTTATGACTAACAATTACACGATTGATATGTATTTTTATCCTATTTGTACTTTGCAGGTATTGTCTTACGAAAGTTGATTTGAAGTAATACACATTACGAATTTTCCCCTAGATTTCGCACCTTTCATTCTTTGTTTCTATTGTTATTTTTTGTGAAAATATTAATAAATTCAATACTTACAGAAATGAAAGACCGTTTTTCCTTCTTTAAAGTCGCAATATATTAAATTTGTCACAACTGCAATACGAGTTAAAAATGATTAACTTCAGCGATGTGAGTATTTTTTCGGCAATTTTGAAAATTAATATAGTCTTGAAAAATTTTACTTGAAAAAATATGAAAAACACGTGCTTCATATTTTTACATATACTCTTCAAAGAAAAAAGTTTGAAAACTGGGGCAATAAGATCTAATTTTCCCTAAATTCGTGCCATTTGACGTGGAAGGCATTGTATATTACCTAACAGTTAAAAGTAATACAAAAAGTTGCTGGCCGAGCACGAGTGCAGAGGCGGGTGCAGTACAATGCACTGAAGTGCAGTGCGCGAGTGCCGTTAGCAGTCCGGAGGGTCGCGGGTTCGAGTCCCTCGTACTCGTGGTGGTTGTGGCAAATCGGTCCGACACACCGACCACGCGTCGTCCATTCCATCGTTTTCCTCCGTCCCCGGCTATGGAAAGAGCACTACGACACGTCATCCCCCAGTACCTGTCCTCCCACCGGCACGAGTGAGAGGCCGACGATGCCAGGCGGTGTTGCGTAACGGGACCGAGCTAGCGTCACCTGGACGCGGCCATGGTCCCGGCACCGGCCAAAATACTAGGACTATGCTAGTGCGGGTTATGCGTTTCATTTACATTCAATATTTTGAAACACGCTTGTAACTTTTTTATTGATCGATGCCCCTTCCCCGGTCATCAGGTTTGGCATCAGGGAGAAAGCTTGACCGAGAGGCAGGATTTTCTTGGTTTTGTTTAATTCATTTTCGGCTAAGAACAGTAAAAAGTTTGCTGCAACTATAAAAAACGCATTCTGTGTTATCCGTCAGCAATAGTGGAGAAATGAATTTTGAACCCGTGACAAGTTTTTCCTCTAAAAAATAAGATATTCTAATTTCTTACAAATATTTCTTATACGCAACAGTACATAGCCAAAATTCAGAAGTTCTTATGTTCAAAAGTAAACTTGCGATTAGGAACTTTCAGCCTCAGATCATGATCTCTGTATTAACGATTCACAAAACAACTGTATGTCACCGTAGGAAATTAAAGAGGAGAAAACACGTGATTACCAAGTTAGGTTGCACGTAAATAACAGTGACACGAATGATATGCATTTTTATCCTATTTGTACTACGCAGGTATTGTCTAACGAAACGTCTGGGTTAATACGATGTATTACATCTGGCGATCTTTGAGTAAAAAATTTAAACCAAATATTGTGGAGAATTTTTTAGAAAAATCCTGTCGACAACTTTTAACATTGTCATGACTTAACCTAATGGTGAAAATTAAACTTATGATTCATAATTATTAAACTTAAGGGCGAGTCATATTTTGAAATCATTGCACTACATAGCTTTATTTAAAGATCTAATTTTCAAGAACAGATTTCCTTAAGAAATAAAACTCTATCTTCAATTGAGGACAGTAGAATTATACTGATCCAAGTGACATTTGTACTCTTTTGAGCTTTTCGGACAGATACATGGGAGAAACTACGTATAAATTTGATGTCAGAGTGATCCAAGATCAGAAACAATCTTCAGTAGTAATTTCTCAATCTCCCAGTTTAGAATTGTTCTTACTATGCAAAATATATCCTGGCATACTGATCGAAAAGAAAAACTACATTTGGAGCGTAATGGCAGGACATGTTATGCTAACGTCCTATCACGAAAATATTGTTATGCACTACCTTGTGAGCTTCCATACATACTTACCAAATGACACGGATTTTTCGTTTGTATGTAATGAGAAAAAGAAGACAGACATCTTCACACTTCAGGTATAAATGAACCTCACACATGACTGACAAGTTTCCGGATTTTGAAAGCCTATCAGGTCACTTCAAAGATATCACAAATGCGATAAAATAAAATTCTTCAAGGACTCAAGTCTTAAACATTCCAATGACAACTATACAGAAACGTATAAAGCGATTGACCTCAAACCTAATGATACAGATTTGCAGGCATTTATGCTAAGCCTCCATGATAACATACCTGCACAGGGCAGGACAGCAACGCAAATACCATACAAAAAGATGCAAGTCATAAAAATAATTATGTTTTTTTTTTTCATCAGGTCACCATCCGTTTTACCTATCTCGTATGTACCCAGGCGAGGAAGAGGCGATGAGGCCTAGGTCGCTGAAGACGTGTTACCCTCCGAATTTGGAGACTAAGTTTCATTAGCTCCTTAGATCTTTAGTGTTTCTGCTCTGGGGGGAGAGGGAGGGGGAGAGGGAGAGAAAACTTCCTGAAATGACATGCTAACCAAATGTGCTAATTGAGAATGTTTTGTTAATTGGTTGCTTTGGAGCCCCTATGTTATTCATAGAATAGGTACGCAAGACCGTTGTGATGTATAGACTATATGGAATTTACGCAGAGTAACAGGGAGGCCGTAATGAATAGTACGTCGCATTGTCAGTTGAGCATCAAAACGTTGCAAGTAACGCGGGCTACGAGAATATTCGGGGAGAACAATGCAATTCTAGTCACTTTGCCCATTGCACGTGGTTAAGTGGCAGAGTTGGCAGCCTTGGGTTGTCCGGCACCTTTAAGGTTTCCTTCTTTACTTCACTAGTATCGTGTATCTCCTTTTTCCTTTCTGTAGCAAAATATTTTAAATCCAATTAAAATACAATTGTTTCACGCTGAACCCATATTAAAATAAGAATATGCCTCACGAATAGCTAATCGAAAAACTCCAGTAAGGAAAAGACAAGCCAGAAACCGATGGTAGACTGCTAGAGAATAGTCAGAATTTGACAATCAGTACTTCTGGATTTTTAAATTACCTTATTGCAGTATTATAACATATATTTGTGAGTATGTATGTATGTATGTATGTATGTATGTATGTAACAGTTAAAACTGATTTCTACGAAAATCTGGAAAAAATAATTAAAAATGTGCCCAAAAACTACGGCCTTATACTAGCTGGTGATTTCAATGCCAGAATAGGGAAAGATCACGAACAGTGGAGAAATGTGATAGGAAAGCATGGTTTTGAAACCACAACCAATAACAACGGAGAAATATTGCTCGAATTTTGTGCACTGGAGGGACTATCTATCACGAACACCTGGTTCCAACAAAAAAACAAATATAAAGGAACATGGCAACATCCTAGATCCAAACGCTGGCATATGATAGACCACATTATAGTCAAACACTCAAGAATAACAGAGGTAAAGAAGTGCAGAGTGATGCGCGGTGCCCAAGTTGAGACTGATCACCACATGATGAGAGCCACAGTCCTGCTTAAACCAAAACGCTATATTCAAAAGAAAGATGCTGAGCCGATTTACGATAGTAAATGCCTCAAACAGGATGATCTAAGGAATAAGTTTAACGAGGGGCTAGAAATCAAAACAATCAACCTCCAAGATAACACCAACGTAGAAGAAACTTGGAAGAATGTCAAAGATATTTTTACAAAAACCGCGGCAGAGACCATGGAGAAAAAGAAAAGAAAAAGACCCGATTGGTTTGATGAATGTGATGAGGAAGTAAGTGAACTGTTAAACATGAATCAAAAATCCTATCACAGATATCTGGCAAACCCAGTAAAAATAAACAAAACAAAATATCAAGAAACCAGAAGATTGTGTCAACAACGAATTAGGAAAGTACGTGATGATTGGTGGAGCAAAAAGTCCGAAGAGTTACAAGCCTTTGTCGAATGCGGCGATTCTTATCATTTGTATCAGGGCATTAAAAACATTGTAGGGCCAGTCAAAACTCCACTAAATGTGCTTATAAATGAAAAGGGTTATAGAATAGAAGGTTTGGACGACCGACTAAAAACCTGGAGTAAGTATTTTGAAACACTGCTTAATCAAGAAACTGAAACCGACCGTGATTCTATAAATCTGAGCTACGATTTAGAGACAATCCCTTCTGATGAGCCTCCAAATAAAACGGAGATTAAAAATGCACTTCAGTTCCTTAAAAATAATAAAAGTCCAGGTAATGATCAAATATCAGCTGAAATGTTAAAAGCCGGCCAAGATGTAACAGTCAGTTTGTTACACAAACTATTTAACAAAATTTGGTGTGAAAAGCAAGTCCCTCAAGTTTGGAAAGAGTCAATCATTATTCCTATCCACAAAAAAGGCAACAAATTCCAATGCGAAAACTACAGAGGCATATCCCTGTTGTCAGTGCCAGGAAAAGTCCTGTCCAGAGTGCTTTACAACCGACTCTACCCTTTTATCAATTCATTCATCAAAGATACGCAATGCGGCTTCCGCTCTGGACGCTCAACAACTGATATGATTTTTACAGTCAGACAGTTAGTAGAAAAAGCATGCGAACAGAACACATCACTCTGTATTGGATTTATAGATATCGCCAAAGCTTTCGATTCTGTCGATAGGGAGATACTCTTTAAATTGTTGGATAACATCAAATGCCCACCCACAATACTAGCAATATTAAGATCACTGCACAGTAACACTTTGTCTACTGTAAGAATAGAAAACTCAACATCCGCGCCATTTGAAATAAAGACAGGGGTAAAACAAGGCTGCGTTCTTGCACCCTTACTCTTTATACTTTATATGCATGCCATTATCGAAAGTGTTGTTAAGAAAAAACGTGGCGGTGTCGAAATAAGATTCAGAAGTGACTTTAACCTTTTCAACAGAAGAGCTTTACACGCAAAAACAAAAACGACGGAAAAACACATACTTGATTTGATGTTTGCAGACGACAGTGCCCTAGTCGCTAAAACACCTGAAGCCCTGCAAGAAGTTCTCAACATATTTAATGAAGAAGCAAGGAAGTTGAGGGTAAATGAGGGAAAGACGGAAGTGATGTTCGTAAACTGCAGCCCAGCTGTTATAACAATGAATGGAAAAACCATCAAGAAAGTGAACAGTTTTAAATACCTGGGAAGCAACATCCAGAATGACTGTCAGATCAAAAATGAAATTAATCATAGAATCAACAGCGCCAGTCAATCCTTTCAGAAATTGTACTTGCGGGTGTGGAAAAGACACGAGATCAACCTGAAAACCAAGCTTCTAGTATACCAAACAATTATACTGTCTACACTATTATATTCCTCTGAAACTTGGACCCTACTAGAAGAAAGCAAAAGAAGACTTAACGCATTTCATCAGAGATGCCTCCGTACAATCTGCAAAATATCTTGGATGGAAAAAATTCCAAATGAGGAGGTCCTGAGAAGAACAAAAATGCTGACAGTAGAAAATCTTATTAAAATCAGAAGATTGAGATGGGCGGGACACATAAGTAGAATGAATGAAGAGCGAACTCCGCACCAGATAGTCTTTTCAGAGCTGAAATGCGGAAAAAGACCCCAACAGAAGCCGAAGAAAAGATGGTTAGACATGCTCAAACAAGATATGCGAGAGCAAAACATCAACGAGAAGGAATGGAGAAAAATAGCAGCAAATAGAAACGAATGGCGCAGGCACATTCAACAAAAAACCGTAGAAAGGCAAGAAATGCAAAACCTGGAAGCTGAAGAAAGAAGGAAAAAAAAGGCACGAAGAAGAGGAAATGTACAGTTGGAAATGTCCGATATGCGGATTCACAAGAGAGGGAAGATCCGGGAGGCAGTACGTCAACTCCCACCTAAGCCAAGCCCACAGGAGTCAAGTAGAAAAGTTACGCCAACGACAAGAAAACAGTAGCCCTAGATGCACTGTCTGTAACATCAATTTCAAAAAGAAATCCGGCCACAGCAGTCATATGAGACACAAGCATCCAACCTTGACAGCAGAAAATACACTGAAGCCAATTAAATTAAGAAAACCGCAAAGTTCCTCCCACAGCGCTAGCCCCACACAGATTTCTCAACCCCAGTTATCCGGACAATCAAGCTCTGGCTATCCATTCAACTGTGCATCTTGTGGCAGAAATTTCAAAACGAAGGCGGGCCTTTCCAACCACCGACGAGGCGCGCTGTGCAAGAATAGGATGGAAGAAGAGGTATCATCGGCCACGATGGAAACCTGAGTCATGTATGTATGTATGTATGTATGTATGTATGTATGTTTGTTTGTTTGTTTGTATGTTTGTATGTGTGTGTGTGTGTGTGTGTGTGTGTGTGTGTGTGAGACTGCAGGTGGTGTGTGTTAGAAGGGTAAAACACTATGGTAAATTTTATTTTCAGACGTTATATGCTAATCAATGTATGCAATGAAGTAGCCAGGAAATCTTAAAGTGCGTAAAAATACTTTATACGAACAGACAATTATAATAAACAAAATATTTCGACTAAATTTGATGTGTTTTTATATGTATATTATTGCTAAATGAAAATTTACTAACTTTTAAGTGAGTCTGACATACTGAAGAAGAAAGTATTAAACAAATTCTAGATGGTCTTTACGAAAAGGCAATGAATTACCGAATAGTACTCATAGCTTGATCGTGTATTTGCTGTTTCAGCATTTTCGGAAATAATTTATCGATTTTTAATGCTAAAAAAGTATGTTAAATTTAAGTTCCTGCAGTTTATGAGGGTCAAATGGTGCTTGATAGTCAAAGATGAAAAGTCATCCCTAGCTTAAAGAAACATGCAATTACAAATCTTAACTTAAAATTTACATTTCAGGACACCGATGTGAAAGTTTAGCATCGTATATCTGCTACATAACTTTGTACTCTAAAGTCTTCTAAATTCATTAAAGTAATTGCGAGCAAGTTGTTCTTTGCCAACTCCGTGACATGGCAAGAGCCCAAAAGTAATTTAGAATATACTTAGCTATTCCATAAGTTAAATAGAAGACAAACAGTAAAAGATTATTACCTAAACCAACTTACCTTGTTCTATTCGTCTAGAGACTCAAAGTAATAAACTTTGTGCTCCACTCCCTTTGAATCACATTACATAGTCACAGAAACGAAGCTTGTAGATCTCAAACTTCGTTTCAGAATATTCGGAATTTTACCCAAAGTATTCCTAACAATGCAAGAGTTACAAGAATGAGTGAAGTGATCCAGTGAGAAATTAACACTTCTGTGAGTCGCAGACTTAGGTGTTTACCTCGTGACGCCAAAGTGGTCCTATCTATCTTAAATTTGTGTTCTTAATTGTGTGTGCTAATGGTTTCGTTACTATTAGAGCCTCTTTCCCATATAGCTCAGCATAAGGGGTCCTCACATTTTCACTTTCTCGTATACGTAGGATTGAGACAGTTACACAATGCTACCAAAATCGATGTGAAGATAATGGCAGAAAAGTATATGACTTGGCGTCCCTGAGGCTCTAAAAGTGTTATTTCCAAAAACGTCAGACCTTTCGTGGTTACATTACATAAAGTCGCTAGGACATTTTCAAGTTTCTCAAAATTGACATTTTTTTTCTTTAAGCTGTTTATTAGCTTATAATTTAATGACTGTTGTACAAGTGCCATTCTCAATAACACGGTTGGACTCTCAAAAAGTAAAAACTTCTATTGTTTGTGGAGATGTGTGAGGTCATGGAGCGATATCATTTGCACATTGCTACGTTTATAGACGTGTGCAGGGGTAGGGGACACAGAGGCCGTGACCTCTGAATATTGTCAAAGGGGTCACACGGAAATATTTTTAATCCCTTACTTTTCCCTTGTTAAACTGACAATTAGGATTTTTAAAATTTTATTTTATTTAGGCCACTTTACAAACAGCTGATGTCATCAGCGCCCACTAGTACTTTATGCAAAAGTACCAACATTTTAAAAATTATAATAAACATACATCATTTGGAGTTCTAAACACGAAACATCGCTTACGAGTAAAAGCTTTTGATAAATGCACATGAAATTTGGAAATAACCTCCAAATTACTCTTCATCGAGTGTTGTAGTCAATACATATGCTGATGTGTGATGAAAAATCTGCAACACTTCATTATAAATGAACAATATGTACACCCTTGATTCGTACTTTGTGGATAGCTGGACACCAAAAAGGATGTTATAGTTCTGCCCTTTTAGAAATGGACCAATTAAATTTATGCTCTCACGATAGGAAAGAGTTGGTATTGACTTAGTATAGACGATAGAATGTGAAAAAATGGATATTCAACACGATCCTTTGGCGAAATACTAGCAAATATTTGTTCTTTCTTTTCTAAATTCCTTGAACTCTCTTGTCAAAAGATCGGAGTGGGTCACTATTTCGAAAAAATCAAACAAAAAAATGTGGGAAGAAGGGATTTTTTAATCAACGATGGAAATTGCGCGAAATTTTTGAAAATGTTTATTTTGAGCACCTTTTAAGGGAAGTTAAGGAAGAAAAAGGCAGTTTTAGAGTTGCCCAAACACTTTTTCGAGTTCAGAAGAGCAGAAAGTCATGAGGAACTAGCGATGTCCTTGCTCTCGCCTTACTACATAACACGGCATACCATCTCGATCAAATTACTTTTTTAGATCATTTCGTTAACTTTTTTCCCTGTAAATTGAAAAGCGATGAGCGTGAAATATAACGAACATTTTCCCGGAAAAAGCATGGATATTGGAGAAGCATCAAAGTGAAATGCTGGCATTTTTCCTTGTGTCGAAAAATGAATTTTCATAGAACATTTGTTCGTCACCACCACTGGTTATCGTGGAATGAAGCTCGGCTGTATTAAGAGGGGGCACAGTCCGAAGAAAATGCCTTTTTCATTTTCTCGAGATTGTGTGCAACGCAAATGTTATTGCACATATCACCTACTTCCTCGCACAGCCCTCTGAACAGGGTCAACATTCGCTCAGCCGCACAGCAAGCTATAACAATGATTCTGTCTTTCTAATGCAGTATCCGCATGTCATGTTACACATATGGTGTCTATAAATTCTCCTTCTGAAAATTACCAATACCTGATTCAGTAGTTTCAGATTCTTCGTTTTGGAGCATTAGCTAATTGTAAAACTTAATACGAGTGCTCTAAAAATTACTGATAAATGCATTATCCGCAGAGTAGCATCTAGATTCATTTGAGGATTTCTAAAGTACATGTATTAATTAAGGTTATCCCATGAATGAAAATATCGAACAACAGAAAACATGATTTTGTATACATAATGTTCTCCCATTATACATTTCGGTCAACATAATTGAATATTAGTGACTTGCAGCAGAAAAAAGGCTCCTGAACTAAAGTACACAAAATGATTTTCAAATAAGTACTGCCACTGCTCAATAAATAACTCTCGTATAATAATACAATAGTCCCTACACGCAGTACAAGAATCAGCGGAATAACAGTCAAATATTTGTTTGTTGTTGTTTTTTCAGTGAAAATCAAAACTGTTTCATTTTTTGTATTTTCCCGTGTTCCTGGGTATCTAAAGTAGACATCTCACATGACCGGAAGCTGCATAGCTATCTTTCAATTTCTGCTCGTACGGGAAATGTGTAATACCTAATAGACTACGTGAACGTAAAGAACATGCTAGCGGGCACCACATGAATAATTTCTCATGAAATCATGAGAAAACCTTGGAGAGCGGCAGTGGGAGCGGTTGTGGGAGCGGTTGTGGGAGCGGTAGTGGGAGTGGGAACGGTAGTGGGAGTGGGAGTGGGAGTGGGAGTGGAAGTGGGAGTGGGAGTGGGAGTGGCGGTGAGAATGGCGGCGGGAGTGGCGGCGGGAGTGGCGGCGGGAGTGGCGGCGGGAGTGAGATAGGGGGCAAATGATGAGATGCTCCCTTGGTCTGCTTCTGGCAGCAAATGCAACGCACGTTTTGTTGAGCTCTCTTTGGGCTAGTTGCACGAGAAGTAGGGAGAGTTGATTGTTATTTAATCCGCAATACTATAAAATCAAATTTGCTGTTCGTTCTCGAGAGTGAAAATTTATACTGGGCGAGGGACATGAGTGGGACAGGGAGGGGCAGGTAGGACGGGAACGAGAATGTGACAGGGATGCGGGGTGCAGAAAGGCAAGAATGGATGCGGGAGCAAAAATGTGATAGGAACACGGGATGCAAATGGATGCGGGAGCAAATGATGAGAAGCTCCCTAGCTCTGTTTCTGGCAGCGAAAGTAGCTCACAATTTGTTGAGCTTTTTCGGGCTAGATGCACGAGAAGTGAGGTCAGGAAGGTTATTTTGTGTCTTCAGTACTACAAAATCAAATTTGTAGTACGTTTTCCGGAATGAAAATATATACTTCGACGATGGACGTATAGTATAACATATACACTACAAAAATAATATACAATATAATAACAAAAGTTTATTATTGAACAAAAATCTATGATGGCCCCTCCAAAATGAACGGCTGGATCCGCCCCTGCTTATGGGTAAGAGAAATAGGATGGAGTAGGAAGTGAGGTACTAGGTCGTTATTTTATTCAGCAATCAAATTCATAGTTCGTTCTCGGGAGTGACCGGGAGCGGAGCCGGGGCGTGCGGAGCACGCGCGGGGCGACGGTGGCGCGACGCTGCGGCCGAGGCGGCCACGCGCGAACTGGCACGGCCTGGACGCAGCGACGACGTGCTGGCAGGCCGGGCCGGCCGGCGGCGAGTGTGTGTGTGAGGGGCGCCGCCGAGGCCCGGCGCGGACCGGCGCGGCGGGCAGCACTGCGTGCCGGAGCGTACAGAGCGATGCGCGCTGGCACCGTCGCGCCGCGGCCCTCAGGCGCACTAAGGAGGTGGCGGACGGCGCGGCTCCGCGGGCCGGCGGTTCCGCGGTCCGCGCCTCCGCACCGCAGGCTTCTCGAGCGGGAGGCTGGCGCGCCGCGCGGCACAGTGGGTAGGATGTGCATAGTTGATGAACACACGCTGAAAGACAGTTCTGCAACAAAAATGTTATCTATGCCTATTTCAAATATGAGCTGCATGACTATATTATAGTCCGAATTACTATAGTATTCAGCGATAATTGAAAACTGAAATTGAAATCTCGGTGCTATATAAAGCAACTATTGTATTATAAAATACCATTTACATTTTAGACAGTACCACTGTCTGATATTATTAAAACCCAAAGTCAAACACAGTAACAATCTTCAACTATCTGCGATGAGCTATTTGTGATTAAAAACAACTAATTTTACGAAAATTCGTCAGATGGAAAAATTCCGAATTGGAATTGTAGGATATTTGGAGATAGTAAAAACTATCGTAAGGGGAGGAAGAGAAAATCGCATGCAGTCCGTGATTTGTTAGGTTACTGGTCCAGCATTCGCCTGGTCCCTCGCGTGGCCCCAGGTGGCCCCAGGTGGCCCCAGGTGGCCCCTCACGTGCTATATGTACAGTGGATGAGATGAATGGTCGTAACTAGAGACTAGGGACCACACGTGATATTGAGGGACTCATCCTTTATTGCTTCTCTCAGTCTAAACCCTTTTTTCAAGTTGTAGTTGATCATTTTCTTAATCATTTAAGTATATTTTTACACTGTAAACGAGTGAAAACATTTCTGAGTAATGTCACCACGCGATCTATTATTTGTTATTTTTGATTCCTCTATAAACCAAACGAAATAAAAGTATAAATTAAAAAGTGATAGTATAAATATTGTTAGTATAATGAAAAATGTCCATTTTTAAAATGAAATCTCCAATATACCTGATGTCACAACAAAAGCATATACTTTCGAATATTATTTTCGAATTTTCAGAGATTTTAAAGAGAGTCGGATTTATACAATATTTTGGAGCGCATATAACGAAATTGCAGAGTTCCTGTTTTTTGACCTATACTATACTTTAAATGTTGAATCTAGAGATTTTTTCTTAATGCATTTCCTCAATATTTGATCGTTAAATTATTATATGTGGATTATTTTCAAAATTATACTGTTTTATGTGTATTTTTCAGTTGTATTAATTGAAATGTTCAAGAGATTACTGGTGATAGCAATATAGAAAGCGCAGTGTTATAAAATTACCTAACAGTTAAAAATAATACGAGGGAGTCGCCACCCGAGGGAGCTAAAGCGCGTGTGCAGTGGTGAGTTCGCAGGATTTACCTATAAGCAAAACAAACAGTTGCTGAGGAACCGTTCTGAAAGTTCTGAAACTGGAATGTAGTGGAGATGTATTTCACACGCAGTGGTGTTGAATACTCAAAATTCTGTGTTGTCCGTCAGCAACAGTAAAAAACTGAATTTTGAACCTGTGGTGACAAGTTTTGCCTCTGGATAATAAAATTTCTTACAAAAATTTATTTTAAGTAACATTTTAGTACTTATGACAATTTTGCATTATTTTATTGATTATCTCTGACATCACTGAAATTTTTCATTGTTAATCAAGATACATCTATTACTATCCCTCGTTATTTTGGATTATCTGTCCCTTTTAGGTCCCGTTTTAGGTTGAAATGGAGACTGCTTTCTGTTTATTACACTCGTGGAGGACTGGCGTCAAAATGGCTACCGCATACGCCTTCCATAGCTAGGGCCCGGGTTCGATCTCGGCCAATTCACGTGAAATTTGTAGTGGACAAAGCGAACTCCCGGCAGGTTTTCTAAGAGTATCCATTTTCTCCTCCGTCTCATTTCATTACTCCATCATTCATTCCATTATTGTGACTACGACAGATCATTACTCGTGGGACTCAATTACCTCAGTGGTTGAAAGACCCCTAAACCTAGTAAATTAATTAATTAGTTGTAGGCTGGGGGATGACTCGCCCTGGTGGCTTCTGCTTTCACTATTGAAACAGCTACAAAATCGAAGAATATTATAATCTCTAGAAATACACATGTCGTACATGCGAGATTATATTACGATTTCCCTTCTTTCTTCAGTGGGTGGGCAGATGTACCATCTCTCTCCTTACTGAAGCAAGTGTTGAGATATACGTATCTTTGAGTGTTTGACATTTCGTACAACACAGACGTGAGTGAAATTGTGCTAATTGATGATCCAAAAGATTTCTATTGAATCGAACTTGAAAGAAATACGTGACGTTGAACGTTCCACTGATTTTGTGGAATCGGCAATTTAATGGGAAACCGTTTCTATTCCGGGAAAAGAAAGAAATGGAAGACGTGAAATTCTAATTTTGCATAAGTTTTAACACTTTACCACCTCGTGTACGTCGTACAGTATGTAATGTTGCAAAAAAATAAATGTTACAATTCTGGCTGAAATTTTTCTTTTGGGAGTCCTTCAAACCGAAACTATTTTTTCGAAGTTTTGTCAGTCTATGAACGACAACAGCACCTAAACGGAGCACATGATTTCCCCCTGGGATATTCTCATTCGAGTAAGGAGTATTTTTTGTTTGCGTACGCGTCAGCTACCTACTATGTACGTCATTACTCCCGTAAGTGTGGTGCATAATATATCCCGTTAAGTGACTATGCTCCTTCCCCACTGGAACGTGACATCCGGTGCTCTATACGTGGGATTGCGGGATTTCTCAATAGTACTCATACGTTTCCAGCGGGTGCAACACTCACAAGCAGAGGTGGATTTACTCATAGGCACAGTAGGCACGTGCCTACGGCGGCAAGTTTTCAAGGGCGGCAAATTTTCAGAGGCGCAAAATTTTCTTGATATTTTCTAAAACAAATTTAGGTTCTCTAAAAACTATAAGAGCATAAATCATATTTTTATTTTAAAAATGATTTAAGCGAGACGAAAGCCGTTCCCTCAACCTCTGATTTATAAATTAAGTTTGAATTTCAAATGGGGACATTTTCAATGTTACAGAATACATGAAAAGAATTCGCCAACGACTTCTGATTGGTTGATTTGAGCAGAAAGAATTACATTCTTAGAGTAAGGAGTTTGAATCACCCAATCAGAAATCGCTGACGGATTTCGCCATGCATTCATATTGCGCTATATAGAAAGTAGCGACATCTATTACTTCTTGAGTTAGTTCTCGAAGACGGATCTGGAAATAACCCTTTTCTTTCTTTTGTTACTATTATTGTGTATCGTTTATTGTAAGAGCCTGCTGAGTAAAAATGATATTTTGAAGTTTTAAAATGAGTTATTATCGAAAAAAGGTCAGCGGAAGTCAATATGCAAAAATCTGAAAAGAAAAGGAAGAGAAATGTCAAAATGAAATTGATAAGACGAAAATAAAAATGAATTCTTTAAACCTATATGTGAAACTGATCATTGCTGCAGTTCATTAGACAATTCTATTACTGAGTTAGTATAAACATTTAGATTAGATAACATATTTAGTTTTCAGCTTGTATATTTTTTCCATGTACTAATAACTTGTGATAAATAAATGTTAACATTAATATATTTTTAATGCAGATGCTAAAATATTCTCAAAATGCAAAAAATGTTTAGTACAATGATTAGAAATTAAATATTCTTGACGTGTTGTTGTATTCGTTAAAATGAACTATATCTTAATATAGAATTTAAATAAATTAGCATAAAATATGTTACTATAATTATATTACTAAACTTTATTTTATATAATATGTAATAATACATATAATATTTTGACTCTTTTATTCATTCAGGGTTATCACTGAATCTAATAATGAGACTGCAAAGTTCCAAACAGCTAAAAATGAAATGGTTCCTCAAACAATTGAAAATAAAACTGCGATTGATTATGAGTCGACGATTCAACCGATGTAAATAGTTTAAGCATTTTTTTGTATAATTAATTAAACCATATATATATATATATATATATATATATATATATATATATATATATATATATATATATATATATATATATATATATATATATTAATATATTATAATCTTTCTAGAATATTTGTTTATAATATTACATACATTATTATGATAATTTATTATTTTTTTTTTAATTAAATAGGATTTCTACCAAATGTATACAACTGCAAGAACATAAAATTGATGAAACCATGACTTCGACTGATCGTTTTTGTTGGAAAAGCGATCCAGCTTTGTGGTCTATTAATGAAGCTACACGTGATTATGTTGCCAAGCATGGGTTCGAACAAAACAAAAACGCTGACTTTTCTAAGTCAAGAAAATAGTATAATGATGGCAGAGTTCGTTACTTAACGTCGAATATGTTTGAGTATACGCATATCAGTAAAGAAAAAATGCCTCGCAAGTGGCTTGTTTACTCTGAGAGCAATGGAACTGTTCACTGTGGTGTTTGTCTATTGTTTTCAAGCAATTCAGAAGTAAGAACAAAATTATCATAGGAGGGATTCAATGATTGAAAAAATGCGCATACCAAATTAAAAGAACATGAGAATTCTACATGTCATAGAAACTGTACGCCCGCATTGAAAAATAGACAAGGGACTGAAAACCAAGTGAATAAGCAGCTCTTTGAGAGGACATGTCGAAAAGTTTTGAAATAATCAAAATGGTAATTACATGATGTTGCTTGAGTTAATTTCGAAATATGAGCTTATATATATGACAAAAATTTGGTAACTGCGGAAAAGGAAATACATCGTATTTATCCACCACGACGGTTGAAGAACTAATATGTATATTAGCTAAAACAGTTAAAGATGAGATTCTCCGAAACATTCGAAGTGACAAGTATTTTTCCATAATTGTGGACTCTACACCAGCATAGCACACGTGGATCAACTCGCTATAGTTATTAGACATGTGGGAAAAGATGGTACACCAAAAGAGTCATTTTTGGAATTCTTTCCAAACACATGCCATAAATCAAAGGAGATGTTCGACACTGTACGTAATTTAATGGAGATTAACGAACTGGACATTAATAATTGTCGTGGTCAGTCCTACGACAACGCGTCAAATATGTCCGGTCTTTACACAGGTCTTCAAGCCCGTATGAAAGATGTAAATGCTCTAATTGAATTCATCCCGTTCTGCTCATTCTTTAAATTTAGTTGGTACAAATGCAGCTGAATCATGCACTGAAGCATGTTTCTACTTCTACAAAAGTTTCTTTAGTGCATCTACATCGAGGTGGGGCATACTTCAAAATTTAGTAGATGAAGGATCCAGTACATTCTCTTTGAAAAGTCTTTCAATTACGCGCTGGTCAGCTCGAGATGATGCATGTCAGGCTCTAAAACATCGTTGGCAAAATGTTTTAGATGCCCTTCAAATTATATCTGATGATTCTACGCAAAAACCGTCAACGCGTGCAGAAGCTAAAGATCTTATTGTTGCTTTAAATCGACTTGAAACTGCTATTATGACCGAGGTTTGGGGATTCATTTTAGACCGCTTGAATGCGTCGAACAAACAACTGCAAAATCGTAAGAGTACCGACTGAACTCCTTAGCGTTATTGCGTATCGAAGAAAATTATCTCAGCGTTTTAAATTATACTATAATTATTGATGAATTTGCTCACCAAAAGGCACGTCGCAAAATTTTACATCAATAGACAAATTACTTAAATTAATAAAACGTTTTTTCTACTGTATAAAAAACCCCATCCAAAAAGTTAAATGTTATATTCCTTGTTTATAATGGTAAATCGAAAATTATAAAAACTGTTACAACGTCGTAATATTCTAATCGTTCAGTTCTTGTAAATAAAAATCTATCATATTAATATTTAATACAAGCTATTTATTTGTCTACTTCATTAGAGTATACCTTATGATTTCAGAAGTATATGAATCTGAAAGTAAGGCCCGTTGACGAAAGAAAACGTTGCAATTCTAGTTGTCATGTTTTAGTTTCCTTTTAATGTTAACGTTTCAGTGTCGAAATGTTAATAATGTTGAACGTTACTTGCTATGAAGATACAGTTTATATCCAAAATTAGCTAATCCAAAAAAATTATTTAATTTATGAAAACAATATGCAAAATGTAATGTTACTTTTAAAGTTAAAACGTTCTAATTAATGAGGAATTGTTTCTGAAATGTTACAATTTGAAATGTAACATTAATTTTAAACAGGGGGCGGCAAATTTGATGTGCCTACAGGCGGCAAAAATATTAATCCGCCCCTGCTCACAAGTTCTACTAAGCTCCGAATTGGTCTCCCCGACTTATGGTAGTATAGTGAATGGAAGTATGTGGGTGCAAGGGGAGAAGAGGGGACAAGGAAGAGGTAGGAAAGATCGCGCACAGTCCGTGGCCTGTTTGTTAGGATTCTGCTCCGGAGAAGCACGGAACACATATGCATCCGGCCGCCATAATTCTTCTCCACGCAATAGTTGAATTCATTCCAACTACTGTATCTAGCTAGTGTCGAAAATTCGCCACCATCACGAACCGATCACTAGGACTTCCAGGTCGACGATGCTACAAATGCAACGGCGCTGACACGCAGCCATCATAGCCAGTTTCCCCTACCGGTCTGGTAGAATTCTAGATTCTACAAATTTGTAATAATTACTAATTACCTTAATTGAATTAAAATATGGGGGTCCAAAGCCTTGGAGTTTAACATACTATGATTGCACGATTTAGAAACGTGGACCAGACATATCGGCGTAAAACGTGCGGCCGTGTTTGACACGAATTGAATGAAAATGTCAGTGTCCAAATTTTTGGCCAGCGAGAGGCCCGGAAGCCGCCCACTGTGTGCGAGGTTCGCCGCGGCGCGCCCCGTCGCTCTCGGGGAGTTCGCCGGCCGGCCAGCCGGCGCGTGCGCGGCAGCAAGGCCGGGCCGGGGCGCGAGCGGCGCGGCGCGTACGAACGCGCGGCGGGCGCGGACGCTGCCGCCTTCCTTCGGCCGGCGCGGACGAAGGGCGCCCGCATGCCGGGAGCGTGGCCTGTGCGGAGCGGAGTCGCGCGGCGCGCGGGCCGCTGCCGCCCGCTCGCTGCCCGGCGCGCAGCCGGCTACGGAAGGTGGCGCGGGCGCGGCGGCACCGGTCGCGGCCGGTGCGGCGGTCCGAAGAGTCCCCTCTGGCGCGCCGCCCCGCCGACCGCGCCGGCCACGCTCGCCGCGCTGGTAGACGTGGTGGTTCGCGCGCTCGCCGTCAGAGCGTTCTGGCTGCTCGGAACGGCGCCCGATGCGAATGATCAAAGCTGCAGCACCGTTTCAGTCTTCGTTGAATGAATGCGATCGAACGCAGCGAAAACCGTTAGGTAGGGACACCTCGCAGCCTTGTTTATCGTTTTTAAGCACAGTGGCGTGCGGTTTCATTGTGATTTAACACAATGCTCTTGCTCCTATTGTTTCGTTTTTGAATGTCCCTTTGTATTCTACTAGTACGTATACATATTTACATTTTATTTGATACAATTTTATTTCCAAAATTTGTTTTGTATTTTCTCTTTTGCGAGAACATAATGAAACCCATCGAGTAATTTCGATAGATGTAATAGTCTGTAAAATATGTGTTTTGAAATAATCAGGTTAATAACGTAATGTTTTGCCTTAATAACTATAATAATAATAGCAATAATAATAATAATAATAATAATAATAATAATAATAATAGCAATAATAATAATAATAGCAACAATAATTAATAATTATAATTTTATTTTCCCAAGAATGACATTGATAGTGTGCATCAAATGTTAATATTTTCATAAAAAATTTTGAACATCAAAAAACCATCACAATAAAAACAACAACACAAGAAGAAAGAATACTAATTTAGCTTGATTACATTACATCATGTTAAACCTGTTAGCAAAAATACCTTTCTTATAAAATTTGTTTTAAACAGTACACTTCAAACCCTGTGTAAGTCCGTTTTGTACTTGTCAGGGTGGGGTTTGTTACTTTGCACTTTTGTTTGATTGGTTGTTTTTATTTTATTTTTTTTTGCTTATTACCGTTGTTGACTACGGTTCACCAAATCATCTGTACTGTTTGCCAGTTACTGTATGTTGCATGAACCGTTTCTAGTGAAATTTACATTTTTTCCAAGGTACAAATGGAAATAATAAGCCAAATGACAACTAACCCTAACATGAAGTAAATTGTCAAATTGTCTACATTACACATTGGTTATTGAAGCAATAGCCTAAAAATTATGAGACCATTAATTAAATAATTAGGAAGTAAGTAATAAGACACAATAACAAAAATGAGTCTTCACAGTGAACAATTAACAATTGACATGATTACTAATTGACAAATTACAATCAAATTATTATCTAAAATAAAATATCAATAGGGACATTATACATAATTAAGAAATTCAAATCTTCTAATGACTGCAGTTAACAGTAAAAATGAAGATTTCGTAGAACATAAATAACAAACAAAACAATGTCTTGTAATGACTGTACTCAACAGGCAAAAACAATCATCAAATTATTCTTTACAATAACAAATAAATTGTAAATAAATAAAACAAGATGGCAGTTGGCCACAGGCAAAAATGAGAATTAAGTTATACTTAATTAACATATTGAAAACTTCTAGTGACAAATGAACAAGCAAAAAGAAATCAAATTATTATCTAAATTATCAAATAAATTATATATTTTCCAAGGATGGAATAGAAATTATAAGCCAAATGGCAACTAACATTAATATGAAATAAATTGTCAAATTGTCTACATTACACAGAAGTAATTAGTAAAAATGAAGATTTAGTTGTACATAATTAACAAAATAAAATCTTGTAATACCAGTGCTCAACAGGCAAAAAGAAGTCAAAATCATCAAATTATTATCTAAAATAGTAAATAAATTGTGAATAAATAAAACAAGATGGCAGTTGGCAACACGAAAAATTAGAAATAAGTTATACTTAACATATGAAAAATTGTAGTGACAAATCAACAAGCAAAAAGATATCAAATTATTCTCTAAATTAACAAATAAATTATAAATAAAACAAACAAAATGGCAATAATAATAATAATAATAATAATAATAATAATAATAATAATAATAATAATAATAATAATAATAATAATAATAAATTTTAATAACAATAAAATTATAAATTTATTTTCCAAATAAATACAGTGTACATCAGATGCTACTATTTATGTAAAAATTTTGAACAGCAACAAAAACCATCATCATAAACACAACAAAGACAAGCATAAAAAATACAAATCTTCCTTAACTACATTACACCGTATTAAACCTGTTAGCAAAAATTACCTTTCTTATAAAATTTGTTTTATCGTGCTCACTCCAAACCTTCTAAGTACTCTTTGTACTTGACAGAGAGGTGTATGTTGCTTTGTACTTCTATTTTTTGCATATTACATTTCTTGACTACAATGTAGCCAGTCATCTGTACTGTTTGACAGTTACTGTAAGCAACCTGAACTCCCGAAATTTTTATTTTTTCCAAGGAACAAATAAAAATTATAAGCCAAATGACAACCAAAATTAACGCGATGTAAATGGTCAAACTGTCTAAATTTTTCATTGATAATAGAAATGAATGTTGTAATTCAAGTAATAGCCATAAAAGTTATGAGACAATTAAATAATAACGAAGTAAGTAATAGGACACAATAACAATAATGAGACATTACAGTAAAAATTAACAATTAACATAATAACAACTCAAATGATTAACATTTCATTATTAAGTAACATACATTGAATAGTTAGACAATCAATGGGCAAATGGCAAGTGGCAATTGGCAATAATTAATAAAATAAATATATATATGTGTGTGTGTGTGTGTGTGTGTGTGTGTGTGTGTGTGTGTGTGTGTGTATATATATATATATATATATATATATATATATATATATATATATATATATATATATATATATGTCATGTATAACTCAAATGATTAACATTTCATTATTAAGTAACATACATTGAATAGTTAGGCAATCAATGGGCAAATGGCAAGTGGCAATTGGCAATAATTAATAAAATAAATATATATATATGTGTGTGTATATATATATATATATATATATATATATATATATATATATATATATATATATATATATATATATATACACACACATATATAAAACATAATGGAACCAAATGTGTATCGAGATTACTCATTAGCAAGTGGTTTATGCATCATTAACACCAGACAGTCAAAAACAATATCTAGATTCATTATATTGATTAGTATTTCCCTTTACCGCTGTTACAAATACAAATTTTAAGTTATGATTTCATAGTAACAAAAGTAGACAACATAAAATGGTAGTAGGCAACAGGCTAAAAAATTAAGTTATACATAATTAGCAAATTGAAATCTTGTAATGACAGTTTTCAATAGGCATAAAATAATTCGAACTCATCAAATTATTATCTAATATAACAAATAAAGTATAAATAAAACAAAATTGCAGTAGGCAACAAAAATCAAAATCATCAATTTTTTATCTAAAATAACAAATAAATTATCAATATAACAGAATGGAGTAGGCAACAGGCAAAATGGGAATTAAGTTATACATAATTAAAAAATTAAAATTTTGTAATGTCAGCAATTAACAGTAAAAATGAAAATTAAATTATACATAATTAACAAATTCAAATCTTATTATGGCTGTAATCAATAGGCAACAATAATCAAAATCATCAAATTAATATCTGAAATAACAAATAAATTACAATAAAAACAAAATGGCAATAGTCAACATGCAAAACAGATGTCTCTCGAACTTTTTGTTTTTATGTTGAGCCTAGTATCTAGTATACCATTCTTTTAATATTTTTCAATACCCTTTTAGATGTAACTTCTAATGTTTCATCCGGCATTGAGTTGAGCAATTTTGGAAGGGCTGTATTAAGCATTCTCTCTCCAAATTTATTAAAAGTCTCTGAAGGTATAAAATTGTGTTTCTTTATAGTTTCATAGTTGTACCCACTGATTTTTCTATATTCTGCATTGAAAATATTTCTTTGTAGAATTTGAAGTTCATTCAATTTCTTAAGTCATGATTCCATGCAATGCTGTACTCCCTTCCAAGGTTAGGTTTGTTGTTTGTTATTTCATTGAGGCTGTTAATACATTTGTTCCATGTTATGTATAATATCTACATGAGTTTTTAATGCAGTCCCCCCCACACTTCAATTCCATATTTGATCAGAGACTTTATTAATGAGAAATGAACTATTATGAAAATTTTACAAGCTACAAAATTTTTAATTTTCATTAGTTACCAAACACATGTTCTGATTTTCTTGCCTAATGCCAAAATCTGATCTCTCCAGCCCAGATTTTGATCAAAAGTTACGCAAATACAAATTACAAAAATACTTCAGTTTGCTCACACAATTTGTTATGTTATCACATTGACATTTCTTAAATTCTCTGTGTATACATTCAGATTTGTGAAAGAATATTTTAACTTGTGCTTTTGAAATTTTTTATGTTGTGATATGTAATATTTTAGTATTTTTCTCATTGATTATTAGACCTTTAAAATGGCACTAATTTTGAAATATCCATATTTTTTCTTTAACTCTTTTTCTGTCTTCTTTTGGTCTCTGTTTGTAAAGAATCGCATCTTGTCATCAGTGTGTGTGTGTAAAAGGAAATATCACACTAGATTTTTTGAGTCATAAACAAATATTAGGTAAAGTATAGGACCTAAGAAATTTCCTTGAGGAATTCCCTTTTCACAGTTTTTTGTTTTAATAAAAGTATTATCTATTTTGACTCTATTTGATCTCCCTTCTAGATGGTATTTGAATAACTGTAAAACATTACCTCTAACTTCTATACTTTCCAGCCCATCTAATATTTTTTCGTGGTATATTACATTATACGTTTTGACAAGTCAATGTTTAATGCCAGCACATGTAAACCCTTGTGTAATTTTTCATTAATTACTTCTACTAAATTTTTCCAACAAACCGATAATGCTTTTATTTTTCTGATATGCAAATTGATTTCTATTATTTGCTATTTTTCCAAGAAATTAGTCAATTTTTGTGATATATATTTATCAAATACTTTACTTATTGTATTTAAAACGGAGATCAGCCTGTAGTTTTCGTAGGATAAGAGACTGTCCCCTTTATGTTTTGGTCTGATTATGGATTCTTTTAATTCATCTGGAAATGTTCCCTCATTAATTCTGAAGTTGACAATTTTCATTATAATTGGTGCTATTGAGTTAATGTTTTGTTTTATATCTTTTATAGTGATTTTGTCTATTCCGAGAGCTTTATTATTGTCCATCGTTTTAATTAATAAACTAGATTCCTCCAAAGTGATTTCAGGCAGGTTAATATAATTACTCTGTGTTATTCTATTTGTGGGCAAGACTACTAGGTTATACTTATGTACAATATTTTCTGTTTGCTGTTGAAAAGTGAGCAAATCTTTCTACTACATGTTCAATTGTGTTACTTTTCCCTAAACTTTTTATTATGACTTCGTCTAAAGATCTTTTCTCTGGTACTCCAAGTACATAGTTTATTTATTGTTTTCCAAGTGTTTTTAATGTCATTTCTGCTATTTTCAAATATTTTATTAAAATATTCTTTCCTTAGCTACTGGTTTCGTTTTGTTGCGTCATTACTGTTTTTTTTATAATTCATTCTTAGTGTGTCTTTTGATTCCTTATTTTTGACTGTAGTCCTCTTCCATCTTTTAAACAAGTTATCTCTTTGAAATCAATGAATTGATAAAACAGAATTTATTCAGGGTTTCAATATTTCCTTTTTTCTACTATAGTTTGATTCTTTACAGATTAAAGCTTTATCATAGTTTTTTTGTACAATTCATTATGTTTTGAAGACTAAATTCATTTATGTTCATTAGTTCTTTCTGTAGTTAACTTTTATTAAAAATTCATATGAAACATTTTTTGACTTGTGAAGTTACATGAAATTCCAATCAGATAACCTGTTATCTTGCTTTCTAGTATGAATGGAATTATGTTTTTGGAATTTTTATGTACAGCTATATGATCAATGCCTGAGCTTACTGCTTTAACAATTCTTATTTTAACCCTCATGTCTTTTTTAATGCAGTGCACCAACTTGTAATTTAGTAAGGTATCTAAGTAATCAATCATTCTTTTTTCATTGTTGCAAATATCTATATTACAGCCTCCAATTATTGTTTTGTTCACATTTTTATCTGCATTTAATATTTTATCTAGATCTTATGAATAGAAGGTTTTGCTTTTATTAGGTGGTCAATAAACTGCAAAAATGGTTTCTTTGATTTTGTTATTTATTTCTAAATTTCCTGCTATTACCTAAAAACTGATAACATACCAAATCAATAAATTCAAATTGTACATTTCCTTTATGAATAACTTTGTACCTACTCCTCCTCCCTTTTTTCTCTCTTATGTTTTTATATCTATTAAAATTTGGCAAATGATATTCTAAAAGGTCCTTTTTTTTGACACTTTTTTTCACTCTCATGACAATCACATCCATACTTTTGAAGCTATATCTTATGTCTCCACAACATTCACCCGAGCTCACAAATTAATCTCCTCATTTAAATAAATTATATTGAACTTTTCCTTATTTGAATTAATTGACTGACTAAAATGCTTTATGTGATTGCAAATTTTAGTTTCATGAATCTCTAAATGTGTAATGAAGAAAATATCCATAATTGTTTTTATTTCATCTACCTGTATATTTTTGTTTAATTAATTTGGTTCAAATCTTTTAATTACATTACTTTCCTCATTTTTTTTTTAAGAATATTTTACAACGTTTGCAATTGCTATAAAATGACGCTCATTGGGATCAAACTCTCAATAATGTTGTAATATCATCAAACTCTCATCAAATACGAACATTGTTTTCTATAATCATATCTACATGCTTCCCATCAAACCCAATTGATTTGTGGATCAAGTACAAAGATTATATGTGTGATGATATTTTGTATCAAATATGAAATAGAATGGGAAATCCAAATATACAAATCAGTGAAGAAATTTACAACAAAGCATTGATTTCAATTGAGGACATGTGCTTGATGATGTCAAACAAACTATTAATTCAATTAGGCCTGGCCGCGCCCAATCGTCCAATGCATAATGCTTTTAACCAAGAGTTGAATGGAGAAAAACAGTATGATCTCAACACTTTGAAAGAATTAATTCAAACAAATCTTCCACTGTTGAATGAACAACAGAAGTATGTATTTGATTCTCTTATGAAAGTAACAAATGATGAAACTGGAGGGATTTACTTCTTAGATGCACCTGGTGGTACAGGAAAAACTTTTTTGATTTCATTAATATTAGCAACGATTCGTTCACAAAATAAAATTGCACTTGCACTCGCTTCGTCGGGAATCGCAGCAACTTTGCTTGAAGGTGGTCGAACAGCCCATTCAGCATTAAAATTGCCATTACAAATCTTTTTGACAGGACGAAGTTCTTCGGGTCCGCTAGTTTTAACTATAAATAGTTTAAAGATGAGTAAAAGATTAATAAAAATATATTTTAAAAATCGCATGATTAATAATATCTGAAAAAATAAACATTTTCGTTTCCGAGTTATAGAAAACTTATTTGCATCGGTAAATGAATTGCAAGTATGATTTTTCTGCATTGCTAACAAAATAGTAACCCGCCCGTACTTTTGTAATATTTTGCGACTCGTGTTTAACAGATATTTTGAATGTAACAGCCCGCCACATAATGGGTGGTATGAATAAAAGCAAGCAAGTACTCTTTGCTCCGAGTTTCCGAGATCTTACTCAGTTTCGTATGAATAAAGTGGGTAAGCAATTGCTCAGTCTCTGAGTACTTGCTTCAGCTCTGAGCGTACTCTCAACTGGCGAGCAAATGCTCAGAATTGGTATGAATAAAGTTAAGCGTTTACTCTCTAGAGTGAGCACTTGCTCCAAAATTTCGGAGGGACCTTAGTAGCAGACTCACGTTTGAAAAGTAAGGTTAAATTGTCCGATTTTTTACCGTGTGTTGATATGCATATGCAGCGGACTAAAAAAAAAATGCAAGATTTGGCGAAATTCTCGTGATGTAGACTATTAGAATCTTTGCCGGATCGAAAAGTACAATGCATGGTTGGTACGATTTTTATCGGCGTTTGCTTTCAGGCGCGTATTCAATTTTTCGGGGTACTGTTTTTTGAAACTTTGTAATGTTTCATTTCGGCCACAGCGTACTTCCGAAAGCTGGCTCTTTTCAAAAATAATTTTATATTCACTTAGCATTTCGGTAAAAAATTAGCTGGGCCACTAGCGCCTGTTTTTCGTTACTGCTATTCATATTCGAATTTAAAGAATGAGACAACAAACTATTGCTCTTTATTCCGCACAAATGTGCGCGACGCGCGTAACGTATGTAACCTCTTTGTTGCTCAAGAACCCAATTTTTAAAACTCTTAGCCTGCACTATCACTTGTTCACAACGAGCAAATGCTCGCGAGACATGAGTAAGTTCTTCGGAGACATACGAAGTTTTTATTCATACGAAATGGAGCTTCTGCTCAGTGCCACGGAGTAGACTCACTTTGCTCCGGAGCAAGTGCTCATGAGCAAGTGCTCATTTTTATTCATATGACCCAATGTCACGCAGCGCTCCCCAGATAGTATTAAAAAAATTAATTAAATCACTTAAAAGTTACAGGCAGCGCCCAAATTAAGGATTTGTTACTACTACCATTACAAGCAAAAGGAGATTTCAACAAAACGTGAACGTAGTGAAAGTACATTTACCTCCAGAAGCAAAACGAAGCGCCATCTCAGCATTTGCTCAATGGATCAGGGAAATTGGACAAAAACCTGACCGACATGGGGGTCATTGACCCGGAAGCTGTAAAAAGTATTATTTTATGTTAGTATCCTCTTATTGCAGGCAAAAGTAATAGAAAAAAGTTCATTCTGAGAAAAAATACAGTGGAACCTCCATACAGGAAGCGTTACGTAACTTTAGCACCGCATAGGTTTTGAACAGTTGAAGTTATTGCAATGCAGTTTGCACGAATGTTCACGAGATTGATACACGTATTAATTTCTACTTTATCACATGTATTTTGCAAGTTATTGAGGTTTACTTTGTTTTTTTCAAATGGAACTACATTTTTTTAGTCCATCGTAACGAGCGTAAAAGACGAATCCAATGATATACATATTGTTATATGTTAATTAACCACTTTTTAGTACTTTTGATATTTTGCAACTCGTGTTTAACGGATATTTTGAATGTAACAGCCCGCCGCGTTGTAAGTATTGAATGTAAGGTCACGCAGCGCTCCCCAGATAGTATTAAAAAAATAAATTAAATCACTCAAAAGTTACAGGCAGCGCCCAAATTAAGGATTTGTTACTACTCCCATCTGAAGTGCTTTACGACGGTTATTGAACTGACTGAAATGCTCCGACATGCAGTGGAAGCTATTCAAGTAAAGGAGGTGGTTTCATAGCTTGTTTTTCAGTAGTTATCATTAGGATGCGGATTTTGATGACCGAAAACATCGGTAAAAATAATCAATAAAATTCTCTTTAAGTGTTTTAAAAATGCCCTAAAAGCAAATGCAAAATACTTAATCAAAAACAGTTCAGAAAACCAACTCAAGCTGTGATATGTAACTGACGTAATCGATGCTTGTTGCTTTCGTTCAAGTGAACTCAGCTAGCAAACTTTAGGTTTGAATTGTTCTTTACCAAGAAATCTGTCTTTAGTTATTGCGAAATCGACCAAAGCGACAATGGCACTGATAGGCGTCATACAAACCTTAGATTACATACGGCATAGACAGTTTTTAACTATTTTTGTGTTAAATAAACAAATGAACATACAATCGCTAACATTACAATTTCTGCGCGAAGAAATCGAATAGGCTACTCAGAAATTCTGTGGAGAATATTTGTTGCATATCGTAAATATTACTTGAAGCAAGTACTATTAAAATGGCAATAAAATCGATGAAATCAGCGAAAAATGCTGTGAAAATGTCGGCAAAATGTAAAAAATGACTCATTAGTCGAAATGGACGAAAAATGTAATATAAAAATGGATCATTTCCTTTTGTCATAACACAAAATTAATGACTATCATAAAAGGCATTGTTCTAAAGTGAAAAGAAAAAATGACATTTCATTAAAATCCACCCCTAGTTATCATGACGGTTAAATGAGATCTTTTCTATTCTGACTGATGGAATAATCCGGCCGATTTGTGTATATTTTGTTGCACTGAAGAGCTTCAGAAGAATCGTCGCAAACCTGTTACTAGCTCTGCCACGCGCCAGAACATGTGAAACACCAGACAGTTCACATTTTCTCTTCCGCGCGCTACGTTATCAGATTTGCACGAACACTTCCCAGTCGCTATCTATCGGTGCTTGAAGAACCTACCAGGACCTCCCGTGGTAACTACCGCTCCCACTGAAACAATTGAAGATCATGTATTCAAAGAATCGCATCTCCATGCAAACACAATTTTCCAGGAAGGGAAAGTGTTAACATTCAGGCTGTTAATTCAAGATGAGGTTCAGGAGTATTAGGATACGCTTTGACACTTCGAAATTTACTAAAATACAAAGATTTAACTGAAAACGAGCACTGCGCCATTTTAAACGTAAATTTCTTAAACGTATTCAAAAGAAAAAATAAAATTTCCGAGTCGTTTTTGAGAAAACCTAGTTTTTAAACTGTGTTTGAAGCAAAATTACGCGAAATCTACTAATATATTTTTTTAAATTTGCCTGGACTTATTTATTGATCTATTTTTAAACAACAGATTTCATTAACGAAAAAGTCTGTTTAATATTATAGGCAGACATCGTAAATTTTTGAACTTTTGCATTTTGCGAAAATTCAGATTGGATTTTATCTCCACAACATATTTGAGGAAATAATTTAGTGTATACAGGAGCTAGATTTATTCACCTTTTCGATACCAAGAACTCACACTATAAGATTTTCTGATAAAAACTCGCCTCTCTATCATAGGCAACAATGTAAAATTGAAAGGTGTCAATAAAACAAACCATTATTTTGAAAACAATCAGTGCTGGAAATCTATGGATTATGGTCCTGAGGTCATCATACATGAGGTACGGGGAATATACCTCGTACCGTAAGAAAACTGAAAACATCCGTGCCTTATTCGGGATTCGAACCCACAGCATTATTGTCAGCCTACTTGGGCGCTTCCACGCTTCTGTGTTAACAGGCCGGCTATTTCGTACTATAATTTGTATACATTCATGAATTTGCGCACATTCTAAATAAAATATTCACAAAGAAAATTTTTCACATTGTTACTTCATGTAGAGAGTACTTCTCATGAGAAGACATTGTCTTGGCTTTCATATTTCACTAAAATAATATGAATATTAATCTGATAGGTGATGAGTTCTCTGTTTGAATGAACTCTGTTTGATGGGAGTACTTTTCCATTTGTAGCAAATCTCTCGGTAGTTATGAAGGGGTTAGAAAGTGATAAAGAGCTATAGACTGGAAACGTGGAAAACTTGGAATTATGTGTCATATTTATTTACCCTTCCATTACCTGCATAGTTCTTTCGTAGTTGGACTGCCCTCTCCTGTGTTATAGTTTCCGCTTTCTTAACATGTTGAAAACGATAAAGATCTATTGTAGACGCTGGGGAATATTCCGTTCTCTGAACCAAATTTTTCCACCGAATCTAATTCTATTTAAAATTGCTATAACGCTCCATGCAATTGTGGAACTGTTGTGGTTATCAGTTGCCAATATTTTTCAATCCGTACTACCCCGACGAAAGAGAATGCAATATAATGCCAGTGCAAAAACTTGTACGATTAGGCGAGTGAATGAATGAAATAGAATACCTTCCGAAACTAGTGATACTACAATATCAGGGAATTTCTCGCATTATTTTTAATGATTACGTAATAATAATACTTCGCATTCCTCACAGATATTTAAGTTATTGTATATATTGTATACATTTTTATTATAATTTTAAAATTTAAAGTTTCTAAATTTTAATGACTTTTGATCTGTAGTTACAAGTAATTTAAAAAGATTTCTGTTTACCATTCAATATTGTAAATCAAAACTCATATTTCTCTTTAAACCAGAGGTCAGAGGATGGCTAAAAATGCTAGCCGAAACATTGCCGACTTGTAATGACTATTTGAAACAATAATACAGTTATATAAAAAATGAAGGTTTTTAATTAAAAATGAACTGGGTTTTACTAATGCAATACTTTTTTCCGCCAGTGTAACATCGAAAAGGGCAATCAAGTAGCAATCAAGCAAGCAAACGAGCAATCACGTAGGTGATAAGAGACGTTAGGGATGGGGGGTCATAGAAGCTGTGATTAACATTTCACGGATGACTGACGCCCGGTGACGAAATGTCAGCGTGACGAAATGGCCCGTACGCGCCATTTACACCACGGCGCTTTACTCCACGGCGCTCTACACTGCGATAAGGTCTAGTCGAGACTTAAGTATGCCACGGCGTCGCACTCGTTCGACCTTTAAGCAACTGGACCAGATTAAGCGGGATCAGATTGTCGGCCTGCGCGATGCCGGGTGGTCTTTTCGGCGCATTGCTGACCACGTGGGCCGTGATGCGACGCCGGTGCTGCTGTACTTGCGACGATGGGTAGATGTGCATTCCCATAGCCGTAGACCCACTTCGGGTTGACCGCGGAGCTCTGACGAACGTTAAGATCGATGCATCGTGAGGGCGGCGTTGGCAGATTGTACAACCACCCGCGCCGGGATACAGGCACATGTGGCCTCCCCAGCGTTTCTCTATGCACGGTTGGGAACCGGTTACTTGCTGCAGGATTACAATCTATCCCGTCTGCCACTCATGCCGAACCATCGTCGGGTACGTCTGGCGTGGAGCAATATGCGGGTCAGCTGGGTGACGGAATGGCGTACAGTGGTGTTCAGTGATGATAGCCGCTTCTGCCTGCACGCCAGTGATGGTCGTGTGAGTGTGCGTCCGGAGCGTGTACGTCCACGTCACGTAGAGCCCACCCCGGGAGTGATTGTGACGGATTCCATCAACTACAAGGCGCGATCGTCGTTGGTGTTTGTGGAGGGATAATTGACCAGTGCTGGATACATTCAGTACATTGTCCGACCTGTGTCCGACCTTTCTTGCTATAGGAGGATATGCGCTGTTGCAGCAAGACAATGCCCACCCTCACACTACACGAGCTAAGCAACACGCTCTCCGCGATGTTCGTTAACTGCCTTGATCCTCAACAACTCTGCCTACTGCAGGGCACTATTGCCACCTGTACGATGGGATGCCAGCCAGCATCAGGGATTGTCGTACTGCCTGCGGCGGGTACACGCAGTATTGATGTGGTGTTTCCGATCCATGGTTCTCTGTTGCTGGACGTGCGTGTCTCACGAGGCTGTCCCCATGTAATCTTATGTAATATTCTGTCAGTATGTGCTGTACTGTACGAGGAAAAAATTGTACTATATAATCGGTGTTGAAATACTTTCTACCAGTGTATTATAATCTCCAGTCCCCAAAAGTGTTTCCAAACTGGAAAATTATGTGACCACACTGGGATGCAAACTCACAGCTATATAAGTTCAACAAGCAATAAGCATTACTTCATTCGCCTGAGTCACCACCTTCTCGACGTTTTAAAAATAAAATTGAAGAGTTGTAATTTTTGAAAACTGACAGATTTTATTGAAAACAGAACGAATTCGAGGAAAAAAGTTTGCAGGTTTGAGAAAGTCTTGTTTACATAATTTTTAAACGTCACTCAATTTCACTCAAAATTACACAAAAACTACTCATTTTTTCAAAAAAATTACATGAGATTGTTTAAAGATTTAATTCGAAGAAACTGTTTTATTAAAAAAATCGACCATCAGTATTTTAGTAGCAGAAATGTCCAGAGAAAAAATCTGCATTTTTCGAAAATTCAGTGCCTCGAAGTGAAATAGAATCTACGTCAATTTTAGAAGAGTATTTTTTTTTAAGGTCGCATCAACTTCTAGGTCATTAGCGACCACAGTATTTTGTTGTATCAGAGAAATAAAACAATCAAAAGTTTTGAAGATATTTTTGAGAAAAAGTTGAAAATATTGTTGAGGCTTCAATTAAAGTCTGCCTGAAAATCAAAATATTCATTTCAAAAATTAAGCTGCCGCCACGTCAACCATATCGATCGAGGAATATGAGTTTTGGTTAAAATTCAGTCTAGGGTTTCAGGGCTAGTGTTGTTCAGGGACAGTCGGACAGACAGACGTTTTGTCGTTACCCCGTTTTCATTTCGCTAGTTCACAATTTGTACTTCACTAGTTATTTATCATTAAAATATTTTTTAATTCAAATAAAGTTTCAAGGTAATGACATACGCATGAATTAAATACGCATAGTTAAATAATATATTACGCAAATATAAATAGTATATTATTCTAGCATTGCATATGGAAAAATTATTAATGTTTTTTATAGAAATATAGAATACATTACATTTGCTTATATTTTTACTTCGTGTCTGCTGTGCGAATTACAGAGAACATATTGTAATGCAAAGCTAATGGTGCTGCTGTACATACTTTGTCATATTATGTTATATAATATAAACACCTCTATCCTATTAACACTTCAGTCTACACTTGGAAAATTCCTAAGCAAATGAAATCCACGGATTTCAAGAAAAATACTTATCTTTAATGTTGTTAAGATTCAAAAGTTTAAAAAATGGCTTTCTGCCATTGATATCAGTGTATTATCCTCTGGGCCCTAATAAGGAAAGTCAGATTGAAACATTAAACCGAGTGCAGAAAGTAGGGACTAAATTCGCGAACAGAAAATTTGAGGGAAATGTCATTTGGAAATAATTATTTGCAGAAAGACAGTATGAGTGTGTGCCCTCTTCGTGACGCACACAAACCAAACGGCATGGAAAGCTATCAGTGTTAGACTTGAAATGCCATGTTTCTTAAGTAGGGTCAACTACTCACACAAAATAAAATGTAGACTACTATATATATATATATATATATATATATATATATATATATATATATATATATATATATATATATATATATATACTAGCTGACCCGGCCACGCGTTGCTGTGGCTAAAGTTTTTGTTATATTACATTATAGTAAACAATCTAAGAGGAACAATAAGAGAACATCAGTCACGGAGTCCACTATGCTTTTTCACACAGATGGTATTTGTAAAAAAATATGGTGATCTCCTTATTTGACTTTCTACTACTATAACCCTTTAGTACAATGAAATTATTTACGAACAAAGACGAAAATATTGATGTTGGTATACAAATTCACTGGATTGAGATTTGAAGGGGAAGTACGTTGAACACAATTAATTAAAATGTTCTTACACTTGATATTAAGCAGAAATCAATAGGTACAAAATAAAAATTTATCAGATTTATTATTTCCATTTAATTTTATAACAAATATAAGTATATTACAGTATAATACAGTAAATAACATGTGACGCTTAAACTCATGAATGAGGTAGGCAAGGCAGACAGTCTTAAACTTTTAAACATTAATATCTATTTTTTTGAATTATAAATACTTTCAATTTCAATTTAATTTAACACCAATCGGTGCACAATGTTTTTGGTTAACCTGTCTTTAGCTAACACAAATAGATTCGACGGTTTCCATACACGTAAACACGCAACATATAGTTGCCCATGAGAAAAACATGGATTTTCCAAATCTAAACCACAAATGGACATTGTTTGACCTTGAGATTTATTTATAGACATGGCGAAAGGTAAACGAATTGGAAACTGTAGCCTTTTGAAGGGTATGGTAGAATCTGATGGTATCATCGGAATACGTGGCAGCAGGACCACTTTTCCTTTAAACTTCCCAACCAAAATGGTTGCTTCAAGAATGTTTCCGGTGATCTTTTTGATGACCAAACGCGTACTGTTACATAATTGAGGTGGATTCAAATTACGGAGGAGAATAATAGGGGAACCAATCTTTAATCGAAGATTATGTGGTGGCATTCCAGGGATATCTAATGAATTTAAAAATTCAATCGGAAAATTTACACTTTCATTTTCATCAACAACAGTATCGATTGATTTAAAAGACGTCAGATCGCCTGGTAACAACTGTTGTATCTGGAAGTTAATTTCGTCAACATCAACGTTTTTGGCTGCCAAAATCGCCCGTTGACTAAGCCATTCATGATTCAAATAATTATTCTGTATATCCGGGAAAATACTCTGAATCAATTCATTTTTATCCTGAACAACAGTGCAAAAATTGTCTGGTAGTTTAATGCATTGCGTATTTGGTTGCAGTTCTATTTTACCGTTCCCAATATCTAGTAGTTGTTCGGAAAATATTTGTGCTGATGGATCATTTTGCAATTGTACTCGCATATTTATGGTCAATCGAAGTGTTTCAACACTTCGCCATAAGAATGATTGTTTCAAACATGCATTAATCTCATCCGCGAAAGTAGAGCGAGGTATAACCGGTAAGGTCTGCCGGAAGTCACCAGACAAAAGTAAGATAGCACCACCGAAAAGTTTATTATTGCTGTTTAAATCTTGCATAGTTCTGTTTAATGCTTCAAGTGAATATTTGTGTGCCATTGTGCACTCATCCCAAATTATTATAGAACTCTTCCACAACACTGCAGCTATTCCACTATTCTTTTTGATGTTACACATTGCATCTGGTTTATTATGAACGTCCAATGGCAGCTTGAATGTTGAATGTGCTGTTCGCCCACCATCCAGTAAAGTAGCCGCAATGCCTGACGATGCTACTGCTAATGCGATTTTTTGTTGCGACCGTATTTTGGCAAGAATCAACGATATTAAAAATGTCTTACCGGTTCCACCGGGTGCATCCAAGAAAAAAAACCGCCTTGTTCAGCAGCAATAGCCAGCATAATCCGATCATAAATAATTTTTTGTTCTGCTGTCAGTAATGGTTCACTGTTCATGATAATTGTTGCTAAACTTTCATGGTCATATTGATTTTCTCGTTGTAAATCGGTATTGACTAAGTCGGTGGCTGGACGATTAGGTGATGGCATACCATAATGATTAAGTGGTAAATTTGAAATAAGAACACATAAATCCTCGATCAAGACCAATGCTTCATTGTACATCTCTGGTGTATAATCTATGTTTTGGCATTGATTTGTTTGTCTAATTCGGTGCAATATGTCTTCTGTCATACAATTTTTATATTTTTCCCACAAAGTTTGTGCTTGCGAGGGATAACATGTCGTCAAAATAATTGCATACAACTGACGAATGTTATTCGGTGTTGATGTCAACGCAGCATCAGCAAGCGTTAAGTCCCAATGGTTATCGTCTTCTAGCAATTGCAGTTCACGACATGCATCCTGGTATGTATTGAATACTCGACCATTAACTGTTCGTAAAAATTCAAAAGACGTTGGTCCGGGAACATTCACCAACAACAAACGTAAATAGAAGCACTCACGTTGCTTTGGATGTACCGTGTAAAGTCTCCCCAATGTCTTAGCTTTGAATATGCCTGTAATGGAAGGATGTGATTTTCCTTGTTTCCGTGGCTCCCATTTTTTACTGGATTTGTTCCATGTGAAATAATGTGGAACATCACCAAACACCAATGTCTTCGCGAATTGGCCAAAAACATCAGGTTTTTGACACAATGTAAAAAATTCAGTTAGAGTCGTTTTCGGAGCTTCGAACGCTCTTTGGAGAACATTTTCTTCAGTGAAGTATACACGTTGACCGTTTTCAAGATGTATTGCCAGATGTTGGACAGCAGGATCTCTTTCGTGGATGGGAAAGCTGAGAATATGCCAAATAGCTTCATTGCTGCTAATGTATCTGCCCATTTGGTATCGTGCTATTTCGTCATTTTTATTTATGTTTTGTACTTCAAATATGGCCAAATCACTGCCTTTGTTTACATATTTACAAATATACTTAATTGATTTAACAGAACTGCAAAGCTCAACATTGATATGAGCTTTGTAAGTTTTTGAAAGTAGTGGTGAGTATGGTACCACCCACTGATTATCAAACTCAACTTGATTTGGAAAGTTCGGCAGTCGCATTGTAAATGTGTGGCCACCATTCTCAGTACTTCTGCGGCGATACATTGGATAACCATCAATATCCGTGATCGTGTCATTCGTATGCGGCTTTGGGAATTTTTTTTTACATTTTCCATTTTCCATGCACGGTGACGTCATGTTGAAAGCACCGCATGGCCCATGGATCATGTGTTTGGTGACAATATCAAATAATTCTTGATCAATTAATGGGTCTGGAATTTCGGCTGAAATTATTTGATCGATTTCTTCAGGACGGATTCTATCTTTAAGCCAAACCAAAATGTGGGCATGAGGCAAACCTCGCTTTTGCCACTCTATCGTATACAGCCAACAACGTGTGATACCAAAAATTGAATATTTAACAATAAAATCAATTAAGGATTTCAATTTTTGTTTAAACACACGTGCAGTTAAATCATGACGATGAATGGCTTGTTGTCCTGGCAATAGTAAAGTTTGTATCTCTTCCCAATTCGGATTACATGTGAATGTAATAAATAAATCCGGTCGGCCGTAATGACGTACGTAAGTCATCGCATCTTGTATGTATTCCTGCATGTTCCGTGGACTGCCGATGTAGCTTGAAGGTAAAATGAAAGCATTACCGATGTCAATGGGATTTAAATTTCCATCGATGTTTCCAGCAACAGCATCTCGTAAGTGAATATATTCTTCCGATCGTAGTTTTGCCTGGTTGAATCGAAGGAATCGCAAGCGTTCGCTTTCGACCTTAGCATACATATCAACAATGTATTGATGGAACAGCTGACGATATCGAAGGATATAATTGTCTTGATGTTGTCTAACCATTATTCGGTGTGCGTAGTAGTTCATTGAGCTAACTTTATTATTTCTGTAATCACCTAAAAAATAAAAAATAAAATGCAATACGAAATTAAAATCTATACATACAGTAAGAAAGTAAATAGATAATTGTCAAATTTACCGGTATTTGGATCATACTGTTTGATATTAAGGTGATATTCATCTTGTCCTTGCCAAAATATCAATGGATATTGTAGTGCGTCATATGAACGGCGTAGATCCGAAATCGTACTGACAGTGTTGTCTCGACGTGTAATTTTTATAGATCTTTTGTCAACTGGATCACCAACCATGATAACAGCAACCTCATCAACAGTTGGAGCGTTGAATCTACCAGCATGTTCACCTAATGGTACTTTGTCGGCTTTTATGACGATTTGATAATTGTCATTTTGCAGTCGTGGCGAAACTCTTTTGATCAATTGAATTAGTTGATTGTGATCTTCTAAAAAATTTTCCAATAATATCACAATGCTCTTTCCTCTGCTTGTTCAATAAAATTATACAGGCACCGAGTCGTCACGCGCTCTTCACAATCGCCCATAAAATAAATTTGAAGAAATTTCGGATTGTTATCAGGCATTGGCATCAGTGATCCGATTTTATGGTACACCTGGCCTTGAATTTTGAATGTAGTTTCAAAATTACGTCCATCGGATGCACGATCGCAAATTTTAGTTGCCCCAAATGACGTCATTTGGAAGCAAGAATTAAATTTGCGTATCTTACGCAAAAATAATTTGGAATCATCTGAATTGCCAGTAAGAAGGGATAATAAAGGCTCCGGCGGAGCGGGTAGAGGTGACAGCACAACTTTTCCTGATGCGCAGCACATGCCGGCTGCTTCATTCCGAAATTTCAATGCCTGACAATATTGACATACTTTATCCATTCCACCGATAGCAATTTTTGAATGCGCTGAGTAGTTAATATCTGGTGCATATTCAAATGCAAGCCGAACGAATGATGCACGTGTTAATGAGCGGCTGATCCGTTGCCTTTGTCGATCTAGTACTCGTACTGTAGCTATGTTTCGTTCTCGTGCCGCTCTTGTTCTCGTAATATTCTGTTGCAGACGTTCGTCACGCTGTTCTTGAGATTCTTGTGCACGACTTTCTGCAGTCCTGATTCTTTGAGCTGCATTTCTTGTTTCGATTTGTTCTGGTAATTGCTGAGCTCTTTCAACACGTTTGCGTCGTGACCCTTTGCTGCTCGCGTTGTTGAGGTTAGATTTTTTCGGTGGCATTTGACTGAAAATAATAATTTAATCGTTTAAATATTAGAAAGAGGAACTGAAAAACATGTTATCATAGCACATTGAAATAATAAGTGCAAAATAATTTTCAATGGAGGTTAAATAAAAATAATATAAAAATTTTTGTACAATTATTGAAAAAGTGTGGGGAGCTTTGTGCCATTTTCTCATTGATATATTAATTAACTTTTATAAAACTATGTGATATTACTTACATGTATAAATTGAAATTATTGTTCCTGTGCTCCTACTGTGGCTATGTCTCGTTCTCCTGCTGCTCTTGTTCTTATGATATTCTCTTGAAGACGTTCGTTACACTGTTCTTGAGATTCTTGTGCATGACCTTCTGCTGTCCTGATTCTTTGAGCTGATTTTTTACCATAGCAGCGCCATCTATTGATTACTTACTCAACCCAGTCGAAAGGTATCGACATCTGTTAGAATCATTTGGAGTTAACAGATAATTGTGACTGTCAAATAATAACAGACAAATAATTAGCAATAAATTAAAATTGCGACTATAATTTGAGATTTAAACTATCCTATCTCTCAAGTTGGATCGAACTGCACATGGTGTGCGAATTTTATTATAATCGGTTAAGTGGTTTAGGAGTCCATTGAGGACAAACATTGTGACACGAGATTTATATATATATATAATATATATATATATACATACTTATATATATATATATATGTATATATAAGTATGTATATATATGTATGTATATATATGTGTATATATATATATATATATATATATATATATACATACTTATATATATATATATGTATATATAAGTATGTATATATATATATATATATATATATATATATATATATATATATATATATATATATATATATATTTTCGGTATATGGTGAAATGGTAGGGAGCCGTGATGGGAGATCTTTTTTAATTTATTTTAATATTTCTCTATTGGTGATTATGTATTTATGTATTTATTCTTTCTCTTTTGTTTGTCGTTTTGTAATATATATCTTAAAAATATTTTATGTATTGTTTGTTTTAATTTTTATGTTTACATTAATTTGTGGCTTTACTGCTACCTAACGTACGCTCATTTTCAGTAAGAAATTATTATTATTATTATTATTATTATTATTATTATTATTATTATTATTATTATTAGTGTTTAAATAATTTCACGTTCCCTTTTTGCAAATATTAAAAGTCTTCGCATATTTATCGTGAGAAATTTTATACTTAGTTATTGTAATCATTGCAACATTAAGAATTCTTTGCAACAACTTAATCACATAAGAACCGTAGTGATAGTTTCCCCCTCTGGGAATATTTGCGGTCGATTTCAATTCCCAGCCAGTACACATTATTTTTTCTTTATAATTTTTGTGAAAATAGAACACAATAATCTGAATTCAAAGCAGCTCTATTTTCATTAAATCGTATGAATATTCAAAAAGTAAAAGTTGTATAACTCTGCAAATAATACTAGAAAGAGTCTGCTAATATAGCACGACTTGTTTTGAAGTTTCATTTAACTTCACAAGATTGAAACTGTCCAACATGCGAATTATATTTTTGTTCCTACCGAATTATTTTAAAAGTATATTGAGCTGCAAATACAATGACTCAAAATATACTGTATTTTATCGAATATAAATTTGCTTGCCTCATAAGCCCCACTTGTTTCAATGAAAATTCGAATTTTTTTTTCGTTTATTGAACACCTCGTCTGTGTGACTGCGAAGATAACAGCAATTCCTCAAGACAATTTTTTTGGGACAATAACAGCAATTCCTCAAGACAATTTTTAACTTATTTAGTTTCGTTTCGAGGTGCTCGGGAATTAGTTTCCCCATTTTTTGTCGACAATTAAAGAAAGACTATATTCGTGCAAATACTGTGTTACGTAAAAGTAATATGGTTTTTACCAATTCATACTATTAAATATTTTATGATAAAAAATTATCACCGAGTACTTATACTTAAGAATGACTACCAAAAATCAAAAAAAAATCTTGTATAAATGTGTTGTTAATTTGAAATTTAAAATTACCTAGAGAGAGAAATTCAGTTCACCGTCTAAGCGGGTGATATGCCACTAACCGTGTTGTTCACCTGCGTGAGGTAACGGGCTGTTGATTACGTCATCCTGCGTCATTAGGTAACGGGGACCCTTAATCAAAGGGCAGCTTGGGCCGTGATCCTTCCCCGCTGTGGTCGCCGCCACTCCCGCCCCTCCATCCCCGCCACCGTCCCGCCACAAGAGGAGCTTATTATTTCCCGTCGCACGCGACACCTTCACTTATGAAACATGCGCGCGGCATAAATCAACGGTGCAGCGGCCGCAAGCAGAGCGCCCGCCGTAATAAATCGCACGCGAAAACACCGGGAAGGGAAGCCGACACCTGAAAATGAGCTGCAAGATATGCGTTGGCGGGCGCGGCCGGAGAAACCGGGGACGGTCGCGGAAGCGAGGGGGCCGGGGACCTGTACAGAGCTCTCGCAGGGATGGTCTAAATCAAGGGGGGAGGTGGCGGAGGCGAAAGAGCGAACAGGAGCGAGCGTGGTAGCGGAGGCGGGAAGTGATAAGGGTCAGGATGTCGAATTGAACGAGGGGACGTGGGTCCGCAGCGAGAGGCGGGTCCGCGGCGAGAGGCAGGTCCGCGGCGAGAGGCGGGTCCGCGGCGAGAGGCGGGTCCGCGGCGAGAGGCAGGTCCGCGGCGAGAGGCGGGTCCGCGGGGAGAGGTGGGTCCGCGGCGAGAGGCGGGTCCGCGGCGAGAGGCGGGTCCGCGGCGAGAGGCGGGTCCGCGGCGAGAGGCGGGTCCGCGGCGAGAGGCGGGTCCGCGGCGAGAGGCGGGTCCGCGGCGAGAGGCGGGTCCGCGGCGAGAGGCGGGTCCGCGGCGAGAGGCGGGTCCGCGGCGAGAGACGGGTCCGCGGCGAGAGGCGGGTCCGCGGACCCGTGGCGAAGAGAGAGCGGAATCGGGTGGCGGGGACGCGCAGAGGTGGAGAAGGAGGTGGAATCGCGGCGAGCGAAGGCGGATGGGAGTACAAAGGTAGGGGATGAAGATAAAATGATGTGAAGGAAACTGTGAGGAAGATGGTGGAGGATGAGGAGGCCCGGCCGGGAAAGGTAGAAGCATAGAGGTAAGATATATTTCCTCTAAACCAGAAGAGAAGCTGGAACAAGTGGAGAGGGGATGAGGACGCTCCATAAGAGTTGGCAGGGTCGAGCGTTGGGAAGTTCAGACAGGAATTTGGAACAGGAATGGGTACCGAGCCGGGAACCCAACTGAAGGCAGATCTGAGCGCAGCAAAGACGGAATAAACAGAACAGGAGAGAATTCCCGCAGCTGATGATATCGAGCTGAGCACCGAGCGGGGCGGAGAAAAGACATAATGAAGCTAGAGAGGAAATAGAGGAGTCGGGGCAATGGAAGGCAGAACCGAGCGGAATGGGAGAGAGGCTGGGAGAAGCGGAGGGAATTTCGAGCGCCGCTCGGAAGATTAGGAAGGGCGAAGCGGGGCGCTACTGATGAGTGAATGAACGAAGCCGGAAAGTGGGCGAGAGAGTAGCTGTAAGCGTTATTCATGTGTGATCAAAATGTGATTCACGTTTGCGTACCCGCATCAGTTCACGACAACATTCGTGTAGGACATAAACCACTTCCTTGGTAAAGTTTGAAGAAGTTAACAATTCGCCGGAAAATATAGTGCTTACTTCCACATTAGTGATATTGTTTAGTAAGCAAATTTCGAAGAATGTTTCCAATAATTTTTAAAAATTACTCACTTTGTCTAGATAATATCCGGAATCCGCGAATTAAAGGAACCGCATGGGTCATCTGAAAGTTTCAGCAGTTTAAGGGAGGGCACTACTCATTATTCGTAAGTGAAGACGTATGCCGAAAATATGTCGACATATTAGAGAGCGGAATGTGATCGCTTTTAAAATGATGGGGACGCTATTTTAATTACAATTCGAATTGTTTTATCCATTCATGTGTACCTAAATGCAGATAAATCAGTACATCAATACTCGGTATTTGATTTAAAACCATTTGTAATCACAAAAAGGAAACTCCTTTCTTAATCGCAAAAGGGATATGCATTTATACCTACCTGGAAGTCTAATTTCATAAAACCTTTACAAGATTAGCTGGCTTAGTTTCTCGCTGTATCCACATCACATCCAGTAACTATGTCATTTGTAATTTTAGAGGTATTTAGGTACAATTTGGGACACTGCTTCAATACAAAGAATACAAAGAAAACGAAGAAATATATTGTATAACACAAATTTCTTTCGTTTGGCGAGCCGCAGTTGTCAGTATTCAATGATACTTGATGGTTCCCGAAATTGCTTCGCATCGTATTTGCTCCAATGTATTCGCTTCTCATTCACTTCATTTAATTTCCTCACATGTTCCTTACTTCAAGTTTTATAAAATTATGTATCACTGTGAAGATTGACCCTGTTGAATCACAATGACTTATGTACGGGCAACGCTAGTTATGCTTTGTATTTGTTATTTTTGTGTAAAAAACGAAAACGTACCTTTATCATTTAATATTTGTACCACCATTACGAGAAATATTTGCAAGAAGGAAATGTACCTCTGCAAGTATTGTTTGTTAAAAGCAATTTCTTGGTTATACTTAAATGTGAGAAATTGTTAGGATTAGAACAATTAGAATAATACGCGTCCCGACATACCTCACACCTGGTCTTACATAACTTCGAACAATACGTAAGAATTTGTGACATTTGATTGAAATTGAAATGTTTGTTAAGAAACACTCTGATCACTAAATGAGTTGCAACATGTTACGATATTGTGGAAACAAATGACCAACATTGAAATAAAAATGTAGGATCGCTGTAACTCCGCGCATCCCTATTTTTCATCAAAGTAATCATTAATAATATTTCCTCCTTCTTATAAATACAGATTGTTAACTTTGGGCACATTAGCAGGCCAGTTTCTTTTTATAACATACCTCCAGGAAAATATGTCAATGGATCGTTAAGTACATTAAAAAAATAGCGTGAAATTATGTTTTGAAAAAAATGCATGGACTATTTGTATATGTTTTCCGGTATTAAGCAACGCCGTGAGGATATTTCAACAGCGGGTTGGTCTCCCCCACTTCCGTGCAGCTTGGTTAAAGGGGAGGTAGTGGAATAGCGTGTTGCCGCGTGCTGGAGAATGCTGCAAACTAGGCGCGATAGAAATAATGCGATGTGATGAACAACAAACATACATACGATATCATATTAAACCTAGAAAACTAAAATATATGTACTCATACCTAAAACTAGCATTTTAAACAACACTTACATACATTACCAGTTCTAATCCTGAATCCGTTCAGTATACACAGATAATTTATTTTCAGCAAACCCTTCATAACCTCGAGGAGGTTTGGAGAATTCGAATTATACAAAATTCGAATTAACTAATGAATAACATTTCTTAACAACATCAACATACATTTTATTTTACCAAAGAATATTTTATTTTAGGCAGATTATTAAATTTACTAACATTGTCAAAAAGAAATTTACAATCTGCCACAGCCGCGAAACACCGTAACGGGATATACAATTGGTACAAACGACCAGCCCTCTTCGAAATAGTCTTTCTCGCATGTCTCAGCGGAGTGAACGGGCTGGTTGGATCCGGCTCTGAGGGTGGGTATTGTCTCGTGCGTCGTGGGCTGTGTTGGCTGTTCTCGCCGACCCCTGACGCCTGGCGGTGTAAGCTCGGGCAGGTAGCAAGACCGCAGCGGCGGCGCGACCCCGGGTCTCTCTGATCAGGCCAGCCCGCGGTCGCCAACGCGCATTCCCAAGCTGCAGTGTCACGCGCCTCCTGAAAGCTCATTCACAAATTTGACTGCAACCCGTATGCATCGGGCGTACTAACGATTCATTCATTCATTCATTCATTAGTGTTTCCTCCTGTTCCCTGATGTCTCAAGCCGTTAGTCGCATAAGTTAAGCGCAATTTGTAATTGCGTGAGGTTGCAGAGATATTCCACAGCTACAAGACGAGACCCGGCGCCGACCTACACGTCAGATTGCGATGTTTTTCCCAAACAGGTATTTCCCACCAGCGGGGCACTGCCCCAGCCGAGGCAGGCTCTAAGCTCGAGACCGGTCTCCCGACATGTGTAGTGTAGTGCATGTTTGAGTGTAAATACAGGGTGAGGATAGGACAAGGAAGAGAAACATCGCGTGAAAGAGGAAGATTGCTTGGCGGTCCGTGACCTATTTGTTAGGGTACTACTTCGACTTTCGCATAGTGTTGATCGGAGAAACCACGGAAACCTGCCGATCACATCAGACGGCTGCTAGGTTTATGCCACCATTTTAAAGCCACTTTTATTTATAACATATATCATCAACAAGCAGGATAATTTATGTACTCAATCATGTAAACCAAATTAGTTTTCCCACACAAACGAATTTTACCTTTTTATTTATACTCCCTTTCCTTCAGTTTTGTGTTTTATTTACGTTTTGCTTCGTCAATTATGACTAGTTTTCTTCAATCTCTCATTACTTTCTTTGTGTATTTTCTTAGCAGCATGTGCTTAAATGCCTGCCAACCCTTCATAAATATAGACAAGGCACACATAGTAAGAAGCTATGCTACATTTCCGCCAAAATCAGCATATTAACATTTACAAATAGAGGGCGGATACCTGTGGCCAGTGTGGCTTACCTTCTTTCTGCGCGAAATCTTTATTGATTGAATAATTAGATTAACGATTTGATTTGAATGATTCCGCGTGAATTGAATCCGGGCCCTTGAATTCTATTTTCATGTTTTAATACTTCTTGCCAATTGTAATTCTTTTCTACAGTCGCCATACATTTCTGTATTGTATTTCAGTTACTGAAATAGAAACTACACAGCCACTGTTTTCCTACACTTTTTTAACAGTTACTTAAATATTATACAATCTTTCTCCTCATTTCAAAGCCATCTTTTTTTTAAACACATATTGTCAACATGCAGGATAATGTAAGCATTCAATGAAGTAAACACCACATTAGTTTTCCGACACAAACGAACTCTCCCTTTTATTTGTACTCCCTCTCCTGTTTGGTGTTTATTTGCGTTTTGCTGCGTCAATTATACCTAGTTTTCTTCAATATTTCATTACTTTCTATGTGTTTATTCTTAGCAGCATTTGTTTTATTATTTACATTCTCGAATCCGTAGATCAGAGAAAGTTGCGTACAAAAACTGATGTCAAAATTTGGACAGAAATACAAGTTTTTGTAGTCCCTGACACCAAAAATCTTTTTATTCAAGAACAGCCTCCCTGTCTGATTCCCAGATCTCCTTGTCTGGTCGACCCGGCCGAACTCCTGGGGTTAGCAAATGAAAATTTGAAAAGAATAATTTAATTTTTGGGCGGTATTATATAAAGCCACAATACATGAAGCCACTAGGAAAATTGTAATATATTTCAGAAAATAACCCAAAGTTTTCTTTAAAGTGTTTTTTCGAATAAAGCTCAGAAAAAACGGCGAAAGTCGAATTTTCATTAAAACCTTTGAATACTATTATGAAATTTTAAAATTTATATTTATGTTACCCTATTTCATTAATATTGAGAGTACACATTTTTCCTTAATGCAATGTATTTTGGTGTATAATATATTAAAATAATTTAGGTAGGCTTACAATATTTCGAAAATAGAAATAGTTTTTGCATCACATCCTAGCAATTTTTCTTAAATACGTAAACAATGTTTTCTTAAAAACTCCATTCTTTTCATTAATTTTACAATAATGAATACTATAGTATAAGTGCCATATTCTCTTAAACAATTGAATTTTCAAATACTGAAGATGTTTATTTTACTTTTTCGCCTTCTTTGTAAGAAGAGAAAGTATTGTAATCGTGCGCCGAAACACGATAAATTTTCGTCAGAAAACCTCTTATTGCCGAACCCTTGTAACGAAAATATGGATAAATCTTATTCCTAGTAAATTACTTCCTCTAACTGTGTGTTGTCAGAATCAGTGTTTTATGAGACGTTGACACCAAACAATCGATTCTCGACTCCTGTTCGGCCGTCTATCCGTCTTACACTCAATCATTTCTGTTTGTAAAGATTGAGTGTAAAAATGTATTACTGAATATTACATAGTTATTCCCAAATTAGCATTTAGCGTCTATCATTGTTTGTGCACTTCTTTTGCTTTATATAAAATGAAAATAAATGATTTGATGTACAGCAAGTGTTTTGTGAACTTTATACATTTATATTAATAATGTTCAATAAAAGAATGCACGATAAATACAATTATCGATGTAACAAGTACTTAGATACCGAATTATATTAGTTCATGATGTTTGAAGATATGAGCCACGAAATTTTCTCTGAGGTCCCAGGCTACTTGTTACTTTCGTAGGCGTGGGTTAATCCCCTCACGAAACACACTTCCTTTACTAGAGTACTAAGTATAATGAATAGGAATACTAACCGTACAATATTTATAATTTTAGCGGACGAGTTAAATTTTCAATAAATATTTTCAAATATTTATCTTATTTACTTATTCTCCCTTGTAATATTGAATTATACTTTACTGACTTTTAAATTCTAAAATTAGGGTAACCTGTACAGTCGTGGGCACCAGTATAGTAATGGGCACAGAAACTGTGACGGGATAATAAAAAGATTTCCAAACAGCGAGAGACCTTCTGCATGTAATGTGTGTGTCGTTTGTGTCTTTAATTTTGCAACCCCGGATTATGAATTGAATGCGGCCACGCAGTGAGCGTAGGTACACTTCAATAGTTGGTGGTGTCCTCCACTTGTCATCTGTGCATCGAAGCGCTGTAGACTAGTTACCGGAGATGTGCCCAATTATTAACGATTAAAGTCATTTCATCTGTTTTTATTTACAATCCGATCTATGTGTAGTGTAGCCAGGTTTATAATCTACGCTTTCGTATGTGTTTTGACCTTCCCAGAGCAGACCATGCACAAAAAAGGTAGTGACCATAACTAAATATTTTTGACGTGCACGACATTGATGGGCATGGAGTGTCCATCACTGTAATTTGAGGTATGTATTTTTTATGCTCTAATGTTAATATTGAATTTTTGAACCTTGTTTACCTTGTTAAGCGTAAATATACACTTAGAACGATTTTGAACAGTGATGGGCCCTGTGCCCATCACTGATATTTGCACTTGCTCATTACGGTGTCAGTGAGCGTTCTGGAGTTAAATGTTGTCAGAAAGTAACTGATTTTGATGACCCAAAACATCGTCAACAATGAGAAATAAAATGCTGTTAATACGTTTTTAAAATTCAATAAAATGACTTAAAAATGATTAAAACCATTTCAGAGTATTAAAATATACGGATTTTGAGGAGATTTCACAGTGAACAATTAAATATGTTGTATATGTTACTGATGTAATTGAGGCTTCTTCCCTTCGTTCAAGTGAACTGAGTTTGCAAATTTTGGTTTGAACTGTTCTTTACTAGCAAATATCTTTCTTCTTTTCGTGGATGGTCACAAAGTCACTTTACGTTTCAGGCGAGTGAGCTTTGTTCTGAACTACAAATAATTTTAATAGCACTGAATCCGAACGACCAAGAATTCTCCAATCAGCAGATGTCACTTAATTTGAAACAACAATAATGCATGTAAAAAAAGGAGTGCTAATATGGCGTCGAGAACATCGTTCTGAGGCTCTCTGTAGAAGGTTTTGAAGAAGGTAGTGCGCACAATAAAGCCAGAAAATGTTGCAAAATGGTTTTAGAGATTGTGGCCTAGTGGCCCTGGAGCCCTGGCGCTTGCGTCTTGTGACCCAGGAGTCCGGAGAGTATTGATTTCATTAAATGTCTAGGGAGGATGTACAATGACATCGCATTAAATGTGGATAATGGAAACATTGAAACCACAACACACAGAACAAATCATTGGCATTTGAAAACGTTTGCGATATTGTGGGATAAGAAACAGTATCAAAGTTCAATAACATTAAGAAAGTAGTGGAAGAAGAACATGGCGAGGAATTCTTCGTTTTGTACAAGTTTTATGAACTTTCAGAGGGAACAGAAGTGGATTCAGAGATGGGTGGTCTAGACATGCATAACGATACGGAAACACATCTTAGCAGCCAGATCAAGTGCCAGCAGAAGATGTGACATTCATGGGCACCTCTTCATACAGCGCCAAACTGTAAACCGCTACAGCCAGGAACACCGTCTCCAACTGACGTTCTCAGAAGTAGTGCGCTGAAACTTTTAAATCTTCCAACATCAGTAGTCTGATGTGGCCAAAACACCAAATGCTCAGTGAATTACGTATGTGATAACGTCTAGTCAATGGAAAACTCTCTATAAGCCAAAAGGCAGATGAAAAAGAAAATACGAAGGAGAGAAAGGGCGAAGGAAGTGAAAAAGGAACGTTAAAGTCCCTGTCAATACAGAAAGAAGGAAGAAGAAAAAAAATTAAGGTAGTTATGTCTGAAGAACATGAGAGTACTAATCAAAAATTTGCTACAACTAAATCTGCAAGAAAAGTGTTATTTGGAAATAGTACTGAAGGAATAGACAAGCGGAATGATAAGCAGCCAGTCTCTTGCCTTCAGAAGTCCACGAAAGTATTTTCTTCAGGGCTGCTTCCAGTGTGGGATCGAATTGAATTTTAAGAACTACAGTGTGTTGTCAGTAGTGTCAAAAGGTGTTTCACAAACCATGTCTTTCCTCAGACGATTCTGTAAAGAAAAGTGATTCAGACGACGAAAATATATTTGTTGTGTCAAATGTTTAGTCTTATTGAATGACTGATGCTTAATAAACCAGTAGTAACATGCCGATTGCGTTAGACAATGCTATTTGACTTCGTTGGACTTTTTAAAATCAATTTATCTGAGAGCCATTCACTAAACGAGTATTACGAAGTGCCCAAAATAGTCTTGAAAGCGCCCATCATTATAATTTCTGCCTTATTTTAGTTTCATAGTTTATCAAATGTAAAGTATAATGTTCAACTATTTAACTTACTAGTCTCGTTAATGTACACAAGTAGTAAATAATTGGCATTCTATGAATTTTCTATTGTTAAAATAAACAATTAAATACTGAGTAAAATATATTGGTTGCCCTTAAAGTGTCCATTTCTGTGTGCTCTACCATATCTTTTTGTTGGCTTGATGCTCTGCTTTAGAAAGACGGAGGTTTGTGGTGTCTGCACTTGAAGAATACAATATGTTTTTAACAATATTTTACGAAGATTAGGATTAATATTACGATTTTTTAACGCATTTGTTGAACGATTCTTTTTATATTTTAAAATAATCTTCCTCGTTACAGTACTCTAGATTTTATTTTCTCGTATTAAAATGTATTATTTAATGTTTATGCTCTAGAAAGCACGTGAAGAATATTACTTCCACACACCAAATCCCGTCAGTACTTTTTCGTAAACATCCATTAGATCAGATTAACTGAGTGGAAGAATAATGAAAAACACGAGGCAACCGGAAGAAAAATGATAGAAGGGATTATGATAAAAATATTGACTACAAAATATTTTTATTCCTGTACGTAAATTAGAATGGATCATATTTGTTAAATTAAAATTAACGCAAATGGGCAAGTAAACTGCAGGTCTCTCAGTTTAAATATTGTAAATATTTGAGGAAGTTTATTCGTGATCGCTTTTTGCCAATCAACATGTAGATGTTGCGTACTGAGGAGATTTCTTCTTTTATTATTATTATTATTATTATTATTATTATTATTATTATTATTATTATTATTATTATTATTATTATTATTATTATTATTATTATTATTATTATTATTATTATTATTATTATTATTATTTATTATTTATTATTATTTATTATTTTTATTATTATTATTATTTCATATGTCAAATTATTATATCACATATTCCATTTTCCCGTGATTGAGAGGTTAATCATTAAGGACACGTGTTCTGCAGGACACGTTCTGACGTAGACTAGGAAATTTCGGGTCTTTGGTGAACATGTTTTTTACGGGGTTGCCTAACATTCATAAATATACGAGTAACATGTCTATCTCGGAAATATAAAATCTCTCACTATATGTTTAGTGGCAAAACGTGATCATTTTGACCCCTCCGCATGACCTAAAAGTTCGTAATTTGTTCTCGGACATGCTGTTTAATGTCCAGTAACATGAAAGGACATTTCTTTCACAGAAATCAAATTTCTCAGAAAGCTAGATACCTGGTATATTGCTAATATTATGTATTTTGTTCATAAAACATTTATTTATCAATTGCAGAATATCATAAATCTTATCAAAAAACCTAGTTAGGTGTTATAATGCTACAGATTAAGTGTAATCCCTATGGGAAAACAGCTACGCGAATCTGACGTTGTAGTAGAAATGAATTATTTGGAAAACAAAACCTATCAATTCGATAATAAAACGGTTACGTCAACAGTAAGATCCAACAAGCCTGTAAACTGATAATCGTGTTTTGACGACCTGGGAATATCACATATGAAGAGCATTTTTGTTTCTTTAGACGTTTCTTAGTGGTGGATCTCAAATATATTAATATATTTATATATATATTCATTCAATATGCTTTTAATGAACAGAAAATATTTACTTATCAGACTAACAATGTATCGCAATTCATCAGTCGTCATTAACACTTTTGTTTTGTTCTAGTTTTGATTTTATTTCAAAATATTCTCGATATAAAATAAATTGCCGAACTACCGCTACTGTACATTGAAAATTAATTTATGTCTTCAAGAATCACCTGAAGCTGGTCAAAACCGCCTCTTGCAATTAAAACGATGTCTCTGATACAGAAAAAATATAACTTGAAAAACTCAGAAGATGAACTGATAGTTATTCGATGCCTGGAACGCAATATCAGCGGGATTGGGATAGTACGTCGCAGATATAGTTCAGAGAATGGCTAATAGAATATGATTCAGGGGTGTGCCAATACTGCTTTCACGTTTCAAGCAATTCGTTTCAAATTTGCATTCATATATGAGGAATCTTGTTAACAGATTCAGCTTTCGGCAGAGCTAAAGGTTACTCTTGCAATGGATTTTCTCTTCTTTTTCAACCGCTTTGTCTCTCCCCTTCTAACTTGGCCCGAGAAGCCACTCTGTTTCTGTAGAGAATTTCTCTGCTTGGGCGAGCAGAGCAGAAGGATAACAATGATAAATGTTAAGCGCTTTCGCCCTAAAAGGATGGAAATCGACTCGTTTCTAGAAAATTACCAAAGACATGAACTGGTGTAAAACACGTTAATGGAATGTCTTTTATTCCGGACCACGAAATTACTTCTCGTGACCGATATTGAATCACTGTGCCAAGAAAGGCGCCCTTTTTCTATTTGGACGCAGTTAGCACCCTTTTTGCTGTTTTTGTTGAAAACGTGTGTTGGAGAATAATGAATGGTATTGGGTCTCGAAAATTACAACATTAGCATATGAAATTACATGTCGCCTCATATCACACAAGTATCACTGTATATTGACTTTCATTAAATATACTAGCACTTCTTTACTTTGCTCAGATATCCCGCTTCAACCCTTTGTGTGTGCTCTTCATGCGTTTTTGTCTTGGGTACAAACTACAAGAAAGTGTGTGTTACGTAGATGTGTCGATTACGGTAATAAACGCACAGACTCGCAGAGAATATGATCGGGAAATCGATAACTTCACCGTATTGGCGTTAGAAATGTGGATAAATATTGTAGATGGAAAATGTTCGTTGAGGAATGTTTTAAATGTGCAATATGACCAACATGCATTGTTTATCGTGGTGGTAGTGGTGATAATATGGTGATGGTGATAATATGGTGATGATGATGGTAGTGGTGGGGACGGCAATGATAATGATGGTAGTGGTAGAGGTAATCATAGTAGTGATACTTATTGACGCTTACCTTGCTCGCGTTTACTTCATTTCTTATTGATTTTATCCCCAAGTCTGTGTATTTAATAATCCGCATTATTATGGGACGTACATAGTACAATATTCTCTAGTATATGTGTTTTCATCAGGTATCCTTGTTACTACTAAAAACAGTACGTAGTACAAACTAGCGATATCTTTGTAATTAACATTTTGACAATCCTAAGATGCCTGCGGAAGTACATACTATTGTGATCTCATTTTCACATTGTGAGATTTCGTTGTTACTTAATTAACACGTGAATTGGAAGCAATCGATAACCCCGTGAACATTTTCTTTGAAATATATATTTAGAAAAAGGAATCTAAATTTTCATTTACATTTTTCGAAAAGGAATTCAACTCAATAATTGCTTTTTAGCAAGCAATTACACTATTTCCTTTCCGTTGTAAACTTACTAGTGCTGAATTTATAACGCTCTTTTCTATACGAGATACTTTGTGGGGGTTACGGGGTCAGGGTTACGCTTGTCGAAAAAACACGGCCGAGTAGTTCTATGGGGCCCCATCGAACAAAAGCGTGTTGGGACTACCCCCATGTAAACATTTGCCCAAGGGTCGCCACTACTGGAAACATTTAGACGTTAGCGTACAAATTTATATATTATAGCAAAAATTCAGGTGTTGTTAATGTTAGGCCAGTTAGAACATTTATCACATATTTAAAAATATATATTTAAGTTTTTGAATTGAAGCGTTTTGGTGACAAACTATTTGATTTACTATTATTTTACAGATACATACGTTTTTAAGGGATATTCTTCATGGCCACAGAAATGAAATTCAAAATTATCGCCCAATTTCTCTTTTGTCTGTTTTTTCAAAAATATTAGAGTCTTTTTTACATACGAATGGAAACATTTCTTAGTAAACACGAGGCGTTTTCAGATTGCCAACATGGGTTTCAAAAATCAAAATCTACGGAAAAAGCCATATTTTCTTTTCTTAAAGATATCGCCTTATCCATGTATCAAAACGAAACACCTATTGGAATATTTATAGATCTTTCAAAAGCTTTTGATGTCATTGATCATAACAATTTACTCTCAAAATTACCTTCACATGAAATTCGTGGTAATGCTCTAGATTGGTTATGTTCGTACCTTAAACAACGATCTCGGAGAGTAGAAATACCTTACTGGAATAATGGAACATTATGTACACACCTTTCTGATTCTTTGCCAATTGCATGTGGAGTTCCGCAGGGATCGATTTTAGGCCTTATTCTCTTCCTTCTATACGTAAACGATACGCCCTCGACGATTAGTAACGGAAGAACAATTTTCTTCCATTTCAAATAAACAGCTCCACACTTCACTGATAATGAACGGCGTGCCATTGACTGATGCTAAGGTAACAACATTTTTAGGTCTTTCAATTCAGTCAGACCTTAAATGGAAAGTCCATTTAAATGAATTAAACACTAAATTAAGTTCTTTATGCTGTGCTTTCAGAATTCTTTCAAATTCAGTCAGCCTCTACACTGTTCGTTGTGTATATGTCGCGAATGTTCATTTCCGCCTGAGATATGGCATAATATTCTGCGGAAATACATCTTATAGCTCCCAAACTTGTAAATTACAAAAACGAATTGTACAAATAATAAGCAAATCCCACCCACGTGATTCTTGTAAGCCTCTCTTTATTAATCTAGATATTTTACCATTACCTTGTCTCTTAATATTTGAATCAGTGTTTTTTGTCAAAAATGACTTACTTAAGGGCGGGAATATATTTTCAGAAACGCCGTTGTCTATAACTACAACACTCGACGTAGTAATCACATTCATCAGATAACAGTATCAACAGCTCATTACAAGAAATTCACATATAATACATGTTTATTATTTTACATCTTGCCAGATGACATTAAACGATTAAATTCGATACAAAAATTTAAATCACAAGTAAAATCTTTTCTGCTGCACAACTGTTTCTATACAATTAGACTATACTGAGCATCCAAAAGGAAAGAAATATTAATTTTTAAAATGAAATTTAATGTATTATATATTATTTGGATTGTATAATTGTAAAGAACCTGTAACAAGTGTTGTACTTCAGCTTCTGGGTCAATGACCCCCGTCTCGATCAGGTTTTCGTCCAGTTTCCCTGATCCTCGAGCAAATGCTGAGATTGCCCCTTGTTTTGCTTCTGGACATTAATGTAATTTCAAATTAACTGCTCCCCATAGCACGTTATACATAGTTTTTAACTGTTTTTGACGTAAATAAATAAACATGGACTTCTCGAAGATGAGAGTCCCTAGGCAACTGCTAACTGTCTCAAAAATATTTGGTATTTTATGATTTAAAAGATTTTATACCACTAATAATCCCTGTAAAATGTTATTGTTCTATTTTCATAATGTTAAAGAGCTTAAACAAGTTATTTTTGTTAAATAGAAGATAACTATATGTATTATTTGTATTGAAGTTGTAATCTAAAAAATTAACATTTTTTTACATCCCAAATAGAATTAATTTTAATATAGCTATTTAGCAACAAATACCAACAATTACTGATAATTTCCCAATATTCTTTGGTAATTACCTGTAAATACCGACAATTACATATTTTACTTCCGTAAATACCGATAATTAGAAAGTCGATAACTTTGGAACCATATACACTACTGGTGATATGAAGAGATATTCGTTCTTCATTCCGAACGCTAAGCGGCATTTACATTTTCCCCCCAGGAAGCAGAAAAAAAAATTTGGATCTCCTAAATGCTGAAGCAACAAAGTGACTGTCATTGAGAGGAAGAAAGGATACGCCTTCGAGAATTATTTTCATTACTTCCTTCTTGTCTCCTTATCTTTTTTTCAATTTTCCTTTTTCCTTCAGTTTCCTTCCCTTCCAATTTCCGATACTCCCTGTACGATCTTGCACGTCTCTTCTCTCCATCGTATTTTTTCTCTCAGAATCTCAGCATTCTCATAACCATTTCGTCCCCTTCTCCACCCTGTCTCCTCGCTCCCTCTTTTTCTTCAAAGTCTACCATTCTCTAACTCCCGAGCCTGTGCTGTGTTGCCGAGGCGGTGAGTTTTTGCATCTTCCATTGCGTTCCTCGAAACCACGATTCTCCTCTCCCGTCTCTTCCCGCCTTCCCCTCTCCACGCCTCCTAGCCCTACCCCCCCCCCCGCTTTGCTCCGCACCGCAGCGCAACGCGGGGCTTAACTGCTTTACCGGAAATTGACAGTGAGTGATGTCGCTCAGACGACGAAGCGCCACAACCCACTTATCCTAGCGGACGGCGGCGTTCAGAGCGCGGCCCGGGGAAAAGAGATCGGTGCTAAGAAGCGGTGCCGCAGTGGGGAAGGAGGGAATCTGGAGTTTGGGGAGCGCATGGTGCACCCGAAAGGGGCATGATGCCCTCCCCTTCGACACATGAAGAGTAGTTATTTTTTCATATTTTCCTTCTTGCTGACTTTCTCCTCTTCATTTACTTTTTCTTCTTACATTTCCTCTTTCTCCCTCTTCTTCTTCTTTTCATTTTATGGAGCCCATGTTGGAGCCAACACCCTTTATGATGCGATTTTTTTTATTTTTCTTCTTTTCCTTCTTTCTCCATTTTTCTTTCTTCTTCTTCTTTCCATAATTAGGCAAACGCATTTTCCCGCCGACATTTTCGGTTTTTCACATACTGATATACACTCCGAGGAAATAGTTCATGCTTACATGTCACGATTCAATAAGTTACGCAATGTGGTAAACGTTTGGAGCAGCGTGGTAGAAAGAGAGTGAATGCTGGAAGAGATCTATTTATGCAATCTCTCATTCAAACATGATTATGCTACTATTAAAGATGCACGGCACTCTGTTACCTCTGATGCGTGTGCTAGTCGCAAAAAACATGGGCCAGTTTCCAATATTAATGATATGAGAATTCCCTAATTTAAAAGTGTTAACAAGTCAGCGAATATTGCAAGGCACATTTAAAAGCATTTTAAATGATGTTCCATGGCTAAATGTTCAGGGATTGAAAACACGTCTTATTTTGTTGGATTATTGGGAACCAAATACGGTGAGAAAATGTTCAATACAATTCCACCAGGCGTAAGTTTTATCAAAAATGTATTGTAGAAAATTGAACTGTCATAATTCACCTTTCAAACGTTTCTTTCCTTCGACCTTACAAAACTGTAGGGTAATTTATTTCGGTCCCCATGTTTGTTAGAATAAAAAAAACATTTGAAACATAAATTATTTCCTGTTTTACATTCATTTGATCACTATCGGTTTTTGGTATCACAGTTTGAATCTGATTAGATATGAATTCTACAAAAGTGAATATTTATCAGCACGCCATGCGTCATTTATAACCCCCAAGCAAAATTGTTCCGCGAATGTGTCCGAAATGTGTGGATACAAGGAGTATGTTTAACTTGCATTTATACAAGTAAAAAATGTTTGTTTAGCGGTAGATCATTTTTAGTTGTGGGGCTTCACATATATTGTAAATAAATTACATTGATTTAACGGACGTATAGAAACAAAATATGTTTTAACCTCAATAACGTGCAATTTCTTCCATGATTGCAATTATACATTTTTTTTGTTATTTAAGGTTGCATCAACTACTAGGTCATTAGTGACCACAATTGCGTGTAACGGCATGGTAAGTATGAGGATGACACGATTTGATGATACGGGTGTGAAAGGACGAACACAATACAACCATGCCCGAGGCGGGACTCGAACCCGCGATCTCGGCCATCCGGACCGGCAATTATACATTTGTATTAAAACATAAAACAATTTCTCGTTTGTATGCACTAGTTTCCTTCTGATTTCTTTGAGTACGAACCGAGTCCTTTGTGTGTTCCGCAACCAGATATTCATCGACTGTTTAGATATCATCCGTAGTCTCAAAATTACTTTAACGGAAGTTTAACAATAATTTTTTGTAGCTTTTCACAATTCTGAATTCAAAAGAAGGCGCCAAGCAAACGGTTCAATCTCATACCGTCAGTATCCATGGCTCTCACTAGGTGTCACCTTAGTACTCTTGGTGGGCACATTGAATATCGTGGTTCGCCCGACACGACAGATAATCTAGTGCCGGTCCAGATGGCCGGGATCGACTAAGGCAGTAGTGCCGTAGCTGCCGATCGCGGACCGAAGGATAGTGGGTTCGAGTCTCGCCTTGGGCATGGTTGTAAAGTGTTCGTCCTTTCACACCCCGATCATCATCATCATATCGTGTCATCCTCATGGTTACCATACCGTTACACGCAATAGTGGTCGCTAATGACCTAGTAGTTGATGCGACCTTAAATAACAAAAAAAATCTAGCTTTATAAGAAAATAAAGAAACGGAATTTTCTCAGATCTTCAGTGCAATTTCGTAGTTTGCTTTTGCCTGAAGTGTCATCTGCTAGCAAAATATGAAAGTTTGAATTAGTTGCTTGAAACATGTAGCGAGAAAGTAAAATTAGTGTTGTTTTTTGCATGACATTGAAACGAAAATATTTCTTCCAGTTCACTTTTATCTTTTATAATAAAAAATTAAAACAAAATAATTATTAATAAACAAGTTCAAATTGGCCTACCCTACGGAAATATAAACAAAACGTCTGTTATAGTTAATTTTTCGTCCATAATTTGATTAATTATATCAGTGTTATGTCTGAAGATGGAAATGCATATACAAGTATTGATATCATCAAAATTAATTAAGAAATTATAAATTACTGAAATAGTTTAATCGCTGATTGTTATTTATTAACGGAACATTTGATTATTAGTATTAAATGTCTCTCTGTTGTAGGATTCTTCCCAAATTCCTGTGTTAGTGTTTTGACATTTTCCTGTAAATTATAAAGGAGATAGGATTGCTCTTCTTTTTTAGTGTTACTTTTAGTGATTCTCTACACAGAAATGTTTAACATGTTTGCCACATGTGAAATTATCCTTATGTGGTATTATAAGGCAACGTTTGACGAATAATGTGAATGGCCAACACAGATTATCAGTAATTAATTTGCAAAATTTAAATCTAATTCATGTATGTATTGACCGCAAGACCATCGTCAATAAATTAATCAAATCCACCAATTTGAAGATGTCTCACGACGCATTTTGTGTGCCATAAAAACTGTGTCATCTGTTGCTTCGATTTTCGTGCGTAGTAGCCAAAACCCGAGCATTGTAGGCCTAGGTCACGCGGGCGCCAGTGAAATGCTGGCGCAGGGTCAAAGGTCAAAGTAGCAGCTGGCATTGATCCAGGGAAATGACCCCGGACCAGGCTGCCGTTGATGTTGTCATTTGTGAGGCGAATCGTTAAAGCTCTATTTTGAAATATTACTGGGATATTTTTCAAATTCAATGTAGATATACGTTTTTAAACAGATGTAATATTAATATTTAAAGTTACATAAAATGCATTTTAATTTTTTGAAAAATTTGTCAAGACATTTCTGGGAATAAATTATTGGTATTGGTATTTTGCATGTTGTCACATATGAGAAATTATAAATAATGATTGATATATGATTATAACAAATATTTTCAGTATTATTTATTTTGTGACACAAATACAATTCCAAAGAGGTGATACGACACACTTCTGTAGTTTCCACCATCATTTTCATCTTCTTCAAAATCTCATAATCCATAAAACGTTTCAATATCATCGACAACTTTACCATTTGCAATGAGAGATTGATAAAATTGTACAGCACAACAAGGAATCAAGTGTAACATAGATTTGCTGTCTTCAAGTTTTGCTCTTGAAATGCCTTTCACTCTAGGCCACAGTGATCCAAAGAGTCCATATAAAGATCAGTTATAAGACCTTGCCCCGCTGTTTCCCTTGGATGTTCACAGACACATAGGTATCATCATTATGGACGGTTTTATGTAGATCCTGAATGGATCTGTCGTTTTCAGCATTTTTTCTCGCATTTGAATCTCATTAATTTTGTCTCGTGTGGTGTCAGCCTTACGGTTTCTGACTAGACAAGATTTAAGAGGAAGTTATTCACTACACATAAGAAGAAGAATTATCTACATTCTCTGTATCACAGACCCTCAAAACGTTGTTTTTATCTTTTTGTGGAAAAATCACCTTTTTGCGGCAGCGATATAATAATTTCTCTATACAATGTAAATAGTATCCGAGAAATTGAGAGTATAACTACTCATTTTAGGAACATTTTTTAAAATATTTCTTTAAAGAAAAAAAATAAATATAAATAAACTTAAATTTCTGATTATGATCCAATTTGAACTATTTTTATTGTTGGACTGAACGATGATTCTGAAAGAACATTTTTTGTGTGGCGAAAATTGTGTTCTTTAGGTGTTCGGGGAGGGCTCACAAAGTCTTACGAGTGACAGTGAACGAATCTTCAGCGTTTCTAGGTGTCCTTTGTGTTCTGTTATCCGACAGTAAACGAAACAAACAAACAAACCCATACCGAATCTGTTGTGTTGTTGAACAATAGTCCTGGGAGATTCGTGCCATACTCGTGCCATTATTTGATTCAGTAATAATCTATATTTCACTACAATGTGGTTCTTTGTTCCCAGTTGTAATATTTTAAAATAGAAACGTAAGAGAGTATATTGTTTCGATGTACCATAGAAGTTTGCTTTCATCGCTCGCTCACAACATCCTCCTCCATAGCGACGTTTTCTGCACGTTTATGTTTTGTACATTACGCGTTAAAAGTTTATTACAGTTCGTTCCGCGGATGTGTAATTTATTTATGGGTTTTTAATATTTCATTCAATATAATGGAAGTATAAAAGACCTCTGCATACTGAGAAAACATCTCACTGCCGCAGGGGAATCTGAACGTGGCGAGCGCACGGATTAAGACCAGGCGAGGCAGGGAAGAAGAAGAAAGGGAATTTTGATTCTTTTTCTTTATTTTATGGAATATTTAATTTTCATAAATATGTTATTATAGTTACTGGTAAATAATTTCCATGGAATTTATGGTGTCTGGTTTTTATGTGCAATGTTTCAGATACCTTTCTTGGGTCCTTGTCATATAAAAGGATACCTAAAATTACACGAGGGTGATTGACATATAGAGTTTTGACGAGTACTTATTTCTGTATTATTGGTATTTTTCTATGTTATCTTTTTTAATTAATTTATTTAAGGTCGCTTTTCAACTGCTCGGTCGTAGCGACAGCCATAACTTTTAACTTTCCGGTAAAGTTGGTGGAACACATACTAACAACATACCCAAACATCCATGCCCGGGGCGGGAATCGAACCCGTGACCCATCAAGCCAAGGCAGCGACGGCCCCTCAATCCCAGCAACCTCGGCTATCGAGGCCGGCACCTTTTCTTTGTTTGGTCAAAGAAAGAAAATGCAATACACGCATAAAATGCAACAAATATTATTTTCATTATCTAATGTAGCAATTTCCTCCTTCATATTCTTAATTAAGTTTTGTTTATTGTTCGTTGACTTCGCATTCAATATTTACTACTAACCTAATGACTTATTTTTGAAGTGATTAATAATCCTAGAAACATATTATGGTAACGTTAATGTTTCCAATTAGTGACGATCATTATTACTTAGCTCTTCCTGTTCGGAATCAATGAGCTGGGAACATGATGGTGGAATGGATACATAAAAGTTTGGAAAGTGTTTTACCAGGAAATACGAAGCGTTCTGAGACACAACATCAATTTCGAATATTAACATTTACGGAATCGACTATTTCTCTTTTCTTAAAGATGTTGCCGAATTGATTGATCAAAATGAAGCACTTATTGGAATACTTTTAAATCTTTCGAAAGATTTCGACGTCATTGACATAAAATTTTGCTTTCAAAATTGCCTTCATAAAGAATTCGTGGCATTGCCTGAGATAGGTTATACGCAAACTTAAACATTTCTCGCACAGAGTAGAAATTCCGTACTGTTACAAAAGAAATGTGCTACAGAAGTAATGCATCTTCTCTATGTTGTTAGATAAGCTCTCTTTTTACTAGTTGTGACAGGAGTAGCTAGGATTACGAGATGCTATTTTATTAGCAATTTTAAAATAACGAATCTGTAATACGTTTTCTAATGCACATAGATTTTCTAGGAGCAAAAAGCTAGGTTCTGTAGGAGCATAGGAGCCAAATGTCAGTTTTTACATTTCTTGACCTCGCTTGATGGTACATTTATGCACGATTCAACTAAGTATAGAAAAAGAGTGGGCAGGAGATTTTGACGCTCAAGTAAACGTGCACAGATTATACTTCACCGCAATACGTCGCGTACTATTTTGACAGTCATTTGGCGAAAATAAATCGAGGTCTTCTCGATATCCAGAATTCATTGACAGAGCTACAAGCGAACGACAGGGGCTGAGAGCCATTGCCACTGCAACATTGTTGATCAGGACGTCACTGAGTTCGAGTCCCGACTGTGTCTTATTGTCGAGACTAGTTACATTGGTGGGTCGAATTCATCCTGGAGAAGAATTTTAGCGACCGGCTACTCTGGAAATTTTTCATGGTTTCTTCAATCAATACCAGACGAATGGTGGAGCAGTAGTACCCTAACAAACGGGTCACTGACCTTGCTCTATGTTCTCTTCCTCTCCCCTTACCCCTCCACCCACTAATATACACCAACACCTACATGCACTTCACGGTCAGTAGACCAGTCAGGAGCTTAGAGATTGTCCTGTTGCGTCAACATACTTTGCTTTCTCTCCCCCTCTCCTCCTTCTCTCCCCCTCTCCTCCTTCTCTCCCCCTCTCCTTCCTCTCTCCCCCTCTCCTTCCTCTCATCCCCACTCCTCCCTCTCTTCCCTCTATCCTTCTCCTCCCTCCTTGCCTTTCTTTCCTCTCTCCCTTCCATCCCTCTCTTCTCTCCTCCCTCTCTCCCTTTCTTCCACCTCTTCCTTTCCTACCTCTCCCCCTCCCCCTTCTCCCTCTCCTCCCCCTCTCCTTCCTCTCCCCCGGCCTCCCTCTCCTCTCTCTCTGTCCCTCTCCTCTCTCTCAGTCAGAGTGTGTGTCGGCACATTCATTCGCTCTAAGCTTTAAAAACTCCCTTAACAGCAACACTGAAGCCGAATACGTATTCTCGGAAGTCGCACTTCCACCTAACCTCGGCCGTCGCAGAAATGGCTGTGCGGCTGTGTGTGTTTGCGTAGCGTGTGTACCCTGGGGCAGGTGTGTGGCGCGCATTAGGTGCATGTACACGCCCGTCGGCAAGCGTTCGTAGCCGGCTGCCGTGTGAACATACTCTCGCCGGGCAAACGGCGGGGCCCGCGCACCCGTGTTTGTCGCAACGGCCGTGGCGAAATTTGCGCTTCCTCCCTTCAGCACTACTTCGACAGACAGCCTATTGATTTCGCCGGTGCCGTGCACTATTCATGAAGATGGGTATAAATTCGTAAAGCCTGTGAAATCTGCATGTTTGCGGGTGGAGAAGTTTGTATGGTTAGGCGATGGGAGGTCGATGAACCGATATTACACCACCTCAGTGTTATTAACGAGACATACTTAACTTCGTAGAGTTTGGTGATTGAATCGATTTGCAACAGCTTTAATGAATTTAAACGTAGGCAGACGTGTATTATTTTATGCACTGTTTCGTGCTATATTCGTGAAACATGAGTCATATACTCACGGCATCTAATGTGTGACGTGCTTGGAAAAGTACCTATAATAACATTTAAAATGAAACGCCTTAAATATTGACAAACACAAATACAGCAATTACAATATGAACAACGGTCATTAATTTCTCTATCCAATTAAAACACGTGTACTTGTTTTTAACATAGATCAATACTTTCATTGCTCCCATTGACTTCTCTAATATTTCTCTTACGAGGAAACATTTACAGGTGTTCCTCTCCGTTCTTCATAAATTATGTAAATATTGTTCGGGATGATATTGTTTTTGTTTGTGCAAACAAACATTTTAAAGGGGCAAAATAGCCCTCCGAAAGTGGAGGTGTGAGGAGGTAATTTCGCAAAATGAATTATTTTCAAACAAATGCAATTACAAAATGTTAATGTTCAATGAACAATAAGAAAGCGCCAGAGTGATTTTTTTATTATGTTACAAGGAGTAAAATTGAGAAATATCAACCTACTTAAAATCCTTTTTTTAAACAAAATTGACATTTTTTTACATTTCTTAAAAAAATGAAGGGGGTGGCCTCCAAGACTTAGAGTGATTTTCTCCCCCCCCCCCCAAATGTACTTTTTGGTTGCGAGATAGTGTTGAATATTTATTTGCTAAAAATAAAAACACTCAATTGAGAATATTGTATGACATGAGATCAGCATAGTAAATGTTGTTTCTCTTATTTTGCGGGAACTTGCCAGTGTTACAATTGATGAATTTTTGGGAACATATGTTATTTTTTGATTCTGTGGTTTCAATGGATTTTTGCAGTGTGTTAGATAGTTTTCTTATTTCCAAACAATTGTACAAATTATTATACATGTTCCAATACTCTGCATACCCATCGCCAAGAACTGTATAATTGATAAATATATAGATAAATATAAAAATGAATATAAACAAGAATATCTTTAAATTATTTTGTATAGTTTTTGTGCAGTAAAAAAATTGAAAAAAAAGTTTGAAACGGTACCTTTTTCTCCATGAGCCGCAAATTATTTTAACTTTATTACATTAATCAATGATACATTGTATACAAAAATAATTTCTCTCTCTCTCTTGTATGTGTGTGTGTGTGTGTATGTGCGCTTCATATTGTGCGGATATTTCCTGTCCAAATACACAAAAATAAAAAAAAAATACATGTAAAATATATGTTAAATTAACATTTTACAATATATTATAATGAATTAATATATTAAAATTAGACATTAAAAAAGTTAATGTTTGAAATTATTTACAAAATAAAATATTAAAAATATATTTAAACACCATTTAAAGTAGTTGATTTTTGTTTTTCGCATTTACATTGTATTAATTTAACACTAGCGTGATCGCTGATTATTAATTATCTACTTCGATCATTCACAAAGAATGAAGAATAATTCATGTCATCCAAATCATCTTTTTAGCTTTTAGGCATAGAAAGAAGCAACCAAGAAAAACAACGAAAGTATGACGTCCATGACTGATACACTTGGGGTCGTGTAATTAGAGATCATTCCACAAAAAAAACTACACTCTTGATAGAAAATGTCCGGGAATAAATTCAAGTCACAATTAACTCGGTCGGATGATAAACAAACATTTTTGGAGCTATCATGAGCCAAAAAGAACACCGAATTAGGAGGAATATGTTTGCAGAAAGGAAGCATATTCGTTGACAGACATACAGCCTAGCAAGACTGTGAGAAAAGCGGCTTGACGCGAAGCGATTTTTTAATTATGCGCCACGCCGAACAGGACGTGGTAACGAACGCCTGAAATGACTCCTTTTTATCACGAGAGTTATCCCTCCGAAATATGTCTACAAATGCGAATATGTCGTTCGAATGTTTTGATAGCCCTCGAAGAACGCATGTCGAGGTAATTCAATTAATTACTCGTCTCGTAAATTGGACGATGTAATCGAAGTGGCACTCGTAATCATGAAACCCCCAACCGTCGCTCTGCGCTCTATTTTACTGCACCTTTACGACTGAACATTTCCGCGAGTGAACAGAATAAGGAATATGGCTGACATTACAAGCGATACGATCTCGAAACGGCTCAGCGATCTAGTGACGTCGAAAGCTCCGTGTAGCGAATGTGTTGCCGTTGGAGAGTAGGGAGTTCCGAACATATCGCAGAACCATCGGCTGCTTCCGTTTTAATCATGTGTGGGTAGCGTCGTGGGATTGAAAATTCAGGGTAAGCATCATTCCGGAAAGTTTTATACATGAGACTCCCTCTTAACCGGATTTGTCGGAAGCCGTTTTGTGACTTTGCACGGAAAGTCTGGTTAGAAGAAAAAATAGTAAAATTAGGTCAAGTTTGGTGCCAGTCAGTTTTTAAAAAGTGAAAACAGTGCAATGAAAGGGACATGTATATTAACAGAAAAATGTTAATTACAGTATTATAGGACCCAGAAAATTAATATTGCTGCCTAAAAATACTGGTTACTTAATAGTTATTAAAGTTCGGATTTTCAGACACTCTAATATACCGTTTATGCGGCTAAAGTATACTCTTAAAAGGTGAAAATAGGCGTTGTAATTTCTTAAAAAGTTTAAATTGAGATGAAAATGACTTTTAGGAATAAATTTTATTGTATTTCCAGGTGTATTAATGGTGAAATACTATATTTATAACAAATAGAGAAACATAAAGGTCCAGAGATATTCACCTCTAAAACTCTGGAATAAAATTTATCTCACAGTATGTAACAAAAACCTCCTCTAAATTATTAGGCTGGATCTGTGTCTTTTATCATCGCAAAACATTTTATTAGCAGAAAATGATATTTTTTACTTCCACGTTTCTGTAATTTGAGAGATATAATTGACAGTGAATTAATTCTGTCGAGGTTTAGAATTTTTTATGCAGAACAAAGCCACGATAGCCCTGTAAGATATAAATTGGTCAAATAGATAATCAAATTTTATGACACGTCAGTCAATTAACACCCATTTTTAGAAGCTGATACTAAAATAGGCATTTTAAGCGCTATGAATATGGCCCCTGCATTAACGAAAATCATGGAATGTGTGGGTAATGAATTTCTCCAGTTTACGTCAAAGAGTAAACTAAACATTTGCCTAGACACACGATCTCTAATCATTACAAAGCCTGATACAGGAATAATTCCAACGTATAATTAAAAAAACACAGTACTCTAAAAATAAATAGGTTTTGAGCATGTGTGTTGGTGTCACTGATCCGCTTCTGGAGTCGCATAGATTTCAAAGCACGCACTCGGACCGTGGGACGTGGTGTACACATGACGAACAGCCGGCACGTAGATCGCAGCAGCGGCAGCAACGATCACAACTCGGCCAAACAGAGGTATTTGCTGGCAAAGTGGGGTAAATCGCACACGCTCTTTCAACCCAGTAGCTCACGCGCAAAACAATTTGGTTTCGTTTGTTCGTCCATCGACATTTGGCGACGGTTTACCTAGTTATGCATTTGCGTTGGGATTGGTTGAACAGACAGCCTTCTGCAGGCCGGTAGGACAAAAAATATTTGAAAATATATGCTGTGTATTTTCGCGCCCTGCTACTGTGTTTGGTCGCGTGAATGTGGCTGTTGTGGTTTCAACTGGGACCGCAACATTCAGTCGATTTGTGTTTTCTGGACAGCATACATGTCTGTCATCTGCGACATAATATGGCTGTCAGTTGCCAGTCTGCATAATTTCGTGGAAGTATTCAATCAGGAATGTGTATATAGGTACAAAAAGCCTCAAAATATTTCAAATATATTACGTAATTATCTATTTTTATGTTACTTTGTTTCTCCATCCGAAAGTTTGATAAGACGCCTGACCAGTTCTATTTTAAATTTTTGTATTGTAATATTCCATGTTGGGCATGGTATTTGAACGTTTTCTATATATTTAACACGTATCCAGACTTTAAAGCAATTTGATTTCCTCAATAATTTTTATTTGTACAATAATTCCTGTTAATGTCTGACTTATTAAATATTTACGCTATTGACTTACGTGGGTCAGCAACCCATCTACTACAGGGTACACTCACAAAATTAATTCTATGTAACAATGATTGTTTTGCTGTATTTAATTATCAAATCAATAAACTTTTTTCAATTGAATATGTATAACACTTATAGGAAAACCAAATAGAATTTCAATTTTTTCCTTGATATTAAATTTACATATTTGGCTGATTGGTTCTTAGCATGCTCATTTAATCAACACAATTTATTTAATTGATTAAGACGTTTAAAACATCTCAATAATAGTTCATTGCAAAAATTTCTTGAGTTTAACTTCACGGCGATTTTCGAGACGTTTACAGTTCGTTGAGATGCAGATTGCGATGATTTCGACAAGAAACTCCGCCGCGCGGAATATTTAAAATACTTCAGGAACCTTCTATTCTTGTTGTTTTTTTCTCCTGGAGTCCGATACTTTGGACTTGCTGCACACCTAATACAATGATTTATCAAGCGTTCCAATATTGACAAAAAAATTTATGAAAGAGTTTACTCGCGTTGTCTAAATGTCCTACTACCCGAATAATACCTTCAATTGAAATCGTTTCTTGACAAAAATTAAATGAACGTACAATTGAAATAAAACTTTCAGCCACCCATCAATTATTCGATCTCTAAGCGAACGAATCCCCATGTTATCTACGTTTGTGTCCACAAACTTCAGTAATTAACGCCTACGTATGTTGCTTTCCACGTCTGAATATCGTCTGATAAAATTACACTCCATAAAAAATGTCACTTTTGTTTTCACGTGCTTTTAACTTTTTATAATCAATTTTATCATTGGTCTTTCCCATTCATAGATAGTCACTTATTCCTACTTACTACATACATTGGTATTAAAACAAGGCACCATTGGTTGTATATTCCTTCTTGGTCGGTACATTTGACAAAATGTAATAAAAATGTAAATTTTAAAATTAGATATGTCCCACATCATTACTGTGTTTTATCGCTAGCATACGTGTTCAACATCTAATATTCATCGTCCCTTTTAATCTCGAACACGTATGAGAACTGGAATTCGTGTAGAAATATTTTGTTTGATTTTCGTGAATGCAAGCTGACCACCATATACCTATTTGTAAATATGTAATAGTATTACTTATTTATTTTCACCTACGGATTCTAATGTTTTTAAATTATTTAGTCACACCAAATTTATGGTGAATGTTTCCTTGAACTATTTGGCATGTCTCAGTATTTTTATACTTTTACATATCGTTTTTGATGAGAGACGACAACCTATGTGATGTAATTAGAGATATTTACATTAGGTTAGTAATAATACTGAATACGCGTATTCTTTAGTTTGATAAGAAAATTTGAAAGTTGGTGTTAAAATAAAAAAAATTAAAAAGGACTATGAGACTCTTAAAATTTATTGACGAGAGAATATCTCGTACGTAATAAAGGTCAAATGGGAGGTTTTCGTAAAGTGCTTTCAAAAAAATATTACACTAAATAAATATTCAATAATATTACATAGAATGAATAGAATGCCAACTGCACATCATTAATATAAAATATTTTTCATTTATCCTGTAAATTTTATTCGCATAGGTTGTTTATCATCAACGACGATATTAAAAAATAGATAAATTATTGTTTAATTAAACTAATTATTCAAAAAATAATATGCCAGACTACTTTTAAAGAAAATACTCAAAAATTATATAGACTAAAGAAATTATGCATGAAAGCAGAAAATTAATTACCGTCTGTCACAGACTATTCAAATCATAATCTAGAACAAGCTGCTAGTAGTGTTCAATGTATAGTATTTCGATAATGTCATCACGCGGGGAGGGAAGGAAAAAATAATCTGAAATTTAAGAATATGGATGTAATTTCCATTTGAATTCTGAAGTTGTGCTTTAAGTTATTTTTATCCCATGACAGACATGGCACGCACGGTGCACCGAAGGTGTCTATGAGGCCGGGAAATAATCATAAACTATTATGCAACAAGTTGTGCACCAAGATGTGTCAATTGTGTGGTAGTGATGGTGTGCTGGACCTGATAGTATAAAAACCCGCACTTGTCGACACAAGGAAACTTGCGGTGCAAATAGAATCGCGTATTTTAAATGCGAAAATCATTTCGATAATTGGACTGATTTGTTTCGTATTTTTCATATTTGGTATTATTGAGAAATATTTTGACAATTCGTAAATGCAACGTATTTATTTTCAATCTGATAAATTCTGCAAGTAAGAAATAATTTCCTAAAACATGTCTTTCTTACAGCCGAACTCCAATATATAATTATATATTTGCGAAATTGTTCTATACAAATACTACACATAACGACATATCAAAATAAATTATCTGCGAGAAGATATATCTGATTTTTATTTAATTTGGTTAATTTTCATGAAAAGACTGTATTGACTGAATATGACGTATGAGAGAGAAGTATAATACGCGTGCGTTTTCTTGAGCTCCATAATCTCTACCTCACCCTTTTACTTTACATAGTTGAGTGATGAATACAAGTACCAACAAAGCGCTTATTTGGATAGGTAAACGTATTAAAAATTGATATTGCAGTATTGTTAACAAAATAGCAATCCGAACTCCCGGCTCTACTCCCATATCTAGCTCAAAGAGAGGTCAATAAAAAAGTGCGCGTAGTGATGCTACGTTTATGTAAGAAACAAAACAGAGGGCCATCTCAGAATTTGCTCAATGAATCAGGGAAACCCGACCAAAAACTGACCGAAACGGGGGTCATTGATCTAGAAGCTTGAAGTACATTACCTATTACATGCATATTTATTATTTTTAAAATTATAAGAGTAATATAATATTATATTAAAAATATGCAGCAAAAATGTTAACTAATGCGTTAAATATCTTTTCTGAAATAATTTTTTTTCTTTTTGATGGTCAGCATATTATCTTGTAGTACAGCAACAGTTATTTGACGAGGCACAAACTATCGAATTTAACTGTTTAATGTCATCTGGTAATATGTTGTAAAGTAACGAAAGTGTATCACAAACGGATTTCTCATAGTGAATTGTTGATGTCGATAACTGATGAATATGATTCCTACGATGTGTGTGGTAATTATGAATTATCATAGATATTTCATACATATTATTTTACATTCATATATATATATATATATATATATATATATATATATATATATATATATATATATATATATATATATATATATCATATTTGAATTCCTGCCACATCACTTGCCGGTTATAATTACAACACATCAACTACATAGTCCGTACTCTCCACCTCCGAAACCAAATACACAAAAAATTAATTGGAATAAATTCAAAACCATCATTCTTAACCTTATATCAAAAATAAAAATCGTACTGGGAATAGATCAGGCAAAAATACATTTACATTCTTCTATCAAAATTGCACAAAAACTCTCCACAACAAAAATTACCCCAGTCCTTCAGTAAACACAAACGCAGGGAAAGTATTCAAACCACAACAGAAAGCAAAAAAACTAGCCAAATTTTTTGCTGCGTCTTCCGCAATAAATTCCACAAAACCGCACCCCCACACACAACAATAACTCAATCAAAAGACATGACAATGAATGATCCCACTCAAGATCTAATATACGTTCCCAAAAGAAATGAGAGCCATTGTAAAATCAGGTCTATAAAAAAAGCCCCCGGTCATGATAACATTCATAATAATGTCTTAAAATATCTCCATGATCCAGTCATAGCATATATTCCAAATATCTACAACTCGTATTTACGAACAAGACGTTCTCCACAAACATGAAAACATGCAATTATTTCTCTATTCTCAAGTCAAATAAATATGCAAGCCTAGTAGAAAATTATAGATCAACGAGTTTTCTCCCCAAGCTTTCTAAAATTCGAAACAAATAAAGTTAAAACGTTTAAAAACGCATATATACGCCACCAACGCAATTAACATGAAATAATTCGGATTAACGGAACATATCACCATTCACCACCAATTACTTAGGATGATGTCAGAACACATCTACATGAAGGCAACATCCTGCTATAGCCATCTCTCTAGATGTTACCCAAGCGTTCGGACGGATCTGGCACATGACATTAACCCACAAACTCAAAGAAATAGGCACATCTTTTTATCTGATCCAAATAATCACCAAAATCCAACAAGATAGAAACTTCTCGGTCACGGTCAGCTGTCAGTAATCACCAATCAAATCCTTAAACTGTCATAGCAGAATTTCCGCAAGGGTTGCCGCTTTCGCCAATATATTCACCTTTTTTTGTTTCTGGACGAAAATATAGCTTCCCTGTACACACGTTTTGTTGAGCTCTTCTATTGCGAACTATGGTAGGAATAGAGCCGAGGGCGTGGTTTTTAATATTGTTAGCAATACTATCAAATCAAATCTGTAGTTCGTTTACGGATGCAAATAAATTTTCTATAATTCAGGAGCGCAAAATTCTAGCTTTGAAATGTCGCTAATCTTCCTTTATGTATACTTTTATCATTGAACTATGTATAGCGAAAGGGCGGGAAAGATCCAGAAATAGTGCGCAGCTTATATTTGTGCCCCCTGAAGCTTCTATTGTTGTATTTGAGGAAATTTACTCAAATCAAGTCAAGCATAGTCAAGCAGGGGATAAATAATTTAAATGAATATCTATTTTGACCGTCTGCGTGAGCATATTATGTTGTACGTCTTCCCCCTTATATCGCATACAGTTTCTACTGGTTTTTGATAAATACAATTAAATCAAAGCAAAAACGTGAATAAAATACAATTTCCTTGTCTTGCTGAATCAATAATACTAACCTTTATGTAAATATTTGTTTCTATATGCCATTAGAAGAATTTTGATTAGAAGAACTATTTGATTCTATTGTGTAAATCATTTGTTTCAGTGATCTCCGAAGTATCGGATCATCGGAATGAGATTCCTTAGAATTCCCAACGCAATCGTCTTAGATTTCACACGAAGTATAAAAACCAGGTTAACAATTCACGTCAAAAATTACTTTAACATGTTTAGTATATGTCTTGAAATTTAATAAAAATCTGCTAAAAGGATTTCGGTTAGAAATAAGGGAGCAACGGTCGACCAAAAACAAACCAGAGGAAGAAGAAAAGTGAAAGAAACAATTTACAAATTTTTAGACAAGTATGTTTGACATTAAAAAGCAATTTGGCTTTTGGAGACCTCTATATTTAGCGTCAAAAATACTAGGGGTAGTACCTTTCTTGAATTATTTCAATACTCGTCGAAGATGGCGAGACGGGATTCAAACCACGTGTATCCTTCTCTTCGTAATCGCCAACGTAGCATTCTTTCTCTACTCAACTGCTGATGATTGCGAACACGTATTCGACCGTGTAGTAGGACGCCTGAACTTCATTATCGCCCCAGCGGCCACAACAGCTATTTACCTCTTCTTCTCGTCGGTCTGTAAAAGAGGCCGACTCAATCGTTTGTTCAGAGCTTTAGCGGTAGCTGATTTGCATATTCCTTTCTTGTCAAGGATGACAAGTAAAGAAATCGTTATTGAGCTGTCTTGCTCATTACCGTTGATAGCCATGTGGTTGACGCATGACTTGCTCGTGGATAATAATTTCACTACCGTGATTCTGTGCAGACATTTGTGTAGAAGTATAATCGGAGTAATAGTGGTGCAGTACGTGAACTTCGTCTGTATGATCCTGAAGGGCTATCAAGGAATAAACGATAGGTTAGAAGCCATCAAAGAAGTGCACGAGGAAGAATACAACGAGGAGAGTGAATTGATCATCAGTCACCGAGAGATGGTAAGTGAAAGATTGTTTTATAGCAGACGCACTGGCTGAGTTTAGCACAGAGCCAGCACTGAAGCTGTCTTGGCAGTGCCTCTGACCGGAAGGTCCTAGGGTTAGAGTCGCGATGGTGGCGAAATTTTCGAAAATAGCTACATAGCTAGGTAGAGTTCAGCCACATTTCTAGAGGAGAATCCTAGCGGCCGGCTGCTCTTCGTGGATTCTCCGATGAATAGCAGGCGAGTGGCGAAATAGTACCGGGCGAGTGGCAAATCCTGGGAGGAGAGGATGAGGTCCATGCCTTCTCCAAGGTCGAGAGAAAAACGTTTGTTACCTATTTTGTATGCCAACATTTATTTAAATATTTTTTTGTTAGAATTATGTAATTATCAAAAACATAATATTGCATATTTTCGTGTATACACTGTAAAATATACAATATAATAATAAATATGTTTATTATTTAACAAAAATCTATGATGCCCTATGATTTATTTATTTACTTACTAGCTGACCCGGCGAACTTTGTTCCGCCTTAATGGCAATAAATAAGCAGATTGTGTTTTTTTTTATTGGAAAAAATACAAAAAAATTAAATAACTACATTAATCATTCATTATTATTTCTGTATTTTAGTACATAGGTTGCTCTTCACTTAAGTACCTTGTGATACACGACATTTTTTGTTTTATTATCAGGCGCAAAAACAAACAACGCAGATGGTCTTCCGACCCGTGAACATGCCACGTATAATTGACCATGGGAAAAACATGAATGTTCTAGATTTAAACCACAAACTTTTAAGGATTGGCCTTGTGATTTGTTGATGGTCATGGCAAATGCAAGACGTATCGGAAATTGAAGTCTTTTAAATTCAAACGTAATATCGGTTGGGATCATCGGGATCCTCGGAATGAGAACTTCCTCACCTTTGAATTTTCCTATCATTATCGTAGCGTAAATTACATTGTTCATCAATTTACTAACCACCAAACGCGTACCGTTGCACAGTTTTGGTTGGTTTATGTTTCGAAGCATGATTACTACGGAGCCAACCTTTAGGCGTAAATTGTGCGGTGGTAAGCCAGGCACGTCCAAAGAGTTTAAAAATTCAATTGGATAGTTGGTGGCTTCATCTTCATTTGTGACGCAGTCAATAGATTTGAATGAATGCATTGTTCCAATGATCTTATTTTGAATTATTTATTACATTAACCATTATTAAGATACTGATACTTTACCATTCAATGGATTTATCATTTTAATATTAAAATAATATCCATCTTCTCCTTGCCAAAACATCAGTGGGTATTGCAATGCGTCATATGATCGACGAGTTTCAGATATTTGTTGCAGTTGCCCAGTATCGCGACGTGTAAGCACAATATCGCGTTTTTCCAATTGTTCACCAACAATCAGGATGGCAACTTCGTCTACTGTTGGAGCATTAAATGTGCGTTCGTGTGTTCCAGATGGTCGTTTATCTGCTTTGATGACAACTTTATAGTCATCATTTGGCATGCGCTCTAAAGCACTCTTAAACAACCTGACCAACGCATGATGTTCATGAAGCATACACTGCAAGTCTTGAATAATTGCTCGCTTCATTCCTGCATTGATCCCTAGGCGTCGATCAAGTTGTTCTTCCATGTTGCCCATGAAATATATTTGTAAAAATTTATTCTGTGTATCTTCGAAAGGTAGTAATGATTCAATTCGATGGTGAATCTGTCCTTGTATCTACAAAATAAAAACCAGACAGTATTAACTGGGTTATAAACACTTTTTCTGTGGGAGAGTAGAGTTCAATATTAGCAAATATAATACATACCAATAGATAAATTAAGTTATTCTTTAACTACATTCTATGTAAATACAAAAATAAATACCTTAAATGTCGGATTAAATCCTCCTTCTTCGATAATGTCTGCCCCAAATGACGTCATTTGGAAACAACTATTGTATTTTCGAGTATTTGCAAGAAAGTGGCGTGATTCTTGTGTTGCGCCACAAAGCAATGAATACAATGGCTCATGTGGCGGAGTCAACACTGGCAATTTCACTTTACCATTAAGGCAGCATAATCCAGGCGTTTCTCCGGAAAACTTTAATGCACCACAATACTCGCAAACAACGTCCATTTGCCCAATGCAAACGCTAGGATGCAAGCTGTAATCATTGCTGCAATCGTATCGAAACGCTGCTCGATTCAAATCAGCTAAATATCTTGTTCTGCGTCGCAAATTATCTATTTGTTGCCTTCTGTTGTTCGCTCGACGATTCTGCATTGCCAACCGAGCTGTTTCACGGGCTGCTTCACTTTGCTCTCGTGATTGAGAAGCACGAAGTCGAGCCATACTATCACGGCGCTGTTCACGTGCAATTTCTTGTTCTTCTTCAGTCCTTTCATTTGCAGTATTTTGTATTCTTCTTGCATTACGGCTTTGTCGGGAAAGATTCGATCGTCTTGGTCGCGGCATTATTAATTAAACTTCACTTCACTTCAATCCACTTGTTAATTATTTATTTAATAGAAAAAGTTTTAATATTGATTTCTTACAAATATCAAATTGTCATCCATACGTCATTACATAGCTGTCATTTTACGTCAATTACATAGCTGTCATTTGCGTTTTGTTATTCCAAGTCTGATTCTTTTTTGTTATACCACGTTTTATAGTGACTGACGTTTCATGTCAAGTCACACGGGAACGCTGTCGAACGGGATAAAAAGTATCCTATGTCCGTCTCCTGGCTCTAAGCTACCTCCCTACCAATTTTCAGCCAAATCTGTTCTGCCGTTCTTGAGTTATAAGTGGTGTAACTAACACGACTTTCTTTTATATATATAGATTTATTTACTTATTTATTTTCAAAATAGTTAAAATTTGTGTGTGACGTTTCATAGGGGCAAGTGTATTCTGTAAATACTTTCTTAAATTATGGGATCCCTGCCTAAGTCCATACACAAGTAAGAAATATGAATACTAGCGAGAACGAGCGTTTTGGGCAAGAATTGAGAAGAAAGTACTCGCTCTCATGTAATAAAACTATTTGAAAACGCAAATCAGCTACAGATCTTGACAAGAATCCATCACGCCCTTCGTGATCGATATACTGCCGCGAGAACATAGAGAACGATAATTTGAGTTAGTGAATTCCCCTTTGAACTATAGAAAACGCGCACATATAGTGAAGTTACATTTATGTCCATTTTCAATATTGTGATGCTTAAAATTACACAATATTATGAACAATAATAGATTCATTTGCTAAAATATTTGTACTTCTGTCGAATAATAATTATAAATAACTGGAAATGAATAAATACACAATCAGGTAATAAAGAACAATACGAAAAATTTCTCTATCTCCAAAGCAGATATTCCCAACGATGTAGGTATCCAATCCGTTGGGGGACGATGACATTTTGAAAGTGTCAGTACGATTGCGAGCCAATAGTGGAATATGAATACGGCTAAAATTTGACTGTTGGCGTTTTTTAATTTTCTGCGGGGAAGGCCTCGTTTTTACAAAATTTGCAATATTAAGAGTAATATTACAGTTACAATTAACTAATAGCCAACAGCAGCAAAAATGTTGCTGTCGAGTGTGTGGAATACAGGATCCTGAAGTAGCAAACATTGGTTGTTTCGAAACAGCACACGAGAATACTGATGCTTCTTTATACCTTGTCGGGTAACATCAGCAGTGTCGTAAGTAGAGACGCACTACGTGAATGTAATCCTAGAAAAAAGCACGTGATATTGCTGATTAACGTAATCAAATATTTGAATTTTTTCAATCAGAATCGAAGTATCTTACTTTTTGTATTTTCCTGCGTCCCTGGATATCTAGCCGAATCATAGACACCTCTCACATGGCTGGCGACAGCGTAGTTTTCTCCCAATTTTCGCGCTAATAGGAAAGTAGTATTATATATTATTAATAACAATGGCCTATTAACGTAAGGTAATATTATAATTATCTAAAAGATTATCTTTAAATTAAGAAGAAAAAACAAGTTCTGTAGAATGCCCTAAATATTAATTATATTATTATAATTAATACATTAAGCAAATATTGAAGTTAAATAATGTAACCACATTTGCCTTCTCTATATCTGTTGAAGATATTGTCGCCACAAAAATTCCGCATTACTTTGACAGATCTTGGACTGGCAAAGACTATTGTTAGAATAGGATAACGTGCAGTCTTTCTACAAACAGCCCATAAGGCCAGGAAATTTTTGGCGTGAATCATAGAGATAAGATTAAATTTTCTGCGTCCGAGCCAAATCTCATTATAAGAAAAAAGGGATGGGTCCAAGTTTTCCAGCAAACATAGCTGCGAATGGCTTCGTGTAGATTTAATATAATAATAATAATAATAATAATAATAATAATAATAATAATAATAATAATAATAATAATAATAATGATGATGATGATGATGATGATGATGATGATGATGATGATGATGGTGATGGTGATGTGACCCAAATTGTGAGAAAATTACTGGAAGAGTAGGCCTAACAAATCAAAAAAGCATAAATAGTTCTAATATGTGTAATTCTGCAGGTTTTATTAGTACTCGTATAGTTTATTCGCGCATTTCGGTTCTAATTTCCTTATGTACCAGAAAAAATCAACCGATATTATCAAATTCATATTTTTTCGCATATAGGCCAACTCGTACCACGCGTGCATCCTGCTTTAACATGTGCCAGTACCTTTCTGGGGTAATCAGAATTTTAGCTGAATCCCGATTTTATCCCCCAAGGTTTCAGCGATGGGAATATGGCCGATGAGGTGATGATGATAGTGAAGGGTGAGAAGATGGCACACACACATATAGACATGCGCAAATACACCCATACCCGAGGCGGGACTCGAATCCGCGGTGATCTGGTCCGAGACCGCTACGGCACTACCGCCCTAACGATCTCGGCCATCTGATTGGCTATCAGATCAATATTAATCAAAATATCAAATACAGAGCCCAACACTGTATTTTTTGCTTCAATTTAGGCGATAATCAATGCCTTTTGCACATGCCAATGAAAAAAATAACAATAAAAGAATCAATATTAATAATCATAATAATAATAATAACAATAATAATAATATAATAATAATAATATAATAATAATAATAATAATAATAATAATAATAATAATAATAATAATAATAAATCAACCAATCGCAGTAGGCGAGTTCGCTATGGCAGTAGTGTCACAGCAGTCTTGGACCAAAGGATCGCGGATACGATTCCCGCATTCATGGTTGTGTTTGTGTGTATCTTATTTATTTACGTCAAAAACAGTTAAAAACTGTGTGTGACGTGCTATGGGGAGAAGTTAATTCGAAGTTACATTTATATCCAGAAGCAAAACAAAGGGATCTCTGTATGTTTTTGATTGTCCATTTCACCCTATAGCATTATCATTTCACCTCATCCCCCAGAGCTAACATTCCGGTGTGTAAAAATGGATTCAATTCAATACCGATTCCTCCTCCCTCCATAAAAAAGTCTCTCTCTTCCTCTCTCTCTCTCTCTCTCTCTCTCTCTCTCTCTATATATATATATATATATATATATATATATATATATATATATATATATATATATATATATATATATATATATAACTGGGCCCCAGTGGGTTGCAGTTTCGCGTGGTCCGGACAATTCGCGACAAAAAATCATAATATCTATATTTGTAACAGCAATATAATATTTGTGATTAATTATTTAATTTAAATCGAAGTGCCCTGCCCGACCTAGGGTCCGCCCACGATTCTGTCCCCGCGCAGCCCGAAGTTGCCAAACGCCCCGTGTGTGTTGCTGCGCAGGTGTTGCCCGGGCTGCAGCCCTCTCCGTTGCCGCTGGCCCGCGGGCCGCGCGACGCGCCCACTGTGGAACGGCGCCTGCGAACGGCAGTAGTGAGGATGTGGCGCGCGCATGCGGCACTCGGCTACGCCACCCAGCACCTGAACGCCGCCTACGCCACTCCGTTGCTCGCCTTGCTGCTCTGCTCTTTCGTCAACAATATCCACGCCATCTCCGGGGTGAGAGAGCCGCTAGCCACGATGAACATAGAGTAGAGTAGCTTTTTAATCCGAGATTCGATGCAATCCGAGATGGCCTGATGTGCGCCAAGTCACGAAACTTGTGATGATAATCGATGGCTGGCCCTTGAGGGTTTGGCAACACTGCGTCGAAAGTCACGTGTGCGGCGGTTAGTGCCAGTGTCAATCTGTTACATTGTTGTGGCTGGTTCGCCCTCATGTATGTATGTGTTTATCTGTAATTTTAGTAGTATCTGAACTTTTAATCTGACTTCGTTATACATTGTAGTTAAAAATTCCGTAATGAATTTTCCTTTTTTTGTGTAATTCGAGTTTTATATTATCCGAGGCACCACCGGACCCAATTTCCTCGCATTACCGCGAATCTACTGTACTTTATTTCAAATTAAGTCAGATGGATTTGTATGTCCAGATTGATTGATAAATCGACGTTTCTTTTGTAGTCTGACTTTTGTTTTTCGTTTTCTGCCCTTACTCCCCACGTGGCTGCGATCTAAACTGCACCTAAATCAGCGCTGCTCAAATGCAAGAAATGAGGTCAGACTGCGAGCGATTGACTCGCATACAACTCAAATTTCACTAAACTATACCGATCGCGTCCGGAAGACCCTCCCTTTCCGTCGGGCTTACGTAACCAGAGCAGGCCACGCTCGTAACCTGCGCTGAAAGAAGGAAAGAGAGGAAGAACATATCGAGGTATACATACATCCGTTGTTAATATACGGTTACGTTGAGGAATAATTTTATTCATTGTATCAAAGTATTTTTTTTTCATTTCATTTTTTTGAGCATTCTTTCATTGAAGTTTAGCTCCCAATATTGATTTGGGCATAATTTGACCACCCATAGGACTTAAACCATTTAATCCTATACAAATCCCCCTTTTAAATACAGTTATTCTACTAGCATCAGGATTAACAGTTTCATGAGCTCATCATAGTCTAAGAGAAAATAAGTATAGACAAACCACACAAGGATTATTATTAACAATTATCTTAGGACTTTACTTTACCATTCTTCAAGCATATGAATATATTCAAGCTCCATTCACTATTGCAGATTCTGTTTACGGATCTGGTTACGGTCTGCGCATAAGCGCTGCACCAGGGCTCAGGAAATGTAGGTCGCCCACTTGAGCAGCACTGGCCTAAGTGACCGTTCCAAGGCACCCTGCGGCCACTGCGTCCCCTTTGGATTGCCCTAACCAGCATATAAAGATCCTTCACGCGGAGTCAATCGGTGGCGGCACCAAAAAGGGCAGAGCCCTTCCGACGCAGCCACCGCCGACCGCCACTGACCGTGAGACAGGAAGGTTTCGTGAATCGCCGGTGCGGGATCAAGCGGCCGATTTAGACAAATTAGTCCATGTAGACCAATGCTTTGCTAGCTAACGCGCCACGGAGCCTGTGAAAGGTCCTAAGGGTCCACTTTACCCTCAAAACTTTTCGCGGAGGTATCCCTTGGGGCCACCTCAGTCTGCACTTTATACATCTCGGTCACCACCAATATCGCCCTCATTGTTCGAAATTTCCAACATCACATGTGTCAACTCGAGCGTCTCGGACACGTTTATTTTCACAGAGATCAGCACGGCTCACAAAACAAGTCACAAACGGTGGCCTTCACTTGCCAGATGAACGGGGGAGACGTGCCATTGCACCAACATGTAATCATGTTAATGTGGGAAATTAAAATGATGTACTATAACGCCGTACGATTAACCTACACCAGCATCAACAAATGTATTTGTGTTAAACTAGTGGAAGTACTGTACCAACAACATATATTAATCTCATTTTGAATTCGAGGTATCAAGAATGAAATATGAACTATCAAGAATGAATTCCTTTTCATACTTATAAGGCAGACGTAGGCTGCCAGATTTTAAAATCACTCTAAACCACTTCTTATAAAAAAACTTCATTTTCTTTCTTTCTTTCTTTCTTTCTTTCTTTCACATTATTTAATACAAAAATTTTATCTCATACTACAAAAAATCCAAGTCACCGTACGTTACAACACATACCAATATTTTATCATAGGTAATACCACGAGTGCTTTGGAAACTGTCAATAAATTCCCGACTCGCAAAGTGAGGAGGAGATTTATCTGAGATTTTCCAAAGCACGTAGTGGTATTTAATAGGACTATTCCACGGGTGAATTTACGTTCAACAGAGTTCAAAATACGCCAAATATTGAAAATAACTGAAAGCTATGTTAATATATGTGGCACAGCGATCGCCGTATTATATATTATAGCCCTAATTTATCGATTAGTATACCGGCACCTAAAATAGATGAGTCACAGTTTATGATTGGCCAGTACGGAGAAGCGGTAAGAAAAATCGAATAGAAAAAGCGACAAAGTTTTTGAGATATACCGCTCTAATTGGGGCATTTTTTATGTATAGTTAAACATTATTGGTTTTCATTACACGAGTGAAATAGTCCCGTGTAAACAGAGATAACATTATCGGACATTGCAGAAACATTTTCGCTGGCAGTAATAGCGTACTTTAAAATATACGTAAAAATGTCTGTCCTAACTGAACCTTCTTTTTTTAGTACAAATTAATTATTAAGAGCAAAAGAGAATCCTTTCTGTTTTTAACTTTTACGTAAAAATGGTTACAAATAACAGCAAACCAATCTCAGTGATTCTGGTATATTAAACTGGACTAATAACACATTACATATATCCCGTATAATGGTTAGACATCTAATGGATAGAAATTGTGTCTTGGTCACACTCAGGGATATTATTGTGTAGACTAGGGAATTCCAACCTGTTTTTACGTTTTCGATCTTAAGAGAATTGTTTGCTTCATCGACTCCCTTACATTTTCTCTCTAGTATGCACCATCTATAATCATAACACAAAGAATTGCACGTAAATGCCTTAAAGATAACAATTTCCTAAACAATCTCCTAAATATCTCTATTTTGAATAATCGAAGGCGCTTCTATAAGAAATGGCCATAATACTTCTCTACTGGGTATTGAAAAGATTTTTTCTTGTGGGATAGCATACCGCTCCTAATGTGAAGTTATAATTTGAGTTTTCTAAACAAATTAACTTCTAAGGATGAATGACGGATGCAAAAGAAGAGGGAAGAATTTGTAATTAATTATTATTGTACGTACATACTTTCTTTCTTTCTATCAAAAAACAATTACTAAGTGTATATGTTTGTTTGAAATCAATGGTAACTTAATTATACAGATAAGTCGCCGATTCATATTCATTATTGACCCTCAATCGACCCTTTGATCGTCATTGACCCCCTTCAAAATTTCATCGACCTCGGAGGCTCGATACTGACCCCGTTGGGAATTTCTGGCCTAGACCTAAGGCAGGAGCTTTTTCATCAACTTAGACGCGCTTCTTCGAGGCTCTATCCTCATGACCCTTAACTTTCGATCAGTAATCTCACCCTACTTTACCTTTCCTCCGAAGCAACAGTGATGTACCTTGGGGTTCTACTAGATACTAGACTGGCAAGGACCACACAAATAATTTCTTTGGTTAGCAATTAGCATTGCTAACCAAAGAAATTATTTGTGTGGTCCTATATGAGTTGCCATTCTTCGACATTGCAAGGCAATGCATTGCCTGTTTTAATGCCCTTCGAAATACTTTTATGGAATACTCTGATTAGACCTATTATCACATATGCCTGCCTAGTGTTGGGTGGACCATCACAACGTCATTGTCAAACCTTCAACCTCTGCAAAACCAATATCTTAGATTAACACTAGATGCTCAATTGTATGTCTGCAACTCCCAACTCCATGCACCCTTTCAGATAAAAAAGTGATCATATTATTCACCTAACGGATAATTTATTTTCTTATCTTCATTCTCACCCTTCAACCCCAATTTGCAACTAAGAACGAGGCATTCACAGACACGACATACAACTTAGGACGAGACACTTCGTTTCTGGATGCCCCTCACATGTACCCTTTTAAAAACTTCATATAATCAACATTAATATATTTCAAATCAATAAATGAGAGCATTTCGTTCAAATCTAAATACTCAGTAGAGTAATGTCATAAACTACCCTTTACATCCGAACAATATGTAAACAAAAGCTCTAAGGCCTTAAAGACTAGCCAGAAAATTGAAGTTAATAAAATCATTATTTTAAAGTTGACACGTTTAGAAAAGCATCAACTGCACCTTTTATGCTGTGTGAAAAAAAATTTCTGATGTAAAATTTGGGCCATGGTTGATAATATGTTTGGGATTTTTAAAATATTTATTAATTGGAGAATGTGGTGATAGTGCTACGCTCTGCCACATGACTTCTTAGTTGTTAGGAGCGAGCATTTTCAGATGAAGATGATACGAATGATGTAGGGTTATCTACGACAATCTCACTGGAAATATTAGTTAAGAAATGCGGATATTAAAGAGGGATTGTATAGTTGGGAGCGTATTGTTGACTGCTGAGAGGAGTATTTATTTCATTACTCAGATTATCCAACATACATCTGCCAGATTACAGAGGAAGATGTGAAATGGATGTCAGGTGCGTAGCCGAGGATCTACGAGCAATATCAGTTCACGCACAGCATCAATGGTTTTCGGAACAACAACTGATTGTGGACGACCTTCGCGAAATTCGTCTTGGAGTGAACTACGACCACGATTGAATTCACCATACCATCGATAAACACTGGTCCTTGATGGAGCTTCATCGCCAAAAATTGAATTAAGTTGATCCATGCACTGTTGCTGAGTTAATCCAAGTCGAAAAGTATAAAAAATAATCTCACGAAAATGTTCACGATTTAATTCCATTTTTGGGCCAAAATGAATCTTTTAAGTTACTGTAAACAACACAAATAGCGCTCGTATGTCAAAACGTTCTGAGTACGAATAATTTCAAAACATCCTTCTTTACGATAGAGCTGTCAGTTGCCAGATTGCAACACTAGGGTTGCTAAATCCCGAAATATAAAAGGCAACCTTCGTATGAGATACTCTTTACCTAGATTGAAATGAGATCTGCCGAAAAATCGACAGATTAAGCCGGGTTCTATGGCTAGGTCTTTATTACTATTTATTATTATTAATATTTAAATTTTGTCGATTTTAATTATTGTTGTTGTGGCGGCGTTACACCAAACTGCACAAGCGTACATACCGGTAAAGGGGGTTCAGGGCATCAACTGATGTCACCCCAGTGCGTCTAATCGAAAGGTCCTAGGATTCTAGTCTGACTGTGGCAGGATTTTTTACACAAACTTGTTAGCCAGGATAAATTCGACAGCTGTCTGGAGCAGAATTCTAGCGGCCGGCTGCTCTGATCGGAATTATTCCGTGTTTTTTCTATCAACCCTAGGCGAAGGCCGGAGCAGTACCCTAACAAACGGGCCACAAAACGCGCACGCTGTTTCTTTCCTTCTTCTTGTCCTTTCCTCACCCATTACACTCTCAAGAACTACACTACCACACATGTTGGGAAACCAGTTGCGAGCTTGTCGAGGCTGGGGCTGTGCCACGCTGGTAACTGGTTGGGGAAAATCCCGTCAAGTCGACTTAGGTCGGCGCCGGATCTCGGCAGCGAGCAGATCACCGCCACTTCCCGCTATAAAACATACACTACACTTACGGAACGAATGATCTTAACCGTTGATACGCTCGGAATCACCAATAAATCAATCAATCAAGAAGCGTACGTGAGTTGCTTACCTAACGTCAATATTAAACCTGTGTGGCGTGCCCCAGCTGTTCCAGACGCCTGCGGACGGGGCGAAGGTTCCTGCGTGGCGCGTGGCGTCGGCCGGCCCGCTGGGCCGCGGCGTGGCGCTGGCGGGCGCTGCCGTGCACTTGGTGGCGTGCGCGAGCGTGTGCGCGGCGTGCCACGCCGCGAGGCACACGGGCGCCACCACGCACCGCCTCGCAGCCCTGCTGCTGTTGGTGCGCTGGCCGCTGCCCACGCCGCCTGCCCCGCGGACGCTGCCGGCTTCCGTGTTCGCCCCGCACGGCTGTGGGTGCTTCTCTGCTAGCTGGGAGGGAGGAGAGTGTGCCAGTTGAATTATTTCCTGAAGGCTACAACGCCATTTTTTGCGGAAATGACCTAAATTCAATATTTGATTCAGGATAGGTTTGTAGCTTTTTTATATGTGAAAACGCCATATATATATAATCAGATTTTGCCGAGAATAATGTTGAGATATTGATGGATCATAGTCGAGGGGTCCCGGATACTGGATAATGGTGATTTTTTTCAAAAGGTATGTGCATCAGTCTTTAAATAATCCGTTTCGCACCAAAATCAATATCCCCAAATAATCTTGATGTTGAGGCTAACGGATATTTTAAATAAAGCATCTAATTTTTCGAAATTTGCTTCACATTATTCCTTAAATAGTTTGTTTAATAGAGCAAAGTACGCTGATGGAGCTCCCTCTTCTTCCATTAAAACTTAAAAATCTGAAGATTGCGAGTGTACATGTGAAGAGTGAAGATGGAGGCTTTATATTTCAACTTACAAATTTAAATAATATCACTTACAACTTTGTGAAAATATGAGTACTTTATTTGCATTTCAAAAATTATCTTAGAAATCAGTATGTAAATGTGCGATTGAAAATTAGATTTTACGTTTTTAGAGGGAACGTCATTGGTGAGAACGTAATGGATTTCAGCAATTGATTGAATCTTTAGTGTTTCAGGGCTGCTAAGATTATTACTCCCGTAAGTGTAGTGCGTGATTTTTATTGCAGGAGGTGGCGGTAATATTCCTTTGGTGGCTGGCGAAATCGGCCCCAACCTACGTCATCTAGCGGGGTTTTCCCCTACAAGGCATCTCCCACCAGCGTGACACAGACCCAGCCGAGACAAACTCCAGCCTCTTGATTGCTCCCACAACAAGTGTGGTAATGTAGGGCATGTGAGTGTGTGTGTATGTGTAAGTAAGGGGTGACGACAACGAAGAGGAAGGAAAGATTTTGCGCGGTCCCTTGCCCGTTTATTGGGGTACTGCTCCGACGCTTGCCTGAAGTTCATCGGAGAAATCAAGGAAAACTAGCGATCAGAGCAGCTGGTCGCTAAATTTTTTCTCCAGACAGCGGCTGAACTCAATCTAGCTATCTAACTGGTGTCAAAAACTCCTCGACCGTCGGGACTCAAACCCTTCGACCTCCCGGAGAGAGGCACTGCAGTAACATAAATTGATGCCCTGAGTCACCTAAACCGATGATATCAACGGTGCAGTTGTAAAAAAGTCCATAATAATTCGAAAATAAATCCAACTACACATGTCAGGAGACCAGATCATAAAGCTTGTCCCTGCTGAGGCGGTACACCGGAGAGAGATACCTGGAGGGGAACACCCCTGAAAGCTGTCAAGTAGTTCGGTCTCGGATCTCACCATCCAGCAGGGCAGGAACACCACCACCTCCCGCGATAAAGTATTCACTACACTAACGGAACTAATGACCGCAGTAGTGGTCGTGATCCGAATCATAATCATATATTCACATATAACAAAATAATCTTTATCAACCTGAAACTTTTCGTACATTGAGATTTATGTACATGCATTTTTGTAATTTGGTTATTGAAAAATGTATTTCTTGAGTCCGAGAGCTGTTCCTATTCCCCGAATTGTTCGTTGTGCATTCGGCTCTGCGGTATCTCTGCAAGTGACGTAACCGGACGGCATTTGCGCGCGCGCGGCCGGCAGGGGCTTACGCGCCAGCGAGAGGCGGCGCCCGTGGCGGAGGCGGGGGCGGGGGCGGAGGCGGAGCATGGGCGGCTGCGGAGGAGGAAGAGGAGGACGCGCGCGAGCTGCTGCGGCGCTTCGTGAGGCACCTGGGCGCGGAGCGCGCGCCCGCCTTCTCCGCCGGCGGCGTGCTCACCGTGGACCTGCGCCTGCTCGTGTGCTACTGCGCCGCGCTCGCCACCTACACCGTCGTGGTGCAGCAGTTCCACGCGGCCCTCTTCCACGCGCACTGCCCCTAGGGCCCAGGCGCACACGCGGCCCTTGGAGGATGCAGGGAAGGTGACATCCCACCTCAAAAATGTGAACATTTATTGTTGTAATTTTGCTCAGTTTATTCAACATAATTACCACATTTGTATTTGTATTTAATCATTATATGTCCCGTAAAGGGCAATTGGCCTCGGCACCGTTAGATCCCGAGGTTTATAGTCTGTCACCCAATCAGGGACCCGTGATATCTCGAATTCGCTTAACCTTCCTGACTTCACGTAGTCAACGAATTCGTCTAGCGCTGCCGGTTTCGCGGTCGTGGCCTTTCAGTAGAACCATCCCAGCATTCGCCTATATGACCAAGGGAAATCCCCGGTTCGGATGACCGGCACCGGGATTGAACCCGGGCCTCCCGAATGCGAAATAAGACCGCTACACTCTGAGCCACTTCGGTAGGTAATTACCATATACAGATGTGTAAAAACAAATATTACAAATTTCTCCGTCATGAAGTGTGATCGAAAACGATCATTTTTTACGAACGAACATAATTATAGTGGACAATTTCATAACACGGAGCAACGCGTGAGGCATTGTCTCCTCATTTTAGGGAACTCCTTATGCGAAAATATTCACCAGATCCGTTCACCGTTCTTACGTACTTATGCATGAAGATTTCTTGTACCTGCCGGACAGATGTGCGAACGGGGTTGCCTCACAATCAGGGGCAAATTACACACGCATAAATGCATAGGACTCCGTTATTTGAAATTTTGAAGTATGTTCATAGGCAAAAGTGATTTTTTTCGATCCCTATACATGGTCTAAAAATTTGTAACATATATTCGGAGACATGTTGTATTGATCTCATAACATCCGAAGCAGTATTCCCATTATAAATATTCACGTACATTTATTTCGAGGTAACAAAAGAGATTTCAAAAATTTGCTTCATTTGCAATTGATAAATAGCTATTATAAAAATTTAACAAACAAATAATATAAAATCAGCGAAAATAAAATATAAGAATATCATGAAATTAAGAGCATATTTCATGGTTATTGAGTATTTAATGGTGTGTGTAAAAAATGTTCTTGTATTGAGACATTAATTTGAACTCCGATATCACTACATTTATCAAGGCGAAACAAAAGAAAGATTTAAAAACAAACTGTTTTTAGAAAGGTACTAAAATCATGTTTCTCTATGACAAAAATATTGAAAGGAATCCAAAATTAACCCCGAAATCCGGCTCTGAATAACACCGGGATAACTTCATGGATGTTCTAATAAAATTTAGCAGAAAGGGTTTAGACGTCTAAAATGATAAAACGTTCCCCTAAGCCAAAGGGAATTTTAAACAAGTGATGGCAAGTAGTTGCCACCAATGAGCACCCATGCTACAAATAAATCTCTCCACCAGGTAGTTGACCTTCTAGTCACGAAAGTAATGAATGTAATTGTGGATTTTGACCCGGGAATTACGATGAAGAGGGAGTAAGAAATCAATACGAAAGTACATTTTTGCTATATCGATTAAAATTTTCATTTCTTATTTTTGTACACGTCCATTTTTTCACGATCGAAATATTTCATATCCTTTGACGAACACTCTGCTTCAGATTTTGACAACGCCTTTGCACAAGAAAAACTTAATTGGCACACTTTTATTTTCATTTATTGCTTTTTTCTTGTTTGCTACATAGTTTAATTTATGAATAATTTTACACACGTATTGAAGATCTACGGAGGAACTTACAGCTAAAACTTAAATCTATTACACTTTTCAGGGTGCCCTATTGGGTCCTCTATACAGATACAATTTTAAGGAATGTTTTTAAAAAATATGTAAAAATTATAATTATTGTTCATTCGAATTTTTAATTGGGGTGTTTGCCGAGTAAGAAAATTGCAAAGTAGGATATTTCACGGTACATTTTTGAAAAAGTGTTTGGCTAGATATGTAATAGTATTTCTACGAATTCTAAGTTGAATTCTTTGTGCAACTGATGTTGGCAAACGCATACTACCGATCGTTTACTTTCCCGACACTATTTGCGCCGATATGTCTGTGGTTTGGTGGTGGTGCATGGCACTTCGCTGCCTCCAGTTGTCAACGTTGACGTCAGTGTTTAAATTAATGATGATGGAATCTTGGTTGTTCGAGAAATACTGTTTTCAATATACGATTTCCAATGTTTAGTCGTCATAGTGTGATTTTAGGTCGTGTCCTACGCGAGTCTTAGAAACAAGCGATAGTGACAATCGACGGGAAGGCATTCCGCCGCAGCATTTCGAAGTGCCGCGACGCGCCGCCGCCGAAATCTTACACGTGAACGCTGTTGAACGCTAGAAAACTTCAAATTACTCCAGTAGGATTTCAGCGTCGCTACAATTATGACAAATAATATTATTAAAACTTCCATTCATATATATTTTCCTACGATCTAGCAGCACTCCCCTAGTGACTGACCTTGCTCCATATAGAGCTCTTTCTGGAGAAGATACATATGTTCCGGAATACGTATAGATCTGGAAAAATTGACATATATTCTGCATTATTTATCATCTTCAATGACATATGCAAAGAATATTAAATTCGTTGCCTCACAAATTCATCTGTGATGTTCATCTCATCTATGAAGGGGAAAATATTTTCCTTCCGCTAAAAATATATACTTTGTTTGATAGCAAGTGTGTAAAAGTAGCGAAATATCGGGTGATTAATGAAATTACCCATCCATTTAAAATGTATTATTAACCATATATTCAAGCACTTTTTTTATTTCTTCGTCATTAATAAAATTCGTGTTAAAAGACTTTGGTATTTCAAACTTTTTATAGCAATATGTATTTTGCATGCCCCTGTCATGTCTCCGAATCGCAAATATGAAGGTTTGGGTTACAAAATTTAAGTCCGTTCAAAATTGTGTACTTATTGGTATTAAATAGCTCACGTTAGTAATTTGCCTAACGATGGAAGATACTATTATATGCAATGCGGTATGTTTGAGACAAAAACTGTTTTAAAATTATTTTTTCTATTAATTACTGTGTTTCCTGTAAGTAATTCATGGTGCGCACTTCATAAGTTTGTTTCTATAAGAATAAAAACGCATTGTTTTAATAATGAAATTGTTGCCTAAAAACATCCATGCATTTGTTCTTTTGTATTGAATACAATATTCCACAGGCAAAATATCAATATCATGTCTAGTATAATTACATCCACGATGTTTGGTACGACATAACGTGAAATAAATTAGAATAGAGACAGAAATCAAACACATTTACGTATATTTTATCCGTCATATCGGTCCGAAATAATGCATTTTATAATGCTCAAGTTGAAGCAAAAAATTCAAGCTCATTTCTTACTGCCGCCGCACAGCGCACGTTATTTCCAAGTACGTTGTTATTCCACAGGTCTGGTGAACGTGATCGATCGATTTTCAAAGGAAAGAATAGATGGAACAGGAGATGTAAACAGAAAATTAGTTTCAGAAATCTAAATTAGAGCTTTTTGTTCTTGGGATAAAACGCCTCCTCCAAACAAATAGCAGGAACAAATTGCTATACCTATGGATATTTTGTATTAACTCAATGATTCACGTCTGAGCGAATATTTGTTGAGGACAGGTCTTTATCAGACACAGATGGTTCATCCAGGGTTCTATTCTCAAATCCGATGTATCTGAGATACGCCGTTCAAAGAAACGGATAAGAAGCTTTTGCAACTTCTAAGTGTTTGCTTTCTTGAGAATCAAGAAATAAAAAAACAGGTGTGTTGTAGAAAATTAATCAAAAACATCTAATAAAATTTACTTTAGATTCACTAATGAGTATTTTTTAAGTTTACGATATAATTATTTAAAACATTTTAAATCACAATATATATTGAAATGTAAAATAAATTAGATTCTTGACAACTTTTTTGACATTTCAATAATGTATTAATTATTTTCAGGAAAATTACATTGTGAATCATCTCTACAATTGCAAATCGCGAATTTTGAAGGAAAATGAAAATCCACTAACGATTATTATGAATTGTCTCCGGCTTCCTAAATAAATAGTTATAGCCTCATGGTTGTCTGACATTTTGAACTATTTTAATTTTTAGCAGTCTATTTATTAGATTGTATATTGATATTGTGATACGTGACTAGACACAAGGCCTTTTAGTCATTACAAATCCTATACTCGTGAGTTTGCATGCCCTCGGACCACTCGTAATCGTATGAGAGTGTCTTTCCATTAAATCAAAAGAATGGAAAATGTGATGCGGCATGGTACGGCAAACAAATAACTCAAAGAAAAAAAATATATTGCCAAGAAACGAATACACTCAAACGTAAACTTATTTCCAAATTAATTACTATAATAAACGCTGGCGTGGATGTCGGATATTCTCTCTTTTCATACTTCGGACAACTGCCTGCGCCTGACACGAAAACAAAGTACCGATCCGATCATGGCCGGCATTGATCGGAGAATCATCCCATTGGCAAAGCTGTGTTTGGTGTTGCTCACCGCGCCGGGCCCTGTGGGCAGCGCTTCGAATACTCTGCGTGCCGCCTGCGTGGCAGGAGTGTTGCAGGGCGAGCCCCAATTCCTCGCCAGCGCCGTGGCCCACTTCGTCCCACGAGACTGGCTGGTGGTTTCCTCCTGGGAACCCGGTGACAAATCTACTGCGCCGCCCGCCCGCCCTGCAGCGCTCTCCGATGTCCTTTCGGACGCGCTGCTGGTGATGAAGAGACGGGCAGCCCGGGAGCGAGATTTGGAGGCGAGTGCTGTGTACGTCCATACACCTCAAGTGGGTGGAGAGCCCGTTGGAAAATACACGCGGGTTGATGGGTTCCTGCTGCAAGTCGCATTCGAAAGTCTCTCGTCGTTGAGAGAGGGGTTGAATGCAATCGTTATGTCGCTGAAAAAACGACAGTTGTGGAACCCGTATGCAGTATTCTTCGTTCACATTAACCCCACGTCCGCGTTCACGGTTGGATATATGCGTGATGCTGTGAAAATGGTTTTCACGCTTCTCTGGGATAATAAAGCAGCCATATCTGCTGCATCGTTTTGTACTGAACAGAAAGAGAAATTCAATTTTCAGGGAAAAAGTGTGAAGTACCATCCATTAATATGCGAAATTTATTCGTGGTCACTGTTTCATCGGAACGGATGTGAGGACAGTGTCAACGGAATTACGTTAGTCACCAGCTGGAACGTAAATGGGGACAAACACTTTATCAGGAAAACATTATTTCCATTGGTACCGCCAAGTAAATTAGACGGTTGCGAGATGGCTGTTGTTACTTCTCAAATGATGCCGTATATAATTTTGCCGGGCAACCAATATTACCGTTCTTACGGTGAAGGTGTTGAGATGCGCTTGCTACGAATCTTAGAGAAAGCATTGGGATTCAAAGCTTCCTTCCTCATTCCACCAATGCCCGACATTCCGAGGGGAGATAGACACAAAAACGGAACTTGGGATGGGACACTGGGCTACTTGGCACAACTGAAGTTCGGTATCGGTGTGCATACTTACGTAATAAGACCCGAGAGAACGGAAGATTTCACTTTCACTGCACCTCCTCATTTGAGTTTAGAGTTTACGTGGATGGTGCCACGCGCGGGCTATCTCCCTCGTTCAACCAGCCTTTTCAGGATTTTTTCCATCGTCGTCTGGCTGTTGGTGATTTTATCACTTCCAATCGCAACTGCGTTCACATTTATCATGGCTCGGGGCACAGCTCCTATGAGCGCCAGCTCCCTTTACGCATGGGCCACTCTCCTCGGAGTATCTTACAATGCTCCCTACCGACTACGCGAGTTTCTCTTATTTTGGTTGTATTACTGTCTTGTAGTAAACGCAGCTTACCAATCCGGTCTCATTAGTGTGCTAACTCACCCAGGATTTGAACATCAAATTCAAAATGAAATAGAACTTGTCGATTCGTCTTTAGGTATTGAGTATCACAGATCGATGGAGCTCGTCGTTAAGAGCAGTGATGACGCTTACATTCGAAAAAAAATTCTTGAAAGACGTCGCATCGTTGAAGAAAGTCCCGAACTTCTTCGACGAGTCGCGGTAGGCAGAAATCTTGCCCTTCTTACACCTCGACTTGCCCTTGATTTCCAAGGCTTGCAGTATGTAGATGACAGTGGCCAGCCGTTGATCTACACGTTCAAAAACAATGTTGTGCGATCGCCCATCGTTTTCTACCTAACAAAAGGACACCCCTTGATTGAACGCGTCAACAAGGCCATAATGGGAGCAATGGTATCCGGTCTTATGACGCAGATTCTCGAAGACGTGAGAATTACTTCTTTGATTCTTTACACTCCATTGGCCACGACACAAGGTTCACGTGGTCCTCAACCTCTTGGCCTGAAGAATATGCAAGGCGCGTTTTACATTCTGGTATGCGGGGTAGTGTTGTCTTTGCTTACAGTTATTTTTGAAGTGGCGTATTTTGTGTGCCTTGTTCGACGTACTAGGTCACACCATCTTAAGAAGAGGCATTATTAAACGTGATAAGTTTGCTTTTGTTGATTTGTAATTGTGTTCTTCTCTTAAACTGAAATGAAATTGAGGGAACGCAATACAATACCCACCCATTTGTGCGTGTAAATCATATTTCATGTGTATAAACTTATGACGAGATTAATATCTCTTTAATATTTTTCAATAATGATGATATAATAATAATGATAATAACCAATGTCACTTCATCTGACCTTATAGAAGAGTAAAGCTACATTTTCAATTGTCTTATTTTATTCGAAGTCATTGTGATTTACTGTATGCTATATCTTTAATATTTGTGTTTAAAACTAATACTTTCAACATTTTTGATATGTGGAATCTAGTCTATAAAGGTTTTATAGTGATTTCACTGACCTACTTCAAACCATTTGTTGTTATTGACGGTTAATATTATCAAGTCGCTTGTGAAAAAATGCCAATGTATATACTCACAAAATTCGTATACCGACCAGAAAAACATTTCGGTTTGAACAAACATACCTCTAATATTTTAAGTATAGTATCATTACGCAGGTTTGATGTGCTGGTGATAGTTGTTTTCCTGAAAAACGTTACAAATGTTCATTAAATGATATTGCGATGCCAATGTATGCCAGTCGTAATGCGGATTTTTCCACAGACAATGCATGTGAGAGAAATTTTAAAACAATGTTTGTGAAATATGAATGCCTGTAAAAGACATTTAAGAAAAGCAGGTTGTTAATGTAATTGAATATTCTGTAATATCTCGATGGCATTTTATAAAGTTATCCACACGTCCCCATTATCATAGCTTCATCATAGCAGGAGCATTGGTTTATATGCTATTTTTAATTTCTTCATTAAAATAATAAAGCTACTCATTTTCATCACCTCATAATATTCACGAAATTAACGTGTAACATTAGGAAAGAGTGAGTTAATTCTCATTACGTCAATGCATTTGCTCATAGTTGAATGAAAGCTTGTAGTTGAACTGACTAATCACAGTTTGCACGCAGAAGACATTAAATGATATTATCATGAAATTGTATATGTCTTTTAGAATAAATTACCTGTGGTAGTAGTGTACTATACTCGTAGACTACTGTGTGAATTGACGGAGAGGTGCTGAGGATTTCTGAATTTACTATCCTCTCCTAAAATCACAGTCATTGGCTCCTGCAAAGAACAAAATTAATATATACATAATTAGGTATTACTCTACTCATGATTTCTGTACTGAAATGTTTTATCATGAAAACTGGCGATGTTTTTTCCGCGCTATATAGAGAATTCCGGCGCCACATACACGTCGGTTTGTAGATTCCACCCCCCCCATCCAGGTATACTATCAAGAAAGGAGGGCGCACGTTATGTAGCTCGTTTATTAGGGTACTGCTCTGGCAATCACTTAGTTTTGATCGGAAAAAAACACGCAAACTACCGATCAGAGCAGCTGACCACGGCAACTCTACTTCGGGGGCGGCTGAATTCGATCTAACCATCAAGCTAGTATCGAAAATCCTGCCTCTGTCGAAACTAACACTAAGACCATCCGGGTCAGAGGCATTGCGTTGTCATCAGCTGATGCTATGAGCCGCCTCCGCCACGACTGGAGTTTTGTACATCCCTGCCCGTGGAGAATATTTCGAATACGTAACCTATTATAGACTATAGCTTTCCATGTAAACGCCGCCACTTACGTCAAAACATAAGGAATCATTTTTAAAACCTTGTATTTTTACAGATATTTTGATCCATTAAAGTGTAGAAAAGTACATAAGCTGTAATTTAGACGGTATAGGGATTTAATTAAATGTGAGTTCAGAGTAACAGAGATCCCAAGAGCTCAAGAAACCGTGCAGATATTGCACTTCTCCCTGTAACACGTCTCACAGTTCTTATCCGTTTTTGATATTAAATAAAAAAATAAACCATAGATGCAATTTGTGGATATTACTGTTGCTAGCGAGATCAATTTTTGTTGAAAACAATCAATATTGTGTTAAAATTCATCCAATTTTCTACATCTTTACGAAGTTAGTCCATCACATGTATTACTTATAGATCGGACAATCATGAATTCTCAGAAATCATATCGGTATAAAATTCGTTTTAATCAATAATGAGCCTGTGTTTGATTCTATCGTTCAAAAATATTTCTAGTCTGAGCATTTCACAATTTTTAGGAGTTACAAAAGAATTCGATGCGCCTTGCAACTTGTGTCAACTCAGACTGAGTCATTGCCTGGTTTCCATGATAGTACTGTGCTCATTGCAGAGCAATGGAAATTTCTCTCTGATGCATAAAATTATCTGATATGATAATATGCGGGAAATAATCTACTTATAAGGTAGATCTATGGTAACTTATGTAGCAGTTACGGGTGTGATTTACGAACTCTTTATAATGATAGTTATTATCGGAAATAATAAGGGAGACCGGATGTGTTTGACACAATGGGCTAGTTTGTACCCGGATTCCTATATTAGCCACGTAGCCCCCTTAGCTGTGTGTCTCATTTACTTCACGTCGTAACGAACATCTCAAAGAAGTCGTGCACGATGAGTGCAAAGATGGTGGAACCGTACTTTCAAATATATTTTAGAGCATGGAGAGTAATTCTTTCGTGAATCATTGATCTCCTTTAAGATTGGAGAGGAAAGCGTCTCTCTGCTTATACTTTCTGGAATTTCTTCAATTATCTCCAATGTGCTTAGATGGCTTCCGGCTTGGCACATCTCACATGACCGCTCGGCACAAAACATAGCAATCCACCCGTTTGCTATTGCCGAAGTAAATATTCATATCATATACCTTTGTGGTCAGTGCCATTAATTATATAGACAGACTGGTAAAAATATGTCAAATTCTGAAAAAATCTTCACCCACTTGGAAAATAAATAATCATTAGTTAATTAATTTCATTAATGGTTTGAAATGTCTTTTGACCTTTAAGAGATCTACTTGAATAGTATTAAACCTGAACTTATTAAACACTCACTGTTTGAAATGCTCACAGAAAATTCGAGACTTAAGAAGTTTTAAGGAGAATCAATTAAATGTGTCCTAACTAATATTTTGATAAAAAATATTTGTTTAGGAAACTTTTTTCGAATCATCAAATATATAGTTTTCTAAAGTCTGAATCGGGTTCATCTCTGCATTTAATAAATTGGGTAAATTTCTTTCCACTTCACTAAGCGACACTTAACTACCCATCACTCGTTTTGATTCCTTGGAATCCACTGAGTATGATTAGTGTCACATGTCTTTATCTTACCTTCACTTCACTCAAGTGTTCAGTACTTGACACTCTATTGTTCAGACGGAGGACTGGCACAATATAATTCTGGTTGCCGTATTGTTTCCAGTTTTAGTTTACTTCAAGAATCTGATTCTAACCTTCCGAGATTACACCAAAAGGGTATTCCCACCGTTTATCACCCTATTCTGATCAAAAGTGGACCTCGGGTAATTATGTTTGAAAAACATAACAGATGTATGTAATTATGATACTTAAAACGGGCATATGTGGATTGGCAACTCAGAAAATTTGTACTATACAAAATCTCTCAAAAAGACGAAGTAATGGAATAATCGGTATCGATTGTTCGTCAGTTATATTTGTCATTTTAGATCTAAGTAAAGCATATAGACTACCAAAACAATACAAATTATTTTAAAACGTACCTGAGTTATGGATTGGAACTGAAGGTAACTTGATTTTATTTTCTTGCATACTACTTACTATGAAAAAAGTGTTGTAGCTTTATTCGGGGAAAAAAGAATCGGCGATTTTTCAACAAAAAAATTCGTATTGAAGCCCAGTTATCGAGAAGTAGATAAATATTATTCCTATATATGTAGTAAATTACTTCCCTCAACACGTTGTGTGTTGCGAACCGAAAAATTGGCTGATTAAAGCGTTCAGACCGTTTTCACCAAAATTGATATTTTCCCATCAGACTGAATCCGAGACCCTACAAATTGAAACGAAGATTTTGATTTTTGGGAGTACTTTACATCTTAAGCCTCAACATTTTAAAACTTTTCTAAAATATGGCTCTATATTTTTATTAATATTCTTCGTCGGATAAAGCAAACGATGCTTAAAATTGACGTAGATCGCATATTCATTGAACTCTCTAAATTTTTGAAAATTAAAAAAGTTGCATCTTCCCACAATTATAATAGTGAAGTCAGAGATATTTTTAACAATGTCTGTTCTTTTCAGTTTATTCAGTCTGTCTGTTCTTAACTGATTTCTTTAAGGTAAAAGAATTCTATCTTTAAAATTTTAGTTGTAGGAAGACTGAAAAAATTTCGAACTTTTTCGAAATTTTCGAAAAATTGTTTTTTTTTAGGAATAACGAGTACCATTCTCTTAGACGTCCTTCACACTATCCAACAACAAAAGTTTATCAAAAACGATGGTGCCACTTTTTAAAAAATATCAAAAATGTGCCAGGGACTTTATGTAAAGTACCTCCCAAAAGTAAAACACAGTTTTCAAATCCCAGGGGTCGTGAAATCAGCCACATCGTTAGGGGAATATCAATTTTGGAGCAAATCGGCTGAACGATGTAGTCGCTAGTGTTGTTCACACTCGGACGGACATACAGACGATTTTTCGGTATCAAGGACCCACGAAACCTGGATTCTGGCTACTCCAGAATGTTAGTGAATTTTTTTCTAAATTTAGAAACTGGATTTACCACTTTTTCGGTACCAGGGCGTTATTTTTCTGCCGAAAATTCGCCGTTACATAACTTTCTCTCTGTTCCGTAGCGAAAAAGTAAAAGAACTGACGATATTTCCTTACTTTTAAGGAAAAGTAACTATTTCTGGGCCTGTATGTGGTAGTACGGTTCTGACGTTCGGGTTCTGCTACAGATGCCTTTAAGGATTCACATATCACAATTTCAATATAGCGACAGATTAGAACATTATAAAAATAACAATTCAGAAATCTGTAACTAATAATAATAACGAAAATAATAATAATAATAATAGTAATAATAATAATAATAATAAATAATTAATTCGCAGTGGCAAAAATAGAGCTGTAACTTTCCATTACAATTGCCTCCGTTACTATAGCTGTGACGAAAGAAAAAGCTTAGGCCGGCCAAGTAAGCAAGATTAGGTGAAGGGATGCGTCATGCCCGCCACATGTATCCCTTACCCACCAGGCGTGGATAATTAAAAAGAACCAGGCCTGAAAAAAACTGATTGGAAGAGGTCGTATTAATCCGAGACTAAAATGACAAATACAACAACGTTAATAATAGTAATAATAATAATAATAATAATAATAATAATAATAATAATAATAATAATAATAATAATAATAATAATAATAATAATAATAATAATACCGAGCGAAGTAGCTCAGTGCGTAGCGCGTTGTAGTCTCAATCGGGAAGTCCGTGATCGATCCCGGGCCGGCCACCCTGGTTTCCCTGGTCATAAGACGATTTCTGGGATGGTTGCGTAGGCTTCCGCGGCCGGAGTTTATTTTGGCTAGGCTATCCGGGACGAGCCGCGTCAATGTCATGGTGGCTAACGTTTCGGCCGGCGTATTGTGACCTTCTTCAGAGCGTACTGAACGCGCGGGACGAGCCGCGTCAATGTCATGGTGGCTAACGTTTCGGCCGGCGTATTGTGACCTTCTTCAGAGCGTACTGAAGAAGGACACAATACGCCGGCCGAAACGTTAGCCACCATGACATTGACGCGGCTCGTCTCGGATAGCCTAGCCAACGAATGCTGGGATGGTTCCAAAATCCCAAGAACACCTCCCACCTCCCATTACCCCACCTCCCCACCCCTCATCATCACCTTATAACTTCAATAATAATAATAATAATAATAATAATAATAATAATAATAAATAATAAATAATAAATAATAAATAATAATAATAATAATAATAATAAGAAGAAGAAGAAGAAGAAGAAGAATAAAAACAAGAAGAAGAAAAAAGAAGACCAACGGCTGTGTGGAGCCACCGAAAACACCAACCTTGCGTCGTCAGGAGCGAAAGTGTTTATCAAAATGACTCACGGATCAAGTATTGAATCATAAACACGGCTTTTGCAACTAGACATTTGGAAAATACTAATGTCTTATATTCGCAGGCGGAAACCACCTCTGTGGATTCAGCTGAAGCATAAACCGGCTCTTATCATGTGCATAGATTTGGAAGTTAGGGTGCGAAATTCGAATATTCTATCTCGAATAATAGTTTACTGTAAATATAACTGTATTTTAAATGCGCACTCACCAATGCCTGAGTAGAGCCGTCTGAAGTATCAACATTTGCCATCTCAAAGTGCAAAGATTTTTACAGTCACGTCCGACAATCGGATATTGGATATCAAACACACATTTTCAAACCCAACTTTTGCGAAGCATCCCAGAACTGCAAATTAGCACTCGATCAACCACTGTAAAGCCAGCTTGAGCATCAATCTGATCTCATCCACATGATCGAAGATTTTTTGGGACAACATGGAAATAGAGTATTTATCCACGAACATTTATTTTTAAACAGTACTTTCGGAAAACTTCCCAAGTCTAAAAATTCGCCCTTGTGCAGCGTCGCTGCAGAATTTGCTTATCGAGTATTCGAGCACGTAAACCAATTTTTACACTAGACGTTCATCAACCTCTCAAGGCCGCAAATTCGAACTCGACGACCGCTGAGGCATCAACCTGCCCCATCGTCATTCGTCATTGTCGGTCAGCCAGCAGCCATCCGTCCCCCTTCCTCCCCGGCGCGGCGATGCCTAGGCCTCAGCGGTCCGAAGTCCGCGGACCGCGCTATCAGCCGGCGCCAACGAGCGGGCTGGCGACTCCGGCGTCAGCCAGTGCACACCCAGCGGTCGTGCAGAGTGCTCCGGTTCGCCACCGTCTACTTCCCCAACCCTTCCGTCGCCATGCTGACGCACTGCCTAGCCGCCGGGCCCGGGAGGAGCGGCGCCGTCGCCCGCTGGGCCCTGCTCCCCACGGGGCGTCCCCGGGCCGCCGCTGCCGCCCCCGCGGCCGCCCGCTACAACTCGTCCTCGTCCGGGCCTGGCCGCAAGCCCATCGTCATCCACGCCAATGTGAGTGCACGCCGCTCCGGCAACGACCCCAGAGCTTTGATCTTTGTTTGCACGGAACGTTTCCTCGAGTCAACCCAAGGTTGACTCGAAGTGATGAGAAGTAAATGCCAGCTTGTGATTGTAGGGAATGTCATATCTTATTCTCCTTTTATAAATCTTCTTTTTCTCCTTTCTCTTTATTTCTCTTCTTCTTTTTCTTTTTCTTTTTCTTCTTCTCTCTCTCCCTCTCATTTTCTTGTTCTTCTTCTTAATTTTGTACTGGTTTCAAGCACCTTTACTACCTAAATGTACCTAAATTTCTACCTAAATCGTTTTGACATTCATCTGGAAACTGTTTTGAAACGATATTATGAAATCCTTACTACTCATTCTTTCGCCTATTCATTCTTTAATTTGTTTATTTCTTTCATTCATGGTCGCCCGTCATTTTCTTAGTAACTTACTGTGCAACATTTGTATTCAACTGTACCATAAGAAGAATACAATTAATTACAATATAGAATTTAGATAATTTCATGTTTCTCGTAATAATAAGTTACGTTATTAACTTTTATAGTATGGAAACTAACATATAATAGTTCACTGGGAAACAAACATGGCGGAAATGTTATCAAGCGAAATGTTGCCAGAGCATTGCGTCCATCGCAATAAGTCTTTCACTCTTGATGGAACTTCTCGAACATAAATGTCTGATTGTTCCAGTAATGCATTCTATAAATTGAAATCCACTCCGGGACACGAACAAACGAAACAGTTGAACATACTAGTGGATCATGTACCAGCTGTTGGATAGAATTCATTTCTTATGAATCGGGTTTTGATGGTTCAATTTATATTAAACAAGATTTGTGAAATTGTATCTTTCACAAAACACAAAATTCAGGAAATGGCTTCCTTACATTGCATTGAAAAATTATTGATTTGCATGACTTGTTTTCCTTCCATTTGATCTAAATATGTTAAATTGAATTCCTTTTTCTTTCAAAAAATATTTTGCCGTGTGCAGAGATTTTGTTTTTTTACATTTCATATTACCTCAGCCACAATTCCATCTACTTATTTATGTTAATTCTACTGCTGTTTATTCCTTTGTTCAGTCACTTTTGCTACAAAATTACTGAATATTTTCAGAATAAAATGTGCATACAAATTGAAACCCACTTTGATGCCAGGTTCTCACAGTGCCTATGTTATTGATTTTTGGCGTTGATCCCAATAAGTGAATTGTGCTTAAGTATTTTAAATTTCATTTTTTGTATTTGGTACATAATTATCAATATGTTGACAGTAAAATCAGAGTGACTTTGAGTTATGCCTCTGTAGAATAAACAATATAAAATATAAACAGAGGTTATGAATTTATTACAAAAGTTTTAAATCGGAAATTTCATCCATGTCAGTTTCCTATCATTAAGTTAATTTCATTTAATTTATCGGTGTAGAAATCGATTGAGTAATTTTAAAGGAAAGGATCCTTTACATTGGGTGATCATGCAGTAATTTTCGAGTAAAATTTATTGTATTCCGGTGTTACAGAATCGCACATTGCTAATTTAGTGACTTCATGATTCCCGTCACAAGTGAAGATGAACTTTGTTCAAAACGTTTCGAGAAATGAAGTAGCGTAAAAATTTAGAATTGAATTTAAATAAAATTTGTAGCGGGTAGAACCATTAAAAAACAACAGTCCGGCAATCGAAACAATGAATCATTAAGGTCCAGCAAGTTATCGAAACAATGAATCATTTCAACTGGAGGCTTTTTATCTCTTCCTCAGGATGAAAGCTGCCACATAATGTTCTTCTTTCGTAACTTCTATGTGATGTAAATACACGAATGTGATGATCATTGCGCTTAGGTGCGTAATTTTCTTCCTGAATAGATACTGTGTTACTTATTTGCAATACGGTGAGAATTATTTGATACATTGTCATCGTTACAATTTTTCGGGATGTTCAATCATAAACTAGTTTTACAAAAATTCCCAGCGTGATTTGCCCGTACGCTTGTACTTAAATGTGATTTAAAAGATATTGTCAGGATTTTGGTTCAAGGACATCTTGAGTTCATTCTTTTTATCGGATTGTGGTATCGTGAGCTTTAATCGTAAGTTGGCATCCTAGTCATTAGAAATTAATACAATTTCAATACGTGAAATGAATGGAGAGCACTTTGTTAATAAACATTAAATAAAATTTTATGTGCTCCCTTTCGTTGTCATAAATGTATTTCATAAAAATGAATATTTAAAATGGATTTCTCTCCTTAATAAATAGCTTCTGCCCAACCTTTGTATTTTGTATATTCATACATCAATTACCAGGTAATTTATTTTTTATTTCACAACACTGTATTGGTAGATATGGGCAGTATATTATTTAACTGACCATTTTCGTTCTCTGTGTATTACTTTTTAATTTTAATATTTTCCAATATTGGTATAACAACCCCATCCCTAACTACAAACTGCTCTCTTAATTTCAATGACATAGAGAGATCAGCCTTGTTTATCCATCAGTCATGTTTTCAAGTCATCGTTGCTTGACATTGTGTGTAAAAAGAATTATTGGCTAAAGTAGATGAATACTCTCAATTCATTGAAATCGCTCGGAAAGTACATTGAGGCCGAGCGTGTTGATCCTGCGTTATGAGTTGTTTATCACCTTTCTCAACAGAAGCACTTTGACTTTGATCGTTCTTGCCGTTATCCAGGTAATCGTAGCATTTACAACCGTATGTTATTTATCTAAGAAGCAATAACTAGTGGTTTCTCCCTCCCAACTTTATTTCTCTTTCGATCGAGTCTGAAGATTGGAAGGCATCTTACATAAGAGATAATTTAGTTTCGTTATCTCACATCGCCCTAGAGATTAGGGGGAACATGATACCTGAAAACGGTTAAGTCGAAAATTTCAAGAGTTTTCTCCACAAATTTCTTGTCATATGATTTTTAATGATATAGTGATAATTTATTTGTGGGAAAATGAGGTTATTTAAATTTTTGTGATGTTTTTTTAGTATTTCATAAATATTTCCATGACCTTCTTCACAGTTAATACTTTCCTACATTTTTTCTGCCATGTGAATAATATTGCATACTGATATTAAAGGTATTTCATTAAAGATAATGAGACACCTTGGCTCCCAGAACCAAAAACTTCATGTGAGGCGTCATAAAGCAGCCACGATGAAGTTTATGATGAAAGTGAATTTAATGCTTACCATTTTAATTGTTAAAGTGGTGACAGCGATGAGATGAGAAATGAAATCAATAAAACCAAATTCCAATTTGTAAAGTAAGTTATTTTTTTTGTCAACATGTCATTGGGTGTAAAATTTCATTCAGTATCCTTTATGTTGATTTTATAATTGCAGAGAACTTCATGTTGGAAGAATAAACGTAATTGACGACTGGTACTATTCAGACACATTACAATACGAAGAGGTAGTGTTCATTTTCTTGGGTTCTTTCTGTCACATGCGGTTAATTGTGCTAGAGCATGTGCAATCTGCAACTCATCTTTCCAAGAAACGTTATTTGAGCTCCATCATAAATAGTAAGTTCATTGGAAGCAGAAATAACAAATTACTTGTACTACGTGTCCCGAAATCACATTACTTGTCAGCTGAAGTCTTTGCTATATGATGTCTGAAAAGTATATGGAATAGCGACTAGAAAATACAAATTTACCTCTGCTTCGAAGCTTTATTTTCACTTCACTTTCTTCAAAAGAATTCTTGAACAATTGGAAAGATTTTCATCGGCGACGGCTTTACAAGATGCGAGGCACTGCATGTTCTAAATCACACCCAGAGAATGTTCTCATCTTTCAACAGCTTTGAATCTTTCATAATCATTAGGGAAGGGATTTCAATGAAGTACCATTTTCTTCTATTCCCTTTAGAACAATACTATTTAGAATATAAATTAATTTTTTATGATAAAAGGAAATGTCGCATTTTTGTCTTTATTTTGAATTTTTCGTCGATTTCGACTAATAAGATATTTTTAACCTGTTTCTGTCATTTTTTGCTAATTTCATCAATTTTAATACCGTTTTAATGGTAATTGCTTCAAATAATATTTATGAGTTGCAACAAATGTTTTCCACATAATTCCTGAGTAGCCAATTAAATTTCTTTGTTTAGAAATTGTAATGCTAGCCGTTATGAATATGTAACGCCTAAGCGTAAGCAGCGCCATTGTCGGTTCGGCCGATTTCAGGATAACTGAAGACAGATTTCCTGTAGTTAGCTATCCCGACGAGAGAGATAGACATTTGCAAATTCAGTCCAATTCGAAAGTTTGAAAGCTCAGTTCACTTGAACGAAGACTCGTTTACATCAGTAATGTATCCAACAACTTGAGATGTTCATCAGAACTGTTTTTGATAACATTTTTTACGTCACATTTCTTTGCTTTTGGACTTTCTAAAAACATTTTAAGAGCGTTTTATTGATGATTTTAGCGATGTTTTACGTCATCAAAATCTGCGCGCTAATCGTTATCATTTGCCTTAACGTCGGTACATTTCTGTTAGGAATTGACCGACGGCCTCCACTCTCAGTCAGGATATGTCACTATCCTTTGATATACTGATGCACGTATTTAAAACTCCCACTTGTTTGCAGTTTAGGGATCCATACACGCATAGCGGCTGGTGCCTATGCAGCCGCTGGTTACCGACTGCCCCTTAGCGACATTTAAAAAAAATTAAACCTTTATTTACAATCTGTTCATACAAGAGAACAACTTTTAGCGACGCTTGGAACTCATTAGAGTTGCGGACAGGCGGCACGTACCTCATGGTTCATGGACTGACTTTGCCAGTGCGTTCCTGTCCCTATCAACAAGCTGCCCACCAAATCCTACCACCGCACTACCTACTTCTTACCAGGGCGTGAGAAACGTCCCTGAATTCGTCGGCCTATATCTTCTGTGCTAACTTAAGGCATGGGTACTATGGACAGTTTTTAGAAACTTCAGGATTCCAAGTCTCCTCCAAATATTTGTTTATTAACAAAACATGAAATAATTTTATGTTTACAATATGCGAAGTAAGAAACAAAGGCATGTAAATTGTGTTGATAATTAAAAAACGATATTCAAAAAGACCAGAAGTTTGAAGAAACATATGGATATGTTTTATTCTGTCGAGAGAAATCGCATATAAAATCGTGAGTTGGTAATAAATAGCTCTAAACCTGAATATTTGTGTTTAATACATTATGATAGTCAGTATATATTATTGACATATTCATTGCTTTAAAAATAGGATTTTGAATATAAATATGTAGATGTATCAAAAGGATTTTTTTAATTTTTTGAAGGTGGTTTGTGTGGGTTGTGCGTTATGAACATAACGCAGTGAAAATGCCCCAGGATGTCCTTATTTAAAGAATTATTTATATCAATTAATAATTTCTATTAGTGTCAACGTTTAAAAATTTAGTAGGGAACTGGAACTCTCCAATAATTCTTATCCGTGGTTATGCCACTAATTTAACGTCATTACATTGGAAGTAGATCCTCAAAGTTCGTTCTTCTACTGTGTTGTGACTGTTGCGGCTAGCGCTATGAACTAATGAGAACTAATGAGATCGTGGTTGAATAGCATCACAGTGCGTAAATTGTAATCGATCTTGGGCTTATTGTTTTATCCTGTTTCCCAATGAGAGATTGCCTTGAAAGGAGAGAGGAACAAGGATTGAAGAGTCGAGCAGAAAGGTTACTGGGTCACTGACGTCACGTATAGATAACTCTGACGCTTCTATGCGAAACCATAGAAAGTGTCAATTAGATGGGTATTAGAAATATCAAAAATAATAACACCAGGCAAAGCAGATTTAGTTAGGGACAATAAAAAAACAGTTTACTCTATGTAGAAACCAATGTTTCGAGTTTGTCAACGTAAATTCGGAACCAACACATGTATATATCAGTAAGAAAAACGATGCAATCATTCGGATGTAAATTGACATGTAACCCGCTGTAGTATTCTTGTTTATTATTATTATTATTATTATTATTATTATTTGACAAATATTTCATTCTATTGTTTCGTTCTGTTCTTGGTTGCAAACACGTATATTACTGAAGTTAAACGCTAAATAGAAATTAATAACTAGTGTTGGTGATTTTGTGAGGCAATCGCTACGGCAAGCATGAAATACATGACAGTACATTTTTTAAAATTGTAATCCTCTTTTAAACGGCTAAGGTTATAAGCGATCAAAATAGATATAGAAAACAGTACAACCTTACGTGGGCAACTACGAGATTAACAAAACAATCCTCAGTTACGTTTTTAAAACTATGCTTTTCACAAATACGAATAATTCGTGCATATTTAGATCTAAAATATAATGGTATTTGCAGTCCTTTATTTGTAAACAAAATTGATGTTTTTAAAAGATGAGATTATTTTATAGTTATCTACACTCGTGTATTGACTTGAGGTCAACCTTCGATTTAAAAGTTCAAAGCACATGAGCATAAAATGGGAAGAGCATACAAATGTATGTGATCTACAATTTGATCAGTGTGATGAATCTAGTTCTTACAAGATAATTCAAATTGAGGTATCCGGTCGGCAACCAAGTAAGTTGAATATGTTTCCTTGACAGGTGAAGATACAATGGTTGTGGTTCTGAAACTGAATTCTTTTCGAGATGAAGTTTGGAATTAATTGTCAACTATTAATTTTATTACTTTATGACAGGTTGTTTTAACAATTTCTTAAAATCCTTAATCTTAATTATAGTTTCTCACATATGATATTTTCGATTATTGAGAGTGTAGTATCCTACTTAGCGGTTTATGTGCGTTTTCGTTACCTATTCAGTTATGAGCGAGGAGCCAAGCAAACGAGACTTGGATAACATCAACAAAAAGATTGAACAGATATTCATCCATGGCAGAACATTGTGTTATGTAATGGGCTAAATATTAAAGAGAAAGTTAATTTGGGAAACATAGGACACAATGGGGCCCTGGTTTTCTCGCAACCTCGTCTAGTGACAGTCAAAGATAATGCTATAAAAATGCCTTCCTGCATACTGGTCGTATAAACAATTTATAACTTTTATTTATCCCTTTTTCAATTTTCAATTTACCTCTTTAATGCTTCTTTTATATCAATTCTGTTCAACCTACAGGGTGGAAAAAGAACACTTTCCTTATAATTATATCGAATAATTTGCGATTTTTGGGCCACTTTCGTGTATGTGTATGTATTAATAAAGGAATACATTTCAAAATGCAAGTTCTTTCATTGTTTTCATGACTTTCAATATATATATATATATATATATATATATATATATATATATATATATATATATATACATTTATATTCTTGGTTGCAAACCCAAGTTTTAATCATTTTAAGTTTACTAATCACATACATTTTCTAGTGCTTACGAATCTCCATTGTTTGTCTCGAATGAAGCTGTCATTTAGGTTTGCAGGTTACTGAATTTATGGAACTGAAAAACTTACATTGTGGCTTCAGATTTCTTTTTCGCATTTCTTTGCACAATTAAATTAAATATAAAACTGTCGTCTTTGGGCACATGGTTGAGCGGTGGGCGCTTACGTGAGCGCTGAGCACCGATTCGCGACGTCATCAAAGCACGGCGTCTTAGAGGGAAAGGCGATGATCCCCACTTCCGAAATTGATGTATTTCCGTGCCTGATGTTCTTCTAGGATGTGTGCAATGTAAGCCCATCTCTGCCCGGGCTGAAGTTGTCCGAGTTGTGCACCACGCGAAGTACTTCATTAGGGCCTCTTAAGTGTAGTAACCAAGCTCAAGATACCAAAATCTCTCACTCACCAATTATTCTATAGTATATTCTCTCATGTTATATTGTCTAATTGTAGATGCAAGTACAATGGCATATAATCCTGTTTCTTTCCTCCAATTTTAAGTTTTTAATGCCTACTTCGGTGCCTATTTAAACAATTTTTAGTGTATTTTTAGGCGCCTAAGACGTTAGCTTTTAGTGCCTTAAAATTCGATGTCTAGTAATGATGCATTAAGTTATGCGATGTGCCTCCTTCGGAAGGCGTCTGACTTCGGCGTGTTTCCAAGGAGGCGCGTCACTTTAGAGTTCTGTACTGAATGATATGTATAGGGATTGATGGAAACAGAGAGCTTGCAAGGTAAAGGTTAAGGTAATCTTAATGCATTTGTTTATTACATTATTCGGGGTGTGAGAGAAAGAGGGGGAGGGAGGGAGAGAGAGAGGGGGGAAAGAGGTGAGAGAGAAAGGTGAGAGAGAGGAGAGAGAGAAGAAAGAGGGTTGGAGAGAAAGAGAAGAGAGGAGAAAAGAGCGAGAACGGGAGCGCGCCCGATATGAAGGGAGATGGGATCTTATCAGCAGCCGAGCATCTACACTGATGGCGACCTCTTACCACATTCACCAAGGTCCATACGTGTCTCCAATGCAGTGGTGGTGGCGGTGATGTAGGGTGTGCTTTCTTGCTTCGGATGATACTCAGCGTAGACACTGTTATTCTCTTACCGAAACTGCCTCTCCGAGTTCGGTCACCACAGTTACAAAGAAATTTTGATTAATGCGTTTCTTGGACAGTACGTAATAAATTGTTTGTAACACTTCAGAATTATATTCTTTTCTTCTATAAAAAGGAGATAATTATTTCATAGATAAATAACAATTAAAATTTATTCTAAGAAAATGGAAATTATGAGCATTATCTACAATAATTTTTAACATAAAATTAAAGTTTTATTTGTAATGACGTTTTGATACTCAAAATACATTCTTTAAATTTAATTGCATTCGTTGCGCTTTAATTGCGTTAAATAAGTTTAATTTTTAAATAAAGTTAAATTATTAATTAAAATTTTTAGAAAAAATAATTTCATTTAATTGCGTTAATTGAGTTGTCTGTGATTCGAAAGCGAATATTTTTAATATTTCAAATGTTGCTAAAGTTGCTTTGTTACTTATTTATTCATCATTCAATTATGTATAGTAAAGAGGGTGGGAAGGCATTCTGAATCTCAAGAAAATGTGTGCAGAATCTTCCCCATACGTTCCATGTTTCTACTGCTTTTTTTAAGAAAAGGATACACCAAATACAATTCTTTCAAGACGAGTCTTATACAAACTACTACGGTACAGCGAAATGCTACATGTGAACTTTAAGCTACGATGTTCCTATATCTGAGGCCCCCGCTATCGTCTTTGCTGTTTGTTCGATATTGAGACATCCTAAACCAGTCTCTGAAATGAAAAATAGTTCGGTGAATGCAGTAGGCAATATCCATGAGAAAATAAAGAACACCGTTTAAAAAGAGATCATTGTAACTGTACTGTCATAAAGTCATTCCCATCATAAATCGTTTCAGCCTTTTGTAAGGAAGTCGTGAAATAAAACTGATGAAATGATTCCTGACAGCTATTACTGATGATCATGCATTAAGATTTTTATTCTTTTTTTACTGCCTGCTCCCTCAATCACAAAGTACAGTAGTCTCATACGTTGAAATACATCCAACGTACAATATATTCATATCCTATTTATTATTTAAATTTTTTTCTCTAACACTTTTTCTTAGGATCAAATCAATCATTCTGAAATGCTAATGTTTCAAAAATTCTATATACATATGTTTCAATATAGTTTATTTATTTCAATAGTTTTAAAAATTGCGTGCTATTCGGCTGATATGTATTGTAATAAAAACGAATGTATGGAAGGCTTAAAGGGAGATATCTATTACATGTTAATGCATTATCTACGGTCCAAAAAGATTGAATTTGTTTTTGACCTTTTTTCTGGATTTCCGGTAAGCACGCTGTAATAGTTTTTAATTGATCTGAACACTCCTATATGAATCTGTTCGAAACATGTAATCCAATTTTAGGAATGAATGTGGGAGAGAGGATGCTACGCCAAAAAATTGAGTTCTCAACTATGCGAACTTTAAAATTGTGAATGCTGATTAAAATAAGTTTTCGACACTAATGCGAAATTCAAATAATTAGTTTTCAGTCTTAACTTGTAATAATCGTAATAGTGAATTACGTACGCGTTGTATTGTAGTTGAAACATAGTTTGATTCAATTAAGTTCCATTGAGGTGTTTTTCTCAACTAATTAGAAACTTACTGGGGAAAGATATAATTTGTTTGTATATGTATATTGCTATCGATTCTGTAACGTAAAGAATGAAATTCCAGTACAATATGTATAGTATAATATTGAAAAATAAATATCTAACATTTGTACTAACACTTTTAGCAGCAAATTAGAAAAACAAAAACTCATTATTAATTTTAAATGTTTAAATGAATTGCATTTGTGAGGAGACCTTGTACGAAAGGTGAAATAGGGTTGGCTGTAAGAAATTGCTTGAGGATCTGGAATGCAAGCAGGGACGCTGTAAGTCTCCATGTCATATTGATTGACAGCCGTCGTTATGGACTTGCGGTGTGGCGTACGGATAATTTCATGGCATTACTGGGTGGTGCACTGAGATGCTGATACGCTGATACCCTCTGATGCTCCAACTGATTTACGTGAGTGACGGATGTGACGAAATATTGCTGTGATGCCGTCTGCCAATGACGAATCGCATCTGTATAGATGTGAACCTAATGCGAAACGATGTATGAAATAATTATAAGGAATTATAGGAATAAGAGAAAGGAAAAGGAAAACTTAAAATATAAAAAGTAGGAAATTCAATTCCTTGCCTGGGTCGCGATTTCCGTTGAAAATATTCAGCAACTCAGAAGGTTAAACAAAAATGAAATGATGTCAGAATCAACACTTCAAAATCTCGAGGAGTCAGAAAATATGTGGCAATAATCAAACTCAAGGCGTTGTAATTTGTACGAGTAAAAACCTAGAAATGATATTCAGTAGTACAATATAGAGGAATATGTGTTTCTGTGAAATGCAGGACCGTGACGTGTGGTTTGAAAGAAATTTTGTTACTAATGTTCAAATTGTTTTTAAGAGCACCATAAAATAAAAAATAGAAAATATTTTCATTTTCCAAAATGAAATATGTAAAAATGTTCAAACACAAAGCAATATCTGGAACGGATAATAATTAAAATAAAATATTTTGCGTTACAATAGCTTTTAGCCTGCATGTTCCCGTTGGTTTAATTGAATTATTTTTTGAACTGAGTGGAATATAAATAATTTGATGGAAAAATAATGATTAATCAAATTACGATGTTACGCTAATTAATTTTAAAATTAATTTATAATGGAAACAATGTTAAATAATACAATAGTATGTTAATTTCCCGCTCTCTATTTATCAAATTATAATCGAGATTGAGGGGTTGAAAGTGAGTTATTACAACAGGTGGCGATGAGCGGTCATAGAAGAGGAATTTGTTCCAATAATGTGACTTGTATAATGCATGAATGGAACATTTTCTACGTGGCATATTAGACGAAGGACAATTATAGGCTACTAACGACTCGGTGATGTATATTCTGATTGTAAGATCATTTTTACGTGTTGAATTTATCTGCAAAGAAAAAATACTGTCAATGCAAATAAGAAAAGGTGTCAGTCATTAGATTAACAAGAGTATGTGTCGAATGCTTACAGCGATATATATCATTTCTGCCAATAAATACATTATTAATTTTTGAAAGTGCAGTGAATAAGTTCTGATGTAGCTTTTTATTTTGTGTAGAAAATAACTTGTTTGGAGGGTGTCTGGAGATTCCATTATAACAAGATTCCGAAAATATTACATTTATGATGATAACATATTATTAACTTTAAATTAATTCTAGGACTTGATGAAGTCTTAGCGTTTTTTTAAATATGTTTGCGCGTGTTAAAGCAGCAATACTAATGTATATAGTTTGAAGAATCAAAAGTCACCTGAGTAAAATATTACCAATATGAAAACTTTTGCCGATTGCAGTTGAGAAGACACGTAAAAGAGTCACATTTAATTAAGATTTTATGAATTCACTTCTATATTTTCTTCTCGGAAACCATCTTTTTACATACATCGGATTCGATTAGAGTAAACTTCTTTTCTGCTTAGCACTCGATGCCAATAAATGTTATAACGTAATGCAAGTTACAGAATAAAAAAAATATTATAAGATTCCGTTGAAACTGAAAAGGAAATATGAAAAGCATGGGCAATATTAATACAACCCTTAAACGTCCTCTAAGAATTTTCCAACGCGTGCTCTACGCACTAAACAAAAGCAATGTTTCCTGGGGGAAAGTTACAAAAACCAACCAAATATTTGTAACGATGGTTATCTCAAGTTAGCATTCTCTCAAAAACATTCAGCCGTACTGATTCCGTAATTGCAGACAAAGAATTGGAAATTTCCTGCGTTGTATCTCCCAGTGCTTTCTAAACAACGTCCCGAAAAGACTCCATTGCATTTGTTTTGTCTCCCGAAGCCCATGTGTTTGAAGTTCAGAGTTTGCGGAGAAAGCAGATAACTTTATTTATTTGTGGCAAACTGTAAAGGCGCAGTACAATTTTCGTTTGTTCTCGTTGCACAATACGAGATTGTCTTTGTGATGAAAGATATCAACTCGGATGGACAAGCAGTCTAGTCTAAAGCATGCATTTTATAACGCAATGTTCTCTTAATGCAAATGATTATTGTTCATTGACGTGAGAAAAGTCAGAAATAAATAAAATATTTCCGTAATTGGATAAACACTAACATTAAAACAGTCTCATAATGCTATTTTCAGACCAAGAGAGAATAGTGCCAATGCCTTTGCTGACAGGCCAGACATTAAATAATAAATCATATGCGGCAAGAAAAGGCCATATATAACAGAAAGTTATACGTATTGAGAGTTGCAGGTACTGGTAGAAAACTCAAAAGATAACACACTTCAGCTTCTGAAAACAAATTCCTGGAGCCCATTTGTTTAGTTTAAAGAAATGTACCTTCAAATGAAATCGTCCAACGTAAATATGTATTCCTACGTAAATATTTAGTGACATCATATATCTAAAATATTGTTGCACATGATCCATAGAACTTCCTAATTTTAATTTTAACACCAGTGGTTCTACAACAAAACACATTCTCCTTTTAACTGCTTTAACTGCTTTAATCCACTATTTAAAGAAAAAAATTTATTGTAAAAATTTCTAGTCAATTTTGAGAAAATGTTGAAAATGAGTTTGAGACTTCGTATAAAGAACTACTAAAAATCAAAATATAAATTTAAACTCGTAAGACTACTAGTTCGGCTAGATCAATCAGGGAACAACAAAGATGGAGAAAAATATCTGATAGGTTTAGGCCTAGTATTAACCACTTTTGGTCAGACATGCAGATGGGCGGTCGTTTTGCCGTAATTCAATTTTTCGGTGTTTTTTTTTAAATTATAGTCGCATCAACAGCTGTGGTCATTAGCGACTACTTTAAATAGGCTATATATGTTTTCTAAAACAATATGCATTAATATGCATATTTATCTATGTGTTAATAGGAAAAACGGTACTTCTGTACATTTCGTAAGAACAAGCGGCTGGTCAGGTTTACTTCCAAATTGTTTTATAATGGTCAATTGGCGTGCAGAAGCTACTGAAATCACAAATAGTTTTTCTGTAAATAGTTATATTCTGTAAAAATGATGTATGAAACGGCTGCTAGCTCACAGATCGTGTACATTCGAATTTCAATTGAGATGGTTTCTTATCTAAAATGATAAAACCTTCGCGCCAGATATAACGTTATCAACTACATTTTTGAAACTACTACTGAAGTTACTACCATGTACTTGGTCAATGACTTTGTGAATGGCTTTGCTAACGCAATTCAATAATTTTAGTGTGACGAAATTGAAGCAACATAAACTAAATATTTTAACTACTATCAATCACTCGCAAATTTTATTCACGAAATGACACTTGTATCTTCAGAATAAAGCAATATCATCATTAGGTAACGTTACAAGTTAACAGGTATGTGTTTAGGATTTGTTGAAGGTGTGCTTTCTTTGGATGGATCGTGACAGTCACAGGTCCTGAGTCTTAAAATGTTAGTATTGCAGATCATTAAATTGAGAATATTATGGGGATTTCTATCATTTTCTCGTGAATATAGTATGAGAGAAAGAGAGAGAATGCGTGAGTTAAGAAAGAGTGCACGATTCTAGATTCTATTGTAAGTAATGTAAAATACATTCAAATTCGATTCAATTCTCAATTTCACCCACAATGCAAATGAGATCAAGACGAGGAATAATTTGCTAAAACTACACATTTTTGTAAAGATCTATATTTAGAAACATATAATGATTTATTATTACTAATATGCAAAATTTTTAAGTATTGTCCGTTTTTTACGTTACGTTGAAAGCAAAGTATACATTTTCTTCACATTCATTCAAGTGTTGAATGTAGGACATTGTGCCCATAACACTAGTAAGCAATGGCGTATTTACAACGTTTCTTGAAGGACGTTATCATCATGTAATTATGAATGCAAATGGAACATGTGAACAAATGGAGCAAATGAACATACCAAATAATCGACTCCTTTTAACGTCTTGGACTGTCACCTGGCAATACGAATTTTCGCAGGTCTAAAAATGAAATTAATTGCAGACTTGCCGGGTTTCGTGCGCAATGCATGAATATTAAAGAAAAGTACAGAATGTTCTACTCATAGGTTTTTTCTTCTTTTGTTATTTCGTATTGTATGCTACTTATTGTAATGATTTCTGCCCATTTGATGGAGATATAGTGAAAGCGATTTTGAATTGTAGTTATTGCTAGTATTTGAATTTAGTACTTCATCTTATATCACGAATTGGAAACAATTTGGCACCATACAAAAATTTCCCAAACTTTTACTATAATGTATATAAGAAAAAACCTAGTAAAGAATCGTGTTATTACGAGTGAAACGATGAAAATATATAATTAAAATATATCCCAGTTTAAGAAACATGTTTGGAGCGACGTATTATGGAACCACGAAAAAGAAAGCTAAGCATTCAATTGCAATTCATTTTAGGAGCCAATTTATCTTTGTGATTTATGTACAAACCATTCTCCGTAAACATAATGTTAATATAGCAGAACATACCTTCTCGCATGATTTGTAAGGGATGTACAATATTATAAAATATGTACCAGCAAAAGTGTTTCCAACCAGCCAAACTAATCAAACAACGAAATGTGTGTTATCTCTGCACTGAGATTCGAACTCAGGTTCTTAAATTGAACACAACATTCACGTCAACATAGCCTATCTTACAACTAAACTCTACCTTTTCAACGCTTTAAAAGCAAACCTGAACCTTCACATTTACAATTTTCAAAAATGCAGACATTTTCATTTATAAGATTACTATATTTAGTTTCAAAGGCCAGATTACTTTAAGGAAAAAATCTCTATCATCACTAATGTAGTTTTGCAAAGTTTTCTTTTTATTTTCAAAAACGTAGAGTTCACCGAAAATGGGATTTTCACCATTATTATAAACGTATTATCCTTTATCATAGAAAAACATTGAAGAAAAAAGTTGGAAACGTTTACGAAGAAAAAATGTCGGACGGACGGAAGGACGGAAGGATGGACGGACGGAAGGATGGACGGACGGAAGGATGGACGGACGGAAGGATGGACGGACGGAAGGATGGACGGACGGAAGGACGGACGGACGGAAGGATGGACGGACGGAAGGATGGACGGACGGAAGGATGGACGGACGGAAGGATGGACGGACGGAAGGATGGACGGACGGAAGGATGGACGGACGGAAGGATGGACGGACGGAAGGATGGACGGACGGAAGGATGGACGGACGGAAGGATGGACGGACGGAAGGATGGACGGACGGAAGGATGGACGGACGGAAGGATGGACGGACGGAAGGATGGACGGACGGAAGGATGGACGGACGGAAGGATGGACGGACGGAAGGATGGACGGACGGACGGAAGGACGGACGGACGGAAGGATGGACGGACGGAAGGATGGACGGACGGAAGGATGGACGGACGGACGGAAGGATGGACGGACGGAAGGATGGACGGACGGAAGGATGGACGGACGGAAGGATGGACGGACGGAAGGATGGACGGACGGAAGGATGGACGGACGGAAGGATGGACGGACGGAAGGATGGACGGACGGAAGGATGGACGGACGGAAGGATGGACGGACGGAAGGATGGACGGACGGAAGGATGGACGGACGGACGGACGGACGGACGGACGGAAGGACGGACGGAAGGACGGACGGACGGAAGGACGGACGGACGGAAGGACGGACGGACGGACGGAAGGACGGACGGAAGGACGGACGGACGGACGGACGGACGGACGGAAGGAGGGGGGCAGGGCAAATGAATGGGAGAAGGCAAATGAAGGGGAGAAGGCAAATGAAGGGGAGAAGGCAAATGAAGGAGAAGAGGAAAATGGCGATAACCAAGAGAAAGAGGAACATGATTATGATAATGAAGAGGAAAATAATGGAAAGAAAGAGAAAGAAGGGAAGAGGAGAAACAATATTAAATTTAATAAATAATAGAATCACAGAGTATTGGAAACAATTTTCGGTTCATCACTCCCACTTACGAAGCCAGCGAAGCCATGTGTCTCTTGCGGCCGTCGCCCCGTCCTCCGTCCCGGCCCGTCGGGCGCTGCTCCGGGGCGCTGACGTGGTGTCAGGTGCGAATGTCCAGCCCATCCATCAAACGGACCTCTTCCTTTCAGCAGACGACGCGCACGATGATCGGCAGCAAAGCCCGAGCCACGCACAGACGCGCGTCGACGCCCCGCTATCGACACGCTGTCGCACACAGTCGATACTTTAAGCTGCGAGCGTGCTCACTGGCGGCGCTTTCTCGAACCGTACCGGCGCCGCGCGCGCAGGGATCGCTCTCGTTGCGGCTTTCACGTTCCTGTGTACGCCGCCCCTGACGGGTTTCAGACTCATCATCCCCCAGAGTCATGACCCCCATGCGAGCGATGTGATTCGTTAGGTGCCGCGGCTGTGCAAACGTGTGCATTTCCCAAATGTGGATGTCCTTTGTGAACGCGTGTTGAATTCGTGAATAAACTCTTCCCGGGATTCGGCTTCAAATGGAATGTGGTGTCTCGGGTGAAAAGGTAATGGTTTTTCAATGTAACTACAGTAAATTTTACTTTTAGTTCATCTTTTCATTGATATAATCGGTCCTCCACAAATCGAATGTATCGAAATTCTCTATAAATCGATTTATTTGTGTCCCTTGAAAATTCTGTTTATAAACGTTTCTAATCATCGAAAATTTTTTCTGTATATCGAACCCCTTTTGTGAATTGACTTTTTTTCTACGAAATACTAATGAACAGCACATAGATCCATACGATCCTTAGCAGAAGTTTTAAAATCTCGCAAATAAGGTGATATTAAGATTGTTTTTCCAGTTCTGGGGGTGGACTTGAATTTGTTCCTGCTTTTGTCACAGTAAACATTTATTGAGTAGAAAGTATCAGGGACTGACATTCTGCCTCCACCAATGACGTAATGGGTGTAGCTTTCAAGGTAGTTTTTGAAGAATCTGCGGACACTTCACTTTTTTTTAGCGAAAACATCAGAAAATATTTGAAGGCATAACTCTGTGTTTCTAAATCTGGAGAAAGCCAGCATTATGTGTTGTGGCTGCTCTTACAAATGCTTCTCCGAAGAGAGAATTGACTTCTAAGAGAGACATTAATTTGTCTGGGAGATTTCGAAGCCAGTTTTTAACAGTTTGTGAGTACAGGGTACGGAGGAGTAACATAAAACTCACATATTACTAAATTAACAATTATAATTGTAATAAACGGGAAGCAAACTTTCGGGAGAAAATGGAATAGCAACGTCTCACTTTGCCCCGCTCGACGCTAGCAAATAATGGTTCGAACCCATCACATTAACCCTACTTTTGTTAGAGAAATACGAACTTGCACTGAATCACACACATATAAGACCAAGGTGTTAAGACAAAAACATTCGTACTGTTATATATTACTTACGTTTTTGTAAGGCACAGAGGAAAATCAGAAAAACAGCAATAATTCGCTCTGCTTAAAATGTAGCCTCTTGACACTGTCGCACAGTCGTGACAATACAATTCTTGACAAAACACTTGTTCTAGAATTGAAAGGCTCCAGATCTGTGGGTTTTAAATGCAAATTCCACTTTGCTTCGTTGTTCCGCTTTGCCTTCCACTTTGCCACCTTCCCCTACATGATTTTAACTTGGGAGTCCTGTAGTACTTAAATTCATCCCTGGCTATACTTGTTTTTTCATAACTTGGCGGATGAGTGCTTGTCCTCACGATGGAATATTTAACGGCATTTCCCGTCTTCCTCAGTCGTGCTGCTAATGTCGCATGATCGCGACCGTATCGAGCAGTGCTGGCGATCATGCGACATCTATCGGCTCGATCGAGAAAGACGGGAAAATCCATGGGATATTAGGGAGATTGTGCACGCCATAGCGTCGGCACTATCGATCTGCTACGCATGAGCAGATGCACTAAAGTGATGCGAAACTTTAACTGCGCATGCGGAGAAGATCCATAGTGCTTTATCGTTCGATCGATAGTGCTTTACAAACTCCCAATTCCATCGTGTATCAGGCACTGATCCTCCAAATTATAAATCCCAACAATAGCGTAGGTAATGCAAAAATGCAAAAACGCAAAGACGCAGACGGGGTAGGCAAGGCGTGGCGTGGGCGGGCGCTGGCGCGGGCGGGCGCTGGCGCGGGCGCAGCTTATCGGCTGGGCGGCGCGTTACCTTGCGCAAGCGCTTCTGGGGTCGCTCACTTGGGCAGGCGAGCTGGCGCCCGCTTCGCCTCCCACCGGCCACCGGGTGTGAGGGTGCGAGGGCCACAAAGGGGCGCCGCGCGAGACGGAAGTGGTAGCGATCTTTGCAGCTCTCTTTGCCCGTGAAAAACAAGTCCTGGAGTTTTGAAACTTGGCATAATTGTTTGTTTGTTGGTACCTACTGCATAACATAATGAAAATCCTGAAGTGTGTGGGAAGGTAAGACGTGTGCGGGACGCCCGTTTGAAGGCACTATTTCGACGTGTCGTGTTATCTCCATAACTATAAATCTCACAGAAACTTATACTCATTACAAAATAAAAGTAGATAAAATTTACCTTTAAGGTTTGCTGTACAATTAACCATTTTATAGTTATAGTCTTGAAAATGTCTTGTTTTTGTTTCCTAGTTATCTCCCTTATAAAAATGTTTTGATAAGTTCAGTGCACGGAAATAATTCTATTTTTATTCACCATTTATCAGCCATATGTATTTACTTCTTTTGTGCAGAAAACAGAAACATTTTACACCTTTTGAAATCTGATTTTGTATATAGAATTGCGAGTATCCGTGGACACTGAGGTCCGAGATTACCTCGGGTACGAAAACTGGTCATCTATAGTTTATTTGATAAGGATTGAGGATCTAAATATTTGATAAAGAATTGTGTACACTGTCAACATACAAATTACATCACAAGATTACTCTAAGAATTCTCATCAGTATTATGACAATTAAAATGAAGGAATGTTTATCTCGAAGTATACGTTTCATTTGATGAATCGTTAACATGTGTCCCTAAATCATCGAGAATATGCCAAAATTATCGTGGACTTGCCTTGGTAGGAATATCCAGTTAAAACTGGAAGTATCTGTCTGCCACTTCAGTGACTATTTTTGTGAAGTACCATGCATCAGTTTCAATACTTCTTTCGTTTCAAGAGGGAAAAAAAGATCTGGAAATATTGATCACCGTAGATTCCTCAAGGGGAGTGAAACTGAGGTAATTCACATTGCGATACAGACGTCCACTTGTTGCAGCGGAATTCCCAAATGAAATTTGTGAAGGTTGATGTCAGTGTCATTACTTATTTTAAAACTGTGATTTAGGAATGATATGAGGAGCTCCAAGAGTTCTTATTGATTACGTACTTGAAATCTCTCTTCAGCAGTAAATGATGTTTCAACGACAAGAAATGGTTTTGATAAGCTTATAAATAGGCGTCAATATTAGTGTCGAAATACTAGTAGTATTTTTAAGAAGTACTCAAATGTAGGGTCGTATATACAGAACAAACATTTTAAATATTATATTCAATATTTTTCTTTGTGCGTATGCAAGGAACTTCTTTCTGTTAATGGTACCAGAAAAAATTTCCAGAAATATATAGACTAATCACACAATTTCTCAAGAAAATGGGACCGAAAAGCAGTGTGAGAAAAAAAATACCATCCAGAAACGAAGTATGAGTATAGATAATTTCTGGAAAGTTGTGAGACATTCTTAAGATATGTATCTTAAGTTATTTTTTCCTTGTGGTGCAGTAGATTTTGAATATCGTGATCGTATACCTTGAAATAAATCAGCTTACATATTGGGGGTATTTGAAATGATATGTGATATTATTCAATCTCATGACGGTAATATTGATAGTTTCTACTCAATAAAATTGGATACAGCTTGGATTTACTCCCTCTTCTTTCGAACCTCAGACATCGACCCTGACGATTTTCTTTTTCGGAATGTATATTCCAAAGAAGTAAAGAAACAAAAGTCTGTCGTCAGAAAGGACTATTGAAGGGACAAAATAAAATAAGAAAACATTCAGTTACCACAAATACATTTAAGAAAACAGTGTTATTTATTGAGGTAATACCAACACGACAAATCAGTTTAGATATCAACTGATTGTATTCACCATATCATTTCTGCACTCATTACCGCCTAGCGGCTGTACACTAACGTTATTATTGCTGTGTACGCATGTGTGTGTGACTTTCCTTAAAATTATTGTATCTAATTTATGTTATTGCTGAAGATGTTGTATTTATAGAGTACGCTATTAATAATTGCTGCTAAAAATCCATTAAGGACTGTGCTCAGTCTTTTCGCACGTCTTTGTAAATTTGTCAACATATTTGCCTTTTCTGATGAAATATACTGTAAAAAAATATATTGAAATTAAAGAAATCATGTCTGAAGAGAAATTAACCTCCTGTTTACAAGGTTTTTTGCTATGTCAGAGTTAACGTGTGCAGTTGGTTTAATGATCCCGATAATATACTTTTTTAAACACATATAGTTTTAATGTTTACAAAGTTATTAATTTTACAAAACATTTGTATCTCTAGTTCTAGTAAAATAAGTATATACATAGGATTAATATATATAAATTTGTTTCTAATTACTTATTATCTTCAAGTTAATTATCATAATTCTATAAATTGAAAATTTGTAATAATTTCCATTTTATGTACGAACTCTTTTATATCCTAATCTGAGATAGTTGAGGCCATTTGTGTCCTGTTCTCTTTAAAACTCACGTGCATTAACAAATCATACAAAACATACAAATGATATATCATTTCATTCCTCTATTTATATATCCATTGCTAGTGAAGAATATACAATGTTCCATTTAAATATGTAGGTGATCTATCGTGCTACACCTCCCTCCGAATCCTGCCTGCTCTGGTGGTTGTTGTACATCTAACTTTTTCTATTCTTCTTGCGATAATTTTGATTACGCTCATGTAAACGTTGGGCATTAGACTTATTGGTCTAAAATTGTCAAGTGGCTCTTTCTTGTAAAACAAGATAGTTACGTTCGTTGGCAATCGGTTCAGTATTTTTTCGAAGGGGAGTATTTCGTTGGAAACTTCTACAATGTTCTTTATAATTTCTGGATTTCTGTGGTTTAATAGTTCATTAGTATTTCCATCATCGCCTAGCGAAGTGTAATTCTCTAAGCTTGTGGTTACTATTCTGACTTCGCCTATGCTTATTTCTGGAATTTCGTCTTCTTGATGGTCAGATATAATTTGTAATTGTTCTTGTACAGTTGAATGCTCTTGTATAGTTCTCGGAAATAATCTGTTGATGCTTTCTTTATTGTCTCTCTTGAGGATAATTTATGTCCACTTGTTACGAATTCCTGTGATGTTCGATCGTAAATAATACCTTCTTACCCTTTTGACTGACTTACAATCTACGATATTTGTATAAGGTAATGTTTTTCTTCATTCCCATGGTTCTCGTATATCTTTCTTGCTTCGTCATATCTTCTTATGCACGTGTCTTTTCCTTTTAATTAATTATTTTATTTATCCTACAAAGATCCCCTAGTGGGCAAAGGCCTCCTGCCTGGACAGGGATTATAAAGCCGCACGCCTTCGGACGCGCAGCTAGAATGGTGGCGCCGTCTGTCTTTTGTTGGTCTGTAGGTTTCTCCTTGTCGTCCTATCTTTTGCCGTTCTGGTCCAGGTCCATCCCGCTCCTTCACGGAAGGTCTCTTTAGCCTTGCTTTGGGTCCCACATCATGTGCATGGCCATCTGAGTTGGTCTTGCCTTGCTACCTGTCCTGTCCATCGCATCGCCATTTTAAATTATCCACCTGTTCCACTGCATCTATGATGCCAGTTTTCTTACGAATTTCAACACTATTTTCTTTGTCGAGCAGATTGATGTTAAGAAGTTTCCTCCCATTTTTATCTGATATTTTGTGAGAATCAGTCTCTGAGTTGATGTTAGAGACCATGTCTGGGAGCTGTGTAAGAGTGTTGGTAGTTTACACGAGTCCATAACCAGTTTCTTTGAGTTGGCGTAAACTTTTCTATCCATTAAAACGAATGAGAGGCTCCAGAACTCTTTCCAGACTAAAGTAATTCTTCTACTTATTCCTTTATTGGATCTGTTTCCAAAAGAGACTAACATACGTAGGTAGATATCTCTTACATATTAAACTTTTCCATCGTCAATTGTCACTATGTCTTCGCGATGATTTGTCACAGTTTTATGGTTAAAAGGTTTGTTTTAATTAACTTACTAGTAATTTATGTACTTATTATTATATAATTATATGTTCTATGAAAATGTTCGAATTCATTTTCTAAAAAGTTGGTAAAATTTTATGTACATGTAAATTCTCAATATGTCATGTATACTTATAGTTTTAATGGTATTCAGATACGCTGCTTTCGAGTTGGCCTTGTAAACGGCCCCGTTGAATGCACCTAGAAAAAGAACAACGTCTTATCTCTCTCGACCCAAAATACGGCAGAGGTAAAACTAATCTCATTGCACTGAAGAGGTCGTAATGTGTAATTTTGGTTTGCTCCGTGATAGAGCAATGGTACGATAAGATGCATGGTCACCAAAACAATCTGACCCAATTATAATGATTCATTCCTCGAAAGCCCTGACGTTCTTTTGCGGCATTCCTCTAGTAATAACTTTTTGTTATCTTTTGCGCTCTTTGTAGGCGCACAAATTACCTCATCGCAGTGAAGATTATTGAATATAAAAGGACGGTGAGAGTACGCGGTCGTACGCACTGATCCACGCACAGGCCCATGTGTTCAAACCTCAAATGGAACCTCCATATAAATGAATTGAACAAAATCAAGTTCACTCTGCTCTGCATTCAGAATTCTTTTAAATTCACTCAACCTCTTTACCGCTTATTGAGTGGATTCTGCAAATGTTCATTTCCGCCTGTGTTACGGCACAATATTGTAAGGAAACATCATATACTTCCCAGATTTAGTATAGAAGATAGAACTGTACGAATACGAAAATCCCACCCACATGATTCTTGCAAGCCCATCTTCTTTGAGTTAGGAATTCTACCATTCCAGTTCCTCTTGATTTACGAAGTAGTGGCCTTTGTAAAAATGACTCTAGGGCGGGAAGATTCTGCCAACCAATACGGATGTCTAAAACTATAACACAAACGTGATCAAATTCATATGTCAATATCAACAGCTCATTACAAAAAATTCACATCGAAACGTGTTCATTATTTAAAACTCTCTGCCTGATGAGATTAAAGAATTAAATGAAATAATTATAAACGTTGTCATTGCATGAAAAATGCCAACGATAACGCACCACAACACCTATAAAGAAACTGATTTGCGTGTTTCAGTGCCAAGTAAAATCATTACTGCTGTATAACTGTTCTATACAATTAGAGACTATACTAGGCATCAAAAAACTGTCTCCCAGTCATCTATGTGAACGACGTCAAAATGATTCTCATATCATCGCGTCGTTTGCAGTTATTTAAATGTCGCTGATGGTGTTCTGGGCGGCCTTGGCACTGCTCGATTTGAGCTCTCGTTAAATGAATTGCGTTGTTTCACGAAGGGCCATTTGCTGTGCGCTAACATTCGTGCATTTGGCCGGACGTTTACTCTGATGTTAACTCGATGATATTCGTAATCAACTCCAAAATCTGCAGTAATAAAGGATGCGGGCGATTTACGTAATTAAGTACACTGCCTTGCTGAAAGAGTTTCGCATTAACGGTATTATAACGACTACAGGAGGTGATTCTCAATACAACATTCAATTATGACATCAGATTTCCGTAACAACGTCTGATTTTTAGAATTACTTTAAACACTTACTCGAGATATTGTTATCGAGATGCAATTATTTAACATATTCATTGTAAATAATGTAAGTGCCTTGCTGACAGAACTAGGAGGGTCATATCAGAATGATAATTTGGTCTCTAGGCACCATTAATGATTCGATGATGAATATAAGTCAAAAATTGAATTGGAACTTTCAATGATTGGAAATTATTAGAATTTATTTTTATTGGAACAAATATTTTGGTATTTTTGGATAAGATAGGCGAGAAGTAAGTATGTACACCCGTGTTTAGAAGTTGAAGAAAACAAAACATCCAAGACTACGCTACACATTGTCCTACGAGGCTCAGTTATATTGACCCCGGAGTGTTTTTATTCATCATGAGCAGACCCCGGACGTTTGGCAAAATGTCTTTTCGTTATTGTTGCTACTTAGTTTCTACAATAGAAATTGCTTAATTGTACTTCTGAGGTTGTTGTAGTAGATTTTTATTTTGCATATTTTATCATATGATTTAGGTTTATGATGTTTTGCCGTTTTGCATTATTTTTGTCTTTTTCAGCCTTTTTTCACATTATTAGATGATTTTCATATAGCCTTTTGTCTATTTTATCTTCTGATGCCATTTTGCATTATTTTTGGCTTTTTCTCTATTGTTTACTTATTTTTTCTCTTGGCGCCGATCGCGATCAAGTTGGAATTATTACCTACAAGCCGGGACAACTCAAAGGCGTGATCATGTTTTGTATTTCTGTGGAAGCAGTCACTGTGATAGAAGTTTCAATGAAAATGGAAGTTGATACCAAACAAGATTTTTGATTTTTTTATTGATGCTGTCAGGCTTTGTGCGCTCGCGAGCAATCCCATTCTGCTTTTGAGTATGATCACAGATCTTTTTGCGGTCACCTCTCTATATATGATGTACTTTTCTCAGTGTTGGCGATAACAGAAGTGCAAAGAAGGAAAAATATAATTCCGTTTTCACTGACGGCATTTCAAGATTCAAAAGATAATTCACAATAGTATTTTGACGAGACAGCGACGCGACAAAAAGAAATTCGCAACCATCGTACCGCGTGGTCATGCTGAATCAACATTGCAAAGAAAAGATCGTTTTCTTGTACGTTATGTGATAATGTAAATTTTAGAGTGATGAATAATTAAATTATTCATTTTTACCGTTCCTTTTACGTGATAGTTTTTATTGTTTACATGCTTTTTGTATCCTTATTTTAACTAGAATAAATGCCTTTCTTAACTGCCTATTAAAGTAAAAATAAATGGCTTTTTGCCTACCTATTGTAGGTAAGATAAGTACCTGAAATTCCTGTCTCTAATTACGAAGGAGCCCTTTTTCAGCTGAATCAATTACATAAAGAAGGTTGTTAACCTTGAGTTATGAATTATGAGGCGATGATGATAAAAAATGAAGGGACAATTATAAATACGTCTATGCCAAACCTGCAGCCTCAGAGCAGACAACGGCCATCTGCGTCACGGGCACCGCATTTATTTTATTTTATTAGTTTTAGTCGTTTCTTTCGTTTTCCATTCGTTTCATTCGTTTTCCATTCGTTTCATTCGTTTTTCATTCGTTTCATTAGTTTTTCATTCGTTTCATTCATTTCATTCGTTTTTCATTCGTTTCATTCATTTCATTCGTTTTTCACTCGTTTCATTCGTTTTTCATTCGTTTCATTCATTTTTCATTCGTTTCATTCGTTTTTCATTCGTTTCATTCGTTTCATTTTTTAACCTATTAATAAATGCAGTAACTTTTGTTGTGCAGGGCGGGCAGCTGGACCTGAAGCGCACTCTGCAGACGGTGGGGAAGGCGCGGCCGTCCTTCTCCGACCGCAGCCAGCTCAAGTACGCGCGCCGCCTGGTGGTGAAGCTGGGCAGCGCCGTCATCACCCGCGAGGACGAGCACGGCTTGGCGCTGGGCCGGCTCGCATCCATCGTGGAGCAGGTGGGCGCCTCACGAGCTGCGCTCGCGCACGGACGCTCGACGGGGTTTTGTCAGTTTTTCTTTTGTTTATTATCGACGATGACTGTAAAAGAATCCAATGTTCTGAAACATTTTGTATTCTACGCTCTCATACATCGCTCACTGGCGACAACACAGACATTTCTCATAACCACAAAATATACTCCGATTGTATGAGAATTGGAATAAAATGTTCTTTTTTGCAACAAACCTGACACATGTTAGTTCTTATATTCTCCTCGAGATGGCGCCAAATGGCATTACTTATCATTTTAAAACTGCAATTATACCGGGGCATTCTCAGAGCCCCTCTTACTTTGGTGAAGGATATCTATTCGTGTGTGCCAATAATGACACTTTTATATTGAAGTCAATAATAGCATAAATTTCAACAATAAAGATCCATTTTGGAATATGCCAATAAAGATGTTTCAAACTATTTTTTCACATAAAAATATTAATAATATTTTAATTAAACCTATTCAACTTGATTTAATTAATAGTAGGATTTATAAAATTCTGCACTTTGAAAAAATATTTAAAGAAATGTAATTCATTACGCCTGGATTACGAGGAAAGGGAAGTTCTACTTCTTACTTCCATACTGTACCCCTATCCATTGCTCTCAATGCCACAAACATTCACACATACCAGACGTTTTGTGGCTATCAGTTCTACATAACGGGTAGCTACCAGATGAGTCTCCTTACAGTTGCGTTTTCAACTCATCGAATATAAATTAACATTATATCAGTATTTATAATGCCAAAAAGATTTTAAAGAGCTTTCAGAATACCTGATAAAAACGCTAAAGGAGTTTTGAAACGCAGTAATTCTTAAAACGGAATAAATGGAATAAACAACATTAATAGATGAATTGTTATTGCCTTTATTCCAAGAAAACATTTTATTTATAATACGGAGCACTATTTGAAACATTTCTTACAAAACAAAATATTTGTTTCGGAACATAGATTTTAGAATATCTTGAAAATACAAAATATGGCTTGTTTCTCGACACACTGGGTGATTTCTTCTTTAAATTTCCCTAAGGATGTTGTCGACGTATCGCCTAAAAACTATTTACCCCTGCGGATAAGCGAACCACAGTTTGAGAACCTCTGATCCGTGTGAACTAAATGCGCTGCAAGTATTATTCACATTGTCAACATTTGGCAGAAAAAGCCATTCTTCAACGTTCGAAATATTGCCATGCAATGTGACCAGAATGTATCAGGGTATGGGAATATTTTAGATGCTCTTGTGTAATACTGTATAGTTGTGCTGCGCGATTGAGATCAACTGTTTTTAATGGAATCATAATTACGTATGCAAGTAAGGCACTGTAGGTGTAAAACAACTCCAATGTATTTCTCTCTATGTCAATAATTAATTCCTCTACTGTTTTCCCCGACCCACGTATACCTACATAAAATGTTATATTTTTTAATGTCGTCGCAACCTTTATCTCATTGATATATAATTTTGAAAAACCTGCACTTTACCAAGACATGAAGAACTTCTGATATTTGCGTTCATACTAAATACAAGTTATTTTCTCTGAAATTCTACATCTAAATTAGAAAATCCGTATTAATTGGGACCAGACAACTTCCGGATTATCAAATTGCTCGGATTTTTAGATGCATCAATAAAATGCAGGTAGACGTCTTCACCGTAAACTCTTGAAATATTGATCGGCAGGAAACGGCTTTTATCCCGATCGGGCCCGGAGCCGCCACAAAATATGTTTCAAGATGACACCAATGCGACTAAAAAATCATTATGCGAAATTAAATATTTGTATGATGGAACGACGCGAGGAAATTTCATTTTCCGAAACCATTAATGTGTTAAACATTTTACGATTTCAATTGCAGAAAAATACTGTATGTACAGAATAGCATGTACACACTCTCTAGTATAATTTTCTCCAACCGATAATTAAAATAAAATAATTGCCTATTCCACGCTTGTAAACGTCCCGATTTTCACGTCCTTATTTCTGAAGATCTACTGTATTGGTAAATGTTTTTCTTCATTTGTATTCTGTTTAATATATTTTCTCTTTGATGATGAAGCACAATGCTTACCGACTCGACTCATCATGAGGCCATACATTTAGACAATAGATAGACCGGCTGGGGTGGCTCAGGGCATCGACTAATACCAGCGCAGTGACTTCTGATATCGAAAAACGTCGGTGGCTAAGAGTCTGTCCCGGTTGGGGAGGTGCCCCGCTGGTGGAGGATATCTGGATTGATGGTAACCTCGCAAGCCGGTCTCACCATCCGATGGGGGAAGAATATAAATAGTAACCGCAGTGAAAAAAACATGCACTATATTTAGGAGAAACATGCGCAAATAACTACTAGTTGCCATAGTCGTTGACGTGCCCGCACACACGAAATGATCAATGAATAGGCTATGTGGTATTTCCATTTCAGATTGCAGGAAAGTGTAAATGAGCCACAGTGTTGCCTGACTTTCGGTACTCCGCTGCGGTAGGCCAGGATGGTTTTGAATGTTTCAATACATTGAATAACATTGATGACGCAATTGACCAAACAATTATGACATGTTCATATTTGTGAATGATCGTGACATGCTATCAATATAATATTCTACTTTTATGAAAGTCGTTTTTGCTACGAAGATGCCTCATTTTCATAATGTACTAAAAAGCATCCAAATACCCAATGAAGCAAAAGAAAAATATGAATGATAATGATACTGTTTATCACTATAAATACAAAATTAATCCATGAGTTGTAAAATGCATATTATTACAAATGTTTTAGTCTATCGCTAATCAGTGGTGGCATTCAATTCCTCAAATTGCGATGGAAGACCAACATTGCTTGGTTTAGATGAAGGAGGCCGAGGAGGGAAAATATTATTTTTTCTTCAAATAAAACAACGTATACTAGGGGATCATGATAACATGATTTCAATTATTAACCGTATTTTTATATGGGGTACGTATTCAAAGATCAAGGTGCAGGGTAAAAGGTTACGTAAGTACGCGTTGCGAATATCTCATACAAATTATTCATAAATACATGAAGTCTCCCCTCAGCTAAATGACAGTATAAACAACAAAGAGTAAATAATGATCGTATAAATAACGTACATGAAAATACTAAAGTCATCATTTAATCGCTCCGAAACCATACACTTAGAAAACATAATCACCTGAAGGTTATTTTTTACACATCCCAACACAATGTGTGACACCTACCTCTCAACCAGAAGTATTGCGCGAATATAAATAATGAAACTTCAACATAAGAAAAATATACATCGTAATTTGGCATGAGCATTAAAAGTTAGTTTCGAAAAAAGAACAGCACCTTAAGTTGTCGCCAGCCAGTCGTTCATAACGAAAACGGTTTGACCCTTCGCCCGCTCACAACCCTGCTTCAAACGGCCGCCCGCTCCGACACAAGGCATTTGTCGACATTTGTGAATACGATTACGTAAAGAAATACGCGCTTGTGAATACACAGTAATACGAAAACGTGAGGGGAAAAAAGTGCTATATTGACTTCCAAGCAAATTCAAAAAACAATTCAAACCCTTTCCTAGCTTTCTCGCTTGAGCCCTGTAGGTAAAACCGAAGGAGATAAGTTTCTTGCATGCTATCCCTCTCGCGTTTCATTGTGTCCATTACGGTTAATTTACATTTATTTTTTCTATTCACAATTACGTATTCCATTAATATGAAATTTTGCAGTGAGAGTCTTCATGAACTCTCATGACTTTTTACGGAAATTGCAGTCTCCGGTGGGTAGGCGGCACTCTGATACAGTACGTACGCGTACGTTTGTTCCTGCGATTAGGCATTCCTCGGAACAGATAGTTCTGCGTCCATTCAAGCGATATTGTGGATGTTGGTCCCGGTGAAAGTTCTCAAATAGACGTTAAGTGGTTTTTGTTTCGCTTGTTTTGTTTATTCAAGAGTTGAATTTCTGCTGACATCTGTTGTGAGCATTGAGATACTATATTGGTCTCTGATATAAGTACTATACGTGCAAAATTATTTTCCCAAGTATCAAATCTGTCATTTTACGATTATTCTTAAACAACAAAGCCAGTATCAGACAGACGCGGGAACACGCGTTATTGCGTGATGCAAATGTGAGTCAAATGTATTCTCGTAGCAAAGTCGCTTGCCTTTCACCACTGAGGTTCCGGGTTCGATTGCTCTAGTATCCCCGCAGAACCTCAGGCGAAATTTGTTACGACAAAACGAGTTTCCCTACTTTACAGCAGCTAGTCCAACTCTTGTCAAGCGTCCTAAACCTTACCCCTACCCTTATTCCTTCCCAATTCTGGCCGATGGGTAGAGGACGCAGGGCGCGTGCGAGACGCGAGCGCGAAGATGCTAAATGGTGGCCCCTAGGGGACGCTTATTAACGGATGATTACTCCAGGGCGCTCAACACTCCTTATGGTGTTAGGTGATGCGTGGGGTCGATAGACGCAACAAAATAAAAACAAAATGCGAGAAGTGCCGCCAGGCGGAGAATACGATAACGCTTAGGTCCTCAAATGTGTACAAAGTGAAAAATCATGCAAAATGTATTTCTACGTGCATTTAATGCTCGGCACAGACTAAATGATACTCCGATGTGAAAAGAGTACATGCAACTGTAATTTAGAAATAAAATTGAAAACACTTGTTGGAGATAAATAAATATTCCTAATTTTGTGTTATTTTCACATAAATAGAAGTCATCTTCTACAATAAATAATTGTATTTCACAAAATTACATCAATACAATTATGTATTGAGGATAATAACTTCTATTTATATATCCATATTGATTTCCACAAGATATCTGATTACATTAATTATAAATGGTATAGTAAATGCTATACAAAAGTACAAAGTACGACCTATGTCGAGACTAACTCAGGCGCGTCTACTCGAAGGATAACAATTTCTGGAGAAATAACAAAAGGAAAATACCATTTGAGTTATAAGCAGATAAGCAAAGAGAGATGCAATAAGCATTATTTGGTTTTATAAACGAAATGGTATTTATATTTTGTGTTCTAAAACCTCATCATCTGTACTTGCCAGCCAAGGCAACGATGCTTGGATCGATCGATTGATGGATGTATTTCCTGTTTCTGGGCGTAGCAATCACTACCCTCAGTAGTCCCGTATGTGTAGTGTATGGTTTTATCACATAAGCTAGTGGCTTTCCATTCCTGGTGAATGTGAGATCCGGTGTCGGGGTATCCCTCATCCATGTATCTCTCACTAACGGAGCACCGCCGTAACTGGGACAAACTCTAATCTTTCGACATATCTCCCGACATGTGTGGTAGTGTAGTACATGAAAGAGTGTGTGTAAGTAAGGGGTGAGGTGAAGGCAAGGAAGGCGAAGGAAAGATAGCGCGCAACCCGTTTGTAAATGCACTGCTCGGGCATTTGCCTGATGTTGATTGGAGAAACCTCTGATCGGAGCAGCCGGCCGCTGGAATTCTCTTCCAGACGGCGATTGAAGCCGTTTTAGCTAGTGTCGAAAATCTTGCCACCGTCAGGACTTAAACCCTAGGACCTCCCGATCAGAGGTTCTACAGTGACATCAGTTTATCCTCCGTGCGATCGAAGCTCCCATCTGTACCAGGCGAATGCCGGAGCCCTAACAAACGGGCCGCGGACCGCGTGCGATCTTTCCTTCCTTTTCCTTGTCCTATCCTACCCCTCACTTACACATATTTACACTTGCATGTACTGCACTATCACACATGCCGGTTCGGGAGCTTAGAGCTTGTCTCGGGTCACTTGCTGGAGCGGTGCCTTGCTGGTGGAAAATACCTGGTGGGGTAAACTCCGCTAGCCGGATGGTAGGTCAGCGCCGGCTCTCACCATCCAGCGGGCGAAAATCACCACAACTTTTCGAGGGAAACATGCACTACACTTGCGGGACAAATCACCTTGCTACTACCCCCCCCCCGTTGACGCGCCTGGAATCACTAATGAATTCAATGAAAACACATTTCTTCACATGACTCAAAATTGACGATGTATGAGATACTTCACCTTTCTTGTGCACTGACAACGCCAGCGCTTCGGCGGGCCGCAGCGCGTCGCCAGCCTGCCGGAGCGCCTCACGCGCCGCTCGCGTTGCAGGTGGCGGAGTGCCAGATCGAGGGCCGCGAGTGCATCATGGTGACGAGCGGCGCCGTGGCGTTCGGCAAGCAGAAGCTCACGCAGGAGCTGCTCATGTCGCTCAGCATGCGCGAGACCCTCTCGCCCAAGGACCACACGCGCGAGGTGAGCGTTGCTTCGCTTCTTTCTTTGGAGTTTGTGTCGTTCAATTAACTGTTTTATTAAAAGTTCCCTTTGCAAGACGATCAAAATGGATGGGAAATATATATTTCCTCTAATTATTTAGAATTTTACTTCCTGTCCATTTTCATTGATCTCCAAAAATGGACATAGAGGTGAGTATAGGTATATATGGTTGGATATGACGGTTATTACGAAAATAAAGGATTTTGCGTTATTTTGATTTTTGTTTTTACCTTCAGTTTAACATTGCGGTTACGATTGCCCGAAATGACTAGTTATTGTAATAATCGATTCTTCGTTGTTCTTCTAAGCGTTTGTTCACAAACGAATTATGCCTAAGATTTTCGGCACAGAAGAATTTATTACGAGTCCAAGTACCCGTTATCTTAAAACTCTGAGTTCAAATCTCGTGTAATATTTTCAATTTGTGTTCTTCTCACATTCCTCTCATTCGCGCTCATTTCATTATCCTCACCGAAGCAGTATGAAAGAAATTTTAGGACGGTGTTTCGGACCCTGCGAAAACGGGGCATGTAGGTGGTGTCATATAACTCATTCATCTGTTGATTTATATAAATACCTCCCTTCTCTTCGCTCACAAGAGCTGAGATGGACCTAAAGAGTATCTCAGTGTTTAAAAAATAACTGATATGGGCCTGAGGATTTCCTTATACAACTTTGACCTGAAGAGGAATGACGTCACCTCTCCTAACAAGTGGTTGATGAAGGTATTTCGGACACCGCTCAGACGGGAGATGTTGGAGGTTAGAGGCCAGATGCATATCAACTGACAGATCTAAAAACACCTGCAATAAAACATTTTGAAAATACAGAATATTATTTAAATTGTTATTGGAGAAATATTTATTTTTACTGCCTAGTATAATACTAAACAAACTACTACACAATTTTCCACGTTCGAAGTTTGAGTGAACAATAAATAATCAAGCAAAATTAACACTTTTATTTGGGTTTTGTTATTAAACGCAGGGTTACCAATTTATCCGCCTTTTAAATTAATGTAACTAAATTTAAAAGAAGTCGAATACTGAATAATATTTTTTTCAAACTTTTATTTTTTCCGAAGTCAGTTTTGGTCGGTTATTGAATTAAAAATACGACTATTATCACGGAAAAAATAAAACAGAAAAGCTAGTTAACAAAAACAAAGCAAACAGTTTTGGGTTATAGCAGATTTTTATGGTTATTATTATAGTTTTCTATCTCTTTTATCAAATTACCAGAATCATACAGTATATAGATATAATATACATCTATTTGATACATTTTACATCATATACATTTTGATTTGTCGAAGGTACTTCATCATAATCTTTACTCCATCTCCGACGCATCTAAATTGTAAATAAATAATTGATTTTCATGTATGATGCCTGATTTACCAGTCGGGAGTCAACGATATTTTATATGAGGTGCATGAAATTAATTGCTCTATGATTGGTTCAATAGATCATTTAATGTTTCATAGAGTTATTGGTATGGCGTGTTGTGTATTTGCATTTGTCTTGTGTAATCTAGCACTGTATAGGGACAATTTTATTCCTGTAATTGTTGATTTAATTCGAAGCTTTTATTTTGCATTTCACTTGACCAAGCAAATAAACGCTGCCTCTCCAAATTCTAGCAATTGCATGCGCAATTTCCTGATATTAAATTGTTTACTTGCCATTCATCTCATTATCACGCAATTCATTGCAATACATATTGCAAACTTTCATGTTTGTACTGCTTTGATTTTGATCAACTCTAATTCCGTCAGTGCCAGAAAATACAGATTTCGCAGGTTATAAACGAACAACATGTCGTTATTATTTAACCCTAATTTAAGCCCATCACATCACTTCTGTAGGTTAGTGAAAGCTTCTACAATTTGATACCTGATCAACCAATGTCAGTATCATTTCATTTTATCCATATGAGCATCATGATATTGTTGGTTACAATTTCGCGTCGGTGTATTTGTTTCTCTGTACCACATGCAGCATTAAGTGTACTCTGAACACAACCAAAAATGTTTATTAGATTCAATTGTCATAATGTTCCTTGACAGTATGTTCTCTTTCAACAATTATCTTGTCAATCCAAAACCAATATCTATGAAAAACGCTGAAAATTCCCCTGTTCATTCCAAATTCACAATGCAATCGAAAACATCAAGTATCACTCCTATCAGAAGTTATCTCAAAAAACTATCAATGATATTACTCTCATCTCCCAGCATGTCCCAACACTTCAATATTCAGTCTCTATCAAAACGCATGTTATCCTTCATGCATTCGATCCAGATTCCCCAAATAACTTCCGTCTATCCTAATTCATAAAGTGATATGCCCCCAAACTATTTTTCCCACAAACAGCATTCCTCCACTTCTAAACAATAAATGCAAACCTTCCATAATCATGTTATGTAAATAAAAAAATTTAAACAGAGTGCAAGATAATAGAGGGGCTCGCATTTGCCTGAGGATGGCCAAGTAAATCCATTCTGTGTAACATTGTACCCGTTAAAATCTCGAGACAAAATAGACGAAAGTTGAAGTGGAAGCAAATAAATTTCAAAAAACAATTATTTTGTTTATCTAATTTGAATTGTAGATTTCGCAATTATGAACGCATGAAATCTTGCATTTGACCTTCCAACCTATTCGAAATAACGTTTGGTGTTCTTTTACTGTGAAGTTTCTCGCTGGGTTCTGTGCAAATTCACGATATATTTAATTCCAATTTTAGAGTTGTGAAAACTCTATTACTTCTAAAAATTAGTTTAAAATCGTTCAAATATTGAATTCTCTTTCGAATTATGGCACCTCAGAATTTGTTTCAATAGAGGTCTAGGAGGACCGTATTCAATAGAGATACGTGGGTGTCTGGGAGGCGCCACGTTCTAGGCACAGTTGCGAACGCTTGGGTCGTCATACTGCAACCCTGAGAATTGTCGCAGTAAACCAGAAAATAACTTAAAATCTTAACAATCGAACTGAAAAATGCAACGATTTTAATAATTTGTATATGCAAATGCAAAATTCCCAATTTCCAATTAGGTATACTTCTTATGTATATGGATATATGTATTATCTACTGTATGTAGGAATATTAATTTGATCATCGATATTACTAGCAATTGGTACAGTTCAACAAATCATTTCTCTCCCTTTTAACTCTATTCTTACGAGGGAAGCTTAGGTTCGTGAGAAGAGCTTGGACAGAGACGGAAAATTATCAGATAATTTGCAACTGCAGTTGTTGCGTTATCCTTCCGCTGGCACTCAATCAAACGCCATTCCTTTCACTTATCGTGAGATGTTTTCAGGATGCGGGAACCCTGCTGGAGCCTCGCGCCGCCGCTGCCGTTGGCATGCCTGGGCTCATGTCGCTGTACGACGCCATGTTCGCCCAATACGGCGTGAAACTAGCGCAGGTGAGTATCGTTTCCTTTTAATTGAAACCAGTCCAGTTCCATTCATTATTATTAAAATATTAATATTCATGTGATTTTTACTTTCAAATAATTTTTAATTATGTACTAGATATTTTGTCGTTTAATATTTACCGCCCTTGTGATGCTCTCACGACAAGGTTGTCAAATTTGTGGATTGACACTTTCAATTTTTTTTAACAATGTAACATAAACCAATAATACGTAACCTATTTTTAACATTGGTATTTAAGACAAACTTCAGTCCTGTTATAGGTATTGATAAACACTCTTACTCATCGTATTCAAACGGCTTGATAAAATTGTTTCACTTGCTTCTGGACAAGGTAGCTTCACTATGCACAGGCTTTTTGATCTCCCCTTTTGCTTGTAGCGGAAGGAGGAGAACCAAGGATGAGTGTTGCTACTTTGTAAGCATTACTATAAAATCAAATCTGTAATTCGCTTAACGATGCAAATCATTTTTCTGCAACACGGATAAAACATTTTTAGTTTTCCAATGTTGCCACTTTGTTGGTACATTTATTCTGCATTCAACTACGTATAGTAAAAGGGTTAAGAATAGATTCTGGAGTTCATGAAAATTAGAAATATTTGTGCATATTTTACCTCTCCTCCATACGTAATATTCACTTTCCCCTATTTTTTGTCGAAAATGAATCAAATGTGAAAATCAAATCTTTTTAAATATTTAAGTTCACTGAACACATGCAAATTAGAAATTACAATAATTCTGAAAGACGAAAGTACAGTTGTACATTACATTATGTAGCCGAACCAAATTATCCAAAAGAGTTAGCATTTATGTACGCGCAGTAAGTGGTTAAATCAAATTTCCAGGGCACGACTTCAAAACTCATCTAATTACAGATAACATAATTACATCAACTTTGCAATGACGTGAAGTTTTAACACTACGGTACATTTTATGAAATTTCATCAATTTTATTATTTAAATTCATCAAATTTCGATTTTACAAATTACACAACTTTGCAAACTTTAAGTGTGATAGTGTAGTGTCGTGTCCTGAAAAGAAGGGAAATTTCACTTTATCCGTTATTTACTGCTCGTAGATGTACAAATCTATAAATCGCCCGTCGCTGACTAGGCCATGCCCCGTACGGGGAGGCACTGCCCATTTAAAGAAGCTATAACTAGACCCCGGAAGTTCATGCACTAAAAAAGTTAAAAAATATATGCGTGCAACCATGCATGTAAGGAGGGAAATATATTCTCTTATAACAGCCAATATGTTCGTTTAAAACTAAGAATATGCATTAAACTAATATGTAGTTAGCAACAGATAAGTTTTATTTGCATAATCTTCATTTTACACTGTAGTACAAAACGAGTATAATAAAAATATTTTTTTAAACTTTATTAAAAACACAAAATACGAAGCGAGAGAGCCAATATCATTGTTACAAGATGCCGTACCATTAATCCCAATTTAGTATGCCCACAGTTTACTAAGCCCACAAATAAAGTGACAAAGTAAATCGATTCAAGCAGAAAAAATCTTCTAGAATAGTATCGGAAATGTTATGTTGGTATTGTAGCATTAGCATGGCATATTTAACTTTTTCTTTTGAAAGACAAATACGCGAAAATATCTGACTTTGACCCACTTCTTCAAAAAAAAGTGGAATATGTGCACTTAAAAATGCCGCATAAGTTAAAATATGCAGTTAGAAAACTCAGAAATATACAATTATGCAAAATAAAAAAGGGTTAATTTTGTTGATTGCTTCTTTTGTTATATTCTTTTCATATGCGCAATCAGTAAAAAAAATGCAATTGCATGAAGTTCCACAGTCTAGCTGTAACTAATACAAAACAAATTCTTAAAGCGAATCATAAAAGTATCTTGGTCCATACTAAATTCACGAATACAATACTAATTAAGCATTGTTAGGGTAAAGGAACATATAAAGTATAAAAAAAGTCCTCAATTGCTGCCTAGAAAAATTATTTTCTAAGTTGGCCACACTGTTTCATTTACATCCAGAATAAATTCACGTTATTTGAAGAAATATTTAAGCCCGCCATGAAAAAGAGATTAATGAAAATATAAACTGACATAATAAGAGGAGCATTTACATTATATTATACATTGCCTGTTAGATAAATTGAGTGTGTTCATAGGTGAATGACAAAAAAGAAGAAAAAGTGATTATTATAACTTGTTCTGGTAATGGGTTATGAGGAAACTTGTTAGTTTGCAGTAATAGTTATGAGTATAAAGTTAAATTATTAATACAAAACCACGAAATGACATTAGGGGCGAACTGAAAAGAAGTACATTGTTTTAAATGTCCAATTAAAAAAGAAGAGTTTACAAAATCGTTTACTCGTGTATTGAACTCTTCGCTCATTTGCAGAGACTCGTGTATTGTGTTGTCCGATAAATACAGTTGGGATTCATTGGTTTATAGCAAGATCAATAGTTAGTAATTGTTGTGCACAGATGGCCAATGCAAAAGCACATTAAACTGGGCGGGGTAATATAATACTTCAGGCTTAAATTACAGAATTAAAGTGCTATTTTACTGTTCGTCATACGGAGATGTGAATGTGAATGCGAATGCGAATGCGAACGAAATATCACGAGTCTGGCGATGGTATAGGAACATTAATATACGTTCCACCTGGCTTGAACGCATTGCTAATTTAAAATGAGTGACAGTACACATTCCATTTCGATAGTTTGATGAAACAGTATTTGTTTTCAAGAACTTGTAATTTGTGTTTTGAAAAGAGATGTAACCTTTGCTGGTAATCTAATATGTATTACAGGACGTTACGTGCTTTGTTTGTGAAAAAAACCTATTTTTTGTTTGAAAATATTGCTTTAGTTTTTTCCAATATTTATGTTTCCTGTATTAACTTGTACCTGGCAAAAACGTAATAAATTAGTTTGAAGTTGGTCTCCACAGTAACTGATTCAAATGCAAAATTTCCTTACAGACTTAAAACCATTTTTCATAAATATATAAATTAATTAATGCCGTTCTTATTTGATTGAGGGATCAATTTCGTATAGATATCAAACATTTGTATAATTAACATGTGAATAAAATATATTCGGCTAGTAGCAAATCAATAATACTAGTTTCATACGGTAGTTTGATACTCTGCAGAAGGGGCAATTAATTGATATCATCATTCTTTCAGTGAACGTTTTTCGAATGAACAGTTCTTCTCTCAATTCTTGGGCTGGTGTGTGACATTATTCTCTAAAGGTTTCCTTCCTCGTATTGGTTTTATTTGAACATAATACAGGTTCCTCATTTACATCGTTTATGAATTCTGTTATAGGTCATCCTCATTTCGCTTTTTCCTCTTTGATCCCTTGAAGTAATGATGAGCATGAACCCATCTCGATCAGGTTTTTATCCAGTTTCTGTAATACATTGAACAAATGCTGAGATGGCTTGTTTTGCTTGTGGACGTAAATGTAGCTTCACTATATGCACGTTTTGCTGAACTCTCCTTTTGCTTGTAGCGGTAGGTGTGGAGGTAAGGGCGAGTTACTTTTTTGTTAGCAATGCAGAAAAATCAAATCTGCAGTTCGTTTACCGTTGCAAATAAGTTTTATATAACTCAGAAACGAAAATATCTAGTTATTCAAATGTTGCTAAGCTCGCCCTTTTTAAAATTTTATTTTTATTTATTTAAGTGATTCTGGAACTGAAGAAAACATAATCGTCTTCCCCATACGTCACATACAGCTTTTACTGTTTTTTGACTAAATAAATCTAAATAATGAAAATATTTATCTAATAATCTTCCTCTAATATTACCGTATTGATGTTATTCCAAAAAAATGCTTTAGATACTTTACTTAATAAAGATAAACGTAGTTGAAAACGTTATGCCATGTTATCATCGTGAAAATATAATGTTTGCAAAACGAAACCAAAAGTTTGAAAACTCTTTTCAGGAGAGAGCAATTGACGAGGGTAGAGAGCGATTGACGAGGGTAGCGAGCGATTGACGTGGGTAGAGAGCGATTGACGTGGGTAGAGAGCGATTGACGAGGGTAGAGAGCGATTGACGATTCGATTCATTCATCTGGATTGTAATGATCTTGTGTTTAACTTCCAACCATCTGTCTTCAACTCTTCATTAAATACAAAAGTATAGCTTTCTCTCCTTTTAATCTCCATCAACATTCCAAACATTCTTCTTTCTCTACCGTTAATTTCCTCTATGTACACTTCCTATAATATTTAAATACGGTTCCTCCGCACCAAGTTATAAATGAGATAGACCATATATTTAACTTCCCTCATAATTCTTTCTGGCCCAATAATCATCAACACCTCTTTATCCTAATTGCCTTCTTTCAAAGAATCGTCTCCATACACTGCCATAACTCCATATACAATTTTCCTTGGCCGTTATATAGATTTAAAATTACTTATTTTATTTTTCCTTGCAGGTTCTTGTGACGAAGCCCGACTTCTACAACGAGGAGACACGCAGAAATCTTTTCAGCACCCTCTCTGAACTCATCAGTTTGAACATTGTGCCGATCATCAATACCAACGACGCAGTTTCCCCTCCTCCGCAAGCTGACGAAGATCTGGCTGGCGTAGGTTCCAAAAAGGTGCATTGTCTTGACTTTCTCCGCATGGGGGGATGTCATTGTCAATGCATGTTTCTACTCTTCTAAGCGGTTTCAAAAGAACTATGGGAATGCTTAATGCTTCAGTTTAAAAAAAATCACTTGCAGCGTTACATACCTAAGTGTGTGTTATTGCGTTTCATTATGAGAGCGTAGGCTTCCGCGGCCGGAGTCAGTATTTACTAGGCTGTCCGGGTGACGGGAAGGTCGCAGAATGGCGACCGAAACGTCGGCACCTTCGCCATGGACGCGGCGTCACCCGGACAGCCTAGTAAATGCGTTTCATTATGCTGCATGCACATGATAATTGGATATTGAATTCTGCCATAACATTAAGACATTCAAATAGTTAATTGTTTCCGTGTTAGCTCTCTGTGATATAATAATAATTCTTTCAGGTGGGCAGGGTTGCTCAGTTAGAATGTAACGCGGCTCACCCTTTCTGCTTGAAGTGTCAAGCTTGGAATCCTGATTTTTGTATGCATGTTTGTTCGTTGTTTTCCACGTGTGTTCTGTCGCATGTGTGGCTTTGTGCTGTGTGGTTTTGTGTTTTGCTGACTCCAAAACTGGGAAACGCATGTGTGATGCCAAGTGTTGTGTCAAATGATCCCGGGGTGCAATTATCTGGGCACACGGATTTAGAGTTGCCGGTTATAGCTAGAAAAAGTATAAATCCGACCATCATAATGCAACTGTTTGCAGAAATTAAATAATTGCATTGGAAACTAAGGAGCCAAATTCACATTTAGAGGTAGAAACTCTGTGTATAATCTTTGTTAGAGAGTTCGAATCCCGTGCAGGTCATAGATGCAATCGCAAACGACCGGAAAAAGAATCATACTATTCAGATTGGTATTCATTTAGAAATTTAAAATTAGCCAAACATTATTATTAAGTCTCTGGTCAATATTGACCAAAGGTATGATTTAATTAGTAATTCATTTATAGGCTGACCAGGATGGACATGGTGACTAAGAGCGTGTACCTACTCAGCGCTTCGAATCGAAGGGTTACGGGTTCTAGTTCCGCCTTGGGCATAGTTGTGTGTCCCTTGTCCTTCAAGTATCTTTTGTCCACGAGAGCCTTCTAAAAAAGCATTTATGGGATGCTATTATATTGTTTTTTGTTTTATTTGGTCGATTTTACATGTAATTAGGAAAATATCTCTTTCGAATGTCGAGGTTTTTAATTTATTTATTTTTAAAAAGAAGTTCATATACAGTGAAACGTTATTTACTTGCTGAACAAATCGATAATAATAAGTTTCATAATGAAATGCATTCATTCATTATTCTGAGACATCAAGCGTTTTGTTTTCTTGCTAATGCGTTGTATTAATAAAGAGCTATTTCGTTTCGTGAAGAAGAAATTCAGGATTCCAATCAAACATTATGAACTGTTTTCTAAACTTGGATCAAATTCTGTGATTTTATACTAAAAACTTATTCTTCTAAGGCAAACCACTAATGGAGATGATATATCGACGAACGCGACCTCTCCTGATAGGGCCGTCCTCGTGCAATTTTCTTTCGCTGACCCGCAGGTTATTAGCATCAAGGACAACGACAGTCTGGCGGCCATGTTGGCTGCGGAGGTCCAGGCTGATCTCCTTATCCTCATGTCGGACGTGGACGGCATGTACACGAAGCCCCCGTCCCAGGAAGGCGCTCGTCTCATTCCCACCTACACCCCCGACTTGGGAGAGACCATCAAGTTCGGCCAAAAGTCGCGCGTTGGTACTGGCGGCATGGACTCCAAGGTAAGCAATGGAGATGTTCATAGTAATAATACTCACAGTAATCATACTCTTTTTTTTAGTAATTTGTTGTGGGTTCGCCTTTGAAACGCGTCTTAAATCCTTTTTGGGCATTGAGCCTGTAGTAATTCTCCTTTGATTTTTTTCTTTGTCACATTTCGCCACCTCGCAGTCAGTCAGTGCCCTTTATCCTTTCGGCCAGGGGCTCGGCGTCGTCAGTAATCGGGGTTGCTAGAGGGTTCCAGACGGTACACGCCTAGGCACCCACGGTGTCTCTAGTTACTTAACTTCTATGAATTCACGGAGCGTAATTAAGCTGTTCGGCTAACGCTTCGGCCGCGAGTTGACGTCATTTATTCATTTATTGTATGCCAAAATATTTTTGTCATATTTCACAATAACACTAAAAACAAATTCAAGGAAAGTGCAAATACAAAGACAAAATCAGTCCTACTTTACCAATCACGATAATTATAACATTTAATTAATTTTTATCATTTAATTTCTTTCGAGTGGTCTCCAAAAATACTAAATGGTTAAGTTGTCATTATAAACATCACAATAAAAAATTACTTCAATCCCGTATACAGTATTGCGCGGTCACATTATTCCAAGTATTATTGAAGTCCGTGCACGAAATGAGACAAATGAAAGGTTTTCGGATAAGGAATTATTTGTATAATGATTTTAAGCCCGGGAGTTTTATTTCATCAATTTGTTTTTGTTGTAATATGTAATATAATTTCACAAATGTGTACATATAAAAATTAAAAAACAACTAAAAAACAAAGAAATTATTGTTTGACCTACTTCTAGCCTCCACCTGTTATTAATATATATTTTATTTCCAGCAATAATTGTAGCGGCTGTAATTGGAACCCCCCGGCTACTACTTGAAATAAAAACAAAAGATTTATTTTTTCTGACATTCTGCCATAACTATGTGTCATTCGCAGATATTGTTCATTATTCTCTTCCTCAACATCTTTACAATCTAATGTAGTAATTTCCTGGTGCCTTCGAGATTATTGTTACCTCTCTGAAGTCTGTAATATCATTTCATATATCTCCATTGTTCAAACAGTTGTATCATCTTCTGACCCACAATAAATGTACCCAAAGCTTAATGCTCATAGTAAATTTGCCACAATTTCAAAATTAAAATTTTTATTGTTAAAACATTGTTAAAACATTGTTAAAACAAATAAAACAACAAAAAACATTGTTGAAACATTGACACTTCTTCCACATTCACAATTCAATGCAGCATCCAGGATTTTTTTTTATGCTTTATTTCATATGCCGGATCAATATTCGAGCCAACAATAATATTATCTTTACTTTCTAATACGTTTATAATTAGAGTCCAGCAACTAATTCAACCCCGACTTCAATTGTGTCAAACAGCTGTATTTAGGGCCCGCACAAAGAGGTTCGACAATAAATTGAATACCAGTAATGAATATTTGGCTAATTTCATATCTTTTTTCTACAGAGTTTAACAATCTTAGCACAATGTCACTCATAACACTGAGAAACAAAAATTTCAGTGCAGAAAGGTGATTTATCCCCTTAAGTAAAACATTTTTGTCCACAGAAAATGCAGACATTTTTCATAGTAGAGTGCATCTGATATCTTTCGTTTCGTAATCAACGCTTCCCTTATTTGATTATTTGTCCCAAAATTATACCTTCCGGTAATTTCCCGTGTGAAGCTGTACTCAAGAAAATAGCTATTAAGCCACCGCTCTCTCACTTTCAAATTTATGGATTCTGTTGCTTTTGAGTCCGATGGTTTATCATAATGAGCATCAAAAATCCGGAATTCACTCCAATGTCACACTTCCAGCATGTAAATGTCCGATCCCCGGAAGAATTCTCCTGATAAGCCTGGTCCTGACTCTACTCGTAACTCATATTCACTAATTAGGGGTGCCGCATCTAGTCGGAGAATATTAATTGGTCTGACGGATGAGTCATGCGTTTTGCGTGTCGGCAAAAGTTAAAGTGAAAATCCACTCGCATACGAAGATGTGTTCCGAAATATCCGCATCAACACACATTTATACGCGGAAAGATCTGATACATAGGAATAAAGCACTTATTTTTGTACTAAAAATGGAAATTAATACTCTTAATTTTCTTTCTCCTTTCGTTATACGAGTATTATTTTTCTTGTTAAAGCCAACTAGGGACCCCGTGCATATTTCAGACCCAAATGTTTGAAAGCTTTCCTCTCTTTTTTCCAATAATCCTTCGTCCTTTAACTAAGTTTATTCTTTCTCTTACCATACTACTACTTACCGTCTTCTCATAATGTTTTGTTGAGTCAAACTTGTATTACTGTGAGTGCGATCTTGGAACTACTCGTCGATGTCTCATACTTGCCCCCAGCTCTAATTTTCTAACTTTACGAATAATTACCAATGAGAGTATTTTAGTAGAAGAATATCAGGGACACGAGAAGACTAATAAATATTTTGTCAAAAATTGTTGAGAGTTTCTTCAACTTTTTTGAATTTCAGGTTAAAGCAGCAACATGGGCCTTAGATCATGGAGTCTGCGTTGTCATTTGCAATGGCATGCAAGAAAAGGCTATCAAGACCATTCTTGAAGGAAGAAAAATAGGAACATTCTTCACTGATGCCAGTCCGGCACGCGAAGCAACACCTGTAGATATTTTGGCAGAAAATGGTAAGAAATATTATTTCTTTCCATATCGCAATATATGGTTGCTGGCAAATATCTGAGTACCGGAGAATATTTTACTTCATACGGAGTAGTATTTTATGAACGAAATCCATGGAACTTGAAATGGATTGGTTATCTAGGATATGACGTAAATTAAGATAGACTTCTCACAGATGATATGAATTGTGGTCACGTGTATTCAAGAAACTATATTTATAATGATAACTTAAAGAAAGTAATTATTTTTTTAAAAACATTAAAATCTGTATGTGACTGTTGGGGAAATATTTGCATTTGGTTGGTAGTATTTGAAATGTGGACATTTTCGCTCCAGTGAATAGAAATCGTATTTGTATTGGCAAACGAATGACAGATTTCATTTCATAGTATTTCTAGTGAAACAATCACTCCAAGAAATCATGTGGATTTCGAATTTTTAATATTGTCATTACTATTTACCATATAGTAAATCACAAAATAAATAACTAGTGAAATAATAAGTTATATTTTTTTTAAATTTTCACGTTGAAGAACCTTCGAAAAAGTTCTGCGGGCTTATTCTGTATATAAAAATGCGTATCGCAAAAAGGTAATGTAAATAAAATGATTTTTTGAAAAAAAGAGATATTTTACTTAACATTATGACATTGGTTCTATTAAACTTTATTTAACATATTCCCCCGTCGTACTTTTTTCTTCCCTTCGATATTTTATTCTCTGTGCGCTACTCTTACGTACTCATCATAGATGGAAAAACATCTGTAGACTACCATAGAGGGACCTTACAAAGTGATTGATTAGCACCAAGTGCTGTCCTCAAAACGGGAGATTTATTTATTTATTTATTTATTTATTTAGTTAGTTAGTTAGTTAGTTAGTTTAGTTAGTTATTTCCGCCACAAAAACAAGCAATGTTTTCGATGTAGGGTGGAGAAATATTACCTCGCGAACCGGGACCCATTATTATTCTTCAATACGCGAGGGAATATGACCGAAATAATGAACTAACTACCACACCAATCGGATTTTCCCAAACTCATCCACTCACTGACTGTGAATCGCTAGCAGCTACTATGTGGCTGGCGCCTGTCGAAAATTTGCCATCTCCCTACTTATCCCTGTGGGCGCATAAGGAACTTTCGGCTGTACGCTACGCAGCCACGCAAGCTTGTGCGGCAGGTGCGCGCGTTTACAAAAACATTAAATTTCCCGATGATTCCCGGGCTTACTTGGTGAAGCGAGGCTTAATCACTCGGTAGGCGCGACTTGCGAGGCCGCGCCTCCGGAGCGCCACCGCGGAGGGAAATTGCCTACGTTGCCAGCCTGCTAATCCTCCCCTGGCCTGCAAAGCTGTTATTTCCGCCCACCCAGTAGCGAAAGCCCTGACGAGGAGACGGTGGGGGAAAACTGGGATATGCCTGGCATGTGGACCTCGTGTCTGCGAACACGGAACTCTTGAGCTCATTACCAGGCTAACGTTAAGACCCACTCCGCCCAGATGCTGCACACTCACACCTTTTAGGCAGAGGCCGCCGGTTTCCGGAGTGTTGGATGGTTACGTTCCGCCGATAGACTGCGGAAATGATTGCAAATAGTCGTCTGGTTGTTTGTAGACTGTGTGCAGCGGGAGGTAACGTTTACCCCGTGAGCGTTGTGAATGGTTTCCACAGCTTCATGTGTTTTTTTTAATCTAAGTGTCAGTGGATTCTACGTTATCTTATGCAGGTTACTTAGGCATATGGTAATATAGAAAATCTAAAATGAAACTCCACTCAGTATGTTGGACGCTCACCTATATTTCAAAATGCCAGATGTTTACGTTCGGTCGATATCTTGCAAGAAAGAGTTGTGAAACAGAAGATTCTGCGTGATCTGATTCCTTTTACAGACGATGTGAAATCACAAATGAAGAGATATCTAGAGATAATATGTCGCCGATAGATTTGACACACAATATTCCCCATAGATTTGACAGAAATTGTCTCAAGATATGATTTTTTTAAATTATTTATTCATGTTCAATATACTTGTCTTTTATATACGGTTTCAAATATCAACATCTTTTTTATGTTTTAGGATCAAACATTGCACACCGTACTTTGCATTATTTTTTGTTATAATTTTATAATTTCGGCAAGAGTTCGTATTTTTCATGGTGATTCGAGAATTCGATATGATAAGGTGAATTAGTATTAAATTTCACTTTGAGAGAGGAAAAGGAAAATACGATATGTTTCATTTTTCCCTTGGGGAAAGCGGGAACCTACACGATGTGTAATGACAAGACATTGTTGAATACTCATAAAGAGAAGAAACGTTGTGAGAGCATGTTTCTATGAAAGTTCACTGGAACTTACCTACTTTATCCTCAAATTTGAGCCATACTTTTAAAATGGTTTATTGACTGTAAATCAGTATTTGGATTTAAAGGTATTGTGTTATCTGCAATTAGAAAAACGTTTTGTTATTCTAGTTGAACGCAATGCAGCACACTTTAGAGAGAGAATAGAAGATTGAGACACTCTAAGAAGAGGGAATAGTACCTTGAAGGACTGCTAGAAGAGAGAATAGAACCTTGAGGGTCTCATAGAAGCGAGAATAGATCATTGAGGGGCGCTTGGAAAAGAGATCAGAATGTTGAGGGACTCTTAGAAGTGAGCAGTGAACCGTGACAGGTAGAATTGGCTGGGAATGTACTAAGAACGCGTTTATTTTAACTTTGAAGTTTCTGTTTCTAAGAAAGCCGCATATTACGGGTACTGAGCCTCGGTACGCGCATTCTATGGGTACTGGGGTAGTCAGTGAGATTTAAATAACTGTTCATGTTGTCTGTCCCTACCAAATACTTACGCTGTGTTAAAAAATGTAGATTTGTACTCCTTTTTATTAACTCAGTTTGCCCATCGTTCAGTGTGGTGATGCATAGTTGAATGGTATGATCTAAATGCGAACTAGTAATATGGAATATACTTTCGAAACATATTTGCAAAATAAGATAGATGACTAAAGAGTTATAAGTTTTGAGGAATGTATGACCTTTGCGATTAATTAATGTTATTGTAAGAATGTTAAAAGTCACTTTTATTTCTACGACTAAAACAGCTGTTAATGAAAAGTGTTTTGGATAAGTAACGAAGCGCCAATGTGTTTTTGGTTGCTATAAACGTGTGATTGATTTTGATGAAGCAAGAGAAAGTTTCAAGTTCTGCTAGCCTTCCAATTTATCTTTAAAATGTATTGAATGCAGCAGTACGATAACGCGAAATAGCATGAGGCAGTACACTTGATTTGTAATTTATTTTTCTCCGCCATTTATTTGCTAAAATTATTTTTACTATTTTGATCATACTGTAACACCTCCACTCATCTCCCGACGAAGGGAAATGCGCGGTTAGTGGCCCGGTTATAGCTCAGTCGGTCCTATTCCCTTTACTCGTTTAAAAAAATAGCCAATTGTAACAATTTCCTTTGCTCATTTAAAAATTAGGTGATGGAAGGAATTGTTAATTAAGTTCATGGGCATTCAAAATAAACAATTTATTATTGGTAAAAGACAACGTTTATTCCTGGACAAAGCTGTACCAGGGAAGTTACATTAATGAAAAAGGAAAGGAAAGATTGAATAAAGAAAAAAGAAAGATTAAAATTAAAAGGAAAGCTTACAACTAGAGAAGAGTACAAAATTATTTTATAGTTAGAATTACAGAGTCGTCATTGAGGACCTTTCTTGTACCAAGGCGCGGCACCGCTTTGACAATACTTCAAAAAGGTTTGTTGCCCCCAGTTACATTGCCTGAGAGCTTTCCGTGGCAGATGTGCTCGAGGGGACCGGGTGAGCGCGGCGAAGCTTGCAGACGGCCTTCTCTGGTATGCGTTCGAGGCGCACGCCCAACGTCACCAACGGCGGCTGCGGCGGTCAGTGGCGTTTGGCGGCGTCTGGCGGCGTCTGGTAACGTCTGGCGGTGGTCAGTGACGTCAGCGAAAGGACGTCTGGAGGCTGCTTCGGCGGAGCTTGTAGATAACCGGGATACATCGCCCCCGATCGCAGGCGCGGAGCACACAACAATGTCTACCTCTGAACTATGCAAATCCTCTCAAATACCAATTCAGAAGTTGCGAAATCCTGTAGCGAATACGCAATTATAAAAGATTCGCCAATTTACTTTTGAAGTGCTTTTGCATTTCCTCTAAAATTCTCACTGAGAATTCCAATCAATCACCCTAGTGATCTCAACTAAGTGCTTTCAGAGTCTCGCCTCTCCCCGCGAATAGCTCCCACCCCAGAGAAGTTTCTCAATCAAGTGCTTTCAGCCCACTGCCTTCATAGGCGCACTCGCCTCTCCCCGCGACTGGCTCCCACCCCAGAGAAGTCTCTCAACCCACTGCCTTCAGCCCACTGAAATTTTGTTTCTCATAAATGCACGAAGTGAACTTTTATCCTCACCCTTTCTCCTCATATGTTCTTGCTCCCTACGACGATCGCGTTGCTATTGGCTAAAGGTGATGGCGTTGTACACTAAATTTGGCCAATAAGCTCCGGCGGAGCATAGGAATTTTCCGCTTTCTGTTTATGTGGTTTGTTGTTCTCCACATAGTATCCTTCTGTACCGTCTCGAAAAATAGGCCACGTCTGTGAAGGGGCCTCCCGGCTACAGAATTATTGCTTTGGGTTTCCCCGATCACGATGACAGGCGTTTCGAAAATATTCCAGATGTGGCTGCAGCTGGACGCTTTTCAATTTACCCTTTCTTCGGCCGCTGGGTGGGGTGTCATAAACATCCGAAATGGGTCAGGGGATCGTGGCTGTTGCTAGAAGGGGGGCTGCGCGCGTGACGCCGTATGTTTTTCTTCAGTAAAAAATTTCTTAGGTCTACTTTACTCAATTTAATTTATCTTAATAATTCTGTACCGCTACAATACCTTTTCAGTAGTGTTGAATGACTATTTGTTCATAACAGAGAGGGTTTCATGATATTCAGTTCTTTTTTTTGATAAATGAAGGAATAAGATGGCGATTTTCATAAATATCTTTGTTAGCAGCCCTTGATCTTAGGATGTACTTTTCTCTGAAATTCTATTACATGTATCTTACTCTATTTCTTTAATTGTCGTGTAATGAAAGGTCCAAGTTGAGGACATTTTCAGTAACGTAAAAGAAGCAATTTCAAAACTAAGGAACTATTAAGACAAAAATGCAAAGTTTATCTTCTTGAATGCATTGCAGAATCAATGTTGAAATCATTCAGTAAAAAAATCAATGTTTTTGATATGAGACTGCAAACCCTGAAAAACGTATAACCCTGTGAATAACACCAGGGGCTGTATTTCACGGTAGGCAAAGGACACCTTCTTCCCTACAATCTCCGGAACATTCACAGCCTTCACTGTGATTTTCACGTAGGAACCGATTGATGAAAACTGTGTGCCTATGAAATAATCCATACGTATCATATGGCTAACGTCCGAATTTGGTCAATTTGCAAATTAGTCGGTTAATGCTTACATTATCCAAAATCGTCCGGTAGGAACAGCTTCGAAGCATACTTGGGACTTCTCGTCAATACGTTTGAAATGGATTTTAGAAATAACATTGCATTTCAACATGACACTGACCCAAACATAAAATGTTCAATATTGGATTCTGGCGGTTCTACAAAACCTAAAAACAAATTGATACACCTCCTCAATTCCTTGACATTAACTCCATGAATCATATGTGGTCTGCTCTTGGAATCGATAATTGTAAATACAGTGTGTCTAATAAACAAGATCTTGACATACTCTTCTAAGATAATCCAGTTTCGTTGACCCCACGACAACGGTAGAGTTGGTAAAATCTATTCCGCGAAGACTAAGGCAATATCAAGACAAACGGAAACCATGCTGTGGAAATAATTTTGCTCGGTGATGCTCTATTGGGCTTTGCAAAATCTCGCGCCAGTGGAGCATCAGTTAAGAAGATACTAAGAAGTTTCTTCATGAACTTTCTTTCCCCTCTGAAATAACGACTCTACCTGCACAGTCTTTTGAAAATAAATAGCAATTGTGCCTTTGCAACTGCACAACAAAGCCATTTGATTCATCAGATCCTTGGTATTATTACAATAATAATTTTCCAGAAATCGTAAGATTCCTATTAAATCTTGGGATTATATATATATATATATATATATATATATATATATATATATATATATATATATATATATATATATATATATATATATATATATATATATATATATAAAACTTTGTGTTCCTGCATGGCTTCCGCTTTGAGAAATTCTTACCTCCTCTTCGCGGGGTTTCCAAGTTATCTTCACTGAAAATTGGAAGACTGCAACAATGCGAAACGTTCTGCCTCATCCCGCAGGCGTGATTTCTATCTGTGTCTCTGCGACCATCCCTTTATACAAAATTTCGAACATCTCTTAATATAAAATACTAAATTCGGTGAGGGGAAATATAACATTTCAGAAACCTTTAGTCAATTGCAGTAATTAGTTGCTCGTGAAGTCATCATCACTTTCACATAATTAATAATCGGAGTTTGTGTTGTGTCTAAGGAAACATGGGAAAGTACTGAACTTGTTTCATGAAATTTGAAATGCTGGGAAACTAAAGCTTCAGTAATCGCCCTCGGCTTCAATTAATTCCGAATTTAGATATTGTAAACCATGTTAGGAGGATTTCGCTAACATTTCTCAGTCATGTGACTGTTCATGTGTAATTCTAAATATGCTGCTGAGAAGATAATTCCATGAAATTCTGAATCAGAACCACAAAATTTTTCCTGACGTCGTTAAGCTCTGATAAAATCAACATTGCACAGAAATGTTGAAATCCATTATACGTTTTCATGTTAAAATTGAATACATTAAAATATTTAAATGATCAATGATTCATAAATAATAAAGAAAATATTGATCCTTAATTCATTCTTTGCTATTCAAAAATACAAATTTGATCCTATCATTTTGTCGTTATTTATTCTGTAACATTCAAACGGAGGAAAATGTTTCGAGTATTAGTAGGAATATTTTCTATATTATCGATCGTCTAGATCATGTTATTTATTTACTTCCTGAGATACGTCTAGAACTACTTATTTCAGAAGAGTGACTTTATCTTTGTAGACTATTAAATTGTGAAGGCATCCTAGAAGTGTACTTTGAGGGGCGTTTGGTACCTATTTCCTCGATTGTTCGTCACTGATATTTTATTGACTGCATGTAATTTCAACCAATAATTCTTTGATATATTCTTTCTCAAAATGCTCGTTAGCCCTGACCTCGTTCTGTATTTAAAATAATCAGAATAAATTTTGAAAGATACTGAATAGTACTTAATATCTTAAACACGCGTGCATTTAAAAGGAATAAAGTAGTTACTGCAGGAAATAAATTCGTAATTGTATTAATAACCAATAAATTAATTTCAACGTGTACTTTAGAGCCATTTTTATTTAACTTTGTGACTCAAGGCCTCTCATTCCATTACGATACGAATATAATTTTTAAAGGGGATTACGATCGTCATTGATAGTAAAGACACAAGTATGCCTTTGTTATGATGCGAATTGCATGTAATCAAATGAAATTGCCTTGCTAATTTTCCTCGAAGAAGAGCCACAAAAATGCGTAGGTGTATTGTCAAGGGACACTGCGGGGAACGCATTTAATTTAATGCATTTCGTCCGATTGCCACTACCCACCGAAGCACTATGAGTTCCCCGATTGTTCCTAATGGACCGTCGCCTGTTTCGTCCTTCGAACCAGTCAGCTCTCCACAGAGACGTCTCTTATTGATGCACAGTCGCATTTCCCACCAGCACCAGGGGACGGCGGTGAATTTTCTTTCAAAAAAGGGCGCGGGTGTGGAAGAGAGGAAGAGGGAATGGAGGATGGGGTGATGGGATCGACGATTGAAGGTGAGGGGTTCGGGGTTAAGGATCACGCGTGCACGAGGTGAGGTGGGGGCGGGGTGGGGAGGGGTAGTGCGAGGTGGTTCGAGGAGGAGCGGAGCGGGGCGGGGCAGTCTAGTCAATGTGACGATCGGCGGAGGGGGAGGGGCCTTTGTGAAGTGTGCAGGGCGTATGCGCAGGGCTGCCCGATATTCGTGCGTATTTTTGTACGGGCGTCCCCTCTCTTTAAAGTCGGCCTTAAAGCAGAGTCCCGGTTTCTAAGCGCCGCTTTACCGCAGCGGTAACCACCACCACCATTCGTGTAACCACACAACGTGACATTGAGCGTTGCAACACTCTCGTTCTTTCATAACCTTCTACTCGCAGTTAGTAGTAGTTCAAGCAACTAATTTTAATGTTAAACCTTATTGCATGAGTACGGGTTTTGAAAACGAGCGACGTTAGAAATAAGTTTCAAATTTATACGAATTCAATAAAACAACATTATAAATGAGTTGCATACGCTTTTTGCATAACAGCATTATAAATTTGTAAGAGATTTAAAGTTAATTTTGGGAAACAACTTTGTGATGTCACGGGTATTTGACATGTGTACGAAAAACATAGTTGGATGTTCAATTTACCGCTACCTCCCTACATTTCTCTCGCTGCCTTTTGCTGAATGTCTGATGGCGATATTATACGGACCACGAACGGCAAACACGTCATAGTCTGTAAGATGTCCCTTTATGAACGATTTGAATGGTTTATAATGCAGAAGTACCAAAACAAATTCTGTTCATACTAGGGGGAAAATGTGACTTGACCATTACTTGACCTACAATATCTCATCTGTTCTAGTTTCTATGGAAGGAATCATTTGCCTTAATGTCGGAATACTCTAGCAACAGGGCACCCAAACAAGAAATTTTGTTTTGAGGTTTAAATTTAAAAATCGTTTCAGGTTGCATCAAAAACTATTATTGCTTACTAAATTATTATAAAATAATTGTATCTCTCCACAGTACTAGTGTGTTATTTGCATTGGAATATTCTTTCTGAATAATTATATCATATTCCGTTGCTGAAATGAGGGAAGAATAATTGTAATTTGCCGTACTTTAAAAAAACCTGCCGTAGCTGTAGTCTGATTGTAAATGTGGAAATGTTTTCAGCAATATTCATGAAAGTAGTAAAGAATGTTTTTATTTATTTAGGTTATTTATTTTATCATTTTTATTTATTTGTTATTTATTTTACAATTTTTATTCATTTTCAATTATATACATATATATAATATATGTATATATATAATATATGTATGTATATAAGTATATATATATATATATATATATATATATATATATATAATGATAACTAATTTTATGATTTATATATTTATTTATTATTTTTGTTCCTGCTCATTTTATGTACATATTGCACGAGGTCTACAGAGTATGTTTGCCATGTATTTGCGGCGTGTGTTTGGCAGCGCGGAGCGGCAGCCGCACCCTGCAGACGCTGCAACCCGAACAGCGCGCCGCGTGCATCTCCACGCTCGCCGACCTCCTGGTGAGCCGGCAGAGCGGCATCCTGGAGGCGAACGCGCGCGACCTCGCGGAGGGCACGAAGAACGGGCTGGCGAAGCCGCTGCTGTCGCGCCTCTCGCTCACTCCTGCCAAGCTCAAGGGGCTCTCCGCCGGTGAGTGGACGCGCCTCACCAGCCACACGCCAAAGTCATCTCGTACCACACCACACCACACCACACCACACCCCACACACCACACCACACTACACACACCACCACACCACACTACACACACCACCACACCACACACACACCACCACACCACACACACCACCACACCACACACACCACCACACCACACACACCACACACACCACCACACCACACACACCACCACACCACACACACCACCACACCACACACACCACCACACACACCACCACACCCACCACCACACCCACCACACCACACACCAACACACCACATACACACCACACAACACCACATACACACCACACAACACCACATACACACCACCACACACACCACATACACACCACCACACACACCACATACACACCACCACACACACCACCACACACACCACATACACACCACCACACACACCACATACACACCACCACACACACCACATACACACCACCACACACACCACATACACACCACCACACACACCACATACACACCACCACACACACCACATACACACCACATACACACCACCACACACACCACACACACCACACACACCACATACACACCACCACACACACCACATACACACCACCACACACACCACATACACACCACCACACACACCACACAACACAGCACCACACACTACACCACACACGATATAATACCACAATTGAATAATACACAAACACCACACTCCACACCACACCTCTTGTCATTTCTTAAGTAACAAATTTTATACGCCGTGCGCCTAACGCTTCGAAATGACAGCCCAAATTCTTAGCGACTAACGTAGCCTTAACAGATTCTTGTCGCGCTGAATCTTGGGATTCTACGTGAGTCATGTTGCAATGTTAATTTTAAGTAGGATTCTTAATACAATGTGCTCCCGCATTGTTGAGAATGGTGTGTTTTTAATCGTAATTGTATTGTAAACTTATCTATTCAAATTGCAAAATTGTCAACCTTTCCCAATTTTAAAGTGGCTGCACCTAAGATGTTATATTACTCCAATTATTATGATTGTATATTATAGACAGTGTTTATATAGACCGTATTTATAGACAGTAATTTAGAGACTGACAGTGGACAACAATAATAGACAGGGAACAGAAGTAAAAAATATGCACAATAAACAATAAGCTTTATCAAAACGCTCTCCAGGGTTAGCTCACCTGAAAGCCAATTTAATATTGAGACACCCCACTACTGTGGAAGGCCTTGCCCAACACTGGGATCAGTGGCTTTATTATAGTATTATATATTATATTATATGTTATATTATATTATATTATGTTATATTTTTTTTTTTTTCGTTAATCGGCCAACTAGGACCACGCTTGCAAGCATCCTGCCTTTACCGTGGCCCAGTTTTTATTTATTCTCACGGTGGCAGGTGCTTGCGACAATTTTTGGGGGGACCAGCATTTTCAGCTGGATCCGGTTTTTAACCCCCACGGTTGTTAGCCCTGGGGGTATGGAGGATTAAATGATGATATGATGGTAATGGGGGTGAAAGGACAGCACATACAGACATACACAAACACACAAATATACCCATGCCCGAGGCGGGACTCGAACCCGCGATCTTCTGGTCCGAGACCACTCCGGCACTACTGCCTTAGCGATCTCGGCCATCTGATCGGCATTATGTTATATTATATTATAATATATTATACTATATTATATTATATTATATTATATTATATTATATTATATTATATTATATTATATTATATTATATTATATTATATTATATTATATTATATTATATTATATTATATTATATTATATTATATTATATTATATTATATTATATTATATTATATTATATTATACTATATTATATTATATTATATTATATTATATTATATTATATTATATTATATTATTGTTCGGAATTGCCGCACTTGTCAAAGTATTAGTGGACTGTATGAAGGATTGATAATTGAATTGGGTTTAACAGTGCAGCAGATTCGAACCCTTTGTTAGCTCAAGGAGGCTGGCTGGTAGGGATTGGACCTCTCATCTCATAAAAACAAGCAGTTGGCACACAGTTCCAATTTTGTTTATTCCAGAAGGCAGGTCACAGGAGTACAGTATAACAGTTCGATCGTTGTGATCTTGTTGCACCTTGCACACAACAGATGTAAGTCTTTTCGTGAGACACGTTTAGTTGCACAAGAGCTTAACGTTGGAGTACTAATTAAATAAGATTGTTAATCTGCTTCGCAGTCACCAGGCCGACACGCGTATGCGTTCGAGTCACTGACACCCGGTAGTTCTCAAGCGATTAGCTCAATTAACTTCAAAAGATACAAAATGAAACTACATGCTTCTTAAGGTTCGTTTAACGTGAATCTTCATCACGGAGTTCGAGTAACGTCTGGCTCGAATGGTGTTTACTCAGAGACTAGCGCGACCGTTTCTTGCAGGTTGCGACAAGATCTCGGGCACGGAAGGGATGGCGATTAGCCAATCCTGAATCAGAATACAACTGTGTTTAAATTGTTCGCCCGTTGGCGTAGAAAGAAGCGGTGGCAAGGGGTGTACATACTCTCCCCGTGTAGGTATCATTTCTGAGAATGTTTCGGTGCGCCGGCTGGCGTGTTGCGCAATATTGTGCGCGTGGCAGTTTCTCCCTGCAAAGGCTTGTAACGGATTTAAAGAATGATTAGTGGAATACAGCGTACGCAACAAATATCGCTTGCCTTGCGTAGTGATTGATTCCTTATGCAATATTTCTATGTGGGACCGAACAATTATATTATATTATATTATGTTATATTATTATTATTTTTTTCGTTGATCGGCCAACTAGGACCACGCAAGCAAGCATCCTGCATTTACCGTGGCTCAGTTTTTATTTATTATCACGGTGGCAGGTGCTTGCGTGCTTCTTTGGGGGGACCAGCATTTAAGCTGGATCCGATTTTTATCCCTCACGGTTGTTAGCCCTGGGGGTATGGAAGATGAAATGATGATATGATGATGATGATGGGGGTGAAAGGACAACACATACAGACATACACAAATACATCCATGCCCGAGGCGGGACTCGAACCCGCGATCTTCTGGTCCGAAACCACTCCGGCACTACTGCCTTAGCGATTCGGCCATCTGATCGGCATATTATATTATATTTATATTATATTATATTATATTTATATTATATTTATATTATATTATATTATATTTATATTATATTATATTATATTATATTATATTATATTATATTATATTATATTATATTATATTATATTATATTATATTATATTATATTATATTATATTATATTATATTATATTATATTATATTATATTATATTATATTATATTATATTTATATTATATTTATATTATATTATATTATTGTAAAAGGCATAATCCGTAAGATGTGTGTCAGTTTCATTGGAGGGAGGATTTTCTTCTCTTTCTCAAAATATTGCACGTTTTTTAATGGAATATAACCGGATTCCTTTAGCAGTCTACTCATGGCCGAAATGCCAACAGAGTGAATCAGAATGTATGTTGACTGGATCCTTATGTTAGGTAGCAGTTTCGAAATTATCAAATTGCCGAGTAGCTTGGAACTTGAATGATTAAATTTCTCATGGAATTACGATTAAGAATCTAAGATGGTCGGCAACGCATAATTACTAGTAATTCCTTTACGATTTTTCCTTAACATTACTGAATTTTTCGAAATTTTTTTAAACATTTTACAAGGAGAGGGAAGTTACCCCTGAACGCAAAGTTCTACATCGCCGATCGGACGTAGTGCATCTGGACAAGAATAGAAAGAACACTTTTTTATTATCATTGCCTTTTCCAACCTCATAACTTTAAATGAAAATTTATGAAAAGACACAAATACCATCAAGTGGCAGACGAAATGATGGCCACGGGGAAAGTGGATGATGTCTGGTTTATACGTACTGTTATGCTTGTCAGCATTGGGGATTGTGCCGAAGAGTTGTTTGGCAATATCAGAAAGTTGGAACTTACGGCAAGGCTGTAAGCAGAAATACAGAAAGTGGTATTTATATCGACTCTAGAGTTAATACAGTTTTACACGTGCCTGCATAATTGCGTCACCAGAGGAAATGTGTCAACATAGGAAAAGTAAAAAATAATTGAAACATTATAGCAGAACGATTAGCTACAAATTTGAGAACAGAAATCGGCGTTATTTTGATCGTTTTCACTTCTAATAATTGTTCTTTTTAGCTGATATTTCATTTTCTTATCGTGATTAATTGCATAATTCTAAAAATGCAATCGGTTGTATCACATGTTATGTGGGTAATAACTAGACTGCACACAAATTGACAGTCTGGCAATGTGCCAGAAGCATACACTTTCCGTTATTATAATCCTGTGTAAAATGGAAATCCGAGCGATGCACCTCCTTTAAATGTACGCCTCACGTTGACATTCATTACCCTGTGATGTGGTTATGGACCGCGATCCAGCTGCCACCAACAGCGATTATTTGCGGTGGTCATCGTTCATTTTGTCCAGCACTCTTGAATTTCCATATCGCGAAAGCCTCTTCTTCATACATCACAGTCACTCAGAAATTGATGACCATGAAATTGATTTAGTGTTTTCTATGTCCCCTTGATTCAATATTTTAGTTTTGCTTCCGATAGTTATGGAAAGGTTTTCTAGGAATTCTGCTTTTAAAAAATTCAGATTAATAATCTGAATTGGAGACCAATTTCAGATAAAGCTTAGTGGAAATTGAATTGAATTAAATTAACTTAACATTTAATTAACATGAATAAAATTATCTCTTTTAATTTCAGTGGCTGACCAGAGGGAGATTTCCGTATTATTGGGCAGCGCGTTAAGGCACGATCTTGTATGCGGATTTTCCAAAAGAGCAAAAGGAAAAGTCGTGAAAATAATTAAGTGTGATATGTTAAATAAAACATTTACCAAATACAATTTCAAAATCTCTACTTTGTTTACTAATAAAAATGATATTTTCAATTTAAGAAAGACATGTTTCATTATTTCAATTATTTGACGAGCACGTCGTTTGGAAGTTTACGAAATTCAAAACACTAATGCACTATTCAGCGTCGGCCATCAGTTGATATCACTGCAGTGCCTACAACCTACGGCCTTATTAACCCTAGGACTTCGTCGTAGACTCTGTCGAGTCTCGACGGTCGACACTATCTAAATAACTAGGTGGAAGTCAGCCTCTGTCTTAAGGTGAATTCTAGTAGCGGGTTGCTCTGACCGGTAGTTTTCCGCGGTTTCTCCGATTAATGTCAGGTGAATTTCGGAATAGTGTCCCAACAAACAGGTCACTGACCGCGCGCGATCATTTCTTCCTCGTTCTTGTTCTATCCTCACCCCTTACACACACGTATATTTACATGCATTACACTACCACACATGTCGGAAGCTTACAGCTGGTCCCGGCTAGGGCCATGCCCCGCTAGTGGGAGATACTTGATTTGGGAAGCTCCGCAAGCCGACGTGTAGGTCGGCGCCGTATATTGCCGTCCAGTGAACGAAATTCGCCGACCCCTCCCGCTATAAAAGACTAACCAATCGGTCAAAAATTAATGCGGGGAAGAACGCAGAGAAAAGATATTTTCATTGGAAAATACGTATAAGAAATCTGTCTTCGAGATCCTCCATTGCAAAATGGTGGATAAGAAAGGCGTTCACCTGATTTGAAGAAAAAGTTTTAACATAATTGGCCAAATAACGTTGTTTCGCAACTATCCATGGTATTTGGGACGGAGACCACCTCTGGAATCAAAACACTCATGTGAAGATAATTCGGAGTTTATTTGATACGGTATCGTGTAAATTGCTTTTGTAGAGAATTCATTGTATTTGTGTATAATACATTGTATGCATTGTAAAAATATATATTTATAGAAGACTATATCTATAAAACTAATTTTCAATGCCCGCAGAAATTGAAAGAAAACTATACATTCCAGACCATGTGAGATGAGTCTGCGGTTTTGTTAGATAGCCAGGGACTCGAGAAAAAAATAAAGAAAATTCAATGGAACGATTTCGGTTGTGAATGAATCATGTAACTGTTTGATCGCTTATTGTCATAGCACATGTAATAAGTGAACTCTTGAAAAAAACGTGGATCAGTATTCATGACTAAGCTGACGTCATGCGGCAGCAAGGTTTCAAGAATGAGGCAATTCTATTAAATATTTGGTATCGACATGTGTCATGGAACAGCTTTTGATGTTATTAATATGAAAATAATATAGTTTTATTGCATTATTAGAAAAGACTATTTTTGTTAAATTATTTAATTTATTGTTGTGTAATACGAGAGTATTTTATGGGTAGCTCTTGTTCAGTTCGCGTGGAACTTCTTGGAAAATCATTTGTGTGGTTTTGTTCAGCAGTATTTTTACCGCTCCAGGCCATTAGTAAATGAATGAACATGTTAATCACAGTTGCAGAGAGACCTCTAAATATGAGAGAGGAAACGATTAATTACAAAAACAATGTTTCACGAGCTGATTCGTTGATTATCGATTTCGGGTAAAACCGAATATTCCTTGATTCGGTTACGGCGTCGCTCAGCACGTGCTCCCGTTCGCTACTATTGCAACCTGCATTTATAATTGATGTTTCCGAGCACGTCAACTGCTATGGTCATTAGCTCGTTAGTGTAGTCTAGTGAATGGTTTTATTGCGGAAGATGGCGGTGATCCCCCTCCCTGAATGGTGAGATCCGTCACGGACCTAAGTGTCGACATGCGGGGGACTTCTCTACAGCGGTGCGCAGCCGCAGGCGGATCTACTCCTAAGCTCCCGACATATGTGGTAGTGCAGTGCCTGAAAGTGTGTGTGTGTAAATAAGGGGTGAAGATAGGACAAGGAAAAGGAAGGAAAGATCGGGTGCGGCCATTGGCCGGTTTGTTAGGGTTAGGGGCATTCGCTTGGTGTTGATTGGAAAAACCACGGAAAACTACTGATCAGAACAGTCGCCTGATAGGATTCTCCTCCAGACCGTCTGAATTCGACCCAGCAACATTGTTGTTGTCGAAAATCCGCTACTGTCAGCACCCCAACTCTAGGATCTCAAACTTTAAAGACAATTACTCTGTGTCAGACAATGCTAGCTCTAGCTACGTCATACGGTGCACATTATTATATAGCAACTATTTAGTTGCTGCAGTAGAGTATGTAGTCACTGTATATGTATGCCCTTCCACGTTCAATTTTTAAATGAGTTTTTGTGTAGTTTATCTACGATTGTTAACCGAGGCTCAGATAATCGGGAGTCTACTGTTTAAAAAGAGATTATGTCACGAAAAAAAATTTTTGAGATTCGTACCTCACTTTTCCAAACTTTAGTATGACGGCGCGTATAAAGATAAAAGATCCGACGCTGCGTGTAGAGACACACTGTGTGCACATTGAGCAAGAGAAGGGTCAAGCAATTTCCACGGCGACACCATCGACATACAAACGCGTTCCCTCCTCCGTCAGTGCAGCTGTTGCATCGAAGACGGTGCCCCTAAGCCCCTCACTTTTTCGCCGACTCAATCTGCATTACATCTGCTCCCTGCGTCGGAATCGAACTTTTCTTTCTCGCATCTCCAATCTGTTTTCCTCATCTCGCCCTGCGTTCTTTATTGCCACGCGTACGCAGCCTTCCCACCATTCACTCCCGATTTTGTCTATATTCTACGCCGTCCGTGCACCTCTTCGAGACCACATGTTCTCTGTGCTTCCGGCTCATCCACTACCATTTTCTGCTGCCGTTCCACCGCAATGATTCGGCTGTCACCGCTACCACAATGTTCGTCTTTTCCATCGTCTTCGTCTTTACTTGAGGTTTTCCTCGCCAATTCTATTGCTGTTGCCGGACTTTCTGCATCCACAGTGCAGGTGTTAGCGTTCTTGCTGTTGCTGTTAACCCAATCCTGCACAATCCCATCGCCATAGTTAAACACTTCCATTACCTCTTTCTACTCGTTAAAGCCACCACAGCTCCTACAACCACCAGCACATCCTCCGACGTCCCGTCTACCACCATCACCTCGCATGTGCTACCACCCCCTCGCTTTCCATCCTCTTCCGTTCGCATAAGTTTTTGTTCCAAAATACCCACCAACATCAACATAATTTCCCCCGCCAGCATCGCTTCGATCGCTCACTTTTCTACCTTTAACTTTCTTCTTTGGCATCACCTCCATCTCCACCATTATCAACAGCACGACCATCGCCACCTCATAATCGCTTCTCAACCTTCCCCTCCTCTTTTCCCAACCTCGCTTATCCATTCCCCTTCTCCATCTTATCTCTCACCCCTCCCCTCTCGCATTCCCTCATATTCCTTACCGCCCTTAACCCCTCCCTCCTCTATTCACTGCCCCTCATTCCCCTCCATCTTACTCCTCTCTCCTCCCCTCCTCCCCGCACCTCCATTTTGTGCCCCTTTCCTCAGTCATCTCCCATTCTACTGCCCGTCCCATTCTCGCCATATTCATTTCCCCAACTCTTCTCCCCGCTCTTCTTCTTCCTCCCCCCTACCTCCCCTCATTACCTTTCTTCCTCCTCCCTCCACCCATTAAGTCTCTTCCTCTCCCTTCCACCTCCCTACTTCTCACATCTTTCACAACCATCACCTTCACTATTCCCTAACCACCACCACCGCCATCGCTGACACCAACACTTTTCACTTCCATCTCTATCACAAGCATCTCCATCACTGCCTGTTCTTCCTTCCTACGCCAACAGTTTCCCGATCCCTACCGCTCCCGTAGCGTGACGAGAGGGAGGGTGCTGTGGACAACGTCGGCTGCGGCGCGCTGCCAAAGGCGGCGCCCCGGCGCGCGCGTGGGCCGCCTCGCCCCGTACGGCCGCCTCGGCTAGACGGCGCTCCAGCCGGCACCGAGCACGGACGCGCGCGCCGACTTCAAAGCGGGGGTGGCGCGTTGCGGCGTGCCGCACCGCCCCCGCCTCGCCACCGTTCTCGCCCCCGCCGACGCCCCACGCTCGTGCCTTCACCACCGCCACCCCCCCCGCACCGCCCTGGCCGCGACCCGCCGCCGCTACCGCCACCACCATCGTTCTCTCCCCAGCCCTCGCCCTCACCTTCCCCACCGCCCTGCCACCGCTCCCCGTCTGCCCTCCCCTGCCCTGCTTCACTCCCGCCCCCGCCCTCGCCCTCACCCCCGCTTTCTCCCCCGCCCCCGCTTCCGCCCTCGCCGCCGTGTCCACCTTGCCCCGTCTCCTTCCCCATCCTAGCCACGTCCCAATCCGCCCCATCCAGTCCCGTCCCGTCCCGTCCCGTCCCGTCCAGTCCCGTCACCGTTCCCGTAACCATTACTGTCTCCATTCTCGATCCCGACCCCGTCCCCTTCCCCGTCCCCGTCCCCGTCCCCTTCCCCGTCCCCTTCCCCGTCCCCTTTCCCTTCCCCGTCCCCTTTCCCTTCCCCGTCCCCGTCCCCTTTCCCTTCCCCGTCCCCGTCCCCTTCCCCGTCCCCTTCCCCGTCCCCTTCCCCGTCCCCTTCCCCGTCCCCTTCCCCGTCCCCTTCCCCGTCCCCGACCCCGACCCCTTCCCCGTCACGTCTCTCCCCAATGACACTGCCCTGGCCCCGTCCCGCCCTGGCTCCGCCCTGCCCCGCCCCACCCCGCTCCACCCCGCACCCGCCCCACTCCACCCGGGGACTGCCCCACTCCACCCCGCCACTGCCACAGCCACCTCCACCGCCACCCCCACCGTCACCCCCACCGTCACCCCCACCGCCGCCCCCACCGCCACCCCCACCGCCACCCCCACCGCCGGCCACACCGCCACCCCCACCGCCACCCTCCGCATGCCCCTCTGTATCGCGCCGACGCTCTTCGCCTCCGCGCTGCGCGCCGACGCCCACCTGCTTCATCTCAGCGACCGAACGAGCGACACACAATGTCGATGCGCCCCCGCGCGACGCAGGCTCGTCACTCACGCCCTCGTGGGCGTCCGTCGCCTTGCCTTTTTCCCCCGCAGTACGCGCTTCGAAGAGAGGAAAAGCTGCATTTGTGGAAAATGTCGAGATAGTTTGAGCATAAGTCAATGGCTATGGTCTGTGTATGGAATACAATAAAAATAAAGCACGCGAAATTGTGTCCCTGGCTCCACATTTCATATTCTTCTAAAGAAAGTACTTCTATGTGTGTAAACAGTAGTCAATACATGAAAACAATTCATTGGAAATAAAACCAGAGAAACAATTATTTTTCCGTGTTGTTTTATTTTTTATTTTCACATTTTACTCTTTTCCATACGAAAACTAGTGATACTATCACAGCACATAAGTTTTTGCATTGTCTTTTTCATTATTTTTTTAATTCTCTTTATTTCAAGCAAAAAGGTACCGAAAAAGTACATATATTTTCGAAACGTGCATGACATTATTTAAAGGAGTTTGTAGAAATGTGGACTCTGACTACACAATTTACTAGAGAAAATAATTTATTGCATAAAGAAACGAGATTTATCCACTTTTTCAATATGAGGGTCTCGCGGTACAAGTTTTTATGAAGAAAAATCGCCCCTTTCCGCTGCAACATTGCTATATTTTCTCTTTACTACGCTACTCATTACTACTTATTGGAGGAGAAAGTAGAAATGTTGTCCCTCAAGAATTGCAGCTCACACTAGTAGGTTTAATATTGGCTGAGAAACTCCTCCAGTATCAACTCTGGAAGAATATGATCCCAGTCAATAACATGGCACGTAGTTATCTTACTCGTGGCCCATGTTCACACACCTACTTACCGCATTACCGTTAACATCCAAGAGGTTTGAAAACAAACTAAATATATCCCAACATTAAAAAGTGAATACAAATTAAAATAAATGTTCTACATGCCTTAAATGCATTACAGTAATAATTAAAATCATCCTAAATTTCGTTCAAACGCTCGATAAATATCAAAAAGATAGGGACGCAATTTCGTAATATGACACCAATCAGATTTTACAAAAGAGTGTAGTAAGATCCAAATACAAATTTCAAATATGTCTTTCATTTGATATTGTGAAAATAACATGAAGTGGGATACAAACAGTAAATAGAAAGTATTTAAACGAAAACTCTATTAATAACAAACACGGAGGTTTAAAAAAGTTTCGAATGTACAAGGACATCCACAATCTATTTTGAAAAGTTTGTTGAAATGAGTCTAAGACTTACTTCAACTGTACAGCAATCTATAACAAAATATTGAGTCTTAATTTCATGTAAAGGAATAGAATCCAAAATGAAATGGACAGTCTTGCTAGTCATTACGAATCAAAAGATACGTTTTACGAAATTAGAGAAGACAAAATTAAACTATGAGAGAGTGTAGTGTGTTTATGCAAGGGAAAAGACATTTTCAAGAAAATATCTTACAACTTTTTTGAGTTATTGTTGCTACATCTGTGGTACGCTGACTAGACTGAAACGAAACAAACACTATCTAATTTCTCTCTTCCAAATATCTGTGCATCAAAGGATTTAAATGATTTAATGCACAGTATACAGTGATCAATTTTAAAAATTAAGTAAACCACTTTTCAGTTCATAAAAATATTGAGCTTCTTGTTGCCTTACGTCTATCATCTCGAGTACTTGACTGTTCGTTTCGTAATAGATAAAACAAATATTTTCAATCTGATAAATTCAATAGAATATCTTTAGTAACTCGACGGACGCGATTTACATTAACATTCGCGATCAAATTTCCAGCACACAAGTTTCGAGACATATGTTTCAAGAATTAAATTTTGGTCACTTCATTCTTGCCTCTACCAAATATTTCGAATATTTTCCAATTTTATGGCATGGCGATGCGTCGTTAGATTTCTGAGTTATAAGGTAAACGATGTGTGCCTGGAGTAAATGTATAAGCAGACCAAGCATGTGCTTTGGCCTATCTAATATTTTTTAAGAGAATTTTTGAAAACATTTTTTTAAAATATAAACAAATATTTATTTTTATATAAAGGGGTAAGTTTATGATAATTGTATCCACTTTCATTATACGTGTTTAATGTTTCAATATTATCAGTTTGTTTGGCCATGCTTAGAGCACCCTAAAATATTAATCCGAGCCTGTATCATTACAAGGAACAACGCGCTCGGGACACGTGCAGTATACTCGTACGTATACGCCACATTCCCGGGAACGGCTCGGGAACTCCTCCCGGTCTATGTCGCTCCGTCCGCGAACGAGCACGTAACGGCGGGCCCAACTTCTGTCATCTCCACCTCGACAATCCGACTGGTCATTCCGCAAACAGGCGCGTCCATGCAGCGCTTCCAACTTCGATAACAGCGAGGAGGGGAGGCGGGACGTCATTCTCTCCCCTCACCGCCGTTGGCTCGCTTGGCCCCGGGGCATTGGAGCAGTTCCGAGAGATGAGGTACGAGGCAAGCTCATGGACAATGGTGAAGCGAGAGCGGGGATTGGGAGGGGGACGATTCCACCCTGGGCGGCGAACATTTCGGTGGCAACATTTTTTTTACATCATTAATTTTTTATAACATTGGAATGACTTTTCCAGAATTTGCCTTTCGTACGTCATGTAATTTAGCGATAGTTTCTAAGATTTCTTTATTATTATTATTATTATTATTATTATTATTATTATTATTATTATTATTATTATTGCCATGTCATACTAACAGTTTGAATACACAGGAAATGTATTTAACAATTCTCGGTGATTGAATTAGTATGATAAAATCGTGGAAATTATTCACACCCACCCACCCACCCACACATACATACATACATCCACACACGTGTTGAATGAAAGACGAACTTACAACTCTTTGAACGGAAGCCCCACAGCTCTCTCATAGCTGTCTTATCTAGCCTAACCAGGCCAGCTATTGTTGTTTATTTATTATGTATTTTATGTTTATTTGTTATTATTATTTACTTATTTAATCATCATTGAGGGATAGAGAAAGAGTCCGAATAATATTAGGACGCCCGGAAATGCACAAATTTATCTACGTCACTCTTCATTGGAAGGGGAATAGACTGCTTGCACGAACCTGTCAACTTCATCTAGAAGATACAGGCGATGAGACGTATCTAACAGAGAGTATATAACGCGTTTAACCACGCTCCCATCGTTAGCATGACGAAATTTTCCGTCGTCTTTTCACTGTAACTACCGCTCATTCTTCACACAGCTCTTACTTATTTAATCTTTAATATATTAATTGATTTATTAAGTAATTATATAACTAAATAAGTAATGAAATAATCAGATATAAAATAAATTGTAGAACAGTCGTCTTCTAAGACTTTTATAAGAACCAAAGGAACCTCTCCACTGACATAAGCAAACGTTTGCGTGTTTTTAGAACAGATTTTATGCCAGAAAAAGCACACCTAATTCAATCCATGCGGACATATTGTAAAGCTCGCAGTCATTTTGGGTTATAATCGTAAACAAACACAGAAATCAATAAATAATGAGAACTGGGGATGCAAACAGATCATAGAAAACTTGTTTATTTTCCTTAGATTCGAACGTCTACCTTGAAATGTACTTTTTCTCATGAAAAGAAAAATCAATTATATCTCCCTTATTCCGTAGTTATAATTCAGGGACGAAAAAATAGTTAATTCATGTATAACACTTTCATCGAAATCACATACGCTTTCTTGATTGTAGACACCTGATTATGAATTTTGGATTTCAAGAATAAAATATATTGTCACTCGTATCACATTTCAGTTTCCTTTTAAATTCCATTTATAGAACGAGTTCAGAAGGAATAGAGAATTCGTAAAGGCTACAAATATACCGAATCGATCGAAATATACTGTAGTAAATTTAGTTTTTAGAACAAACGTGTATGAAGTTAAAAGCGTTCACTGCGTATTGGGTAAAGATTTTCAAAGAAATTTCTTTTTGAACGTATGCTCATAAGATCATGCTTCCTATTTTAATCAATGGATAATTCATTGAAGGATGGGCAGTTTTTTAGTACAGAAGTTAATAAAAGAACTATTTATAAAATAATAACTACTATTTTAAATTTGACAGTCCCCCTTTTTTTTATTTTCAGAATCTTAATTTGATTTTGTTGTTTGGATAAAGACTTTACGGTATTAATAGTTATTGTCGCTTATTTAAAAAGCTTTTCTTGAAATAGATTTATGCTATAATAAAAATCAGGTTAAGCCTACAAAACTGTTTATCCCCAAATAGAGTCCCTTTATAATCATTGTTCCGAGTGACCGCTCTTCATTGTTTTTTTTTTATGTTAATATTAGTATACATACCGAGCGAAGATACTCAGGGCGTAGCTAGCTGACTTCGCATTCGGGAGACCCGAGTTCAATCCTCTTGCCGGCCATCCTGGCCATGGTTTTCGTGGTTTTCCTCGATCGTCGAGGCGAATGCCTGGATGGTTCTACTGGAAGGCCACGACCGCGAAACCGGGGTCGCTAGACGAATTCGTTAACTACGTGAAGTCACGAAGGTTAAGCGAATTCCAGACAGCGCGGGTTCCTGGTTGAGTGACCGCCCAGAAACCCCGGGATCTAACGGGGCCGAGGCCAATTGCCCTTCACGGGACATATAATGGCTAAAACAAAATAAGTATTCATGTTAATCCTGACAATTAATTAGCAATACACCATATTTAAGGAAACGATCTAGGAAAATCAAATTTATTTTCAAATTCATCGTAAAATAGTAGGCAGGCTGAGTGGATAATAATTTCAGTAACTAAAATGTATTCTATGTATTGTACAATATTGAATATTTACGTTTTGTATGATGTTATGTCCTCGTGATCGGTGTATAGTATCGTTCTAAGCATTCATTCTGTGCATTTTACACTTGAAGCAAGTACTAAAAGATACGACCGCATTTTAACAAGGACTGTATCTTCCTTCTCTAATCTTCGAGACAGAACGATGCGATGCTTTGAAAAAAAACGTGTCGTTTTGGTAACTGCAACCCCACCTCCAATGGAGTGCCATCTCGCTCCTGGTCCTGGCAATGGAGCGCAATGAGGGAACACGAGGCAGGCAGGGCAAGGCCCGCCCCCGCGCGTGTGGTGCATGGGACACACACATGGTCCGGTGCACGGCGCGCGCGGGTGGGCATTGCATCGATTTCGGAGGGCGGAGCGGGAGGGCACCGCTGTCCCAGTGCCCCCCTCCCGCTCCGCTCTGCCCCCGCCCCGCCCCGCCCCGCCCCGCCCCGCCCCCGCGCGCCGGCGGCCACCCGCTAACGCCCCGCGTGGGACGACAGGGCTGCAGCAAATCGCGGAGAGCAGCCACCGGAACGTGAACCGCGTGCTCCGTCGCACGCGCCTCGCCAGCGGCCTGGAGCTGGAGCAGATCACCGTGCCCATCGGCGTGCTGCTCGTCATCTTCGAGTCCCGCCCCGACTGCTTGCCACAGGCATGTACCGCGCCCGCCTCCTCTCACTTTGAACCACTTCCCCTTACTCTCTCCCTAATATCTCCTCGCCCGCATCCACATCTGTCTACCCTTACCCGTCTCTCCTTACCTTCATTCCCCGCGCCTTATCTAATCTGTCCTTACAATTATCCACCTCTCCTTACCTCTTCTCAACCTTACCCACATCCCCTTAGCTTTACTCACCTCTCCTTCCCGTCACCCCCATCTCTTTACCTTTACCCAGCTCACTTTATCCTTGCCCCTTCTTCTTACCCTTACCCCGTCTCCTACCCTTACCCCGTCTCCTTACCCTTACCCACCACTCCTTAACCTTACCCTTATTCATGACCCTTTCTGTTTTCCTCTTCCTTTTTAAAGTCAATGTACTCTAAAATATATTATATGTATAACATTAATTCATTTTAAGACCAAATGCTTCCATTGTCAGTGATTTTATAAAGAGACTTTTTTAAATCCATATGATAAATTCATCATATTTTCTGCAAAAATAATTTTATTTTAATATCTTACATTTTCGATGATGTGACACTTGATATGTTATTTTAATATTAATAACGAATTTTTAACATATTACCGACTATATTTGCTGCAATGCGACATGAAATCTCTGGATTATCATGCCTCTCAAATATTTTGAAATTTTGTAATAAACCTGAAATCCTAATTTTCATGGATTAAAACTGAGAATTGGTGAGTCATTTGCAAATAAATGTTTACTTGATATCGGTAGAAAAGCACAAGATGAAGATTGATTTAACTATATTCTCATGTGAGTAATATTTGAAAATCTTATTAGTAAATTTAACTTAAATAGATCGTTATTAATTTTGTTCGACGTGCTGTCTTGTAGTATTATATCGTGTAGTGTTATTTATTAATCTGACAAAATATTACAATGTGTATCATTTAAAGCTCTCACGATCTATATGTTTTCCTTTACATTATGAAGACTTTCATTTAATGAATAACGCATTCGAAAACAAAATAGAAATACGTGTTTCCTTTTAGTGAATTTTTCAAAATTGGTATCCAATTAAATAACATATTGGTTCTTAACATAGTAAAATGTTTCAATTAATTTTAAGTATGAATTTGAATTTTTTGCAGGTGGCTGCCCTGGCTCTGAGTTCAGCCAACGGCCTGTTGCTTAAAGGAGGCAAGGAAGCTGCCCACAGCAATCGAGCCCTGATGGAGCTGGTGACCGAATCCTTAGCAACAGTTGGCGCCGAGAAGGCCATTTCTCTGGTACGAATTAAGCAGTTACATAGGCGTACGCTGCCTGAAACAAGAGAGAACGATTTAATTTTTGGGCCCCTCTGGACCCCCTTTTCTATTGACCTTTTTTATTTTCTTATGCCATATTTTACAAGGAAATAAATAAAGCATACAACAAGGAGAATGAGATTATGACTTTAATGATACGATTAATACAATTGATTTTGTGTTGGACCATTTTCAGGGTTGCCATGAGGTTTGACAAGCCTCCTCTCCAAATTCCATGTATCAGTTTTCCAAATTGTCAACTTAAAGGGGGAAATGAGGAATTTATCATGTATACGAAATGAAAATGTTTTATTACGTAGTTACGAAGGGCTATGGGTCCCTTTCGAACTTTTCAGAGGCACGCCTACGTTCAGCTCCTCCATTTTTATCGTTCTAATTATGGATGCATTTTAGAATTGTCTAAATATTGTAGCATAGATTCAATTTTCAATTCAATAAAAAGTTTAGATTAGATAAGCAAATACAATCTCGTAACACCTGGCCCATTGTATATTTTTAAACATCGACCGCGCGTTATTCGAAATCGGTGCGTCACATGGTCTTCAAACCTGATTTTCAAGGCCGATAGCCTGCAGTAATAATCGGTTGGGGTGGCTCAGGGCATCAACCGATGGCACTGTAGTCTGAGCGGGAAGTCCTAGACTTCGAGTCCAGACATTGGAAGAATTTTCGACACTAGCAAGACAGCTAAATAGAATTCAGCCAATGTCTAGAAGATAATTCTAGCAGTCGGCTGCTCTGACTCGTAGTTTTTCGTGGTTTCTCCAATCATGCTTTGTCCGATCCTCCAGGCGAATGCCGTAACAGTACCCTAACAAACGGGCGACGAACCGCGGGCGATCTTTCCTTCCTCCTCCTTATCTTATCCTCACTCCTCTCTTACACACACTTATACTTATATGCAGTACAACACCTCACATGTTGAGAGAGCAGTACGTAGTTTAGTGCTTGTCCCGGCTACGGCGGTGCTCCTTTGGTGGGAGATGTCTTAAAGGGGGGAACTCCCTTATTTACTTTCGTTTGTTTGTTAAATACGTACTATGTAATAAAATACTAAATAATAATAATAATAATAATAATAATAATAATAATAATAATATCTCGCCCATGAAGTCGCATCTCAGTGGAACTTCAGTAAAGTGACAACTGTGCCTATAATAATATCAGCTACAGGAGTGATCCCAAAAATGACACTTCGGGCACTGGAGTGTCTTCACTTGGATGCCAGGAATGTATATAATATGCAAAAGTGTGTCATTTTGAATACATGCCGTATTGTCAGAAGCCATCTGAACCTTCAGTAAAGCAACCACACACCTGGTCATCATTCCTGTGTGTGGTTGACATACCGACCAGTAGATACTGTGAATAATGTATAATAATAATAATAATAATAATAATAATAATAATAATAATAATATAATTATAATAATAATAATGGTGTGGTTAACAATAGAAATTTAAATTTATTTTACATTGGTATGTTTCTGCAGGTATCAACTAGGGAGGAAATCAGTGATCTCTTGAGTATGGATCAACACATTGACTTGATTATCCCACGTGGATCCACAGAATTAGTTCGCAGTATCCAGCAAAGAAGTCAGCACATTCCTGTTCTTGGGCACGCAGAGGGCATCTGTCACGTTTACGTTGATAGGGATGCTGATTTACATAAGGCTCTGAAAATTGGTAAGATACGTTTTAACGTTTTATACTGTCAGTTTGTATTAAGAGATTGTCATTTTCGTGAAGTAAAACAGCATATTCTATTTGGGCTCCAAAAGCCAAATTTTTAACATCCATATGTATTTTGATTAGTGTAAGACAAAATTGAAATTCAATGCAATGGGGGATGACAGCAATGGTGAACGGTGTATAACCATGGTAAGAAGAAGGATTTAACATTGCCCATCTCCTAGAAAAGAAGTCAATAAGTACTCAAGGATTACATGACGAATAACGGCCGTGAGTTGAGGAAGTGAGCAAAGGAAGTATTCGATTATATAGCATGTCCCTTAATTATTCCATTAAAAAATATGTTTTACTCCTCCAAGTGATAGCACAATTACTTGGTCACAATATTCAATAACTTATTTATTTTAAAACAATACCTAATAAAACGAACTGAATCTATAAAATATGCGTTAAAGAATGGCATCTCTCTGATTCTTACTGTTCACCGAGATGGAAAGATGCAACTAGAGCTAATGACAGAGAATCTATAGAAGAAATGGTTGCAATGGTTGCTTCATTTGTAGAAAAAAGGACGCTCATTGGTGTGCTAAAATTTCCAAACGCTTCTGGAGGCTCAGGCTTTTTGGTAGACAGTGTAGAAATTATCTGTCGTGACACAACTGCCTCAAACTGTTTGCCTTAATGACACATATGTCAACATTTTCCAAAGATGAGAAAGAGAAAGAGAGAGAAAGAAAGATAGAAAGAGAGGGAGAAAGAAAGATAGAGAGAGAAAGAAAGATAGAGAGAGAAAGAAAGATAGAGAGAGAAAGAAAGATAGAGAGAGAAAGAAAGATAGAGAGAGAAAGAAAGATAGAGAAAGAAATAAAGAGAGAAAGAAAGAGAGAGAGGGGGAGAGCGAGAGAGAGTTTTGATAATAGGGGTTTCATTATTGTTATTTTATTGAAGAAATCGATGTATAGTGTAGGGTGTCATGCCGAGGACGTTGCTGTACATTTGCGGGTAAGAATACATTATTTAGTTCACATTAGTTAATAGTTGCTCAGTGGTGTTTTGCATATGGAATATAATTGGAGTTAAAAAAGCTTGAATGTCAGGGGTCATGGGAGCAGTTGGTTGAGGTGGTTTTCAGAGATTGCGCGTATGTTATTCCATTTCGAAAGCCAGGTACATTTGAATTATTCATATTTGGCGCATGTAAAAATAACGGGGATTGTTGGGAATGATGTGTGATGCTGTTGAAAAATTTGTTGAAGGTAAATGCGTTTCTTTTGGAATGTTCGATGTATTTAATCTGGGAAAGCAGGTATTTTTTGGTGGCGGTCGGATAGAGAGGTGCTGTATAATACGTCGGGATATTAAAGAGATAGTTGGAACAGACACGCCCGTTTGGTCTGTATTAGGCTTCCAGATTTCTCGACGCCCAATTTACACATTTCGGTGATACGTCTTTAGGTAATGGACTCTGCGACCAATGATGTGATTCTGTGCATCTTACACAGTATGGTTGTCTTTACAATTGTCTTTAGTATGCCCGAAATCCTGGCAACTCAGGCATTGCTCTGGTCTAAGACGGCGTCTGCTATCTTCTACTTTGATGGCATAATGTAAGAATCGTTGAAGCGACATTATTTCTCTGCTTTTGTCCGAGTATTCCAACAGAACTGACACAAAAAATGGTGATTGTGGTTGGTATATCCTGTTCACTTTTTTACTGGGTAACGTTGAGAATTCAATTCTTCCAGTATAGCTAATTCATAAATAGTTGGTGAAATGTTTTTATTGACGACTGACAAGAGTTTGTTTCCAGGCAGTGTGCAAATACGATATTTCAATGTATTTTCCACAAAGTGTGGTGTTAGGGTTCAAAAATCGTCTCTTGTTGTTTGGATATTGGTGCAAGTTTTATTACGAGCTTCTATGGAGTAATCTGATAATAGGTTATTACTGAGGTATTTAATGATGATAATCTAATTCATGATACAAAGATATTGGTGGAATTTTATTTTCGCGCGTCACGTGAGGAGGGACTTTATTTTCGTCAAGCTCTTCTGTTAGCGACTCAAATCTCTTTTTAACAGGGACGTGTAAAGTATAATTTGGAGTGACATAAGATAAGATTTTAGAACTGTTACTAATAAGCTCACAGGTTGTAGCAAGTTTGTGAGAGGTACCTACTGAGGAAGTAGAAGTGGACGCAATTCCCGTTGTTATATCGTATCTGCACGACGTTACCTTTCTGCATAACTTAGTGGTGCTGCCTTCGATGATGATACAGCGACACACAGAACTACGAAGGGGCGCCAGAAGGGGGACAGCTGAGGCAACTTGTTTCAAGCCCAATTAACGTACTTGAGGCTCAGTTTATTTTTAATCAAAACAAATACAAATGTATTTATTATTTCTAATTCAAATCAACCGCTATGTTATTTATGCGACATGAAAAAATTATCTTCGTTTATGCACAGGAAAGAAGAGGAGAACTTTTCTTTGAAATGGGGGTTCCCCGTGCCCCCCAGGCCGCTTGTTTTCTCCTGGGCGCCTGTGCAGCTACGTACTGAAATGCCCCCGAGCGAGAAGAGAGATGCCTAAATCAGAGATTGAAGCGACGTGGTTAACGCCCTTAACACAGTCTATTAACAGACTGTGTTAATAAGCTGTGCCCTTAAGATCCCATACTTGGTTTTCTTGTCCGGCGGTTGCGATGCACACGCACTTTTCCTTGCGTAAAAATGACCCTGCAAAAACACACCGGGAACAGTCTGTTGTGAGGCGCTCCCGCGAGTTGCTGCCATGAGATTCTAGGGGAAGAAGAAGATGAGGAGGAAGATGAAGACGAGGAGGAGGAGGAGGAGGATGAAGACGAGGAGGAGGAGGAGGAGGAGGAGGATGAAGACGAGGAGGAGGAGGAGGATGAAGACGAGGAGGAGGAGGAGGAGGATGAAGACGAGGAGGAGGAGGAGGATGAAGACGAGGAGGAGGAGGAGGATGAAGACGAGGAGGAGGAGGAGGATGAAGACGAGGAGGAGGAGGAGGATGAAGACGAGGAGGAGGAGGAGGATGAAGACGAGGAGGAGGATGAATACGAGGAGGAGGATGAAGACGAGGAGGAGGATGAAGACGAGGAGGAGGAGGAGGAAGATGAAGACGAGGAGGAGGAGGAGGAAGATGAAGACGAGGAGGAGGAGGATGAAGACGAGGAGGAGGATGAAGACGAGGAGGAGGAGGAGGAGGAGGATGAAGACGAGGAGGAGGAGGAAGATTATGTTGGGGATGAGGATTATGATCTTCTATTGGAATATTTATTTTTCATTCTACTTATTAATCAGTTCCTTGGATAGACAAGGACTACTTTCTCTCCCCTAATGTTACGACACTAAGTATGTACCAACTGGTTGAATGGGAGGTTGAAGTTAGTACATGTGAACTTCTACATGTGTGTGTAGATAGCTGAGGAGCCGGATGTGTACTCAACCTTCATTTACCCAATAATAGGTCTTAAGACTATGCATCATTGAAGAGATAGGCACAGAGGATACATAGTTTTGTCAATGAATTGTGCATTGTCATAGTTAATATTGGAGTTAATTGGCACTTAGGCTGTATAAGATACTATTTTCTGACATTGTGTGTGAGAAGAACAAAACATGTTTACAGTCCCATGTGAAATACTTTCAAGAAGAAAACATGGCACAAATAAAAAGTAAATTTAGTAAGGCTGTTTGAGTTTTTGAGTTTGTCATGAAATATTTCCACAAAGAAATTGAAGTCGTGGGTTTTTTCGGTATGCATTCAGAATATATTTACAGAGGAGCAAAAGCTCTTACAATGTGATGTACATTGCTCTCAATTCAAAATTGCCTATAAAATCACATACACATTATTATTGTAATAGTAAAAAGCATTATTTCTATTCTCAACATTGTACTGAAGAGTTGTAATCTATTCTTGAAAATGTAAATTATCCTAGTACTAGATTAGAAATTATTTATTAAGTATGTATTAATAAAATGGTTTCATTCCACAGTACGAGATTCCAAGTGTGACTACCCAGCAGCATGCAATGCAATGGAAACTCTTCTCCTTCATGAAGATCTGGTGAAGAATGGAAGTTTCTTTGTTGATGTCTGTTCAATGCTTAAAAAGGAAGGGGTACGATCATTCATTATTTTGTTTATTTTGATTCACTATGTCTTAGTTTGTCTAAAAGCGTCAAATCTATTCAGTTTCATTGCTTGAGAATGAAAATAAAAAGCTGAAAGTTTTGGGTTGAGAGCCAGAGTGTAGTGGGGGGTTGCTTTGGGTCGCGAATTTAGAGGAACAGTAATTTCATAGTCAACCAATTTAATAAATTCTGTGACAACCAAATAGAGATGTAGGGTAAATAATTTTTGATTTGCAAATTACTGGAAATATCAAATAGTAGATGAAAAATTATATTGTTTCATATTCTTATTATAAATGTATGAGTAAAATTACACACTAATAGCATTGCTAAGAACTTAAGAGAATTGGTTCAAGAAATAGCTATGAGAGTGGTATTGAAGAAATTTCACTAAAACTTTCGGTCTTGAGTGACATTTTCTTTAAAGACTTCGGAAATTTCAAAGAAATTATTATAAAAATACAATTTTGTTTCATCTTGAATTAGATGTTTTAGTCTGCACTTTTCTCAAATTGTTCTTCATCATATTCTATTGAAGAGACAGAAACAAATTTTTCATAATTAATTTTATAGTTGTCCTTTGTTTTTTTTCTCTTTTAGCTTTTTAACCTTGTCAAATTTTTAAGACCATCCTTGATGGTTTTCAGTTGCACGTCTGAGTCATAGATTTCCTTTAGCAAGTTCATGATCATGATTCACTGTTATAATTATATTTATTCCTCAGTAATTACTAGGAAGAGGAATTTTATGCCCTTAAAAATCGTGAAATACGCTTTTAAAATATGCATTTATTACAAACATTTTGCAATATGCTCTTTAATATGCAATTAAAGTTAACTATATTTCATTTTTTCTATAAACCTTTCTTGATAAAATGCAAGAGATGCATGATTGGAATGAAAAGAGTTATTTTTGTGTAAACATAATATAATCTATTCACGAGATAAATAATTGAAGTTAATATTTACCTTACTGAATTACATTGTATGTCATGTTGTATTTCTTCTGACTGGTTTAAAAAATATGTTATCAAGAAATATCCTACATTTGCACAAGTATTTTATCATTTTAGAAAAAAACAACAACAAATAAAACAATGCAAACTGTGACAAGCGCTTTTGAATCATTGAATGCTATGAAACAAATACAGTCTATGAAATGATAAAATATTTAATAGATAAGTCTCTATTTTAATGAAATATGCAAAATATGTGCCTATAATAACACCAATATGCCCCAACCGGAAAAATCGGCCAAATATGCACTAACGTATAAATCCAAATTGCATCATATTATAGCCAAATGTCAAGAAAACTCACTTAGCTATATGCAACCGACAAAAATATGCAAAATCATAGAAATTAGCTTGCTAGTAATTACAATAATAATAGTATGTATGCTGTCACTATAAATAAATTGCATTCAGTTGCTTATATTGAAATGTGAAATGTAATTATGTCATTATTGTTATGAAATTGAAAACAATTCAGTGCTAGTGTTTTATAAATTGCCTATCTGGGTTTTTGTGAACATTAAGAGGATTTTGAAAAGACATCCAAAACATGAGAACTTTTTGCAGTAAAATTATCTAGTTGTTTTCTATAATATTTCATGAAGAAATTAAGTATTCATAGAATGAGTTTTTTTTTTAGGTAACCATCTATGCAGGACCAAATTTGTCACAATTGCTGACATTTGGCCCTCCTCCTGCAAAGTCTCTGAGGACTGAGTATGGTGCCCTTGAATGTGCAATTGAAATTGTGAAGAGTGCTGAAGAAGCAGTGGATCACATTCACAACTTTGGCAGTGGTCATACTGAAGTTATTGTCACTGAAAATCGTGAGTACCTATTCTTCTTGGAATTTAATTCAGAATAATATCAAAGATTTGTCAATGTTATATAAAGTAAATAATAATTTATTATTGATATGGAGTGCATTAAATGTTACTTAATTATATTATTTTGTTTTTACTCTACATAAACTTAATGTTTTCTGGCATCTCTACAGAAACAATATTATTAAATGCTTGAAAAATTATATATGGAAATAACGAATGTGCAAAATTAATATTGTGTTTTGACTTTTTATAGAATTAATTATTTTGATGATGAAATTTTATTTGATTATCCATCACAAACACCTAAAGTAGCCTACATATCTTTGACTTGTGTTAGTACATTTAATGTAATATTACATTTTAATATTTCTTAAAAATTCAAACTCGTGAATATAATGTATTTGTGGGAACTAATTCAATCTGAGATTATGACATAAATGTATGACATAGCTTAATTAAATAATTAATTAAAAAATTATGGAATTTAATGAATTTACAACTGAACAAGTTATTGTAACTCATGAATATTACTCTTATGCTAGATGACCAGTCATTCTCTTAAGGAACACCTGCACTGTTAATGTATAAATTAAATATTTCCTGATAAAGGGGTTAAATCAAGAGGATTTTTCCCATGTTTTTGCTTTTTGTCTGAAAACGTTTTGTGTGAGAATATTTTATTGAGTTTTAAAGAAAATAATCACAAAAAACAGTATTGGAGCATGTTCAAATTAAAATTATTTGTGAAAAGGGACCAGTATTAATTTCCTTTTCTTAACATTTTTAGACATTTTTTAATTTTTTAATATTTATATCAAATTACTAATCGCTAGAGTATTGGGGAACCTACCCAGTTGCAAACTAAGGGGGATACTCATTATATGAGAGTTTGATGTTCCCTGTTGGAAAAAGTGTGTTGTATCTGCCAGGGAACAATTAATCCATATCCTCACAGACAAGTACCTCACACAGGATTTACACACTTATGTAATGTTCATGTACAGGAATCTAAATTAAAGGGACCAGAAAAAACCAAGAACATTCTTAGGATTTAATTATACTATGCCGTGTAAGCAAAGATTATATTTGTTTCATTCATCAATTCAACAGTTCAGCCTTTCTTGAAATTTTTTATGTCTTTCTGGAGAAAATTTCCAATTCATACCCAGTAGCCTAGTACACCACCTCCTTGGTATAGTGGTTGATATATTTAGTCAATGATAAGCCTACACCTGAAAGTCTTGAGATCATTTTCTAAGGGGATTTTGGGAGATTTTTTCTTTTGTTTGTTGTGTACAAGGATGCATATTTCTGGGAATGAGATATTATTCCCACTGATGAAAGAGAACCAGCTCATTAAACAATAAGTGAAAAAAATAAGAATCATATTTGCTTTCATTTTTGCTGACTTTCACATAACAGTGATGAAGTTCTTAATGCATTTGCACTGATTGAGAAATAAATTCTTCCCCAGGAAGCATGCAAAAATTGAAGAAACAAAGAAAAAAAGAAAATAATCAAGATTTCAATTTTATTAATTTTAATATAATTTTGTCTCTGGTCACATATTCCCGTACCCCAGTATCAGGTGCATGTAGTCCTTAAATGTCATTCAGTGATAAAATTACAATTTTATTAATTATGATACTAAGTAATTAATATTTGATTATTAACAATGAAATATAAATACCAAAATTAAATATATATTTTTCTTTTAGAGACAGGCAAAGTTGAGTCATTGCATATATGCAAGTGCATATAATGCAATATGCATATCATCACTCTTTGCAAGTTCTTTGCCTACTTATATTATTTGATAGAGTGCAGAATGCCTTAATAATCATAAATTGATTCCTTTAAAACTTAAGTACCATAATACAGAAAGAGTGGTAGTTTACTCCCTTCTACAGAAAAGCTCTTATTTTTATTTTTTCCTTTGTTTTTTAAAAACTGTCAATTCATACACTTTATAATTGTCGTGTACATGCAAATTTTCTTATTATTAACTTCATGAAAAAAGCAAATACAACTCATGAGTTTCCCTTGCATCTTACCAGGTAATCACTGTACACTCAATACTCAAAACACTTCGGTCATTTACTTACAATTTGTTAATTGGAAATTTGTCCCCAAGTTAAATAATTTGTTCCCAAAAATATTTTGACAGAACATTATCAAAAATAGAGCCTATTAATCAACAGTTTGAAACAAAATAGTGTTTTTTTTTTGTTTTCGTTTGTCTATTAACTTACATAATTGATGCGAAATTAAAAAGGGATGTTAATTTTTCCTCTATTTTTGTTGATTTTTGAGTGTACCTATTTAATAGACATGAATTTTGTACTTTTCATTGCTCGGTTTTCTAATGTACGTATAAAAGGTGACGTATTAACAATTGTAAGATTTTAACATATCGAACAATAACTAGGATTTAGCAGCAATAACCATTCTGGGTGTACATTTTCTCGTTCGTCGAAGATTCGGGCCGTGTAGCCCGGGGAGTCGAGGGCTCGATCAGGGAAGCGCTGACACACCTCCCCTGCTGGCACACGGAAACTATCGCAACGTTCCTAGAAGATGATGCCGAAAGTGATGTCCTTTGGCTCAAATGCATTTTTGCACAATTCCGAATCTTCGGCGAACGATGAAATAAATGTACACCCGGTATTAAACATATTATGGTATTTATTAATAACCCCAAATTTTTGTTGGTTGTATACTACATAAATTATATATATATATTGTGACGTACCTGGTGATGCCGGGTATTTCACTGCAATATAACACTAAAGGAGGGTATCTTTTCCGTGAATGGGTCCCTGGATAAGTTGGTATAATATTGGGAAAGTTAATCAGAAATGGAAATACAATCATGAACAAGATTTATTTGCAAATCAAATTTTGTTAATTACATGATCTGATAACATTTATACACTCTGCCTTGGTACCAAGATTAGGTGTAATATGCATTTATCATACCTTCGGGGCCCCGACCAAATACCTTCGATGCTCGTAGAACAGCTCGTATCGACAGGGTTGCCGACCTCGGCAGCAGCTGTGGGCCGTCGGCGGCTGATGGCGTGGCGGTCGTCCTGGGCTGGTGACCTTGCGACTCCTCCCCGACTCGGATCTTGATACCACGGCGTTGCACCTCTCTCGAATCACCTTCCGTCGATGGATTTAATTACTCAACCCGCACCTATCACGCGTACTGGTCTCAGTTCCGTACCACACAGTTTCGATAAGGCTTCCACTACACTAATTAATACCAGCGCGATCGATTGTTCTATCAACACGAATCTTTTATTCTAATGATACTCTCATTATCTACTTCACGTATTTACTGCTTCACAGTTACTAGTACTTTACGAACACATTGCATGTTCCCTTTTGTCCATGCGCTAACGGCAAGCTTTTCGCCACACGTCTGAACTCTTCGCCGCTTCGCTAACGTCTGTTCTCTTCGCAATTCTCCTAACGACTGCCCGCACGTGCTCGCTGCCCGGTTTGTAACCGACATTCTCACGCTGGCCTCCCGGCGGTGGCACCGGTGGCGGTAGCGACCGTTGCTAGCTCCCGTCGTTGTTCGCAGCGCTTGGCGTACGTACCGCGCAGTCCAAAATATATATTGATTACTTACACTAATGTTTTAATTAGTGTAAAGGAACACATTCTGTGTTTCATCACCCCCCTCCTTTCTTTTTTTGGATTTTTCCCGCCTCCGGAAAAATTCACTTTAGTATCATCGTCTCTGCCGATGGTTGCAGTCTTGTATATTACATGAACCCTATATACACTTATACCCTAAAATCGAATTAGCACGTGATTGTTTAGATTAACACTAAGATTTCACTTATTTACACTTCACTATTTTCCATACCTATGGGACAGGGTCTTAGGTTATGGAAATTGTAGTGTCCCACCACTTCTTGTTTGTCATTTAGTAACTTAGCCACATTTTTATCCGTAACTTTATCTATCACATATGGTCCCTCATATAATGGGAAAAATTTTGCATACAGCTTCAAATTTGGGTTTGATACCTTGGGAACTCGTAGTAACACTAGTTGCCCTTCACTGAACTTGTAAATCTTCTTCTTTAATTTCGATTTCCTTTCCTTCCCTGACTTCACTAATGCTTGGTATATCTGTTCTGATGTTTTAGTTGGTTCTTGCGATATCTTGTCCACGCATTGAATCAACGCAGCTCCGCTATTGCGTAACCCGAATGGCACTCTACAAAACACATAACATATTCCCTCAAATGCGAATCCTGTATACTGCTGGTCCTCTTCCGCCCCTTGCATTTGCCAATAAGCTTTACTAAAATCAGTACTAGAGAAAATGATGTTCCCTCCAAACCTCTGCAATGCTTCTTCCACCGATAACGGAGCATCCCTGTATGGTTGTGTTACTGCATTTAGTCTTCGTGCATCTAGGCATAATCGTATTCCTCCATCTTTCTTTTTGACGATCACGATTGGGTTAGTGTAGGATGTCTGTGCCTTTCTTATGATTCCATCATTTATCATTGATGCTAACAGTTCAGAAACATCTTGCTTCAGCGCTGCTGGTATCGGATAGTTACGCTGTCGAAATGGTGTTGTATCTGTAAGTTGGATTCGAAATGTGAATCCTTTTATTGGGGCGCGATTCTTCTGGAATACTTCTTTATTCTCCATCAACAGCTGCAACAGTTGCTCCTTGTGACGCGTATTTAATATCTCTATCTTCTCCGTCTGCTGCCTCAGCTGTTCTTCTAATGATTCTTCGGCCACTGCGCCCGTGCATACTTCGTATCCTTCGTCTATCCCCAAGTCGAATCCTATCGCCTGGCTCCCCAGCTCCACCACTTGCCGTTCTAGATCAATAATTGCTCTGTGATCGACCAGAAAATCCGTCCCTATGATTATCGGGTGTAATAACTTTTTGACTACCAGGGCCACTATCTCGTATACTTGGTCGCCAATCATGGCTCGAAACATTATTTGTTTTGTGATGGGGCTTGACTTCTTCTGAGTAGCTCCAATCACATACGCCCTATTCATAGGCAAACACATTATTTCTTTTCCTTTTGCTTTTAATTCCTCGTACATTTCCTCCGACACTACTGTAGTCGTGCACCCTGTGTCTACTAATGCTTCTTTAACTACTCCCTCACATTCCATCGTAATTGTGGGACATTTCCTGATTCTGATCGCTGAGCTCTTACTTCTCTGCCACGGTTGGGCCTCGTGAGTTACTGGCTGTATAGTATTTATGGAGACCACGTTAACTTTCACAATTTCCGCGTCCGTAATGGGGCCACCTTTCACCACGGACTTTATTGGTTTAAATAGTGCTCTTGTTCTCTACTTGTGCTAGGCTGTGCTGGTTGGTCAGATGCGCTTCCGCCCCCGCCTCTTGACTCCGTGCGGTTTGGGTTGTGTCCGCTCCAGGCCGGTCCTTGGTTCCTCGGCTCTGGTCTCCATCCATCTCCCCCTCTTCCGCGTTGATTTCCCTGGTAATTAGTGCTCCTGTCACTCCCTTGCCCCTGATTCCGTTCTGTTCTTATCATATTAATGTTCCCCTCATTCCTGTTCTTTGGTGCGCCTGCAAAAGTTAGGTCGTACCCTCCTAACACATTCTGAAATCTCTCCAAGTTAGTGTGCTGCACACTACGTAATAGATTCTGCACCGTAACTGGGAATTGTCTTGTTAGTACACATATAATTTCTTGATCGCTCATCGGTGGGGATAACGTTTTGTATTCCATGATACGCCTTGTTGCGTATTCCCGCAAGCTTCCCATTGACTGGTTGTAGTGATTATTCATCAAGCTGATTTTAAAATTGATTTGAATCTCCTCATTCCAGTACCGCTCAAAGAACCGATCTTTAAATGCCTTTACTGATTCGGGAAACTCATCAAATGTATCGGCCCATATCCTTGCGTTCCCTTCCAGCATTAAATATAACAATTGTATCTTACACCTTTCCGAGGTATTGATGACAGCTAAATGTCGTTCTGCCGCCTTCATGAATATGCACGGATTTTCTTTACCGTCTCCTGAAAATTTTAGTGATCTTGGAGGGGTGAATGGTACCGTCCCGCTTGCTGCAATTGGGGATGCCTTGCATTCTTTTATTTGTTCGATCTCTGTTCGTAGTAACACAACCTTCTCTTCGCATTCCCTCTTATTCTCCTGCATTTCTTCCTTGACTACCAACTGCATCCTTTCAATTTTCTCGTCCTGCTTAGCGGTTTTAGCATCTAATTGCTGGTATAACTTATTCTCTAATTCTCCCCCCAGACTAATTACTTGGGATTCTAACTCCTTTTTCTGTTTCCCTAATTCTTCGGCAGTCCATTGCTCATGACTTTCTACCCGCTCCGCAATTTTGGTTATCTCATTCTTCGTTGACTCAATTTGTTCTTCGGCGCGTCCTATTCTCCCACTTAATTCCTCTTGTAATTTGCTGATCCGTTCCTCGAATTTCCTATCCTGTTCATCTAATCTCCCATTCAATTCTTCAGCCAACTTCCTATTCTGTTCCTCTACTTTCCTATTCAGTTCTTCAGCCAACTTCCTGTTCTGCTCCTCTGTGAATATTTTCTGTTCATCTAATTCTGTTCTTCAGCCGACTTCTTACTCCGTTCCTCTGCTTTCCTATCCTGTTCATCTAATCTCCCATTCAATTCTTCAGCCAACGTCCTATTCTGTTCCTCTACTTTCCTATTCGTTTCATCTAATTTTATCATGATTATCTGCATGAAATCTATAATGGTATTTTCCCCACCCCCCAAACTTGGATTTCTTGTTGCCTGGATCATCGGTGTTGATGTAACTTCTACTTCTTTATTAAAGCTATCCCCTGACGTATCATCCAACCGGCTCCCAATTCCACTATCCCTGCTTTCCGATGAAATGCTATTATCGATTCCTACATCTATCTCCCTTACTTCATCCGCCTTCTCCTCCCGGTCCAGCACTACATTTTGCGCCTCCATTCTGTTGCTTTGAGCTATCCGTTCGATCCTCACTTCGCTAAAATACTCGCACAAATTTTCCTTTTGCCTCACCTAACAACAGTACAACAGTTATCCTATGAATTTACTCTGCCCGCCACAGCACTGTATACTCTTTATCACTTGTTATAATGCACTAATATTTCAAATGCTGAATGATGACGAACACACCCTCACTCACCACAAAAACACCATAAACATATTCTCTACAATCAGTAATATTATTACCACTTGAATACATATATGCCGCTGACAAACTTATTAACATTATTCCAAAAATGCTCTCAAATTTTAGTAAATCCACTATTAATTTGAAATTACTTCTCAACACAATTATTGCTATATTATGTACACAATAATCACTCACAATTACATGTCATATCTTCTCCCTAAATTTTCCTCAATAGTACCATATAAATATTAACAATATACATTCACAATACTGCTATACATTCCCCAACCTAGTATCATTTCCATTGAATTCCACAAGCTTTACCATCACCAATGGATAATGCACTGCTGAATGAACATTCCCAGCAAGTAATGTGCACAATTTATACAATAATATTAACCACCCTTATATTTCCACAAGAATTATTATTGCTTCCCAATTCTTTAATTTCCATGTTATTAAAAACTACCAAGCAATTCAAACATTATTAACATGTCTTACAAAATTTGAAATTATATTACATTATATCATTTACAATATGTACATGTGTAGCTTTCATAAACCCAGTAACTGTAGTAGTAATTTTATACTGGTTACTCTCAAATAATTTCCTATATCTGCCCACAATTAATTACACAACAAAATTTCTGTAATTACCAAATATTCATTATGCTTATTTGACTTATGCATGCTTTGTTAATACATGTACTGTTACTTTTTGTTCCCTATAATAATAAACTTTACATTGCCTGCCTATTATCTTTAACCTGCATTACTATACATCCAATACATACACAGTGCTTTCCAATATTTTACCAACTTTCCTAAGGCCACATTTCTTAATTACACGCTTTCCAGACTTGTTCGGGCGCCAGCTGTGACGTACCTGGTGATGCCGGGTATTTCACTGCAATATAACACTAAAGGAGGGTATCTTTTCCGTGAATGGGTTCCTGGATAAGTTGGTATAATATTGGGAAAGTTAATCAGAAATGGAAATACAATCATGAAATCATGTGTTGAAAATCTGCCACCGTCATGTTCGTCTGGACGCCGTACGATATTTGTCTGGACATTGTTCAATGTTCATCTCCGCTCCGTACGATATTTGTCTCGACAACTTTACTACATGACATGTTATCTGCTATTTGCTCAAAAAAAAGGTTTTGCCATTAATTAGGAAATTTAGTTATGAGCTTTCAGTTTCTGCTTTGAAAACAAATGTAATTTTCCTTATATCTATTTTTTAATCTTCCCTTCCCTTCAGCATTTCTCTCACCGTGTTACATTATGTCATCATTTCACATTAAACCTCAGATCTCATCTCGCCGCACATTGCACTTTCTTTTTCCTTGCTCTTCGATTTTTCTCCTCGCATATATTTTATTCAAACAAGTTTTCATTGGTGAAAAGTGTCTTTCGCGTCTCTGCTCGTGCGTTCCCCTGCATCCAGTCCTCCGAGGCGCCACGTGTAATCCTAGAGCGGACGTGGCGGGGCGTGTGGCTTCGGCCGTTCGGGTCGGTCGTGCAGCCTCACACGACTCGGCACAGCTCCGCCGCTATTATCATTAGCGCGGAGCTGCTGCGGCGTGGTAATCTGACGGCACCACGCGTTCGATCTCCGCTGATCGCCTGTTCGCCAACGCCCTCCCCCGCGCCTCCCGCGCCGCCCCGCCTTGGCTGGCCTTGTTCCACCCTGTCCCTCCCCGGCCCTCAACCTGCTCGCACTGCACCTGTCCCTTCTGGCAGCACACGCTCACGCTCGTGTCGCTTCCTCCGCCTACCTCCGGCCCGCAACCTCTCCCGACTCCTCCCCCGCCCTCCTCCGCGCCTCCCCCGCCCCCGTCTCAGCCCCGCCTCCGCCAACGCCTCGCCTCGCCTCCGCCCCCGCCTCACCTCCGCCCCCGCCTCACCTCCGCCCCCGCCTCACCTCCGCCCCGCCTCACCTCGGCCCCCGCCTCACCTCCGCCCCCGCTCCCGCCAGCCTCTGCAGGCCACCTCTCTCCGATGCGCCCCGCCGGACTCCGTTCTCTGCTCAAGCTCTCCGCTTGGTTGTTCCTCAGCTTAACCCCGCCCAACTCTGCTCTTCCCGCTCCATTCCTCCCCCCCCCCCGTCACCTGCTCTGCTCTCTATTCCCGCTTTCTCCGGCCCCCGCTCCAGAGCCGTGCGTTGCTGACGCCTCTCCATTCCGCTGGGAGCCTGGCGCGAGTGTTTTGCCGCTGTTAGCGCCAACACTACTCTGCACCACCCTGGATCCCTGCATGGATAGAATCCACCTCCGCCCACCTGATCCACGTCCTCATTTATTCCCTTCATTTCTCCTCTTTTCCCTTACCCTTAACCTCCCTCCCCGCTTCTTCCCTTTCCTTTTATTCTACACCCTATACCCTTTCCTTTTTTTCCTTCTCCTCCCACCCCTATTCTGTTTCCTGCTTCGTTCTTCGACATAGCTGAACGGATATGGAACCGTTCGGCGGAACCCATCTTCCCAAGAAGTTCCTCATTTTGAAACTCAATTCACTTGTAACCAAATTCGAAAGTATCTATTCCGAAATACGAATAAATTTATAAACTATTAAAACGCAATTTAAAAAAAAATATTTTCTTGAGCAGGAAGAAATGTGCCAATCATAAAAACATTTGTATTAAGATATTTTCAATTTCATGGTTCATTTTCTGTATCCTTTAATAAATTATAAGTAATTAAGAAAATTTACTATTTAATATTATTAGTTCGAAGCACCTTATACCGTTGCTTTGTATAACTATTTTTTCAGTGCAAATTCTACCATTTTTGTATTAAATTGCAAAAATGCAATTTCAAATAAAATAATAATTTCAAGCAGGGTAATAATTCCATATCATCCTGGTGACCAATTGTTTTATTTTCATCATTGACAGATACAGTATCGTGAACGCTATTATTAATTATGATTTACGATATTTTCCTCTTAAAAATCTTTTAACGATTTTCATCATACTTATCAGTCTCTGTACGTTTTCTTGAATTTCAGATCTCTTCGAGCTAATTGACGTGCATGAAGTGATGATTGTTGTGCGTGATGTTTCGTATAAGTCTCGCTCTATCTTTCCGATACTGTTTTGATTCCAGCATTTGTTTTTGCTCTCGTTTTCTTCTCCTTTTTGGTTCCTTTTCCTTCTCCTCTTCCGAACTAGTCCCACGCCGAATCCACTTAATATAACTTACACTCTTGTTCCGTGCCTAAATTTGTTTTCTCGCTACTTGTGCAGTAAATGAGCCACTCTCAATTCAACAAGAAAAGTATTGATTCTCCCCGAATTATTGAAGCAGTGCTTCAACAGCACTTCAGTTGATGAGCAAGAACTCCTAGCTCTCCTCCTAGAAGTGAATCGCGATAGCGAAAGCATTACAGACCTCTCTCGTTGGTATGGGGCGTCAAGGAGCTCTTACTAATCTGGGGAGATTGGCCTGTTCGCCAATGCTCTTCATTCCAATTAACTTGCTGCGCCGTGAATACTGTAATCATTTTGGGGAGTTAAAGGTGTGGTCCGAAGTTTTATTTTTGTTTCTTACTAAAGCAAAGGATTGAAGTTCTGAGCTGACAATTGAATCGAGAAAGTGTGCAGAAACCAACAATGTATGCCCGCTTGGGTAACTAAGAATATCTGGTTAGTGTCCATCCAAATATGATCAAAACATCTCAGCATTTTCATTGATTGTTTTGAGAGGGGAAAGTGTGCCAAAACGTAATTTTTACGTTTACCTGAAAATTGGAGAAAGATGATGGGAAATAGTTTTATTTAAAAATCCCGTATCCATATTTTGATGTAGAAGAGCTTATTTCTTTAGACAATATGATTGTTCATTTACAGATATGGGATTCATGAAAAAAGTGAATAATTTGAAGGAGTTCTTAATGTTGTTGGTTATTTTTCTAGTCAGGTTACAAGAATTCGCGCGTTGAACACCTATGTTCACGTCAATTTAAAATACAATTTCCAAGAATTATATTTTTAATATTAATGCACATGTTAACAGAAACATTTAATAAAAATAAAAAAGTATTTGAGAACCGCAGTTATTATTGCTTCCAAAATAGGCTATGCCTCTCACAGGATCGAGACAAGTTGTGAAGAGACGCAGATGACCTTTAAAATGAGGGTGGTTAAATATATACAAATGGTAGAAGCAAAACGTCTGTCTTGATGGAATACAATCTGCTGCAATTCGTGAAACATGTGCGAAATAGCAGATTGTAAAATTTTTGTATTGTTAAGATTAAAACCCATTCACCGTCTTCGTGAAAATAAATTTTATTTCTTTACATTTAAATACTGATTTATTACTAGCATTTTGCGAATTAAATTAAAATAATGAGATTAATGGCAAAGGATATTATTCAGTTGTTTCACGAAGTAACTGAAATACATTATTTTTCTTCTATTGCAGTACGCAAGTGAAAGTGTAGTCAAGCACGATACAGCACAAATATTTTCCAAATTTTTTGCGCTATGAACGTGGAGACCAAATGAGTTTAGGAAATATCTGGTATACGTTATTTTGTATTATTATGTACATAGCTCGAGAAGAAGCATTGAACTCGATAAAATTGCGTATTGTGAATTTGAGCAAGTGCTTTAGACTTCAAAACGCGTTCAACGAACATGTTTACTAGTGTGTTTGAAAATAGACAGCCCAGTACGTTCAAACGTTTGCACTAATGTTTAGAGTCGATTAGTTAAAAGCTCATGGAATTGCATCCACAAAACAATGCAAACACACGGGGAAACGTTGGACGATGTTTTACTATCGACAACATGGCATTCATTTCACAGTAAGATAAAAGATGTACGCATTGTCTGCGTTAAAATGGTACAGATTGGTGACGTTAGTATAATAATGGATTGTCAGTCCACGCGATAAGAATAACATATGACTTCGATAAAAACGGTACAAATGCTGTACAAATGCAAATAGAGTTTGGGAAACACATTTGTCGAGTAATAATTCTTTAATAGCGGGATAAGAAATATTTATTCAAAATATATCAGTTCTAGATTCACAATGGTCACCTGTATTTTAAATGGGAACCGCTGCATCAAAATTCTTATTCCATTGCCCCATTTGGTCTCCACATACTCGCCTGTTATTTCTTTCCCTTTTTTGCGTCTTTAGTTTCCCCAATTAACCACGTCCTTTTCCTGAATAGTTCTTTTTGCTATATTTCGTTTTCTCCATTTCTAAAATTAACCTCCACACATTTCTACCGCCATGGTAGATCACATTTCTGTCTTCGTGCTACTCTTCCTCCTTTTCAAGTTCACCTTCTCCTCCTCCTCCTCCTCCTCCTCTTCCTCCTCCTCTTCCTCTTCCTCCTCCTCCTCCTCTTCCTCCTTTTCTTCCTCCTTCTCCTCCTCTTCCTCCTCTTCCTCCTCCTCCTCTTCCTCCTCCTCCTCTTCCTCCTCCTCCTCTTCCTCCTCCTCCTCTTCCTCCTCTTCCTTCTCTTCCTCCTCTTCCTCCTCTTCCTTCTCTTCCTTCTCTTCCTTCTCTTCCTCCTCTTCCTCCTCTTCCTCCTCTTCCTCCTCTTCCTCGTACTTCTCCTCTTCCTTTCCCAACTCCTTCCCCTTCTCGGTCTTTTCTTTCTCCTGAAGCCGCTCCCACCGGACCATGCCTGCTTTCCGTATGCCGTCAATCATTTCGAGATGTCGCATGAAATATCGAAAAGTTTGTTTTTATTGCTGTCATTTCGTATGTATGGATACTAACGAACTGTAGACTCGTATCGAGGTCTCGAGACCAAAATCGATATCGTTTTAAAAGGAACTTTTTGCAGCAATCAACAGCAATACCGAACCTCTGCGCATGCGCCGTTCGAGTTTGCGCTGCGTTGCGCAAAAAATCCCTAATAAGTCTAAGACAACAGGCTTATAATAAATCTATTATTACAATCAACATTTGAACACTAGTGGATTTCCCTCTTCTTATGAAAATATGGGGTACTGTTTCCGGATAAATCTTGATTCTAAAAGTAAGACCGGCTGCGATAGCTCGGTACCAACACCATTGTCTTAGTATCATCGTTGCCGAAGAGGCCCTAAGTTCAGGGTCCTGTCGTGGCGGATTGTTGAGATCCATAGCAGGATCGAAATCAACCTCTGTCTGGGAGGAGAATTATGTCGACTAGACACTCTGCTACACACTACCACATATGTAGATAAACAAATCGAGAGCTTGGTGTTTGTTCCGTCTGGGACGGTGGTAGGGGGGGAGATACATGGAAAGAGAACCCCCCCCCCCCGAGATGACCTAGGTCGGCGCCGGATCTCACGGTCCGATGTGGGGGGGAGAGTTACACCGCAATTTGCCGGGATATAATATGCACTGCACTTACGGGGCGAATAACGTGGAGTGAAGTAGTTGATGAGCCTGGAGTTAATACTACTCTCACTCACTCATTCATTCATTCACTCACTCACTCAACAAGTAAAGAAATTAAAATGTTAAATGTAAAATCATTTTAGTTTGTGTACTTAAAATCTAATCGATACGGCACGATATTGGACTATCGATCCTTCAGATTCGATAATACTACTGATATTACACGCGATAATTAATTTCCATTCCTCATATTTAGTTGAAACGAGTATCGCAAATTCCTTTCGTCAGCCGAAAGTGTCTCAACCGGCCCACCTTTCAGGCCGGCGACGCGCCCGCGCGACCTCTCCGTTGAGCCGGCCGATTATTGCCAGCAAGAAGCAAACCCGCGCGCCCTCCCACGCCCATAATCCGGGCCATAGAAGCTCCTCCACGCGGAGGTCTAGCGTGAGTTTTGCAATTTTCTTGAACAAAATTCTAGGAGGCCGGTCCGGAAGGCCGAGATCGCCAAGGCAGTTGTGTCGTAGCGATCTCGGATCTCGGACCGAAGGATCGCGGGTTCGAGTCCCGCCTCGGGCATGGTTGTGTTGTGTTCGTCATTTCACCCCCTATCATCATCATCATCATCATCATCATCATCATATCGTGTCATCCTCATAGAAACTAAACCGTTACACGCAATAGTGGTCGCTATTGACCTAGTAGTTGATGCGACCTTAAATAACAAAAAAAGTCAGTTTAGCACAGTGTCAAATTATCATACTTACCAACATGTGGCTGTTGGAATATTTTGAACAGCAAAAAAATTTCATTTTGGAGAACTCACTTACTTTTGTTTTCAGCTCAAACAGCGCAGGATTTCCTGAAGCAAGTGGACAGCGCGTGTGTGTTTCACAACGCCAGTTCTCGATTCGCCGACGGCTATCGCTTTGGACTTGGTGAGTAGCTGAAAATAAACTAGAATTTTTCAAACTGTAACATTTGTAATACGCTAGTGTGTTTTGTCACAAAACGATGACACCCTTTTACTTCTAACTAGCAGTGGCGCCTCTAGTGGATAATTTCATGTCATTCTTGTTATTGCTGAGGAAGCTCACAATAAAAATAAAGTTTAATCCTGGCTCGTCTACCGTCGGGCATAACATGTTAGACGAAAAAGTATGGACCTAATAACCTTTTCTTAAATTTATTTTTATGTTATGTTTTGTTACAATGCGCTAAAACAATGTAAAAATTATTGTTATGCTGGAAAGCAGTGTAGTAATTCACAGCGCTTCTGCACAATATGTGCCTTGACCATCTCATACATACATACGCAAATGCACCCGCACGCACACACACGCCACTTTTTCTAGAATTCTTCCAGCAACTTCTAGAATGATCAAGCTAAAGGAAGGATATGTGCCATAGTAAAAAATGTCATCTTTGAATGATTATGGCGTGAGTTCGGAGACATCGAAACAATGTCATGTTCACATCTAGCAAAAACAAATCATTGTATGTTTTATTTATTAATTGGAAACGTATTTCATACTTAAATGAACAACTTTCATGGGGGCTCGAAGGGGCATAAAACATAGTGAAAAACTCTTCACCAAACGGGAAATTAGAAAAACATACCTTTAATTTTCTTAATTAAATGTGTTTGATGAGAATGGCTTTTACGCCATGTAATTCAGTGTATTGTGATCTATCCTTACAAAAATTTTAAATAAAAATTTGGAGACTTTTTGAGAAAATCTTGCATGTATTTTTAGGAATTTATCACAAATTAACTCAACTTTATGCGCATGTTAATAAAACATTATAGGTGTATTTTATAATTTATTGCGTGTCTTGTAACGGATGCTTCAAAAGATCTCTTATAAAATTTCTCTGATGTTTTTGAGGCAATTATTTCCTTTTTTGTATAAATACGTCCCACTTTCATTTAAGTTTTGAATTTTCAAAAAAAGAAACAAATATTTTCTAGATATATATTTTCTGGGCTTTGTGAGGTGATCTTTTTTCAAGATGTGGCTGAAGTATTATGAGGGATACAAGATGAGATATTAAAATATTTAATATCGCATAGTAACAGTTAAAAATAATTCGAGATCACATGTGCTGTTGTAGCACAAAATAGTTTTGTCATTGAAGCAGAAATGCAAAAATGTTTTCGTTGTTTTTCCTCGCCAAATTAATGCGTTTGAAATGTAACTAAGCTCTCACAACAATTTACAAGTTTTTAAATCATTAACTCCTTGTTACGCAATCACAAAAAACAATTATTGCGATTTGAGTTTTTAAAATCTGCTGAGATAACAAGTAATGAATGTACAGAGATTCTAAACAAGCATTGCTTTGCGGAATAAGGCATAGCTTCTGGATAGTAGCATAGCCGTAGCGTGTTACGGGTTTGTCTACGACCCACCCTTATTCGATTCCCTCGTTCCTGGTAAGCTACGGCCTCCGCGTTCTTGTTTGCCCAGAGGCTCCCTCAATCAGATAAGATGCAACTAGCGCCATTTTCTCCAGAACGCTCCTTCCGTCTGACAAGGATTCCTATCGTGAGGTCGTTATCAGCCGCCTATTCGCGTAAATTGGCCCCACCACCCGCTCAAAGAAATACGGTGGGCTGAACTGCGTTTCTGATGGAAGAAAAGATTATTGTTGAATTACGTCACGAAGTACTCGACTTCTGTTAACTAAATCCACAAACTGTTCAAATCATTTAGGATCAGAGAGTAAATCTTATTGGATATCAAGGTCATTCCAGCAAAGTCTCGTATCAAAACTTTTCAAGTCTTTCGGTTTGGAGAATGGAATTGACTGGTTGCCTAAAAATGGTTAATGGCGCCTACTATCTTTCGTATTAGATTTTATACGACGTCACATACCGAAGAACGCTTTATCTAGCTTACTTCGTATTAAATCCTCGAACTTTATTCATTCATTTGTAGAGAGTGTATGTTCAATGAATTCTTCTTGGAACTTGTAAGCTGTAGATTCTAATATTCACCACGTTGACTTTTCAGTCAATGTGACTCCTTCGCCGAAAAGATGTCCTTTGATGCTTCAATCATCAAAATCCGTTGATTGGTTCGTGGCGAGAAGAAACTTGTGTCCACGCTAGGGAACATTAACTTAAAAATGTCATTATAAAACACTTACGTCCGTTGCAAATTATAATGTATAATGTAATGAGTAATTCTCAGGTTTGTGTACTTTCACAGTCTGTATTAAGGAATATTTTATTAGATTTGATTTATTTAGTCAAAGAACGGTAAAACTGTATGTGACGTATGTAAATACCATCTTCGCACGTTTTGTTGAGATCTAGAATCTCTTCTTTACATTTTAACTATGAATAATTGAATGTGAAAATTGTTTTTTTAAAGCGAAGTTGGCGACATTTGTCTAAAAACTAGATATTGTTTTCTCCCGATTTAGAGAAAATTTATTGGCATCAGTAAACAAACAGCAGATTTGATATTTTTGTATTGCTAAGGAAATAGTAATATGGCTTTACTTCTCCCACTTCAAGCAAAAGAAGAGCTTCATAAAACTTGCGCATTGTGAAGCCATGTCCAGAAGCAAAACAAGGATCCATCTCAGAATTTGCTCAATGGATCAGGAAAACAGGACAAAAAACTGATCGTAATAAAAATCAATGACCGGGAAGCTGAAATACAGTACTTTTTTAAAAAAAAGTTTACATGTTTTTAAAGGTTTCACAGGCATTTTTGAAAGTATTTTTTTATAATACAATACAAATGTAAAATAATGCATTTTTGTACTTTTTGTGGTTGATTTTCGAATACTAAGGTCACACAGCGAACACTGTGGGTAATATACGGTAACGCTAAACGGAAGCACATAAACATCCATGCCCCGGGCGATTTTCGAACCCGCGACCCTTCAGGCCCGGCACTTCAGCCTTAGGGACCTCTGCTTCTCAGGCCGGCAAACTGATGAATTATATATCATAGTTACAATAAATATTATTTTTCTCTTTGATGGTCAGTATAGTCTCTAATTGTATAGGACCCGTTATGCAGTTATAGTTTGTACCAAAACACTAATTTTTAATCTAATTTGAAAGTTGTGTACGGATGACGCACACAGAGTAGTTTTCACACGTTCTACTTACTTATGTATCCTTCACGCTGTTGCCAAGGGAATGATGTAGCAGGTCACGAATCGGAATTCTGGTTCAGGGTTACCGTCGCCCTCGAATTCAGAAGAATTTTATCGTGTGTTAATTTTTACGAATACCTAAGATTTACATGTGCCATTACTACAGATTTATACTATGTGCCATTGAAATGTTGAGAACAAACCACTTATTAGTTCAAATATTAACCTTAGCCTAACATTTGATCTTCGAGATTATTTTAGAAAGTAATTCGAGGCTGGGGTTCATTGGCCGTGGTGTAAAAAATTCAAGTACACAGGCAAAAACTATAAATTTTAACTTGTATTTACTACATTGAAAAAGTTAATTGAACTCGTTTTCTGCCACGTGCAGCGTTTCCTTTGTACAGTGGACCGGACTCCTAAAATTCTTCAATGTTTGCCATTCATTTTCTGTTATTAACAGTATCTCGGTTGCATATTGTTGCTGTTATTGGGAGTTATTACTTCTAAAACATAGCAAGGCAAAACCTGAAAGCAGGGTTTTGTTGTTACTAACCTTGATATTTTCATTTATTTGTTAAAAAGGTCCATGTTTTTCATTGCGATTAATTCCATAGATAGACTCGTTTCGTACATTCGCAAGTAAAGACGGTGTAAATCAATCAAAATTAGAATTTCCCGGAGAATACAGATTTTAAGTGAGCAAAGCGCCTATATGCAGTCGTTAATCACGAACATTATTCAAAAAAGGGTTCCTCAATATGAAAGAGAATGTAGGTGCTTTGAAATGTAGGGTTAATTGAGGTAAATGAAAAGTGTTTTCACTTCTGAAACTCTAATATTTTGGTCCCCAAAAGTTTTTGTTGTTCATTTTATGTAAGATATTCCTATCTCTCTCGTAGACATTGCCTAAAAATGTTTAATTAAAGCATAAATTATTTTAAGATAAAAGCTTCTCTAGCATTGTGTTTACGTTTACCCCACCCGCCGGGGCAAATGTGGACAAGTAACTTCTTTCTCATTTAATGCAGTAATCAAAACTATGAGAAAAGGGAAATTAACAGCCGAAACAAGGTAAACATGTGCTAGGGCTTGAATGACCTCCCCAAATCAGTTGTACCCGAGTTTGTATCGACTCTGGACACCCTATTGTCTCCAAATTGTAAAAATACCGCAAGTGTTTTAATTTGATTTTAGCATTTACAATTACCCCTGTTTACATTTACACTAATTAACACTTTACCTGTATACTAGATTTATCCTATACGGTGCTTTCATTAGAGGGAACAGAAACCAAAGTGCTAGTAGTGTTCTTGATTTACATATACAGTGACACTGCAGCTTAGGTTGATTTACTTTGTAGCAGAAGTAAAGTTTTACCACATAGAAGTTCTCTGCGCTTCACTTGGTTTGTTCCTGACATTGAATAAATTTGTCATTCATAGAGTTTTGACTGTGGTCAAAGTTGTTAACTTTTGGCAATTTACTACACAAACGTACTACAACATTAGTAATTCAAATAAATCCATTTTTACATCAGTATTTTCGTATAAAAATCAAAGAGATATTTTTGTATATAACACAAAAATAAGAGCTCTATGCCAAAAGTCCCAACATTCTTATTACGTTTGCTCTTTCTGTGACTTTGTACAGTGAGTATTCAGTTAACACTCCAAGAAGGAGAACGGAATCTACACTCCCAAAAAATAGGTTTCGAAGCCCACTCATGATTTCTTTCTACGAATCCTCAAAATTAAGATGAAGATCCTTATTCATTGGTGCATTTTTCCTCAATTCACAATCATTTTGACTTATATTCTAGATGAGTAATAAAAAATGTTTTTACACCCTGAAATAGTATCAATTTTATATTTGTGTGCCTACAGAAACTACGGTTTGAGTCTCAGGTTTATTACCCGAGGTTTACTTAGGCACTGAACGTCACCAAGGTACCTCACGTTTAGTACAGACTTTGTCAAGCAAGCAAGGAAGGTAATTGCGGATTTATAGTAGCTTTCCAAAAAATGTCATATGTTTTTTCCGTCGAGATATTATTTTCACAGGTATTGTCCTACAATATTACATTATTACATGCTTCTCTGTTTCATCTGGTATTGCGAAGCGGAGATGGAAATTATAGCAGTACCCAATTGTGGTCAGATCAAAAAAGAGCAAGATCTTAAAAGTATTCTGTTTCTATCCGATAGGCATATCGTATGAAAACTAACAATTATATATTATTTATATGACGGGTCTCATACGCTGGTTTTATGCCATGTCCACTGAAAATTTCCAATGAACCAGGGACCTAGAAAAGGGTGTCATTCGAAGAACGGAATGAAATTCTCAAAATAATGAATTTTGAACGCGGTGTTTGGTACAAACGCACAAGAAGACTGAATTCGTCACTTTCACTATGATATATTTATAAGTGAGAAACAGATTTTACAGCATCAGTATTATTTTCACTGCATACTCTTTAATTTCACAATAAACATCTTTTGTAATAATGAACAATCCAGAATTAGTCACTTTGGTACTGTAATCGATAGTGAGAATAGTAATGTATTATACAAAAAATGTAATAACATAAGATGAAAATGTGACTAAACACGATTCCATTGCTTTCAACCCTTCTCGTATATATTGCTTGGCCGTCATTACAGACGTCCCCATTTCATTCACTGTGTATAGAAATGGGCGGTTGAAACCGGAACATGAAGTACAGAGTCCTTCCGCGAAGCCCTTCATGGCAGCTAGAAATGGAGCGAGACCCACGTCCACCGCAAGCTGAAAAAGAATGAGGCCGGGAAACCATGGAAAACACTTGTTTGCTTGGTGCAGCACTCTGTTAAGCGAATGCATTTCATGCTACGTTCTTGTTTATCTAACATCTAGATTTAATGAAATGTTTATGTGCGGTGCACAACAAAGACATCACGTTTATGTTACGAGGGGTCATTGCACGCTCTAGTAATAGCCTTCCTTCCCAGTTGTGCTTTCGTTTCTGGAAAAAGAAAGTAATTGTACAGTTTGAAATTGAACAGAATGAAAATGTAAATCACTTTCGTAAAAATATACTGTGTGTTGTAAAGAGCCAATGGGTCACATATATTTACGTGTATCCTAAGGATTCTCTTGTGAGAGAAATCGTTAAGCCGTATGGATCTTGGTCTTCGATCAGTTTGATACATTAAGAAAACTTTGAATTGGCCCCTTCTTTGCTTTGAATTCCTAGTGTATACTTCGTTTTAAATAGAATGGATTCTAATAGATCATCAGCTGCAGGCTGTTATACAATCGGAAGCTTCATTACGTCAATGTTTGATATTGAAGCTCCCGACTGGATAACCGCCTCCAGCTGATGATCGGTCAGAAGTCACTCTATTTCAATAGAACTAGAGATTCCCTCCTTCCCAATTGTTAAACGCAGTTTTTTCTTTCTTGATAAATAGAACAAAATGTATGCGTCCGGGCTCAATACTCATCACCTTTTTGTTGTAAATCAATTAAAATACGATAATTTGCCTTGCGTTCGTTTGGCAACGCATGAGCTTATACTTCGATTTAAATATTGAGTTCTAATAGACTCAGTTATCGCAGTTATCCAATCGTGAGATTTGTTACGACTTAAATTTTTGGTTATTTCTATGTGCAGTTCTATCCTTATACATTAAAGATAATCAGATCAATTCATATTGTAAATTAATTATTTTATTGGCATTTTATTAAATGTTTGGCATTGAAACTCCCGATTGGTTATCCGCGTTAGATCTGATGATTTGTCAGAAGTCGCACTATTTAAATCGGAGTATACGAGTGCGACTGTTGACGCGTGTGTGTTCGCAGGCGCGGAGGTGGGCATCAGCACGGCGCGTATCCACGCGCGTGGCCCCGTGGGCGTGGAGGGCCTGCTCACCACCAAGTGGGTGCTGCGCGGGGATGGCCACGCGGCCGCCGACTTCGGCGAGGGCGGCGGCGCCGTCTTCACGCACGAGACGCTCTCCATCGACTAAGCGCCCCGCCCCCTCCTTTCCCCTCCCCCCTCCCCTCCCTCACCCAACTCGCTCCTCCCTCGCTGCCACGTTCACTCCGCCCGCGAATTCCCTCGGCACCACGATCTGATCACGTGTGCAGTTGGCACGTGCTGTTCTGGAGCACTGGACTGGAACGATGGTCTTCCGTGGTGTATGCCATGTTTGAAGAAAGCTCTCAAAGTTTTGTCTTGATTATGGAATGAAAGCCTAAGGCGGTATAAGGGGGCGGCGGACAATTAGTCTGCACTCGGGACTCGCCTCTTCATAAGATCTACTGAGTGGTCCCTACCTACCTGATGGCCTCATCAGCCAGGGAAATACCTACCCGACTGCCGAGGAAGCTCCACCTACCGAGGACACCCCCACAGTTTTACTTGTCTATCTTAGACCTTAATAACTTTACTTCGACACTGAGAGAAGTGATAAATGTTTACTGCAGATACGTGTGAGATTACGTGTAGGAATTTCGTATTCATTTTAATCGGCTAATTAGTTTGGCGTTCGAGTGCGGACGGGAGAGGTACGATGTTGCTCTTCGCGTAACTTCATATATCTGTGAAGAATGTCCTTCACTACACCCAACATGGTTGCTGTTAACATTGGAAAAAATGTGTGAGAATTTGTTTACTAACTTGTATGTTCATTGTCTCACGTAAAACAGAGGATACATAAAGAAATTAAATTTCAATATCAGTGCTAAAAATATTAAATAAATATATGTAACATTCAGAAAGGCAAGCTAGTTCTCTATATTTGTTTCTAGATTCTGGACTTGTTCTGCACAAGAAACGTTTGCAGTAATGAACATGTTACATGTTGTAAAGATTTAACTCGCCTAGATTTTGTTTCTTGTCTTTCTCTTCCATTCACCTCCTCATATTTCATCTCTCAACCTTCAACTCGTTCCTTACAACTATTATTTGTATTTGCACATTCCTGCACTCTTGAAAGTGTGGGAAATTTTATGAAATTTTTTCAATGTAACGTTTTAAATTTAGATATACATTCATTTTTTTAAGAAAAATATTAATGTTATGTTGTAGATAAATAAATCTTAAGTCTTAATAGCGTAATTCAAATTTTCAAAGTTTCATGTTGTATAAATGATCATTAAATGTTTATTTGTTCCATTCATAATGCATTAAATTAATAATAATTCACCCCCAATAATCACTGTATTAACCGTGAACGCTTTTACCTGTTATACCAGTTGTTGGCCTTCTTCGAATTTCATGACAAAGAAGGCAAAGTGATATCAACACTACGCTTGTACACTTCGCCATATTTTTTCATGATCACATTGAAATATTATCTCAGAATAAAATTAAATTGATATAGTTATACAAATAAAATAGTTTTAATGGGAGACATAGAAAATCGTTATCATAAATTTATTGTAATTTTTTTTTGCAAGAACTAGTCGATTAGTTGAGAAAATGATCGAATTATTCGAAGTTCTGTGGAGAATCAGAGCTTTAAAAACTCCACTATTGCTCCCTGGTACATTCCACTTCTAAGACATTCACCACACTGTTGACGGTGAAGTATGTTTTCCTTGAATCTACAAAGAAATCTTGTGTTTGATATCACATACTGGTAGCACACAGATGTTCAATTCAAAGTACGGTCGATGACTCGAGGAGTGGAGCGCACGTAATCGTCTCATTAAGACTACTGACGGATTATTTCGCGCGCAAAATAGCCACAGAAAATCACGCAGTTTGAAATGCGATGAACGCCAGCTCTCTTTTCTTTCAGTCCGTAAAATTACTTTACAGTTGAAGAAATATGGTACCGTACAATTTTTCCATTCCAAAAACTGCAATGTGCGAGAAAGAAAAAAGAACGAAGAGATGTCGAAATGGAGCAGCAAAGTTGCATCAGCCTTGTATGTGACATGACCATGACGTCAGTCAGCTTTCTCTGATGAGTTGCAAATGTGGTGGAAAGGGATGACCGGGGTAGGTCAGAAGTGTGTTGTCATTTCTGTATGAAGACTTTGTACAGTTTGTCCATATGTTGTGTTTTATTATTTGTTGTCTAATGTAAAAAGTGTAAGAATAAATTATAGTGTTTTCAAAAAAATGTATTTATTATTATAGAATTATCTTATATTTTTTCAACTGTCCGTTTCTTTGCTCAGAGCCACTGTCTATGCAACTACTCTGACTGCGACGTCTTAGAGTTCGAGTCCCGCCGGTGGCGGATTTTCGACACTAGCTAAATAGCTAGATTGAATTCAGCCACTGCCTGGAGGAGAATTCTAACGGCTAGGTGCTGTGATCTGTGAATGCCGGAGCAGTACCGTATTAAACGAGCCACGGACTGCGCGTGACCATTCCTTCCTCTTCCTATCCTCTTCCTTCCTACACACATAAACTTATATTATCCCGGGAGACCAGCCGGGAGCATGGCGCTTGCGCCGGCTTGGGCGGTGCCCTACTAGGGGAGATACCTGAGGTCAACTTCGATCAACACAAGGCGAATGCCGGAGCAGTACCCTAACAAACAAGCCACGAACCGCGCGCGATCTTTCCTTCCTCTTCCTTGGCCTATCCTCACCCCTTACTTACACTAACTTGCATTACACCACCACACATGCTGAGAGATAGGTCGGGAGCTTAGAGCTTGTCCCGGCTGGGGTGGTGCCCCCTGATAGGAGATACCTGATTGATGAAAACCCCGCTAGGCGACGGTAGGTCGGCGCCGGATCTCACCATCCACCGGGGGAAGACCACCGCCACCTCCCAATGCACTACCCACATGCACTACCATTACGCTACTAATGACCTAAAGAGTTGACGCGCCCGGAATGATTAACAATCAATGAATCATCATATAAGTTTTTTAGGAAATGGCCGTCATGTTAATAATTTTTTGACCCCTTGGACTTTGAGGCCCCAAGCTGTAGCTTAATTAGCTTAACCGTAAATCCGCCGCTGCGTAGGCAGCAGACGCGTACGTTAGCGGGCGCGTGGTGCTCCTTGAAACCACCGTCGAATGCGTCTTTGTTTACTTAACCGCGTGGCTGCCTTGGCAGCGCGATCTTCGCACCCGGATCGCGTAGGGAGCGGTCGGGGCGCTTCTAAGCCTGTGCGCCGGCCTGACGCACATTTAATGAGGTTCTTCATCTCCGGCGAACTTTTCCACCCAAACGCGCTAAACAACGCCTCGTCTGTTGTCCGGGCTTATCCTTTCCCCCTTTTTTTCTGGAGTATTAATGCAGTTCAAGCGGGCGCTTTCCAGGGGAAGTTAGTCACTCTTCCCGAAATCAGGGGTTGCCGGTTCGAAGCTGATCCGCTTAGTTTGAACCGGTTGGCGGAATTTTTTTTTTTTTTTTTTTTTTTTTTAGGTGATCTCGACTATTGTTCCAGACACGACTCGTTCGTAAACACGACTATTGTTCCAGTTAATAGAAATACGATTTACACTCGTCATTCTACTATATCATTATATCTTGTGAAGTGATATCAAACAAATAACCAATTTTCAAATATTTTTGGGGCGTCTTCCTAGAACTTAAATGTTGAAGATTGTTCAATATTTGCAATCTTGATCTTGCAATGAGCACAGGAACAAATTTTCCAAAATATGAGTAGTTTTCTCGTAACAATATTTTGCGTGGAATATAAGCAATTTATAAACATATTTCTAACCACTCCAAACTTTTTCTTTAAATTTTCTCCTTGAATGTATCACAGATATGAAAAAAACTGGTGCTTTTGCCATTTTAGGGCAAGTCATTATTTTCAGAAATTGCAAAAAAAATAAAAAATTCAACAGTACAATTTTCAAAGAAGGTTTTTTCCTGAAAGGAAATATGTTTTAGAAAATAGAATGTTGAAAATATGTATTTATGTTTTTAAATGAGCTGTTTTCGTGTATTTTTACTTGACGTTAATGTAGTTTATAAGGAAACGTTTTCTCAAAAACGGTCCAAATTTTCCGTATATATTTTTTCCAGGGATAGAGCAAAGGACGCTTAAAAATGGCACAGGACTCACTTTCATTGACCACTCTGAATTTTCTAAACTTGCAAAATTTATAAATAATGGTAGAAAGTACGCCCTGTTGCAGCACCACTAGTTTCCTCAAGTGATGCGTCTTAATCATGTCTATTTTCCTATTTATTTTATAATTCCTTCATTCCTCAAAAATACAACAAATCCAGAATCGCATATATGTATATCTATTGATTTACTTTTACCTCATACTGTATTAGTAGCATTTAAACAATATTGCTAGCCGATTTCGAGTTTTAAAATTAGCTTAAAAAATCAATTAAATCAACATTTCCTGCAGTACGCAGACAAGGAAACTCCATAAATTTCATTATTTTCATGTTTACTATAATTACGTGCTAATCCTGTTGGGGTTAACGAAATCGTGAAAATATTTCTAAATCAAAGATAAATGTTTTTCAGTTGACGTAGAGGTAGAGATTGATTTTTTAAAGTAAATTTCATTAATTTTAATGAGCCGCTGACCTGTATATGGAACAAAAAAATACTGTCTGAAAGTCAAAAGGTGCTACATTCACATTCCTTGAGAAGCTACAGAACTTTGGATTCCTACGGTAACTATTACTACCAAAATTCGAGGTTTCTGCAATCTTTATGAAAATATGAGCAGAAACGAATGAATAAAAATAATGATGCAAGGGTGTTGGCATGGGTTGTTGATAAAGAAAATCACTCATACTTTTAAGTGGTTTCTTTATCTTGTAAGATTCGGTGAGAAACCGATTAGTATATTTGTGTACCCAACAGGTACCTAAATAAGTGATGCTATCAAATAAACTATCAGAGTCTGTGGCGTCGACAAACCGGGCCGTCTATGCCGTGAATCACGTAAAACCCCAAGATACTAATTCGAGTTTCATTTTCGGTTTATTGAAATGTTTTTTTTTCTTCAAATTCTAGAAATAAAATAGGGTTTAAATAACTAATCAATACACATTTAGTCGATCCAGGTAGCGCAGATGACAGTGATATCTGAATATCTGCATGGCGCAGAAAAAGACCCTGGGTTGAAAAGTGGCGAAATTAGGCATTTTCATGTTGTGATGGTGGCACTGAAGGCGAAATTGAACCGTCACGTATTCTGGACTATAACATTTAGATCTTCATCTCATAATTCATAATTCATCCAGGTTGTCATTTAGTAATTAATAATTATGTGCCATTCATAAGCAGCCACGCATCACAAAATTAATTAATAATAACATCTGATCCCTAATTCTTGGTCACAAACATTCTTAAAAGATGGATCACAATAAGAAATATATGAAACGCTTTTTGAGGGAAGCAATATTTCCTTAGAAGTCATCCCTTTTGTGACATATCCCTGCCGTGTTCTAAAATGCTTTCAGCTTCTTACTTAATGGCATCGCACCGCCACCGCTGCGTCATTCACGTATTTTGTGATATCGAGTGGCGTCAGCTGTTTCAATAGTATTTTGGCGATAGTCGATCGCATCTGAGGTCGAAACTAAAGGGGATGGGAGAATGCGAAAAATTATTCGATAGATATATCTCTGTAGTATGCAATTTCCCCCTATAAATTCTTTGTCAAGAAAAAAATCATTTTCGAAACTTCTTCTCCCCCTCGACCTTTTTCAAAATTTATTCTGAGACATTATGTATTTTCCTCTTTTAATAACCAAATGTAAGGACGTCAAACAGGACTCGGTTGCGGAAGGTATTGTAACAACGTTTATTTATTGTTGTTGTTATTGTTATTAATATTATTATTCATTCAGTATTTATTTTTTAATCTTTGAGTCCCTTCATCTTGCAAGGTCATTGAGGCTCGTGAGTAATCTAACGAATATAGCTGCGATAGTGATGCTGATAACAATAATGATGAGGTACATGATGATGAATGGAAGAACCCGAGAAAACTTGGTGAAAGTTCCCTCTGAGTACACCACACATTTTACAAGGATTGGCCGCAGATCAGTCCAGGCTCCACAGCGATGCAATGCCCTAGGCAGCGATGTAAGGCACTGGACAGGCACGGGCCCATGCATGAGCCCTGGAGCATCGTCCAAGTATTCCCAACCGAAGGCTGCGTGTTCGAGTCTCGCATAAGGGAAAGGCGTTTTCATCATGTGATTGTAAGGGAGTTGGCGTCTAGCATCATCACATCTATAATCGTTCATCTATTGTCAATCGTCCCCTGATAATTACTTCACCATCACTCATACTGTGGAAAGCAAAGGGAAATCGTTATTGTAGTCTCGATGCCACTCTGGGAAGGAGGGAAGAGGAGAAGGCTGGTATTTTTATGACCTTGTTTTTCGGTTAGTTATTCGCCCCGGTTATAAACCTTTTTAATCAATAACAGTGCAATATGGTTGAATTTGCGACACTATTTGCTCTCTTTCGTTTAGTTTTCTAGCTTCGATTCCCACATTATCTTGGTGGTGTTCTGACGAGGGGTCGTGTCTGATCGATTGACACCTAGTGCAATGGTGATTTATGAGTAAATTACCAAATAAATATTGGTTATTGGGTTGACTGGCATATTTTTTGTTGTTTTCCTGTACGTTTGAAATATTACAAGTTGAATCGATTCTACTCTTAGTTGTTCTTTTGTCCTTTTAACAATTTGATATTCATTTTTTTCCATTTTAACCATAAAGAGTAAAATCGTGTTTGTATTCAAGTATGTAATAATTTTGCTGCTGAAACGATGTGAATGGTAATGTTTGTCCACAAACGCTTTTAGTACCTCAGTTGTAAATACGAGAATAAACCAAAGAAAAAATGGAATAACGTAAAACCGGTTGGTTATTTAACAAACGTCATTCCTACACCCCCTCACCGACACTTAAAAATAAGCATGGCTCACGTCACTCAATAAAACCAGAGTTGCTACTAAATCAGTACGACTTGCCATTTCTTTGCCCTTGTCGAATGACTGGAACATAGTATAATGTTGTTATTTATCGCTGTTGACAATACGCCATATGACATCAGCTTGGCCTGTGAGTGGAATGTTTTACATTTTCCTCACGGTATGTCACTGGATCATTCTGGTTACAAACCAGTGATTGGTGCATGATTGTTACAAGAAATTTTATCTCTCACTGGCATTAACTAACACCGGATTCACCTCGCTCGTGATCAAATTCTCGCCTCATATTTTTTCTTGAATGTCGGCTCAGCACCGCGTGGTACACTGCTTTCATAAATATTTATGTTAGACTTATTTGGGGTCTGAAGGTGCCGTTCTAAGTAGGACTGTGATACCCAATGTTCAGAAAACGTTCATGTCTTGAACGTGGCTCTGGGGTACAAATTTAATTTGCCTAAATAAGTCACTTAACTCTGTAGGGACATAAACAAAAGTTCAAACGATAGGGTATGATGCATTACATAACCTTTTTAAGCGTCTCTAGTTTGATTTTGAAATATACAAGTTAGTAAAATATTCAATTATCTGGTATACCTTTAAACAAAATTAATTATCCGTTTAGTTGAATGTGTTTGTCTTCGTTGTTGTTATAGTATAACTGTGTTTCAACATATTGCGTTCATAAGCTAAATGTATGATCGCTGAATCTATCATAATTTTTATTAAGCGCAAAGACGTTTCAATTTTTCACTACTCTAACATCCGGTACGTTGTGCTAGGGAAATACTGCTGCCGTTGACGTCAATGCCAGCAACGTGAAAAACGCTGACCTCTGCAAGCAACCGTAACAAATAAGCCTGTGCTCGCTCTTGGATGCGATGACCTCGGGTGCTAATGCGCAGGCCACGCGGACGAAGTCCAAGAGGCAGAGGAATTCGAAGTGATCGACTTTCAATGCGGGCATTTGCTATCGACCAAGAGAATCCTTATTATCGCTGGAAGTGGAACCTTTCAATATCGTCACCTTGACGACCTTTTCCATCGCTAATTGTTTACTAGCAATGACACTGATTAGTGATTATTGTTTTAAAACAGGTTGTTGCGGCATTCAGTCATGGTGAGAAACGAAAATAACGTAACATTAATACCAAACATAACCGAAAACCGTAACATAAGTAAAATAATTACTAGTGCAATGTATTTTTTTAATTTTAAAATATTGATTTTAGTTGAGATGATACTCAGATAACGTAACCTAAGTAGGCCTATCATCTTCACTAAAAATCAGTAATTTAAAATTATCTATTAATTATTTTACTTGTATGTACTTAAGGTTTTAGGTTTTGTTTTGGTATTAATGTTGCTACCACTGAAGATGGAAAAGTTCCCCGAAAGTAGTCTGGTACTATGTGTATAATGTGTTAAATACACCATTTTTACATATTGGGTTTGATTACCTCATTCATACACCTTATTTGTTAAATAGATTAACTCATATAATTGCATAATATTTATCGTACATTTTTAAATATCTTGAATAAAAACTATTATGTAATAACAATAATAATAATAATAATAATAATAATAATAATAATAATATTGTTTTACATTATTCTAATTTTTGGGTGTAGTAAAATCAGTATTTATCAGATATTAGTTTAAAATTCAATTAGTTGTAAGGTATTAGAAAAGCATTGATGTTATGGGGTGATGTTTTTTCTGCCACTAATCAGTTTTCAGCAACAGACACTTTTTCTTTAAAATTCTATTGAAAAGAATGGGGACATCTGTAGCTTTAGGTAAACTCTAGTGAATCATATTGTTAGTAGACAGTTCTCTCCAAAGAGAGAGAGATTACGTTACTCGAAGACAAAAGTTGCAAAGTTTTCATTTATACTTCGTTCATTTACATCGGTTTTGAAGGAGAAGAATGCTGCGGGTATGGAAAGCCCGTAACGAAGCGGTCGACAAAAAAATAAAACACTGTTTAGCCGAAAATGACCGTTTATTAGATGTTCATAAATCCAAATTTCTTCATATTGTATACTTAGGAGTCGGTGTGGAGTCTTGTTCATGCAGCAATCTGCAAAGAAAACAGAAAGGAAAAGGTTATATTTTTGTTAGTTTAAAATTCGAAAAAAATATTATAATCCTCTAGAGTTACGTTTGCTCTGATTTCTCGTTTCATGGAAACTTTTACATGGAATTAATTTTAAATAGAAAATGATATTACATCTGTATTCGTTTTGGAGATGTCATTATGCAGTGTGTGAGTTTATATAACAATGCGTCAGGAAGAATGATCGGGGACTATTTTTTACATTTTCGTATAGTGAATTAGAATAATTTTTATGTCATCTACAACTATCCTTTGCCTAAAGAGTGTGATAGTGAGTTAATGAAATTTTGCAAATGAGATGGGCTCAAAAATGAATTCCATCTGCTGCAAAATAAAGAACAAACAATTTTATTTATTTATCTAACGTCAAAAATAGTTAAAACTGTCAAACTAATTTTTTAGTATTTGTCTAATATTCATTATTTCGGCAATGTTATAAATAACCTAAATAAAATTAAATTGACAATATTTTTATTCTGTAACTGGTTTATGTACTATATAAATGTGATATTCATTAAATGTGTAGAGTTGACGGCGAACCTGCAAGAGAAAAAGTTAGTTATGTTGAGCGGCCATGTGGTGTCAAATTCGTAAATGCCCAACAATTCATTCAATGTCGGGGATTGGAAATGAACATGTAATGCACACCTCTGTCATTCGAAAAAAGAGCAACAAATGTCCAGTTAAGTTGTTCAATTAATTTTACGTTCGCGATATGAACGAAAGATCATTAAATCATTATACTTATAAGCCTTAGCAGAATTGCTGATATGGTATCTGTAAAGAGATAAATGAAGTGCAAAAAGTAAATCATCTGATTATTTGCATGCACTCTACGAATATCAAGATATAGATATCTGTGCGTACCGAACTGAATCTCTAACATCATTTTTAAGCTCGATTGAATCAATGCTTCAATCAATGCTAATTATCTAGTCAACAAATATACTTATTGTTCTCATGTATGAAAAAATTGTAAATTAACGTTTAATAAAAAAAATTGTAAG